>CM059583.1:126472500-127672500 GCA_030407085.1 Trichopria drosophilae | reverse complement strand
GACCGTGCTACCTCCACGCGGTACATCTTGGGTAATGCTAAAGCCGGCGGTAGCATTGGAAACAATGTAAAAATGTTACCCATACATACGATATTTATAAACGTATCGGATGTTAAAAAAAAATGTATATTTTTATCCGGGAACAATGATAATGCATTGCACTCTGGAAACTCTGGAAACATTACGAAAATGAAACGGGGTTCCAATTAAAAAAAAATAGTCTTGAGCTTAGAATAAGCCTCAAGGTAATTTTCAAGGTTAAATTCAATGGTGCCTCTTGCTGAGTTAATTCGCTGTTCCGGGAGTTTTAAGTTTGGCCTTGAAATGACATTGCCGAAAAAAACGGCCATAGCATATTTGGACGTAAAATTTTGTGCTCTCTCCGAATCCGTGAAAAAAAATAGCAGTTTCCATTAAAAAAAACAAACTTGACCTTGAAATAACCTTCAAGGTCATGTTCAAGGTCAAATTCTGTGCTACCATTAAATATCCCAGGAAAAATCCTTAAACTTTTGTCTGAAACAATTTCCAAAGAAATGCACACCCTCTGAGATATTTCGCCGTTACGGGAGTTTTAAGTTTCACCTTGAAATGACCTTGCCGGAAAAATCGATCATATCATACTCGGACGTAGAATTTCCCGCTCTTTCAGAATCCATGAAAAAAAATAGGGGTTCCCATTTAAAAAAATTAAGTTGACCTTGAAATAACCTTCAAGGTCATGTTCAAGGTCAAATTCAATATCGCCATTAAATAGCCAGGGAAAAATCCTGAAACTTTTGTCTGAAACATTTTCCTCGAAAATGCACTCCCGCTGAGATATTTTGCTGTTCCGGGACTTTTGGATCACCCTGTATATATATATATATATAGAATTTTCATAATCCGTAAACCAGAAACAAGTTATGTTAGATAGTGAGTAAGAAATAATAAGTTTGCTTAGAACTTTGTTTTAATTTAATTGTTTAAATTTTTATTATAATACATCGTATGCACTGAAAATAAAAGTGTATTAAAATAACACACTTAAGTGTATTCATTTTTGTCGCCAATTTAACACACTTTAAACGCATTAAAATGTTAATTTGTTTGAAACGCGATATGGTGTTTTAAGATAATACATTTAAATGTGAAATTTCTTGTCGCCGCTTTTGCAGTATGCTGTCGGACATAATGATGATGATGCTGATGATGATAAAGGCGATAATGATGGCGACAGTGATGGCGACAGCCATAATGATGATTGTAGCAGACATCATAAACATCATCATCATCCATCATCATCATCATCGTCATCAACATCTTCATCATTATTATCATCAAATTCATCATAATCATCATCATCACCATCACCGGCATAGCTATTGTCATCGTCATCGTCATCGTCACCGTAATCATTATCGCCATCGTCATCGTAATCATTATCGCCATCATCGTCATCATAGTCATCATCATTGTAATCTGCACACGTGCATAACATCGTATTTCACGCACTACAAACGGCACACAAATGTTTACACCCTTATTGCATAAATAACTATTAACTATTATAAGTGTGGAACGAATTGAAACAAAAAGTCCCTACAACTGGAATTTTCTTTCAAAGTTTTAAAGTGTGTGCGTGTGTGCGTGCGTGCATGCGTGCGTGCGTGTGTGTGTGTTTGTTTGTGTGTGTGCGCTGCATACCAGTGAAACCACAAGGACTCTGCGGTACTGCCAGGACTTTCGATTATCTTCCGTAAGTCCCGCCGCCCCCACAATAACCTGTTCCCCAGAGTCGATTCCCGGTCATTAGCGTGGAATTTTCCCTTCCCGTGATTTGTGAACTCGCCCCCTGTGCATGTTTCCGCTGTACTTGTTTCTGTCTCGTAGGTGTTTGAGTTATTTCTTTATAACCCCTTTTCCCATCGAAATTCGGGTTACATAATAATAGATTCATTAAAATATTACACAAAAACATAGTGATGTGATGGATTTTATATTTACTGCCCGCATAACAATATGTCCTCGCGTGAGGGCTCTTATGGCGATTTAACATGGGCGTGCGCGCTCTATGAGCCTGCAGTACGAGGTGCGCGCACGGTCAGCTCATGTTTCGCGGATGTTGTTATCAGGGATGCGTAAAATACGGGTTTGCGCATTTTCTTTGTCACATTAACATACAATAAATCAATTAAATCGCTGGATTTTTAAAAATGTCTACATCATTTTTGTGTTTAGCTGAAAAAGACTTTTCCAGTGACCTATAATTCGTAAAAATGATATGGATAAAAAAATGGTTAGAAAATGCCTATAAAAATTGGGTGTGTCAACAACCACATCTTGCTAGGATTAACCTTGCGGAGATGCTACAAGGATATCAGCACAGAAGATGCTACAAGGGTACAGAGGGCTGACTATAAAATTTGTGACAAATAAATAACTCAACTTCATAATTTCCAGGAACCATCACTGATTATTAACGCGAAATCATAAAAAGCATGGCAACTATGCGAATCAATCTACAACACATTTCGAACTGCAACTTGTGATAATTAGTTAACTTCCATGGAAATGGTTAATAAAATGAAGAAAGATTACGGATTATCTGCGGTCAAAACTATCGGAAAGAACAAGCGCTAATATTCCCATCTTCTAAGTCAAACGCTACTACTGGCACGACTATGTACGGAAATAACAAAGATAATATTCTAATTTTTGTTTTAAAAAAAAAGTGATTTTAGCCTTATCACCCTGCCAAAAATGAAGCGTACAGTAAAGCGTCCAATGAGAGAACAAGAAACGTTTTTACGAAATTGTATGCTTAATGAAGCGAATCGCACGCTTAGAATAAGTTTAAATGACGCTTAATTGAAAAGAGTTCTGAAGCGTGAATATGCACCTTTTAAGCGTTATCTAAGCGTCCAGTTAAGCGGCTTCCAAGAGTGCATCAAGGTTTTTTTTAACTTTTGTATGCTTCATGAGAAAACCAAAATTAAAGAGTTCATGAGACGTTCGGCAAGATGAAGTGAAGCGATTTTTACAATCTTCTACAAGTTTCCTTACGAAACCTTATAATTTTCAATATTATATATTAATCTTTATTAGGGTAGGGAAGACTGGCTTTGGGTGGATCTATGCCTTGTAACTGTTCTTGTATTGTCTGCGATGTCCGAACCGTCCCACCCGAGAGCCAACCCGGGAATAGAAAAATTCATCAATAAAGCGGGGGAACATACCTTGTCATTTTTCCTTGTCTTTGTCCTTTGTCCTTTAATTGTTTAATTAATGACAGCAACTTAGGAATTCAACTCTTTAGCTTACGAGTATTTTTTGTTTAGAGAATAAAGTAAAGAAGGTCAATCGATATGCGTCAATAACAAAATCGCAATCATAGTCGCATGAATAGTTGCGTGTTTGCCGATTTGAGGGCGTTCCAGATATTTCCTGGACTACAAGCGTATGACTACAAGAGAAATAAGAGGAGCGTGATATGTATCTACTAAGGAGGTTATGCAACACCGCGAGGACTAACCGGCAACCCTTCTCGCTGACGGTGGGGTCTGGGGCGTAAGATAAGACGCCGCGTACTCCAGGCGCATTTGGCAGGTGGGCTTCACTGGAGGATTTCTCAGAAGATTAATGAATGTTTCAGATTTAAATCAAAACTACCGCGGGTGTCACGTGACACAGCTGGAACTAACCAGCAAGTAAGAAATAAACGTTTAATGGTTCTACTTCTTGAGATTTTTGAAGGAGATATTTTGATGCATTAAATCAAAATTGAGATTGATATCGCCTTTTGACTTATTTGAAAGGATTAATCATGATACTTTATGAAATAACATGTTAATATGTCTGTCACCCTCATAACATTAGTTCAAGAGATTTAAATTCTAATTCGAAAAATGCTAATTTAATAAATATTACAAAGATTACGTTGGATTTTGTCGTATCATCCTATTCCCGTTCTCCAGTTATGAAACTGGATATTTATGATATACGTTTTTAACCGCCTGTGAGATAGATTGGGTCTGGACAGCAATTCGTTGCAATCGCGCTATTTCATCATTATTTTATCGTTAGGGTACTCTCGATCATTATATGGTATAGGCTACGGGCACACGTAGTGGAGATACGTCACGCGTTATTCTTATATTTTTTGTTTCGAAGGCTTTCGGGCCTTACGGGGCAATCAAACTTTTTTCGTAGTTTAATCGGATTCACAGCCATAGTCCACTATTTTCGAGGTCGCCCTATCGATTTATGCGGAATGTCCTACTACAATGTCCTACCTCTAATTTTGTTCAATTAAAAAAAAATAAAGGGTAGTTTTAAGGCTATTTTTTTTTTTTAAAGTGCAATTCACAATGTGAAATACACCATAAAATTGAGTGAAATTACCAAAAACAGGGCGGTCAAGGTCAAATATAAAGAGTTGTGAAATATACTTATTTTATTTGTTATATTTAAGGGTTACAAAACCACCTTTAATCCATACGAGTCAAATGCAAACGAAGGGATGAATTGTCGGAAACTGGTAGACTTTTTGAAAAATTGTTGTTTAAAAAAAAGTTCTTAGAATCGATCAAAGAATGCGCTCAATTTTTTTCAAAAGTCATAAGCTCGGGGCAAGCAAGATGGCGGCTGACACTTTTAAGTCATACTTCACCTGCCTCCTAGCACTGCTGCCACCTACGCGAGCAGCCCGAACTTTCGTTTAACGCGAACGCGTGGTGGGGAAACCGCGGGAGGAAGAATATTACTTACGCGGGGTATTAAATATGACTTAAAAGAGTGACTACTGTATACATTTTTTCTATATATTGACGTTTTGAAGAGATTAGGTTGATTCGTGGAAAAACAAAAAAATTGTCTTAAAAATGAATTTAAGTTCATAAATTTTGTGCACTTTTGATTGCGAATTAGGCACCGATTTTTCCGCCCTGAACTAAACAACAAAATGTGCATACTCAAGCGACAAAACGTTTCAATCGCCATAACAATGTTTAGAACGACTTGCCGCTTTCGTTACTTTTTTATGACAGTAGTATTCCCGCATTATCGGAATGCTTCTGCATTTCGTTTTTGGAGAGTCACTCGCCCAAACTTGAGCGAGCAAACGTGCCGACGGAGTGGGGAGGCAGAACCACGTAGCGAACGGCAGTCGTAAGGGTCTTTCTGTGTAGGGAAAGTCCTGTTTGAGTCTGTCACAAGGTAGTGCAGTGTTCTTGTTGAGTTCGACGACGGGCATAGCGCCTGAGAACGACCTGGTGTCGATCGTGTACAGGCACCAATCGTATCTGTGGTCCGAATTCATAGTCGCGGATAATCCGTCATCAAAAAGTCCTGGATTTTCACCGAAAGTATGCGTTCCGAATGTACACAGAAAATTGTCCAATGTTCTCTACTGATAGCAACGCTATACAATAAGTCACTGTGTGCATGAAATGTTATTCGAAAAATATAATCTGTTTTCGAGAGTGAAAAAAGTATAATATACATTTGAATTGTACGTAGTATTAATAAATGAAAGGACTTTACAGAAACAACGTCATTACTTGAAGATGAGTAAATTTACTGCATTATGTACACATTTGGAATTATTTCTTTGTTAGAAAGTTTATAATTTCTGTCAGATTGAAATAGAAATGGAGAAATTTAATTTCTGGTGTCGGGAAGTTATTAATATTTCTGCAGAAGAATAAATTTATATTTTTTTCCGTGTACAAAAAAAAAGTAAGTAAATATGTGGGTGATTAAATTTAAAATGGCATTTTTTCGTCCAGACAAAAAACTGGAAAACTAATTTATATATATAAAAATTATATTTTTATTTTTTTGTTTATTTTTTATTAACTGGCGGAATCGCCCTTTTACACAGTTTTTTTTTCATACAGATATTAACAATTGTAATATTTGCGATAGCTGCAGATCGTCTTAAGAAGATGGCGCCATAATTCACATTTGTGTATGAAATGTAGGATTGCAGAAACCTACACCAAGTACAGCAGCGGTCATGAGTCGATTTCCGCCAGATAAACAATATTTTCGAAACGTAAACAAACAACGTGACTCGTTTTACCAACAGCGAGCTGCTGTTTGAAAACGAAATAGAAAATTGTTCACCGGACGGGGATCGCACTCGTTACCGCCTGAGCCACGAAGCCGATATGTTAAGTTTCGTGATCACTTGTTTTGCTCGAATTAAAACTTTCAGCCGCCAGGAGCGCTCTGAAAAAATTTGACAGAATGTCACTTAGGGTATCCCCCTCCCCCCTTGTCCGCGCTGTAGTAATCTGAACTCTGCCTGGCGATAAAAGTCGATATTTCTTAGGTTTTCTTAAACAAAAATTATTTTGGAAAGCTGGAAGTGTGTGTTTTATAAAAAATAATGTTGCTAACAGAATTTCTATCCAATGCCTGAAAAAAAATGAAAAACATGTGGCCTTAAGTTTTAATTTTTTAAGTGCATATGGCAAATTTTGAACAATGCGCTTGATATTTAAATGGTCGAGCGTACGTGACTGCTTTACCGACCGGCATAGTGAGCGCCATGTGTATACAATGGCAGAGAAAGAAAGATAAAAACATTCCGACACAACTGCAAATTTCACGGTCGGTAGCAGAAAGGCAGGTCATATTGCTCGAGTACACAGTGTCACTGGTTACTATGAAAATTCCTCTGCCCGACAATATTTTATTTCCTTTTTGCCTTTGCGAAGTGTTATTTTCGAAATATTATTTGCTGCTGAATACGATGATGCTCTTAGAATTTTCCTATCTTGTTGCATTCTTGCAAAAAAGTACAATACAAATTTATGTTTTTGATAAAATTATGGATTTCTTATGCCGAAAAAAGCTCTACCATCATCCACTTTGAGTACTTCGCAAAAGGAAATTGGAAAAAAATTGACGAGATTGGTAAAAACAAAAAAATTAAAGTGGGAAATTTGCTATCAAGAGCTGATTCAAGGTTTAAGCATTTCAAACTATTTTAACCTCAACATGAAATCACAATATGAAAATTGCGAAGACGAGCGTACGGATTATGCTGACAATACGCCAAGTCAATTATTCTCATATTCATCCTACACGAACAGCGTTACTTTTGATTTTACGAAGAAAATGTATATAACCTTTTTTGTAGAGAATTTTAAGCTCTTTATTTTTGGTTTGAAACACTTTTTCGTGCGAGTTCAAGTTTTCATGATAAATGCAAAAGCCTGAAAAAATTACGTTTTTTCGATGTTTTTTCAATACAACGGCTAAGATTCTGCCCAGCGACAAATTTTGACTTCAGATTCGTGTTCGATGACCAAAAATAAGTCGGAAAATATGTTAATAACATTTTTCCCGGGTGACGTAATCTTTCCGAAGGTTTATCAAACATACCAAGAAGAACAAAAACTTTACTGATGAAAATTATGTTTTATTATATGTTAAGATTTAAAAACGATGTTGTTTGGTAAATCTGATTGTTTTAAAATGTTACCAAGTTCAGTTTGAAAACTGAACGAAAAAAGGGGTTGTAGAAATATAGGTTTTTTTCCTAAAACCTGCCTAATAATCAAAATATTTTCTGTCATGTGACATTTTAAATTTAATCACCTATGTATTTTAAACAGTAAACTCACTTTTATACAATGTAAAAATAATGTGTATTAAAATCAGGGACCGATGCGTACACGTTTGCCGTTCCCGTGTCGTGTCCCAAACACGACAGGTTAAGGTTTTTCAATACGTTTTCGTGTCCGCCACGAACACATTAGCTAACTATGCACGGAAAAAAATAGTACGTCGCTCCAGCCAGATTGCCCAGCTAAAACAGCTTCCCACTGCCCAGCAGGTCGCGATGTAAGTCGCGTGTGAAGACGTAAAATGACAATTAAAATTCGAAATCCTTAAAATTTTTTTTTCTATAAATAGGTATACTTTTCTTATGTCTTTAAGAATATTTCTACATAATTTCTAGACGATGTGGTTATTTATATTATTTTTATATGATTTTTTAAAAGTCGTTAATAGTGAAAAAATCACTACTTTTTTCATTTTAAGGCTTCCGTATTGATTACCGTGTTAGATACGACAAAAATGCACTGAACCTTTTTTGTAGAGCACAAAATTTCCTACAAAAAAGTCACTGCGAGCCATAGTCTAATGTTAATAGATACGTCACGAATAAGATAACTATCTCTATTCTAAAATTTCAATGATTTATTCAATAAATTGCGATGTTTTTCATGCCGTACATATTAACATTAGACTATGGCTCTCACTGACTTTTTTGTAGGAAATTTTGTGCTCTACAAAAAAGGTTCAGTGCATTTTTGTCGTATCTAACGCGATAATCAATACGGAAGCCTTAAAATGAAAAAAGTAGTGATTTTTTCACTATTAACGACTTTAAAAAATCATATAAAAATAATATAAATAACCACATCGTCTAGAAATTATGTTGAAATATTCCTCAAGACATAAGAAAAGTATACCTATTTATAGAAAAAAAAATTTTAAGGATTTCCAATTTTAATTGTCATTTTACGTCTTCACTCGCGACTTACATCGACCTGCTGGGAAGTGGGAAGCTGTTTTAGCTGGGCAATATGGCTGGAGCGACGTACTATTTTTTTCCGTGTGAATCGTTTCGTGTTCTACACGAACACGTTAGCAAGGGGAGATACGTGTTCGTGTCCAACACAAAAACGTTTAATATACTGTTAATGTGTCCATGTCGGACACGAAAACGATTCATTATTGCTGGCGTGTTCGCGGCGAAACACGACACAACACCACACGTCACGACACATAGTTTCAAGTAATTTAAAACTATATTTTATTATATTTGAAATTTGCATCCTTAACGACGTTTACGTTTTCCGCGATATATTTTTTCGATGTTCAGATTTACCGCCCCACAAATTTCGGCTTCCAGGTGTACCGCGCCGTAATTTTTCGTTGTCTACGTGCACCGCTCCATAGTTTTCGGCATCCAGGTGTACCGCTTCATAGTTTTCGACATCCACATGTACCGCGTCGTAATTTTTCGTTGTCTACGTGCACCGCTCCATAGTTTTCGGCAACCAGGTGTACCCTGCCATAGTTTTCGTCATCCAGGTATTCCGTAACGTAGTTTTTCAACGTTCAGGCATACGACCCCGAACACCTGGTGCATATATTTCAGCTAATGTGGTAAAATACTACGGAGCCGAAACCCGGACTCCATAATCGACGACCTCAAATACCTAGTGCACGTATTTCTATATTCTTTTCAATTCAATTATTAATGCGTAGAAATCTTTAACATGTACACATTTAAATACCGTGTTGTGTCGTGTCGTGTCGTATTCGACACGAAAACAAGTAATTTTTGTTAACGTGTTGGTGGTTGAACACGAAAACGATTTTCTTTTGTTAACGTGTCTGCGACGGACACGAACACGATTCGCTTTTGTTAATGTGTTCGTGGCGAACACGACAACGATTCATAATCGCTAACGTGTACGTGTCCCAACACGACACGACACAAACATGATTTAACGTGTCGTGTCGTGTCCGTGTCGGTCCCTGATTAAAATGATTGTGTGCGGTAAGACTTGTCTCTGAATTATAAACAAGATGGCCTCGTAATTAAAGAAGTGCATCAGATATGTACCAGCTTTTTTAACGTACATTGTCGTGTCAGGTCTTGCACTTTGAACTCAAGAAATGTTTACGCTACAACAGCTGGGGGATGTTGGCGTCAATGCTGCTTTATTAGCATAGCTATAGTGCTTCGAAGCTTCGGCTATTACGTGGTCCTGATACATATCTTTGTTTTTATTTGAAATACGATAGATCCCTCTGTGTTTAAAAATGAAAAAAGAACTTTATTCGTTGAAAAACTTGAATCTTGAACTTCTATATACTTATTCCAAAGTACACTAAAATCGTAATTCTAAATAACTTTATGGCTGTAAATTCTTCGTCGATGTGTACAATTGAACAAGAAACTTGTTTGTTGAAGAATTTTCATCTGCACTTACCGGATAATCGTTAATATCTCTGCAGTAATCGATCATAAATCAATGAAAAACGAGATTTTAATTGATTATATTATAAGAATTCGAAATATAAAACGAAAATATGGCGTTATCGGCAATTCTGAGAAAATATTGGATGCCAATGTGAACGGTTATACGAATTACTAACAGATACGTGGGTATAATTGTTATAAATTATACGACGGCACAGCTACATTTGACATAAAAAAGGGGCTTCAGGAAAAATGTTGAAATGATATCTGTGTAAGCTCGTGGAGTTTTAGTTTCGGATTGGACGGCGTCCGCTCATATTACTTTCTCCTCTGCTGAGGGTATCTCGGGATTGAGTAGCGGGCACACCATCGCCTGACTACGTGCCTATAAATTCGGTATGCTTGGGCATAACTGGCGCTCCTCATTAACATCTTGCTTGCCGTTGGGCGTTTGAGATCAAAGGAATCTCGCTCCAGGTGGATTTCATGTCATTTGCAGGCAACGAACGACATTACGAACGGCTACGACGAGTCGGGAATTTTTGGGTTCTTTTTTTAAGGGGCAAGGGAGGGGGGTATTATAACTGATAGTGTTTATATACTATATATATATATATGGGACGTTCCGCGTCAACTGAAACAACGCTTCGAACAAAATTGTTCTTAACCGATTTTGATGTATGAGGGCTCAAAATGTCCGTGTTGAAAAGTTCTTTCGAATGGTGTCTGGCATATATGTGACATTCAAAATGGAGTTCAGCTATGGCGGTTTAAAGAGCCAAAATAGAGAATGCGTTTCAAATATGAGGGAACAAAAATGTTAAAGGTCACTCGATTTTAGTGAAAATCAAAATGCAGGTGTTTTTGGATTCGCTGATTACGAATATGAACTCAAAATTGTGAAATTCAAAATGCGGGATCCAATATGGCGGATGTTTTTTTGAAAATGAAACGAAATCTATTTAAAACGTGTCACTCGGGGGTTTTTGAGGTCGCTGATTACTCTGAAAGTAATCGTTTACAAATTTTCAAAATTTGAAGACAGACTTTAAAAATCAAATACATTTCGTTTCATTTTCAAAAAACCGTCCGCCATATTGGATCCGCCATTTTCAATTTTAAAAATCTGACTTCAGATTCGTAATCAGCGACCTCAAAAACCCCACAGTAACACGTTTCAAATAGATTTCGTTTCATTTTCAAAAAACCGTCCGCTATATTAGTTCCACCATTTTGAATTTCACAATTCTGAGTTCATATTCGTAATCAGCAAATCCAATAACACCCGCATTTTGATTTTCACTTAAATCGAGTGACCTTTAACATTTTTGTTCGCTCATATTTGAAACGCATTCTCTATTTTGGCTCTTTAGATCGCCATAGCTGAACGCCATTTTGAATGTCACATATATACCAGACACCATTCGAAAGAACTTTTCAACACGGACATTTTGAGCTCTTATACATCAAAATCAGTTAAGAAGAAATTTGTTCGGAGCATTATTTCAGTTGACGCGGAACGTCCCATATATATATCTGGCCGATACTTATAAAGTTTGTTGAAAAACTCGTAGGTGCCGACATATTTTAGTTTTAATTACAGCATATTAAAAAGAAAAACATTTTTTATATTCTACGAATAAAATTCAATTACATACCTCCTTGTATGAAGTATATATGTTGTGATTATACGTCAACGAAGAAGAGCACAATTCTTTGTATGCAACTTTTGTTAAATTATCATTTGTAATCATTGCTGGAGCTGCTTTTGCAGGCATTTTAAAGCAGTAGGTTATTGGGAAGCGTAAAACAAAACATCTGCACTGTTTTAATCAATAACTGAGTCCATTAATTTTGAGGAGTATTTCCCATCTTCTCCAGGTTTCCTGTTTGCTAAATCCGAAAATTCTTCCCTCGATATATTAGAATGTAATGATGTTTGTCTCCTTTTTTAATGCTTTTTCTTATTAATTCGCTGAGTATCTTCTTCTCTATGTACTTGCTAAAAAAAAATATATTATTAGGGCAATGCGGGTAAGTGTGCTAGTGGAATTGTTGCGATATATTATATATATTCTAGAAATTGTGTAAGTAGGTATATTTTTATACTAAATATCGTTATTACAAACATTTCTTTCTCCATATTTTATGTTATATAATTGTAAGCATTTTAACCATATTGTTCTTGCGAAACTTAATGCGTTAAAGGTTGCATAAAATGTTATAAAGTGCAGTATTATAGTTCAGTATAGTCCATAGCATGGACATGTTCCGAAAATATTATCGTCTTCTTATAAAATATCATATGTCAATAAACGTGCATAATGTCTTAATGGGGAATTTGTAGTAATAACGGTGAAGAATCTGTGACAAAAAAGTATTTTCTCACTATCTAATGTAACCTTAAGGGGCGTTGAGCGTCATCAACCGTGATTCGAAAAACCGAGACTCATTGCGCCAGTACTATAGATTTATTAGGTACTCTATGCCTATTAACTTCTATTTTTATAGAATACGTTCATCGTTGTAAGATCGACCGGAAATAAGATAGCAAGGCTTCATTAGTGCTGCATATGATAAATCAATCCTTCAAGATTCATGGCGCACAACCTTCCGTCTGACCGAAGATCTTTCCTAAAAAAAAATTCCATTTTGGGGCAACGTGGGCGGGCCAAAGTGGAATGTGTTCCATTTGATTTAGGTTCACGTAGATAAGTAAGAACTCTCTCTCTCTCTCTCTCTCTCTCTCTCTCTCTCTCCCTCCTCTCTCTCTCTCTCTCTCTCTCTCTCTCTCTCTCTCTCTCTCTCTCTCTCTCTCTCTCTCTCTCTCTCTCTCTCTCTCTCTCTCTCTCTCTCTCTCTCTCTCTCTCTCTCTCTCTCTCTCTCTCTCTCTCTCTCTCTCTCTCTCTCTCTCTCTCTCTCTCTCTCTCTCTCTCTCTCTCTCTCTCTCTCTCTCTCTCTCTCTCTCTCTCTCTCTCTCTCTCTCTCTCTCTCTCTCTCTCTCTCTCTCTCTCTCTCTTCTCTCTCTCTCTCTCTCTCTCTCTCTCTCTCTCTCTCTCTCTCTCTCTCTCTCTCTCTCTCTCTCTCTCTCTCTCTCTCTCTCTCTCTCTCTCTCCCCCGTTTTGTGGGAGTTAAAATTTTGTACAGACTTCCCTGAGCAGACTCGGATCACGATCACTAATTGGGATATTTATCTCCGAGTCTACTTCAGGCGAGAAAAGTTAAAAAAGTCATTTCGGAATTAACCGTTGCTGCTTTTCCACCGAGACATCTGCGCACGCCCGAAACGTCATCGCCTACGTCACACTACGCAAAATGGCGCTGCCCACTAGCTGTCAGTGACTTCGACACTTTGCCGCATGACACCGATCACCGAGTGTTTGTCACCTTTGACTTCGCTTTCTTTCCACTGGCAGGTTGGTGAAATGTGGAGATGCGAGACCTGTGAATGCCTATAATAGTTAAATTAATATTCATTAGCCAAATGGTTTTCTGCCTGACATTTTATTGTCAATGCCTTGTAATCACGCATGCATTGTCGTGATTGATTAGTTCAAACACTCGTATTGTGATCATCTGCCTTATTTCTGAACTATACATTCAGCTGACGGCTTATCGGCGGCCCCTCTCTTCACGTGCTGCGCGGTGCACGAGACGCGTACGGTTCACGCGCCCCTTCCAAGCGGGTTTACCACACTCTAACGCACGTACGGCTATATTTCGGGCTCTTATTATCTCGTGCACGCTTTTCAAATGGAGAATTGCAATAAATGCAATGCCGAACTCGTTGGCGACGACAAAATTAAATGTGTTATTTGCGCACTTGCATTTCATGAAGATTGCAAACCTGACAATGCGGCCACGACTGCATCGGGTGCATTTGTTTGCTGCGTTAATATACCTGCCGCTAAGAGCAAAAAAAGGAAGCTGAATTCAACTCTGCTCGCTCCGCCTCGTCTTCTCCGTTCTAATAGCGCTACTTCTGTAGAATCGGATACGTCCGATACGTGTGCTATACCTCCTGCGCTACAACTATATCTTGATAGACAAGAACAATTTAACGCGCAACAGAATGCGCGCTTTGAAGAAATAAATGGAAAGATGGATCGAATATTGAAGCTGGAGGAGCGAGTAGAAAACATAGAAGTTAGTGTAAAATCACTCCAAACTGATGTACAGTCCTTAAAGGCAGATCGAGCGACAATGGGCTATGACATTCGGAACTGCGATTTAATAATCACAGGGATTCCTCCGAAAGGCATGGAAGATTTGCGACAAATTTCACTCAAAATTGCCGATGTATTGAATGTGACGCTTCGCATAGAAGACATTCTTTCTGCTTATCGGCTACAACGCACAAATGGCACCGACTCATCTGCTTCCATGCTTGCGTCTTCGTCAACATCCCATAGGCACCCAGCAATACTGGTAAAACTCTCTAATCCCTACCTACGATTTGCCTTCATCAAAGGCATGAGAGCTAAGAAAATGCTATTTACCACCGACATTGATAACTCTTATGCAAAAAACCGCGTTTTTATCAATGAGCACTTACCATCTGCGACGCTTAACTTGCTCAGAAAAGCACGTGCGTTAGTGAAGGACCATCCGCATAAGTATGTTTACACCTATCACGGCATTGTACGCTTTCGACCAACTAGCGGCGCTAACGCGATGGACATTACTTGCGAGGAAGATCTTCAAAGAATTAGCCATTGACGTTTGGCATGTGGCACTCTTAGTGTTCGCGAAAATAGTGAAGCGGCTGCATCGACTTCCGGAAGCAACCAGGCTTTAATTAATTCAATAATTCCAGTAAACGCTAACTATATTAATCTAAAAGTATGTCATATTAATGTTCAATCTCTCGGCTCTGCTAATAAATTTTCTTTTTTTAAATCTTATTTCACCGAAAATTTCTATCATATTATTATTCTTTCTGAAACCTGGTTTAATACTAAAACTGTTGACTCCTATTTTTCTTTGCCTAACTATCACTTGATTCGCAATGACCGCAAGTATAAGCTCGGTGGAGGTGTCGCTATGTATATTCATACCGCTCTAAATTATAAAATCTTAGAAAAATCTGAATGCTCTTCCGTTAACCCCCTCGAGTTTATGCTTGTTGAAGTCGGTCACAGCGCTACTACGAACCTCAGAGTGCTACTTGCGGTTATTTATCGACCACCGAAGAAAGCTCTGCTCGAACTATTTGAATCTGTACTGCAAAAACATAGCTGTAATTATGATCGAATCATTATTATGGGTGATTTCAATGTTGACTTAAATCGGGCTAATTTTGAATCTACATATTTGCAGCAGTTTGCCGTAGCCAATGCTCTTCAAATCGTGCCGTATCAGCCTACTAATCATACGAACCGAACTGATACATGGATTGACCACTGCCTTGTCGATAGCCTTACAAATGTCCTAGGACATAGCCAAGCCAATCTACCTTTTATCTGTGTCCATGATCTGATAGATATCGAGTGTAAGATTGGAACACCGAAAGCAAAGCCGATACAAATCACATGTAGAGACTATCGCTCGTTCGATGTATCGAGTTTGCATAGGGACCTGAGTAGCTATGATTGGAATATTTTTAACTCTGTTTCTCCACTGAATAACGTGAACTTACTCACCAATACGCTTAGTCATCGTCTATTGCAAACTTTTGATAAGCACGCCCCTAAGCACACCTTTACACCGACTCACAAGCCTTCCCCTTGGATTTCACCTCAGCTACTTAGACTTAAATACGAGAGAAATAGCCTTTTATGTGCTTATCGCAGGACCAGGGACCCCTCCTTAAGAATTAGACTCATTTCTGCTAATAAGGCTAATAAGCAGGCATGGGTATTAGCGAGGGCAAACTACTATCGAAACAAACTTACTAACATTCGGGATGCTAAGACCATGTGGAGGGAGTTGCGCAACCTTGATCTGGTGGCTTCCAATAAAGCTGTTAAACCGTTGTGTTGCACTTTGGATGAACTCAATTCCTTTCACACAGCTTCTGTTTCTCCTTACACTGATCTTTTCGACCTAAATTTCGATGAAGACTTTTATCACGGAGATTTTAACGATAGTAGATTTTTCTTCGCTAATGTCACCATCGAGGACGTAGCTGCTCGTTTGTCGGAAGCAAAGTCGGAGGCATGTGGCTCTGATTCGATACCTATTAGTTTTTACATCAAATCATTCCCTGTCATTGCCCCTCACTTAGTTCATCTCTTCAATGAATCGCTTAATTTATCCATCTTTCCTGCTGACTGGAAAAAATCATTGATGATACCCATTAGCAAAATTACTAACCCTGTTTCTCCTGCTCATTACCGACTTATCGCTATTGTTCCTGCACTCTCTAAAATACTAGAACGTACTGTTTTCAATCAGCTACTTGGGTTCCTGAATAACAGTAATTGGTTTGATTCTCACCAATCGGGTTTCCGTAAAGATTACAGCACGCAAACAGCACTATTATATGTATCTGAATATTGCAGGCAAGCAATAGACAATCGCATGATAACTATTGTTATCCTCTTTGACTTTAGCCGTGCGTTCGATACTATTAGTCATAGGCTTTTGCTGCAGAAACTAAAAATGGCTAATTTATCGGATACCGCTATTCGGTGGTTTGCGTCTTACCTCTCGTGTCGATCTCAGGCTGTCACAGGGGTGGATGGCACTAGATCGTCGTGGCTTCCAGTGGGTGCTGGAGTGCCCCAAGGTTCTGTGTTAGGACCTTTGTTGTTTTCAGTATTTATTAACGATCTACCTGGGGTTCTCCATCATAGTGATCATATGATTTTCGCTGACGACACTCAAATTTTTCTTCAATGTCGTGTTTCAGAACTTGACATCGCCATTGCAAAGGTAACATCCGATATCACTCGCTTCTGTCAATGGGCGAATAGCAATGACCTCGTCCTTAACTTTGAAAAAACTAAGGCATTACTGGTCGGCAGTGCTTTTTATCTGAACACCTTTAATACTGATTCGATCACACCGATTGTTATTAATAATTCGGTCATACCGTGGGTTAAATCAGTGAGGAACTTGGGTCTCGTGTTTGATGGAACGCTCTCGTGGAGATACCATCTTATACAAATGTCCAATAAAGTCTTCGCCACTCTACGTCAACTACGTAATAACCGTGCTCAACTACCAACTGATGTTAGGCAAACCCTTGTTTCCTCGTTGATTTTACCCTACTTCGATTACTGCTGCGCAGTTTACAACGACATCAATGTAACTCAAAAAATCAGGGTGGAACGAATGTTTAATGCGGGCATTCGTTTCATCTTCGATCTACGGCGCGATGAGCACATTACCCCATATCGTAATAAGCTTAGCTGGCTCAACACCAAATCGCGTAGGTTATACTTTATTGGTATCGTCACCTATAAGATTATTAAGACCCACGTACCCCACTATCTTTATGAACGTTATCAGTGGCGTGAAGAATCTACATCCAGGGCTCTTCGACCAGGATCTATGCAAGAACTTCGAGTACCGACACATCGGCTAGAATCATATTCCAACTCTTTTATTGTCACATCTACCCGGTTATGGAATGAACTCCCAGTCGAAATTCGCGCAAGTGAAAATGTGTGTTCGTTTAAAGTAAAACTAAAAAAATTCCTACTAAGTCGGACTTCACTGTAATTATTTTGTATTTTATATTTTAGTATTAGCATTCTAGTATTAGTATTAGTATTTTTAGTATTTAACAGTAGTATTTTAGTCCACTGTTACTTCTGGTATGCGTGTACCCTACCCTACGTTGTAATCGCTCGACTATTATTATTATATATATCTATTTTCTTTCTACTTTGTCATAGAACTAGTCTTGCGCTTTTATATGCATCTGTTAGTATGCCTTGTTATATTAAGCTTAGTTTTAGTATCAGTTCTCTGTATGTATGCTCTATATTGGTTGCCCTAAGAGGTAATACCTCAAGCCATAATAAAGACAACCAATCAATGAATCAATCAATCAATCAATCAATCAATCAATCTCTCTCTCTCTCTCCCTCCCTCTCTCTCTCTCTCTCTCTCTCTCTCAGATTTCTCTCTCAGATCTTCAGATTTCTCAAAAAAAAGTTTTTTGTAAAATTAAAATTTGGAGTATTAAACACATACTTTTTTTTAAATGCGTTCGATAATAGTTTAGTTGAGGAACTAAATAACGGTTTCTAAATCACACTTAACCAATCTACTTGATTGAAAATGAAGTATAAAAATTGTCATTTCAGGCGTTAATGGGTTAATTGCGTGACTAGAGGGGTTACGCGAGTAGCATAAATATAGAAACTTCATATAAAAATCCCGATATTTTAAAATGGGGGAATTTGGGGCACCAGATCTCTTTACAGCCTATTAATGACATTACCACAGCATGTTTTCATTCTAGTCCGGCCATTGAATACCGTTGAATAACTAGTTAAAATGATATAAACAATTGATGAAGATGAATATATCGTTCGGTGATATTTAAATAAATAATGGATGAATTTATCGGTAATTCGAACCAATAGTGTCTGGGTTTTTTCAAATTTCGCGCGACAAATATTTTGCCAGCCAATCAATGTGAAACTCATTTTAGATGGAATGTGACACGAATTTTAAATTAAATTAAAGAATCTCAAGAATGATTCTGTAAAAATGTGAAATTAAGATGATAAATAATAGAAAATTCAGAAAAAACGAAATGAAGAAAAACCACTTGAAAAAAATTGGGTATGGAAGCTCATTCGCAGCCGGTGGGGACGAACCCACGACCTTTCGATTTCGCGTCGAATGCTCTACCATCTGAGCTACGGCAACCCCGTGCATTCCCTCCGATTTAATTCAAGTCATGATTCCATATTTCATTTTTTCTCCTTGTATCATTTTAACCCAGATGCGTTTTTGATGAAGATGAATTTATCGTTCGGTAAAATGAGTTTCAAATTGATTGGCTGGCAAAATATTTGTCGCGCGAAATTTGAAAAAACTCAGACACTATTGGTTCGGATTACCGATAAATTCATCTATTATTTATTGACATAAACAATTATTATAAGAAACAGGATATTTAAATTGTCATGCCTTCAGAACATCATGCAGAACGTTTTAAAAAATTCTGATTTTTAATACATGCTCCGAAATGACTGCCAATTACAATTGACAACAAGTAAGCTACCACGTTTATTAGTAACAAGCTGCCTGCCTTGATACTTCTGTAGGTTCAAAAACCTTTCTAACGTTGTCACGTCCCGCTAGAGGCCAACCCTCTTTGCGGTTACTACCGGGCGGACACAGCACGCCGCGTCGTAGCGTTCCCCCGTGTGGAACCCGCCGGCAGGGGCTTGACACCGCACCCTAGCTCCTCAGTACGGTGAGTATCTCGAGTCGTTTTACGATCAGGCATTCGACGGTAACAGACCAACCGAATGATCGGGTCCGTGAGATCGTTAATTCTCAAAACTTGCTAAGAGAAGCGGATCTTTCAAAAGCATTGCTCCTTTTCGAGTTCGGGCGCTTCGAACCCTCCCTCTTTCTTACGGACGGAGTTATCCGCTCCGCTCTCTTCCACAAGTCCCCTGTGGGGAACGTTCTAGTACAGTGGAACCTCTCTTATTCTAATCAGAAAAGATTTTCAAGATGGCGCCGACCTGTCTTATTAGAATTTTCCCTTTACTCCCACTCGCCCCGAGTGTGAGACTGTGAGCGTGCTTGTATGTATACACCTATACAGTTACATGTATGTATGTAAATCAGCCATAAGCGTTATAAAAAAAGAGCTACAAAATGTAACTTATGTACATAATTAAGTGTCTCAGATGAATATATTAATAAAAAAATATATGGTTAATCCTTGGATTACACCCGGATCATCAACCTCGGGTCTTAAGGTTCGCAACTTTTGCAACCTTAACCTCACATTTGTTTCTACGACAAATTTCCTTTTTATAATTTATCTATGACTTCTTTTTTTTTCTTTGATAGGCAAAGTCGAAACGATTAACTTACGCACGAAAGTGCGACCTTCTTGACATGCTGGATACTGGGGTATTCCAACAAATTGTGGCAACATTTTTTGATATTAGCCCATAATCAGTGAGCTACATTAAAGCTCAGAAAGAGAATCTTCTAAAAAATAAAAACACTTTACAATGTAATAACATTGACCTTTCTCGAAAACGATTTTCTCCAGTAATCGATTCTGCAAAAGAAAAAAATCTTTTTTCTTGGTTCAAAGACGCAAGAACTGCTGGAATACCAGTAAGTAGTCCTGTACTTAAGGAGGCAGCGTTAGTATTTAATGAGAAATTGAATACTAATGGTACCAAAAGTTTCAAAGCGAGTAACAGTTATATACATGCATTCAAAAAGCGACATGGATTTAGGTTATTGAAGACTCAGGGTGAACAGTTGTCAGCAAATTCTTCGGAGCAGAGATATTTTGTGTCGAAATACGACAATACGCTGAGGATTTCGAATATAACCGTGACTGTACATACAATGCAGATGAAAGTGGTTTACTGTGGAAGGTGTTGCCCAAGGAGACATATGTCGAAAAAGGCACAAAAAAGCAGCCGGATGGAAATAAGCTAAAGATCGCTTGACAATCATGGTTTGCGCAAATTCAAACGGTACTCATAAGTTACCGCTGCTATTAATAGGAAAGTCACATAAACCACTTTGTTTGCGAAAAGTGAATATGGATGCTTTGCATGTCACTTATAGGAATCAAAAATCTGCTTGGATGGACAGTGCCATTTTCATCGAATGGTATACAGAAATATTTCTACTGCAATAATGGCAAAACATGGAGTCGATGCAAAAAAATGTATCCTATATTGGATAATTCTCCAACGCATCCCAAAGCTGACGTTTTAAATGCCATAAGCGATTATTGTATGGTAATATACCTGCCACCTAATGTGACAATCATCATACAACCGGCGGACCAAGATGTGATTGAGAAAATAAAAAGGTATTGACATTTGAGGTTGAAATTATAAAATTTATTTATTAATTTATTTATTGAAAAGTTGTATTTTGTACAAATAATAACAAAAGTGTTATCGAATAAATCAAGAAATTTGTATAACAAAATGAATTAAAAACAAATGCAGAATAAAATTATTTCAAAACTTAACAATAACGATAATAACAAAGTTCATATAATACAAAAAAAAAGAAGTGATGTAAGGGTGTATTGTTTGTTTGAATTTCGCGGCGAAATATTTGTTCGAATTGCGCGGGTTAGGGCATTGAGTGTCTTGCGACTCGTGATTCTGGCCTTGAGCGAAGGTACGTCCGGAATGCGTGGCGCGGCGCTGCTGATGATTTGTCGTGTGATTGAGCGATAGCAGCCAAAGGTTCCCGAGCTTACTTCCGAGTGTTCCGAAAAGCGAACATCGAGAGCGGCGTCGGTCTCTTGTCCCCGATAATTTGTCTTGGACAGACGTATCGCGTAGAAAAATTAATTTTACCGCGTGCATGCCGTGTGGCGAAGAAAAGGTGTCGACGACCCGATTGGGCGGTTCGTGAACACTGGTATATCGGCGTAGTACACGATATTCGTTTGGACTTTCGTGATACTTGAAGCGATCCTTTGTCGGCCCATTGTGCTCATTACCAAGCACTTTGATTCGTACGACCACGATCATTCATCAGCAAACCGATCGTGAAGAATTTGGGACGAATTTGGGACGAATTTTGGACGATCCTAAGGCGCACAGAATCTCGACATTTGACCGGACACGTGGATATTTTCCAATCTCCAGCACTCAATTTCCTGCTGTTTATTCTGGTGGTAAAAAAGGACCATTCCATCATCTTCGTGGTAACGAAGATTTGAGTGCGAGAAATAGTTCCAATCGCTTGCATTAAATTTTCGTCGAACTCCATTTCAGTTTTTCCGTCAACAATTCCGGAAAATTTGCAAGTCCCAGAAACACAGTGATCTACATTGGGTAACGTAACACCAATATTTCTTGATAACGTGCACCGTTCCACATTTCATCCTTCGTCCATTGGCAAAAAGACAGAATTCGGTCGTTAATGATTGAACGCTACAAATTAAAATAATTGAACATTTTTTGGACCAGTGCGTCGCGAGGTCATCTTATTTATTGATTGAATTTTAACTATAATTATCGAGACGGCGAGCTTCGTAGATATCTATACTGCTTGGTAACGTTGGCCATTATTTTTCTCATTGTGACTTGTCTTCTTTCTCATTGGAGAGACAAAATTCCATTTTTGGATTTAATGTGACGTGAAATTTTGTCGTGTATGTCACTTTCTACTCAACGGGTTAGAGTGACATAATGGCAAATTGCTCCTACGACAAAACTATCTAATGGACAGTTGTTAAGCGTGCCTTTTTTTTGTTGTTTTATTATAAGTGGAATGTGAGTCGTTGATGTATGTTTCTTTTGATTGTATGATATCACAATATCAAATAATGTTGATTCGCCAGCGATCGACCAATATTCTTTTAGTGCCAAAAGAATCAATAACGAATGTAAAATATTTTATATGACAAATTGCTTAACATAAATAAATAGTTTGATGAATATATACAGGGTCATCGAAAAGTATCGGACCCCCCTAATATCTTCAGTTAGAATGCACTTAGGAGAAAATGTCCAATAGCAAAGTTGTATGGTTTCAAGCGGGGAGTAAGATGATGACCTTGACTTTGACCTTGACTTTGACCTTGACCATGTCCTTCAAGGTCATTTCAAAGTCAATCTTATTTTTTTAAATAGAAACCCCTACATTTTATTGCATATTCTTATAGCTTATCTCGAGAGCTTTCCAAAACACTATAATAAAATATTTTTTTATTAAGTACTTTTTGAGTTATAAAGGTTTGAAGTTAACTGGTCGGACTCGCACACCACTTAACAAATTGTTAACTTCAAACCTTTATAACTCAAAAAGTACTTAATAAAAAAATATTTTATTATAGTGTTTTGGAAAGCTCTCGAGAAAAGCTATAATAATATGCAATAAAATGTAGGGGGTTCTATTTAAAAAAATAAGATTGACCTTGAAATGACCTTGAAGGACATGGTCAAGGTCAAAGGCAAGGTCATCATCTTACTCCCCGCTTGAAACCATACAACTTTGCTATTGGACATTTTCTCCTAAGTGCATTCTAACTGAAGATATTAGGGGGGTCCGATACTTTTCGATGACCCTGTATATATATATACAGGGTGTACGAAAAGTCCCGGGACGGTTGAATAACTTTCGAAAGAATAAAAATTTCAAAAATCGCCGAAATACGTGATTCGATTTTTCAAACAAGCAATCTTTTGAGAGGGGGTTTCGGTCCCCCAACCTCAAGGGGGGCGGGGGGCACGAGAGGGGCCAAAAATCTTAAATGGCAACATGGTTTGAGTGGGGGCTCATTTGAAAGGTATTTTCGAGACGAATTCAGATCACTGGTCATAGAGGGCGCTGCGATCATTTTTCGGAGAGATACAAGTAAAAGAGCTTTTCAATGTAACGTTCAGAAACGGGTTGACACCCGTTTAAGAATATTGTTTTACACGATTTTAAGTTTTTTAAGTTTTTTAAGAATATTGAATTACACGATTCGGCGACTTCGAAATTTTCATTTTTTCAAACGTTAGTACGTCTAAGATCTGAAAAAGTCAAAAATCTCTCCGAAAAATGATCGCAGCGTCCTCTATGACCAGTGATCTGATTTCATCTCGAAAATACCTTTCAAATGAGCCCCCACTCAAACCATGTTGCCATTTAAGATTTTTGGCCCCCCTCGTGCCCCCCGCCCCCCTTGAGGTTGGGGGGCCGAAACCCCCCTCAAAAGATAGCTTGTTTGAAAAATCGAATCACGTGTTTCGGCGATTTTTGAAATTTTTATTCTTTCGAAAGTTATTCAACCGTCCCGGGACTTTTCGTACACCCTGTATATACAGGGTCATCGAAAAGTATCGGACCCCCCTAATATCTTCAGTTAGAATGCACTTAGGAGAAAATGTCCAATAGCAAAGTTGTATGGTTTCAAGCGGGGAGTAAGATGATGACCTTGACTTTGACCTTGACCATGTCCTTCAAGGTCATTTCAAGGTCAATCTTATTTTTTTAAATAGAACACCCTACATTTTATTGCATATTCTTATAGCTTATCTCGAGAGCTTTCCAAAACACTATAATAAAATATTTTTTTATTAAGTGCTTTTTGAGTTATAAAGGTTTGAAGTTAACAATTTTTTAACACAAAATGTAGAATATCTTGTAAAATATTATTTAGTTTTCAGTAATCATAACCTTAATACTTTTGTGCGCGGAATAATGAGACCAATTAATTGGTTTAAAGAAAATACATTAATCGGATTTCCCCCTAATATTTTCAGTAAGAATGCATTTTGGAAGGAACAAATTGTTAACTTCAAACCTTTATAACTCAAAAAGTACTTAATAAAAAAATATTTTATTATAGTGTTTTGGAAAGCTCTCGAGATAAGCTATAAGAATATGCAATAAAATGTAGGGGGTTCTATTTAAAAAAATAAGATTGACCTTGAAATAACCTTGAAGGACATGGTCAAGGTTTAAGTCAAGGTCATCATCTTACTCCCCGCTTGAAACCATACAACTTTGCTATTGGACATTTTCTCCTAAGTGCATTCTAACTGAAGATATTAGGGGGGTCCGATACTTTTCGATGACCCTGTATATATATATATACAGGGTGGCCGATTTATCTGAAGACATCGAAATATCTCAAGAACTATGCACAGAATCAAAAAAGTTGTCGGATGAAAGTTGTTCGACACGAAGGGGGGCATCCAGTGATAATGAAATTTACCCCCTCCCCCATCCCCTGGGGGTGGAGTGGGGGCAAAAACAATAAAACTTAAATAGGAACCCCCAGTTTTTATTGCAGATTTGGATTCTCCGGAAAAAAGTACACCAATTTGACCTAGGAGCTATTGCATTTTGGTTCACAGGTGGCGCTGTAATCGATAAAAATCCAAACTTATCTGAAGACATTGAAATACCTCGAGAACTATGCACAGAATCAAAAAAGTTGTCGGATGAAAGTTGTTCGACACGAAGGGGGGCATCCAGGGGGCAAATAGGGACAAATTGATCCCTTTATGAAAATTTAATATTAAAAATTCTAATATTAGAATTTTTAATATTAGAATTTAGTGATATCAATTGCGAAAATTGTTATTCTGAATATGAAATTTTAATAATGTCCATTCGAAAAATTAAGATTATGAATAATTGATATTCTTCATATTAAAAATCAAAACTTATTACATAAAAATTGTGCATACAATATGGAAGCAATTTTATAAATAAGTTTTCTACCTTCAATAAAATTACATTTTAGGTTTTAAATTTATTATTTAATAAATAAAAAGAGGACATCACGCAATCCATTAAAAAACGCGTCATGTCCCTTCACTCAGCTCATTCATACTCTCTCTGTGTGTTTTTTCCGAAATGAGAATAAATAAGCTGAGCATTGACGGTCAAACCAGCTTCTATTAAACAAAACGAAACTCTTACTTCATTTGGGGATTTCGTCGCCATCTACCGGACCCCGAGAGAACTCACGTGGTTTCATACATGTACATCGCTTGCATTTCGGCCATCACCGGCGCCGGTTCTGTTACATAACGCTAGAGGGCGACATAACTCGAAAATAAAGTAGCATATCATTTTATACATAAGTTGAGTCACACGTAACCAGTTCACCTACATTTTTCTCTACTTTCCTGAAGGGAAGTAAATGGATATCGCGACTTTCTAATCCCCATATTAAAATTTAGTATTCACGGTCTCTCAGTGTAAGACTGTTTTTGAAGTCCATTGTATTGGTAGTAATTCGGTCGGAGGTCACTTTGCTTTTAGAATAAAAACGTTCCGTTTACGTGACTATTTTTTGTCTACCCTTCATTGCTTAAATCGAATTGCAAGTTAAAAATGAATCCTGCTACAGTTCCCGAAAAAATCGAAATGATTCTTATGGTGAATGTAAGAGGAATATTGACGATGCTGTTGCGTTGTATGCTGAGCGTTTTCCAGATAATGCTCGCTCGCGTTCCTTTTTTTACAAAGTTGTGAATGCCTTTCACTCTGATGGCAGCGTACAAATGAAAAAAAGGAAGCGAAGATTAACAGTTACAGGAGAAGCTAACGAAGTAGCTGTACTAGCAGCTATTCACCAAAATCCACATGTAAGCACACGACAATTACATCGCGATTCCGGCATTTCCAGAGACAGTATTCAAAGAATATTGCATCGTCATAAGTTTCACCCATATCACATTTCACTGCACCAGGAACTAGATGGCGATGATTTTCATAACCGCGTGGTGTTTTGTGAATGGGCATTTCAAAAAATGCAAACAAACCACAATTTCTTTGCTAATGTATTATTTTCAGATGAATCTACATTCACGAACCATGGTGACGTCAATAGGCATAATATGCATTATTGGAGCGTAGAAAATCCCTATTGGTTACGACAAGTTAATCATCAACGTCCTTGGTCGGTGAACGTTTGGTGTGGAATCATAGGAAATAAACTCATTGGTCCTTATTTCATTGAAGGTAATTTGAATGGAACAAAATATCGAGATTTCCTAGAACAAGAAGTACCATTACTACTTGAGGATGTTGCTATGGACGTCCGACGTACAATGTGGTTTCAGCATGATGGTTGCCCAGCACATTTTTCAAGAGTAGCAAGGGAAATACTAGACCGTGATTACAATGGTAGGTGGATTGGTAGAGGTGGCCCCATTAATTGGCCTGCGAGGTCACCTGATCTAACATCTCTGGATTTCTTCCTATGGGGTTACCTAAAAGGTAAGGTTTATGAACAAGTACCAACGACTCGTGAAAACATGGTGGAACGCATAAGAACTGCTTGCGCAGAAATTTCTGCAGATATGATTCTATCATGTATAAAGTCATTTGAAGAAAGAATAAATAAATGCATTGAAGTGGAAGATCAACATTTCGAACACTTACTCAAGTAAGTGAACAGTGAGACAGTGAGAGGCAAGGGGACTCACGTAAAACAAGCACCCCAAAGGGAACAGAATAATACTACGTCCACGTCGTTGTTCCTGGATAACGCTAAATGTATTTTTTTCCGGCTTTGTTAGAATGACCGTATTCCATATCCGCTACGCGGGCGAAAATTGTCAATATTGGAGAATCCAAATCTGCAATAAAAACTGGGGGCTCCTATTTAAGTTTTATTGTTTTTGCCCCCACTCCACCCCCAGGAGATGGGGGAGGGGGTAAATTTCATTATTACTGGATGCCCCCCTTCGTGTCGAACAACTTTCATCCGACAACTTTTTTGATTCTGTGCATAGTTCTCGAGGTATTTCAATGTCTTCAGATAAATTTGGATTTTTATCGATTACAGCGCCACCTGTGAACCAAAATGCAATAGCTCCTAGGTCAAATTCGTGTACTTTTTTCCGGAGAATCCAAATCTGCAATAAAAAATGGGGGTTCCTATTTAAGTTTTATTGTTTTTGCCCCCACTCCACCTCCAGGGGATGGGGAGGGGGTAAATTTAATTATCACTGGATGCCCCCCTTCGTGTCGAACAACTTTCATCCGACAACTTTTTTGATTCTGTGCATAGTTCTCGAGATATTTCGATGTCTTCAGATAAATCGGCCACCCTGTATATATATATATATATATATATGCTATGTCTCGAATAGCTGGAACAATTTGTTCGCGAAGCATGACTAGGTATACTTGTGCTGTCAAATTGCCTTCAATGAAGAAAGGGCTAACTGGTCTACCATTAAGAATACCAGCCCATACGTTAACTTTTTGTGGATATTGAGTATGATTGTCTCTTTTCCAGTGAGGATTAACGTCACTCCAGTATCTATAATTGTGTCTATTTACATTTCCAGTCAGTTCAAATGTTGCCTCATCAGAGAAAACAATATTATCAAGTAATAGAGGATCGTCGACAATCATCTCCATCATAAGATCACAAAATTCGATGCGTCTATCAAAATCGTCTTCGGACAACTCTTGGACCAAATGGAGTTTGTATGGATGCCATTTATTCAATTTCAGAATTTTACTGACAGATCCATGACCGATTTCGTGTTCTTGTGCAACGCGATTGATGGAAATATGGGGATCTTCAACGAAAGACTGTAAAACATCTAATGCCTTATCATTATTTGTTGCTGTTTTAGGTCTACCAGATTTTGGGCGGCTTTTAACGCTACCAATGGCCTCGAAACGTTGAATAGTACGGATTACAGTACTTTTGGAGATCCTATTATTTTCATTCCGAAAATTTTCATTAAATAATCGCGTTACTGTTTTATACCCTCTTTGTTGATCTCCCCATCCTCGCATCATTAACAGTGTTATTCGATCTCTTTCAGAAAGCTCCGCCATTCTTAATTAGAGCGAAGAAGAATTAATCAGGTAAGTGATAGGAAATTGATCTAGATAATTAAGTAGAGAAAAATACTAATTATTAAGTGTTGGACCAACTATTGATTTGTTTATTTTAACCAGCACTAGCAAAAAGCTCGTTAAGCAACTGAAAATCTAATAGATCAATTAATAATATTTACGAAAAATTTCTGGGCTATTGGAAACAAAATGAAAATGTTTGGGATAATCAATTGAAGCGCAATGGTTTCTTTTGTTACAGAAAAATTTTTTGAGGCTGTTCGTTTTCGTCCACGAGGTGACTGCTGCTCGCTAAGAAGAAGACAGCACTGTATCAAAGTTTCAAATCAGTGATCCGTATTGTTTGCTCAAGAGCTCGTACATTGGTGCCTGCGAGAGTGAGATAATAAAGATTGGCCAACGCTTTCGGTCAGATTCCCGCTAACGCCTTCGGAAATCACGCATTCGAGCAGCTTCTCGCGGTTACGTTCGGGCAGTTTTTCGCCAGAGCCTATTAGCATAATTGCTTGAAGCCGTACAATACTTTGCTATTGGACATTTTTCCAAAATGCATTCTTACTGAAAATATTAGGGGGATCCGATTAATGTATTTTCTTTAAACCAATTAATTGGTCTCATTATTCCGCGCACAAAAGTATTAAGGTTATGATTACTGAAAACTAAATAATATTTTACAAGATATTCTACATTTTGTGTCAAAAAATTGTTAACTTCAAACCTTTATAACTCAAAAAGTACTTAATAAAAAAATATTTTATTATAGTGTTTTGGAAAGCTCTCGAGATAAGCTATTAATATAAATATAAAATATTATATAAAATTCTGAAATTGAATAAATGGCATCCATACAAACTCCATTTGGTCCAAGAGTTGTCCGAAGACGATTTTCATAGACGCATCGAATTTTGTGATCTTATGATGGAGATGATTGTCGACGATCCTCTATTACTTGATAATATTGTTTTCTCTGATGAGGCAACATTTGAACTGACTGGAAATGTAAATAGACACAATTGTAGATACTGGAGTGACGTTAATCCTCACTGGAAAAGAGACAATCATACTCAATATCCACAAAAAGTTAACGTATGGGCTGGTATTCTTAATGGTAGACCAGTTGGCCCTTTCTTCATTGAAGGCAATTTGACAACACAAGTATACCTAGTCATGCTTCGCGAACAAATTGTTCCAGTTATTCGAGACATAGCTGGTGGAAATATGGATGAAATTTATTTCCAACAGGATGGAGCTCCACCTCATTATGGTGTCATTGTCCGTCAATATTTGAATGAGGTCTTTCAGGACAGGTGGATAGGGCGAAAGGGTCATATTGAGTGGCCACCTCGGTCTCCGGACTTGACCCCACTTGACTTTTTTTTGTGGGGTTACTTGAAAAGTAAAGTTTCTGTCACCAAGCCTCAAGATTTAGATGATTTAAGAGGGAGAATAACTCGAGAGATAGAACTAATACCGCCAGAAACGTACTGGAATGCGGTTTCGGCTGTTTATAACAGATTGGCACATTGCCAGGCTGTTGAAGGGCAACAATTTGAACATTTGTTGTGAATTGTTTGGTACAATTAAATATTTTGCCCAAGCTAACCAATTGGAATTAAATTTGCCTTAACTGGCCGGACTCACACACCACTCTTGCCTTAACTGGTCGGACTCGCACACCACTCTTGCCTTAACTGGTCGGACTCGCACACCACTCTTGCCTTAACTGGTCGGACTCGCACACCACTTAACAAATTGTTAACTTCAAACCTTTATAACTCAAAAAGTACTTAATAAAAAAATATTTTATTATAGTGTTTTAGAAAGCTCTCGAGATAAGCTATAAGAATATGCAATAAAATGTAGGGGGTTCTATTTAAAAAAATAAGACTGACCTTGAAATGACCTTGAAGGACATGGTCAAGGTCAAAGTCAAGGTCATCATCTTACTCCCCGCTTGAAACCATACAACTTTGCTATTGGACATTTTCTCCTAAGTGCATTCTAACTGAAGATATTAGGGGGGTCCGATACTTTTCGATGACCGTGTATATATACAGGGTGTCCGAAAAGTATGGAAACACTCAAATATCTCGGAAAATCGACATCGAATCGTAAAAGTAAAAATACACGTATTCAATGGTTTCAAGAGAGCTATCCAGTGACACCTAACACAACCCCCCACCCCCACCCGCTGGGGGTGATAGAGGGGGTAACTTAAAAATTTTAAATGGGAACCCCCAATTTTTATTGCAGATTTTGCTTCCTCAGAAAAAGTTACGTAAATTTTGCCTACCATTATAATTGTTTTTGTTGACAGATGGCGCTGTAATCAACGAAATTAAAAAATTATTCTAAAAAGTTTTAAAAATCTCGCGAAAAACACAACGGATCAAAAAAGTAAAAACACACGTATTTAATGGTTTCAAGAGAGCTATCCAGTGACACCTAACACGACCCCCCACCCCCACAGGCTGGGGGTGATGGAGGGGGAAACTTAAAAATTTTAAATGGGAACTCCCAAATTTTATTGCAGATTTCTCTTCTTCAGAAAAAGTTACGTAAATTTTACCTATTATAATTATTTTTGTTAACAGATGGAGCTGCAATCAGCGAACCACGTACCTGGAATAGCGGACCACGTTTCCAAAATTTTAAATGACGTCTTTTGCCTTTAAATATTTCAAAGTTCACCGATTCTTACCGCGAGGAGGTAGACGATTTTGAGAATCTTTTTTTTTTATTTTTGTATATTTTTTTTTTGTTTTTACCTTTTATTTGTTTTTTTTTTATTTTTTTAATTTTTTTTCTATTTTAAAGTTTAAATTTTCCTTCGCTTCTATTTTCTTTACTGGATTTTTAACATGTCTATGCCCACTAATTTATAAGATGTTCGAATTGAAGTCCTTCAGCAACTTGACAATATCCCAATCGTGCATAGAAGTTATCATAAACTTTTTGCAGCATTTCTTGAGATACTGTATTAGAACCTTGAATTATTTTTTCTTTCAACTCATCAATGTCTTTTGGTTTCGTTTCGTAGACCTTGTTCTTCAAGAAACCCCAGTAAAAATAGTCCAGAGGAGTTAGATCAGGTGACCTCGGTGGCCACTCGATCGAACCCCTCCTACCAATCCAACGTCGGGGGAAAATATTATTTAATAGATTGCGTACAATCAAACCAAAATGACAAGGAGCTCCATCCTGTTGAAACCAGACATTATCAAACGCTATACCAGCAATATTTCGTATTGCCGGTATAATCTGGTTATTTAACAAATTACAGTACCTTTCAGCCGTGAAATTCTCTTCAACGAAGAAAGGCCCAACAATTTGATTGCACAAAATGCCAGCCCAAACATTGATTTTCTGTGGATGTTGTGTGTGAGTATCTCTCATCCAATGAGGATTTTCGTCCGACCAATATCGTAGGTTGTGCCTATTAACTTCTCCACTCAACTGAAACGTAGCTTCATCAGAGAAGCATATCCAGAAAGGAAATAATTCATTTTCGTCACAACGTCTCATCATTTCCTCACAAAATTCTAATCTCCGATCGAAGTCATCTTCCGAAAGTTCTTGTACATATTTTATTTTATATGGATGGAACTTATTTGCTTTTAATATTTCATGGACAGACGATTTGCCGATACCAGTGGCTTGCGCAATCTTTCTTACCGAAGTATAGACGTCCTCAACGACACTTGCACAGACCGCTAAACTGTTGTCTTCGTTCGTGGACGTTTTTGGTCTTCCTGATTTTGGTCGATCATTGACAGAGCCAGTATCTTGAAACCGAGAAACAGTCTTACAAACAGTTGATTTGCAAATAGGTAGACGATCAGGATGGGTATCATTAAATTGGCGGACGACTTGTTCGTATGTTCTTTTTTTATCGCCGCATCCTCGCAGAATAAGGATTTCGATCCTTTCTTTTTGTGTCAAAGACATAGTATGCCAAATTACAACAGGAGGCAGAATACAGAATGTATCGAAATGGAAGAAATATGAAGCAAAGAATGAAGAAATAAAAGAAATATAAAAAATTAGAAGAAATTCAAATGTTAGAGAAACATTACATTAAGTATCAAATAGCGAGAACGAAGAGAATTGCGATTTTTTGCGGTACGAATTTGACCAAGTTTTCGACAAGAGTGACGCTCGCATGTGTAATTTTCACAAAGCTGAAAAATAACCGAGACCTTGACTCATTCAAACAATAGAGCTTAACTAATACTAAGACGTGCTGTTTTGATTTGGACGCTGACGATGTTCGATTATTGACTACTTTCTCTGTAACACTGGCAGTTGAAAAAATCGACCGAGTGTATGCAATGGGTTTCCGCAAGCGATACCTACAGTACTTTCACACAAGTATACAAAATCACAGTCATGCAAGAAAGCCATAACACCATATGCGGATTTGGTCACCATTTACGCTATTCGGATACACGACATTCACTTCCTCGTAGAATAAGGATGTCGATTCTTCATTTTTCTGTCAAAAACTTTGTATGCACAATTACAAGGGGGGAGCGAATAAAGAATTTTAATATCTGGAAGAAAAGGTAAGCAAATACATTAAAAAAAAACATAAAAAAATTTAATAGTGAAGAATAAAAAAAAGGTAAAAAACAGAAATCAAATAAAAAAAAAAGTAAAACAGAAGATTCTCAAAATCGTCTACCTCCTCGCGGTGAGAATCGGTAAACTAGAAATATTTAAAGGCAAAAGACGTTATTTAAAATTCTGAAAACGTGGTATGCTATTCCATGTACGTCAAGTTAAATATTTTTTAGTAATTTTTTAATTTCGCAGATTGCAGCTCCATCTGTTAACAAAAATAATTATAATAGGTAAAATTTACGTAACTTTTTCTGAAGAAGAGAAATCTGCAATAAAATTTGGGAGTTCCCATTTAAAATTTTTAAGTTTCCCCCTCCATCACCCCCAGCCTGTGGGGGTGGGGGGTCGTGTTAGGTGTCACTGGATAGCTCTCTTGAAACCATTAAATACGTGTGTTTTTACTTTTTTGATCCGTTGTGTTTTTCGCGAGATTTTTAAAACTTTTTAGAATAATTTTTTAATTTCGTTGATTACAGCGCCATCTGTCAACAAAAACAATTATAATGGTAGGCAAAATTTACGTAACTTTTTCTGAGGAAGCAAAATCTGCAATAAAAATTGGGGGTTCCCATTTAAAATTTTGAAGTTACCCCCTCTATCACCCCCAGCGGGTGGGGGTGGGGGGTTGTGTTAGGTGTCACTGGATAGCTCTCTTGAAACCATTGAATACGTGTATTTTTACTTTTTCGATTCGATGTCGATTTTCCGAGATATTTGAGTGTTTCCATACTTTTCGGACACCCTGTATATATATATATATATATATTATATAAATATATATATATATATATATATATATATATATATATTTATATTTATATTTATTTGTAGAGGTAAATAAATATACCAAAAAAGAAAAACAACCACAGTGATAACCATCAACAAAAATACGGTTATAATTGTATAACAAATTTTAAAACGCAACAAAATAAATAAATCTGAATATATTGTAACATGTAAGAAATAAATTTATATAAAAATAAAAATTATTTTGTATCTGTATAAAATTTAATCATTTATATATCATTTATAGACTTTACCGCAAAAATCTTCTGCGAGAACTTTTACTCTCAAAACCAGTCCCAAATGTTCAAGAGTTCATTCGGAGTTTAAACATTTACAAGTACATAATATTTATTTCTCAGGCATGGGATTGTATGGAACAAGCTTCTAGGTTCGATTTCAGTTCCCACCGAAGAATCCAGTGACAAAATAGTCGAAGATGTTGTTTTAATGATGAATCAAATTCCTGAAATGGCTTCAATACCAGTCAGTACCGCAGAATCATGGCTGTCGGTTGATAACATGGATCAAGGACGGGAATTCCGTACACCACAACAAATCGTTGCAGGTGCATGTGTGGTCATTGACGATGATAGCGAAGAGATTGAGCAAGATTTGGAGATCCCATCGAACATTGAAGCAAAAAAAGCGTGTGATACATTTTATCAATGAGTCGTTAGTCGATGGGACTTTTCCCAGGAGCATTTATCCTCCCTGCAGTTTAGGCAACGAATTGTGAATAAGGTTGCTATGGACGATCAAAATTTTTCATAAATGATGGATTTCACGTCAAATGTCCAGACAAAGAAAAAATTTTTTCCAATCGAGCCCCAATTTTTTTTATGAGTTGTACTATAGGTTAGTAATTATTCAGGAAAATATTTTTTAATTTTATTAAAAATTGGAGGAGTGGGAGGAGGTGAAAGTTTTGAACTTTTTTATGTCATGCGCTACTTTGTGTATTTATTCCACTTAAACAAATAAATACAAAATTTGTTTCAGATATGATTTTGATAGGATTTTTCATGAACTTTCGATTTGTGTAGTCCATTTTGAATTTATTTTTTATTTTGACCAAAATTTTTGAAAATAAATAATATAATTCAAGTTTTTTCGACTTTGGGCACGTTTTTTTTTTTTTTATATATTTTTAACAGAAAGCTGAGAGTTTTTACTACAAAATACTTGAATTTCAAAATATCGTTTTTTTTTTGTTTTCGAGAAATGGAATTATAAAGATTGCGCGTCACGGCAACTCGAAGCACCAATGCACCGCGCTGCTACGCTAACGACTTTGGATTATTGCCGACAGGTGGCTGAACTCGTGGCATGTTTTCTCATACATGAAACGTTACAATACAGAAATATGGTAGGAAATATGATATTTACTAAAACCCTTTATCACTCATATTCCACTGTGTCTTTTATCATGCGTTAAACTGTAATTATCCATTGATTTGATCTGAAAAGATAATTGTACGTAACTGCACTTTTATTGACATTTGCAAGATATTTTTTGTTTTAGATATATCTTCTTCTTTTTCTTGGGTTAAATTTTTTCATTTATTTTTGTTTTATTAAAAAATGAATGTTAAGGCAAGAAACGTGTGGAGAAGCAGGTGGATCAACCCACTTAAAAAAAACTATTAAAATAACAGGTTTGATTAGTGTTTCTGAGAGTTTACGAGAGAAATATCCTGAACTTCCAGAAGGTTAACAAATTTGTACAGCGTGAAAGTTTGCACTTAATAACTCTGGAGAACTCAAAATTCAATCTACAAATGAAGAAACAGTTTCCCAATCTACCGATGAAAAAATTGTATTTGATCCTATAGAGGAGAAAATTCTTTCTGATGAAAAGTCAGAAACGCATCATGTTGATTCGGATTTTAATGTTACTACAAGATATAACAAACAAGAATTAGAAAGCTGCGATAATGATTATTGTAAAGCAGGAATAACAACCCCAAATAAAATAAAACAAAAGTTTCTAGAATCAAAATCTAGGTCTGAAAGAATAACATTACTTACACTTGCACCGAAACACTGGGGTCGTACAAAATTAATCAAAGAATTTAATGCAACTGAGCGAGAAGCAAGAAGTGCTGTTGAATTGGTGAAGGACCATGGAATTTTGACTTACCCAAATAACAAAAAAGGAAAAACTTTACTAACAGATGAGACTGTTGCTGAGGTAAAAAATTTTTATGAACGTGATGATGTAAGTCGTTTGATGCCAGGGAAGAATGATTTCGTGTCTATAAAGCAAATTAATGGAAAACGTGAACATGTTCAAAAACGATTACTACTTGCTAATTTGAATGAAATATATGAAGTTTTTACAGAGAAACATACAACAGTAAAAAAAGGCTTAACTAAACTATACAACTTAGGCCATTAAATTGCGTTTTTGCAGGAAGCAGCGATTTATTTCAAATAAATCGATAATATACTGTTTAACGCTTGATGAAAGACACAATGCAAGCGACACACAATGTAAGAAGCGCAATGTAAGGGACGAAGTAACTCAGCAGATATCATATATTTTCCAAATGTACTGCACTGTTTACAGCCGCCTGTTTATCAATTAAATGAAGTAACGTTTCATGTATGAGAAAACACGCCACGAGTTCAGCCACCTGTCGGCAATAATCCAAAGGCGTTAGCGTAGCGGCTCGGTGCATTGGCGCAGTGGCGCGCAATCTTTATAATTCAATTTCTCGAAAACAAAAAAAAAACGATATTTTGAAATTCAAGTATTTTGTAGGAAAAACCCTCAGCTTTCTGTTAAAGATATATAAAAAAAAAAAAACATGCCCAAAGTCGAAAAAACTTGAATTATATTTTTGATTTTCAAAAATTTTGGTCAAAATAAAAAATAAATTCAAAATGGACTACACCAATCGAAAGTTCATGAAAAATCCTATCAAAATCATATCTGAAACAAATTTTGTATTTATTTGTTTAAGTGGAATAAATACACAAAGTAGCGCGTGACATAAAAAAGTTTAAAACTTTCACCCCCTCCCACTCCTCCAATTTTTAATAAAATTAAAAAATATTTTCCTGAATAATTACTAACCTATAAGACAACTCATAAAAAAAATTGGGGCTCGATTGGAGAAAATTTTTTTTTTGTCTGGACATTTGACGTGAAATCCATCAAATGCTAAATATTTTGTTTAAAGTGTTGATATACCTCTAGTCGAGTTATGTATTTTATAAACGTTTCCCAAAGAGTTGATACATGTGTAGAAGTTTCCACAAAATCTCGATATTAAATTAATAAATGTTGTTTACCTCCAAGTGCCATCATGCCAGGCCTGTGCAACTAACGCAAACAGAACGACTCCTTAATGCCCACCTGATTCGCCGTGGTGGCGCTAGTGATAATGGTCTGCCCCGTCTATGTACCACACGTCGATGCCGCCGGGCCGGGGCTACGGTACACAATACACATGTTTACGCCGTTTTATTACATTTGTTTTATTAGGTTAAAATTTTTCATTTTATAGTTTCAAATTTGTTCTTGGTGTTAAGGGTGTAAGCATGTTTATATGTATTATTGTAAGGGTATGTATAAGTAATAAAAGGAAGTTTTGCAGTGTCAACAACTGCAGACAGTATGTCAATATTTAATTTCTGTTCTTGTTTAATCTAAACGTAATATATGTATAATTTATAAACATAAAAGCTGAAATGAATTGTATTTAAAAAACTGAAATACATGTGTAATGTTATATCATTATAATAATTACATTACATATATATAAAAGCAATCAACAAATCCATCCATTAAAAAAAAAAAACAAATTTTCGTAAGTAATTTTCATAAAGTAATGAAGTTGGTACGTGAAGAATATAAAAACAATACAAAATATATTTTCTGTGCAAAGAGTTCTATGTACATTTAAAAACTTATAAATCACTGCAAGATTACTGCACACGAGACACTAATTGAAATCTGTTCATATATAATTACTAAAAATCTGAAAACTCCGTTTGTGCTGTTTCTTTTTCACTTTTCCACTCCACGTTGTTACTCTCGATTTTAAATAATAAAAGCGGCGGGAATCTGAAAACGGCGGAAACTCAAATTTAAATCGTCCTTCGCGCTGCGCGTTTCCAAGGAATGGTGGAACGACGCGTCGGAGGGGGCTCACCCACCATTGTCAGTGGCGCCCTCATGCACCACTAGGTGGGCGCGAAGGGAGACACTATCTGCCAAGTATAGGTGTACGGAGTTGCATACGCCTGCATCATGCATTTATATTTATTAATTAATATTTCATTAATATATCATTTATATTCCTCAAACTTCCAGACACTATCCAAATAAATTTTTATATTTTTTGAATATTTAAATATTTACAGCATATTCGGAAGGCTGCACCGTTTCAACACTGTTCTATTAGAGCCTATGTTAGAATGTCCATACACCAGTATAAAGTTGCATCGAACGTTGCACATTTTTACATGCGCCTTTTATGTTTTGGAGTAATAAGAAAAAAAATTCATATTTTACCACAATTTTGCCAACGTATCATTCACAAAAAACCATTTATATGCAAGTCGTATAGCTTGTCAGATATCATATTCACAGAGTACAAAGGTACTGTTCCAAGAAGAATGTATTTTGGGCTAAAATCTTGTATCAATGTTTAAGTGAATTTGGTAGAAACAAAGAGTTCAGATCTAATCAGTAGTAAAACTTTGGCCAAAAGAACATTTTAGATCTAATCGGTGGTAAAATTGTCGTCGAAAGGAGGTTTGATAATCCATTATTAATTTCTTGTGATTAGTAGTAGAGCACTTAATATGTGCAATGAAAAAGTATACCACAACACAACCAAAATGATACACAAGTGGTCGCCAATAAGTATAGATTCGTTCTCTATATGCAATAAATAAATGTGTATACATAATAAATAAATACACATTACTTTAAAAAATAAACAAATACTTTTATGCAAATTAATTAATTAAAATTGCATCCAATCGTCGAAAACATCTTGCACAATTTTTTAAAATCAATAATTAACTACATTCTGGTAGTTTTAAACGTTAATTATCATTTATTATGTATTCAATAGACAATAACATCTTGTACATAAAAACAATAACCTCTTTCACCAGTGCTTTCACTATGTACCTATGTATTGTATGTACATATGTATACATACATATATGCAGAAAGGTTTCGAGGCAAGTGAAGTAATCGATATCTTGAAATATCGATATCAACATCGATATATTTCACGATCGCTTGTCACACGGTGGTGAGGGAAGTCTTGAGGGGAAGCGATTAGAATAAGCGAGGCTGGACAATTCGAATAAGAAAGGTTCGAATAAGAGAGGTCCTACTGTACTAATATCTAAGTCTGCAGAATTTACTCTTCATTTCATCACTGCTTAAATGCTATATCCCGGCATTTAATGCAGTATAAAATGAAAATTATACCTACAAACTTAAAATTGAATATCGCGCCCAGGGCAAGGATGCCATAAGCTCTGCTGAAGATCACAACATGGCGCGAAACGCATTTAGGCAATAGTTCCAATTATTAGCGCTACGTACCCTTCATGTACTTTTAACTTCAATTTCGCTGGCCGAGAGTACAGGAGTGAATTTGGACATTATTAAGAACACTCCTGTACGCCTTGTTTCATTCCTAATAAGAACGTGGTACACTTAAATATGACTATCAAAAGTATACTCTTAAAAATCGACGCGTACCTCTCATACACTCTCGAAGTACGTTCCATGAGGTGAACGCGAGTACTCTTAAAATGTCCAAATTCACTCCTGTAGTCTGAGTCAGCGAAAGAGAACTTAAAAGTACATGAAGGGCACGTAATCTTCAGCAAAACGTACATGAAGAGTATGTATGCTTCGTGTACGTTATGATAAGAGTACACGAAATGAAGCGTACACTTTAAATGTACGCTTTGCTGAAGAGTGCGTGCTCTTCGTGTACATTTCCCGTACATTTAAAGTGTACGCTTCATTTCGTGTACTCTTATCATAACGTACACGAAGCTTACATACTCTTCATGTACGTTTAATTTAATTAACAATTACGTTGTATATATTTAGATACAGGGTGTACCAAAAGTATGGAAACAACTACATATCTCGAAAACAATGCATTTTAGAAAAAAATGTTTTTGATACAAGTTATATTTCAGATGGGTGAACAAAGCACCCCGAAGACATGTAAATCCAACCGAATAACCTCAACGCGGTGCATCTTGGATAACGCTAATGCCGGTTGCAATAAAAAATATGGGGTTCCATTTAAAAAAATGAAGTTGACTTTGACCTGACCTTGACAAGGCCATCCAAGGTTAAATGACTTGTAGCGTTAAATGCGTCTTTTTAAACTTTATAACTTTTATGCAAAACATTTTTTTCTAAAATACATTGTTTTCGAGATATTTAGGTGTTTTCAGACTTTTGGTACACCCTGTATATGTGTCTAGGCGAAGTGTGGCATACTTATATTTACAACCATATTTATATTTTATTCAGAACTCATAGCATTAATCTGCAGAACATCCGTACGTCACAATGCAAACAAATTCATGTTCGCTATTTCACATCAAAATACATTTGTAGATTGTGCGAAAGTTCGAAGACATTCGGATATGTACACATTTCGAAAAAATTATTCTTTTTTAAGTTTAGGAAATTTTCAAAATTCATTTATATATGTTTGTATTAATCGACTTGAGGTCATCCCCCTTTCAATAACTATCGAAATTTTATCAGATTTCGAGTATCTTTTGTCGTTTTCGAGATAATCAAGAATTTTTTTAAATTTTAACATGTAACACAAATATCATATGACGTTATAAATATAGCGATCGACAGTGATAGGCCAGTGGTCCGTGTCGCGTGAGGTCGTTGATCGCGTAAAGCTGTCTTGTTGAGGAACAATATTTGGATAGGTGACTGCTTGAGATCTCAGCTTTTTTAAAGATAATTTATTTACCTTAAAAAAAGTTTAAAAAATATTCAAATTAAATAATAAACTAAAAAGAAGAAAAAAAGAAAATTTTTTATTAAAATCGGCTTCGTGGCTCAGGCGGTTAACGCACTGGACTACGAAGTCGCAGGTCGTGAGTTCGATCCCCGTCTGGTGACAATTTTTCGATTTCGTTTCCAAGCAGCAGCTCGCTGTTGGTAAGACGAGCCACGTTGTTTGTGTTTACGTTTCGAAAGTATTGTTTATCTGGCGGAAATCGACTCATGACCGCTGCTGTACTTGGTGTAGGTTTCTGCAGTCCTACATTTCATATACAACTGTGAAGTATGGCGCCATCTGTCTAAGTCGATCTGCAGCTCTCGCAAAATAATAGTAAATAATAAGGCAACAATGAGTAAAAAAGGGCGATTCCGCCCGTTAATTAATTAAATAAAAAAAAAAAAATCTCTTATTGTACACTTTGGGAAGCGGAATTTAAGTGTACGTACGTTCGCTCTTAATATCCAATATCATTCTTATTGTACGATTATTGTACTCTTATTGTACACTTCAGGAAGCGGCATTTAAGTGTACGCACTTTTCGTGTACTCTTATCATAACGTACACGAAGCATACGTACTCTTCATGTACCTTTAATTTCATTCTTACTGTACTTTTTGTGGACGCTTCCATTTTTACCAAAAAGGCAAGATGTTGGTTTTTACGACATTATGATTTTTTATATTTGATTTGGAAGAAATTATTTTATTTATCTGATTTTTTATTAAAAAGAAAAGTTGTTTCTTTCACCTTTCAAACATTATTTTTAAAATCATAATTTCTCTTTTTACAGATAAAAATGTATTACATTATAAATTTCTGAGTCTAATAACTTTAGGACGAATTTATATATAATATGACTATGGAAATAGGAGATATAGTAACATGTTTCATGCGTTATTGTAGAAGATGACATTTTCGTTCGCTAATAAATCTGTCTGATTTTTTTTCGAAAACAACTCGCATACGAAACAGGTAAAAAAATCAAATTCGTTTCAAATATGTAACAAAGTCATGATTTAAACTATTATGTATTAGTTACATGTTGGGTATGCAACTACATGTCATGTTACGAGGATATTTTAACAAATTTGCAATAAGTTAATAATCTGCTTGATATGTGTTTACTATGTCTGCTTTGTTATCGTTATGTATCCTGTACATATTTTCAGTAAATCTCTATTGCATTTTCGTTATATATAAATGTTTTACTTCAAACCAATTAACCCATAACAGTGAAAAAAGCGCTGGCGCTTAAAGAACAAGAAACGCAAAAAGATTTAGTTACATATTAACAAGTACATGCCTATACATTACATGCACATAACTCGTTATATATTTATTATGTATCTTGCCAATAACATAATAGGTTGTGAAACTGAACATTGTAATAAGTTTTGGAGGTAATGGTTGTATTACCGATTGATACTGGATAAGTATTTGTTGCTAACAAAATTAGGACTACATAACAAATATATAACATATATAACATATATATATATATATATCCCATACATATTCTGTAAGCTTGTGCAGTACCGACTATTCCTTGCGGAAAATATTTGAGAAAAAATATCGAAGAAACTACATTAACTATTTCTTTTTTCACAAACTTTAACAATTTAAAAACACATTTTGAATTTCAAAGCCCCTTCCGGAGCTCAAGATATTTTTCTAAATGTATAGGGTTTCACTAACTTTTATATCCATAATGCTACAATTTAGGGGCTAGATGCAATAACTCGCCCGCTGACATCCCCAGTTGGCCGTTGATGCAACCTTTTGGCAAGTAAATAATTAAACGTAAAAATGGTAAAAAATGACAATTTTTGCGGTTTTTCGCGTTTATCTCATTTCGATAAATAGCTAATGAAATACCACTATGAGGAAGTTATAGCCCTTGAAAAGGCGAACAATTTAGCCTCTTAATTTCACAAAATTGGCCGATAACGGCTTGATATTCGCAAAACACCTTTTTTGTCAATTCCGTGAATTTCAGAAACTCCTTTTAAGCTCAGTTTTTATCGAATCGCGTCGTATTATGGGTCAAATTGTTTTATTGGCTATTTTATCAAATGAGATAAGCATGAAAAACCGAAAAAATTGTCGAAAAACTGTTTAATCTTTTTATGGCTCAAGCAAGGAAAATATTTATTTTAGGTATATTATATAGTACAGCCTCATAGATGAATTGAAGGTGACTTTAAAATGAGCTAAATGTTGTTAAGTTAACTTTAAAAAAAAGGACAGGTTCTTTCAAAGAGAGTAATTTTTGTTAATCTTCAACGGCGCGCTAATCCAATTTTGGTACAGAACATTTTTGCTTAAAATTTCATGTAGATTACACAGGCCGACAAAAATTTAGAACCCAGAATCTGACAATACTTTTCCAACATTTTGGCGTGCTGAATCCGAATCTGGCCGAAAAAGAACCCCAGCACGTTATGTTTCAGAGATATTCTTAGGTAAATGTGCAGAAAACGCAAAGAAGTTATTATTCATCCTACCATTTGTCGTGAACCTACAAATAACGATAAGGATGCTACTTTTGTACTTGTAATATAAAAAGTTTCAATAAACAAAATATTGGAACTATTGTTTATCCGAATGTTCAAAGTATTATGATGCCAGCTAAAAAAGGCAAAATTATAAGATACGAAATGACAGCTTACCATTCTGATATGACTGAAGAAATGGATACAATTGAAAATGAGACAGATAGTGATTGCGAAGATTTGCCGAGCACTGAAAGCCCTCAACTTTACGACCAAGATGCATTAGAAGATCTTATTTGTGATCTTAATCTCCCAAAAGATACAGCTGAACTACTGGCGTCAAAATTGAAAGAGCGAAATTTGTTATTACCTAGTACAAAATGTCCATTTACAGGAATAGAGATGAATTTGTAAAATATTTTTCGTCAGAAAATTCTTTTACATATTGCTAAGATATTGAGGTATTAATAGATATATGTATGTAAAGTAGGAATTTATAAGGCAGAGAATTGGCGACTTTTTATAGATTCTGGTGCAGAAATTCCCAAGCAGTGTTACTCCACAATGGGAATGAATAAGCAGCACTGCCCATAGGTCATTTCACTGTAAAAGAATCATACGACAGTTTCAATTTTGTACTGAAGAAAATAAGATATAACGAACATAACTAATTGATTTGTGGCGACTTTAAACTAATAAATCTTATTGTTGGTTTACAAACAAGAAATACAAAATATCCTTGTTTCCTTTATCTTTGGGACAGTCAAGCTCGTGATCGACATTGGAATAAAAAAGGTTAGTCCAAAAAAGTGGAGTGGAAAATTGGCTTACAGAAGTATTTACCCTGCGTAATTATTTTATTAATTTATTAATAGCTGTCTAATAACAATTACGTAAAAAAAAAGTATCTTAGCTTCGACGATTTTCATTCAAGTGAATTTTGGTACATTTTACGACTACAAATGAAACACCTTTTTCATTTTTTATCGTCATTTTTTCCAACATTCCAGCAGTCGAGGACAGTTATATATGTTAGATGACTTTCTTTGTACAATATAATAAAATAATTTTAAATTAAAACCATTTCCTTTGTCGTCATATGCACGAGAAATATTTGGATCATATTAAATATAAAAGTGACTAGTAATAATATGTTTATATAATTTTTCGATGCGTACATTTGATATAAAATAAAGATTTATTGATTAAAATGATATTACCATAAACAAATAATCATAAAATTTATCAAAGAAACCCTTTCCCTATACTACAATCTACGTTATGTCGGGCTACGATGCGAAATTTATTCTAACACGCATTGATCTCAATTTTGCCAAAAACATCCTTTGATATTAATGATTACACTGGCCAACAAAATTTTCTTGCACAAGTATTGGAAGCCAAATCTTATACGATTTTGTCCGTAGAATCCGAATCTGACCTTAAAAAACTGGATTGGCTCTAGTTTTTTAGCAATTGAAGTTTGAAAGTGTAAACAAAAAGGAAAAGTACCTGGAATTTTTAAATTTTGTATGCCAAATTGTTATATTTGATGACCCAATAATTCATGCAAAATTTCAAGATGAACATAGGCCCCGTTTAGATATGCCTGCCACTATTTTGCATTTTCTCAATCTGTTTCTATATTCATAATTAGCGACCCCAAAGACACCCGAGTGACGAGTTTCAAGCTACAATTTTTTAAATTTCGTCTTCCATATTGGAACCGCCATTTTGAATTTTCAAAATCTTAGGTTGTATACGTAATCAGCGACTCCAAAAACCCCCAAGTGACGAATTTCAAGCGAATCCGAACAACTTTTTAAATTTAAATAGTTTTTTAATTGGATTTTTGATATCCTACTTCAGATTTGGATTCAGCAGTGAAAAGTTTTAAAGAAACCATTTAATTTGAATTTTTAGAATTTTTTTATTCGAATATAAATGTAAAAGTGTTTATGAAATGTGAAATTCAAAAATCAACTTTTTCACTACCCTCTAATAGTCGGAACAGTACACATTTTAAGGTAGTTAGACCCCAGGATATAATATGTTAGCGAAAATATTTTAATAACACTTCCAGGAATAACATTTTTATTATGCATGATATTGTGACAGAGTTCGAGCGTTATTTTTCTTGAAAAAAAATTGAAACTTGCAAAAATAATTTGATAACCAACTTTTCTTAGCGACTCAAATTTTCTTCTTATTTTCATTCAAAACTTTTCTAAAAATAAATGGATTTCAATGAATGACGGCTTATTTTTTCAAGAAAAAGATTCTCTACAACTTCACCGAATGAATTTCTTGAATTTCTAAAACTAGGGTCAAATATCTCGAATTATTAAAAAAAAATATATATTATTTTTTAACTTTTCTGAATAATTTTAGTGATCAGGCAAACAAATTTGAGAAATTTATTCGGTGAAGTTGTAGAGAATCTTTTTCTCGAAAAAATAAGCCATCATTCATTGAAATCCATTCATTTTTAGAAAAGTTTTGAATGAAAATAAGAAGAAAATTTGAGTCGCTAAGAAAAGTTGGTTAACAAATTATTTTTGCAAGTTTCAATTTTTTTTCAAGAATAATAATTCTTGAACTCTGTAACAATATCATGTATAATTAAACTTAAATTCCTGGAAGTGTTATTAAATTATTTTCGCTAACATATGATATCTTGGGGTCTAGCATTAATTGTAATAACATTCCAAATTTACAGCGTAGCAAGGTACAATTTTCATTTGAAAAATGTCAATATTATAAAACATCTAATTTATATAAAATGAATTGTCTCTACGTAAAATAGCAACAGAATTAAAAATCAATTTTGAAAACCAAGATGCTACAGTAAAAAAAATAGAGCTATTGAACTAGATACAAAAAACTATGAAACACATGATCTGATACCTGCCTAATACCTGTAGAGTACACCTGAACAAGGGAAAACTTGAGCGCGGAACATCTAAATACAGAAAACTGTATGGAATGTGGTATTTTTACACCGACAAACTTAATACCAAATTGATTCAAATAACTGGCATCCAAAGTAATTGTATTATGGTAATCGCAACCGTTGAAATTAAGTTGATCTGTCTAACGGGTTCAAAACCTCTACTATACTTTCTTTGACACTGTAGAAGACGAGATAGATTTGGTTTAAATGACCTCTTGAGATAGGGTTGAATTAAAATGCTTTCCCGAGATACAGCCTTACTAAATCCTACACGGACAAAGGGATATTTTATATGTCTTGACAGATAGAGTTCTCATAAAATATTTGTCGTAATAAAGTTTTATAAAATGCTGCGCTAGCACAGTGTTGAATCTCAATGTTTTCAAAAAGCCGTTATTTTAATAGATGCTTTGACGTGTGGTTTGTTTTGTTTTTTCAAGATAGCGAACTGTTCGTGGGGGTGTCGAATTGTCAAACATTTTCATATGTTATACCCCAAGACTTTTGTAATTATCGGATGTTTCCCTTCAATTTTCGGCTAGAAAATCATATCCTGATCGTTGACATGCAGGAAAACTTGAGGGAAATATACAACTAATTTCGAAGATCGAGGGGTTTTCGGACAATTATTTTTCTTATCGTGATTTTAGTGCAATCAGTGTGCGATATTTGCCGCCGTGAACAACTTCACGTTAAAAATTGATCCGTTTTCATCAGGCCTGTTTAAAAATGACTACCAAATGGATGAAAAATTTGCCCTTATAGCGCTCGTCGAACTACATAATTTTTGTATGTACAATTATCTTCTATGATATGAAGTCTTCAATATATTTTGAAAATATCGATGGTTTTTTGATATTGAATAACAAATAGCAGATCCTAAGTAATTATATTTTGCAACTTTGACGGGAAAAAGTTTTTAAGCAAGTTTAAACTTAAAAAAACTTCCATTGACAAAGTTGTTCATCTAGAATTGAAAAAGTTTTAAGGAAAATTTCAATTTAATCGAATCAAAAATTTTAATTCTATGATATTTTAAACAAAAGCGTTTGACGACCGCTTCATTTTCTTCTACCTATATCTCGAACTTATTACAGTTCATTGCATAATGTTCAATATTCTGTTTTAATTATTTTGTATATCAAATCATTATGAATGCTCTGTATATTAATTTTTTAATTAAAACTGTTTTTCACATTTATTTTGTTTACTTTTAAGCACTAATAGTTTTTTGTTTGTTTGTGTTTTAGTCAATTTCATACACATAACCTGTGCAACAGTTCACGGAGTTCAGTGTTTTACAACAAATTATTGGTAAACCATAATAAATCGCACAAATTATCAATACAGAAACGTAAACAATATGTTAAGCATTAATTCATTAATTTCAACTGCATCTGCAACTGCAGAAATTATAAAGGTTTGATATAACCGTAGTAAAAATCATTACATTATAAATTAATAACAAGTAAGGAATGAAGGAGAATTCAAAAATTACTTTCAATACATTTGTATTTATGAAACTAATGAAGTAAAAGTAAACAAAACAAAAATGGAAAATAATTTAAATTAAAAAATTCATTACTAAAGCATTCATAATTGATTGGCATGAATGTCAACGAAATAGTTCATAATGAAATGCCCTGTTATATGTTACAGATAGTGTTAAGAAAATGAGGCGTGTGCCAAGCGCTATCGTTGAAAACATCATAGAATCAAAATTTGTACTTCGATTGAATTGAAATTTGTTTGAAAACTTCTTCAATCCTAGATGAACAACTTTGTCACTGGAAGATTTTTCAAACTTAAACTTTGTAACACACTCTTTTCCGTCAAAGTTTTAAAATGCAATTTCTAGCGAACGGCCATTTGTTATTGAATATCAATATATAATTGATATTTTAAATCGCGCACGTTACCTCGTAGATGTTTTTTAAACTTTATGAGTACACCATAAAAATGTCAACCCATTCGGTGTATTTTTCACCAAGTATGGTGAATTATGTTAAAAATTATATTGATTTTGAAACTATAAAATGATGTACTTTTTATTTTTTTATATTCAAAATGACAAATCATAAAAGAAAATTTTACTTACAAAAAATATGCAGTTCGACGAGCTCTATAAGGGCATGTTTTTTATTTTCCATTTTGACCCATTTACTTTTTACCAAGTGTGTCTGACCATTACACACTACTTTTTCCACTGTTCACGCGTTCGACGCGTTTAGAATCGGTCCGCTCAGTTGATATAGGCTATAGAGGAATATTGTCGCATTGATAATTTCCCTGCTGTCAAGAAGATTAGGAAAAAACAATCAACGTGAAGTTGCTGCAAGTCGCGAATATTGTACGCCGATTAATCAAAGAACGGTAAGAAAAACCATAAATACATAGAATAATCCCCTAATTTTTATGTACGCACTATATAATATTATCGAATGTTGTGAATCCATTGGTCGAAGTGTGAATATGTAAATAATCAATGCAAGTAACACAGCGTAAATTTGGTTTCTTTAACTGTTTTTCTTTGGGTCACTTACTTTCTGAATTCATTTTTGAACTATGAATATTTTAAATCGAAAACATACCCTGAAAATATAGGAAAAAATTGTTTCGTATGAAGAAATATCTGACACTATTTTTGTTTACCTAATTTCCCGAAACTTTCTTTATGGCAGTGTTGTATATAATGTACGACTATAGTATGGAAGCCTAATAATCAATAGTGTACTATTAAATACCACTGAGTTCTGTAATAATTTTGTGCATTTTTAATGGAAGTAAATAGTAAGCGAATTGATCTCAATAATAACTCCTTCTAATGGTTAAATCTGAGTAAAACAGATATCTAGTGTTCGAATCTCCTATTGTTGAAATTTACACATTACGCGTATTTTGTGAATTTTTTCCAGCGCGAGTTTAATCCCTCGTGCGACTCGATCGAATCTATACCTACTACGTGACGTCATAAACAACATGCAGAAGTAAGCGCGCGATAATCGATAATCGCCCTCTGCTCACACGAAGGATCATACTTGTGGCCTCAAAATTGTAATATAAACAACTATTTTACGTATCATACAAATTAAAATACATTTAAAAAAAGTGTCGATATAATTTCCTGTAACCGGTTATATTGATACTCTATTTAACACATGTTAACACTATTGTAACGTGGTGATTAGACAAGGAAATGAAATTTCCCTGTTATATAGTATTGTTGTATACACAGTATTTCAAAAGAAAGAATACCGTCACCCACCCTCGTTTCCTCTTCTTTCATCTCTTGCCTGAAGTATCGATCTTCTGCGTTATGTTAACACACATCCCTGTCACGTCGCTGTCATTCGCAGCGGTTTTTCACTTTAGATTTGTCTATATTCTTATAATTTTCTACGGATAATATTTTGTTACTATTTTCGCTTTACTTTGCTCCAGATAAAGAAATGAATAAAAAGAATACAAAGATTCATTCTACAGAATCTCGGTGTGTTTAAAATAGCTGACAAAATAATATGCCATACTTTGTTATAAGGCTATGTAGGACTAAGAAATTCACACAAATCTATATACTTCAATTTTTTCCTTCACTGAGAATGAACAGTAAATCTTTAGTATATAAGAGTAGTAAAATGCGCGTCAAGGTCTCAGTTCGAACGCACACTAAAATGACCCCAAGTATAGCAGTAGGAATAAAAGAGCGAATCGGGGAAGCGAGGTGTCTAGAAACAGCTAACGCAACAGCGCAAGCGTCAAAACATTTGTAGTTTTCCATACACAAGGATATATTTAGTAGACGACATTTAGATTTTGGACAATGTTTTGTGAAGACGTTCATATTTTTTTAATTACACTACTTCACTTGCCTTTAACAACACCAATAAGAATAATAAATAATAATAGTTCATCGTTTTGTTAAATATCTCGCATTCAACGTTTTATTTATCTCATCTTCTAAACATTATTTCCTTCGTAAATGCAACTTAAGCATGTTTCTATATTAACCCATTAAGTCCCAGAGATAATCATTTTTTAAATAATATTCGAGCTTCGCTCGAATAAGGTTCCCTTTTTTTATCAAACGTATTTTTATAAAATGTGGTAAATGTTTAGAGTAAACATGAAAATAGGTTAATATTGAATTAAAAGCGTCATATAAACTCTTGCCATTGGTGAAGTAAAAATTACATTTTCATACCTCTTAAACACAAATTTACCCATTTTCGTTAGAAAACCAGCGATAAATTCAAGTTCTTTTTCTTTATGACATTTATTTTTCCATATTGAAAATATAATTGAACTGATTTCAGGTTTCAACCAAAAGTGCATAAAATTATCCAAGATGAGAAAACAATTTTTGTTTCCATCTAAAATCACCTTAACCTCTCAAAAATATCATTACACGCAAAAAAGTAATTAAGTAGAAATTCCCGTCCCCAGCAATCGAAATTGTATTGAAATGTATCGACTTGGATTAATTTTTCGCTGTTGAATACGCTATTTGAAATTTTCGAATACATTCGAATCCAAAAATACTTCACTATTATTTTAATACAAAAATATGAATCCAAATGAATCCAAATGAATACATAAATAATATCGTTGCCGAAACTACTAAAAATACTCGAAAAAGGCAAAAGTCGTGAATCCATCTGAATACAAATGAAGATTGAAATAATAATTTTTTAATACAATCGAATCCATAAATAATAACAGTTAATTACCGGAATTAATGAATCCATTTCAATACATGACTGAGCAAAATAATGCCTGCTTTAATCCAAATGAATTTAAAAAACACAAATGACTTTCATTCAAAATTTGGAATGTGAAATGTTTATTTTAAACCAATTTCCAATTTCATTTAGCAGTGCTCTGTCGGAAATGGTACACTTTATTTAAGCGTTCAATACACAACAGTCCAAAAAGTGTTCACTTAAATGAAATGTATTTGTACACTTATTGGACACCTAACTGACACTTGTTTTCAAATTTACGCAATATCTCGTTAACGGTATGAGATACGTGAAATCTGATGAAATTTTGCCATGATGTGCGATGATTCAGCTGACATATACAATTGAAAAATTTCATTATTTTAGAAATCGAAAATTTCGAAAATTCTCGAATCATGTACAGTGGCTTCGAATCATCACACCAAGGTACCCCTGATTTATGTCAATTACGACAAATTTCACGTATCTTGTACCGTTTTCAAGATATTGCGTAATTTAGAAAAAAAATTACAATATTTATTTTACCAACAAAAATATCTACTATCTACATGCATTCGTTCTTTTCAAAAGTCGATAAACAAATTATTACGAAAATGTAAAATATGGTAATAAATTTAGTAGATTATTTTTATATACACAATTCATAAATGCTCCACGTTTCCACTATTTGTTAGTTTCGCATCGTCTTTTACAGCAAGGAGGTGGTCGAGTGATTACGGCTCGAAGTTGTTGTGCGGGAAACCAGGGTTCGATTCTCGGTCGATGCAAATTTTTTTTTTCATTAAATGTGCGAAATGGGATTATTTTTGGATTCAAATATATTGCCACGCATTAACATTTTTAATACATTTCAATCCTTTTCAAGATCAAATAGCGCATTCAAATGTATTGTAATGCATTCAAAATTTTCCATACATTTCAATGCATTTCCGATTGCTGGGGTACTCGTTACAAAGTTGAGGGTATGAGACATTTCCAAAAGATATTTCGAATTAATTCCATGGAAGTATTTCAGATCTTTTCAAGAAGAGTTTCTAGAATATTTCGCAAACATTTCTGAACAGTTCGCGAACATTGCCCAGCAATCGAGATTGGATAGAATTGGATTGAAAATTTCAATTCATTTTGAATTCATACTTTGATTCCGTAAATATGTATTCAACTGGATTGAATTCCGAAGAAAGGAATCCATCTGTATTCAATTTAACGAATCCGATCGGAAGAGTAATTTGCCGGATTAAATATCAGAAACATTAATCGATCTGTATTCAATTTTACGAACACAATTACAAATACAATCGGAAGCAGTATAAGAATAGAAATAAATACAGATTTATTCAAAGTTTATTTTTTGAAGAAAACTTTTCTTGCATTGAAATGAATACGCGTAGGTAGTTTTGAATCCGTAATGTTGAATATAGATGTATTTAAAGTTTCGTTTTTGGTAGAAAACTTTTTTTGGATTGAAATTAATACACTTGACTACTTTTGAATCCGTAATGTTGAATACGGATGCATTCAATGTTTCGTTTTTAAATAGGAAACTTTTTTTTAATTGAAATGGATACACTTAGATAGTTTTGAATCCGTAATGTTGAATACGGATGTATTAAAGATTTACTTTTTAAAAAGAAAACTTTTTTTTTTTTATTAATATGAATTCAGAAAGTAACCTTTTTATTCGTATGAACGAATAGAATTGTATTTACGTATTAAAATGGATTCACTCTTTATCAAAGTAGGGATTCAGAATTTTATAATTGAATCCAATTCAATACAAGTTTATCCAAACTCGATTGCTGGGTATTGAACCAGTTTAAAAGAGAAAGAGAGGATGTATAAGTAAACAATTTATTTGACCTTTTATTTTACATTCTACATTTTATTAAATTTTCCGAAATATGTGCAAATTTTGGACACGGACCGAAATTCGACCCCGAGTCCCTGTGTTCGAAATCCATTCATACAGCTCGGGCACAGTCTTGTTGATAAAACCACTGATCAAAAATGTTGATAGTATTAACGTGTATAGAAATTTGCACAATAGATTAAAAATAAGAGTTATGAGATTTCATAATAACTGTTATGAAATTTTCGTTGATATTGTCTAAAATCGTCAATATCCGTAAAAGTTCCACAATTTCAACCGGACTATTTTTTTTCAAAATTCCGATCAATATCTATCGATCGACGAAAATTCATAGTAAACTCATTGGCATTATCGTCCTCAACCGTCGTTTGAAAACGTTTGCTTTCTAAAACAAATATCGTAATAGTAAGAAACAAACAGTACAATTATATAAATTTTAAGACCGACTAATAGAATAAGAAAAATGGCTAAGGCGGTCACACTAGTTTAGTCGATATTAAGATTAACAGTTTTAATCTTTCAGCTTAAGAATGATGTTCAGCAATATCAAAATTAGGAGATAAATCTATTCCTCGTTTAAAACATCCATAACCATATAATTATTTCTATTTTATATGGTTTTTTCCTTATTTAGCTTAACACTATTCTTTAGCTGAAAGTTTAACATTTTTAATCTTAATATCAACTATACCATAGTGACCGCATTTATCAGTTATATATAATGAATGCATATATAATGCATGTATACTTAAAATATAAATGTACATATAAGTTTGATTAAGTTATGATTACAAGTATACTATGTATTACCTGCATACATTAGTCACTTTTTTTAGATGATTTAATCCTCTTTCACGATTACTAAATCTGATCCATTGCAATTTTCTTGCAAATTTGTAGGAAAGAAATGTTAAATAACGCCACCGACATTCTTTTCAGTATATTTTGATCTCCACATTTTCGACATTCATTTTCATCTGTTCTTGGATATAAAAAATAGTCATTTTGGCAATCGTTTAAATATCCTTTCTTGGCTATTAAATATTGATTAGCACAACTAAATGGTGTACCTGTTAGCAGAAACGTATTTTGTTAATTGGAACAAATTAAAGTAATCAAATCAAAATTTCATAATATATGATTGATTGAATATTTCGTTCTGCGAAATGAACGAATAGTAGACATCAATAATGTTTAGCACTTTCAAGCATAGTATTTAACTTAAATAATGAAAAATGTATCTGAAACTGTTAATTTTATCATTAAATGTATTCTTAATGTAAACGGAATAATTGGTTAACAAGATTGAATATCTAATCCATTTAGAAAGATGTGAAACTGATTCAATTCATTATTAGTTAAATATATCATGTACAGAGAGAGAGAGAGAGAGAGAGAGAGAGAGAGAGAGAGAGAGAGAGAGAGAGAGAGAGAGAGAGAGAGAGAGAGGAGAGAGAGAGAGAGAGAGAGAGAGAGAGAGAGAGAGAGAGAGAGAGAGAGGAGAGAGAGAGAGAGAGAGAGAGAGAGAGAGAGAGAGAGAGAGAGAGAGAGAGAGAGAGAGAGAGAGAGAGAGAGGAGAGAGAGAGAGAGAGAGAGAGAGAGAGAGAGAGGAGAGAGAGAGAGAGAGAGAGAGAGAGAGAGAGAGAGAGAGAGAGAGAGAGAGAGAGAGAGAGAGAGAGACGAGAGAGAGAGAGAGAGAGAGAGAGAGAGAGAGAGAGAGAGAGAGAGAGAGAGAGAGAGAGAGAGAGAGAGAGAGAGAGAGAGAGAGAGAGAGAGAGAGAGAGAGAGAGAGAGAGAGAGAGAGAGAGAGAGAGAGAGAGAGAGAGAGAGAGAGAGAGAGAGAGAGAGAGAGAGAGATGAGAGAGAGAGAGAGAGAGAGAGAGAGAGAGAGAGAGAGAGAGAGAGAGAGAGAGAGAGAGAGAGAGAGAGAGAGAGAGGGAGAGAGAGAGAGAGAGAGGAGAGAGAGAGAGAGAGAGAGAGAGAGAGAGAGAGAGAGAGAGAGGGAGAGAGAGAGAGAGAGAGAGAGAGAGAGAGAGAGAGAGAGAGAGAGAGAGAGAGAGAGAGAGAGAGAGAGATGAGAGAGAGAGAGAGAGAGAGAGAGAGAGAGAGAGAGAGAGAGAGAGAGAGAGGAGAGAGAGAGAGAGAGAGAGAGAGAGAGAGAGAGAGAGAGAGAGAGAGAGAGAGAGAGAGAGAGAGAGAGAGAGAGAGAGAGAGAGAGAGAGAGAGAGAGAGAGAGAGAGAGAGAGGGAGAGAGAGAGAGAGAGAGAGAGAGAGAGAGAGAGCGGGGGGTAGCGGGGAGAAGAATTTTATATATTTACTGTCTATATTACGCAGTATTACACGACAGGTAGAGGTAAACGCACGTGAGTAAATATGTAGCTATATGTTTTCATATCATCGGTATGGGCTTATACAGAAATTTTCCCGGTTTCTACTACAAGCAGATATACAATCACTGAATATCATATACTAATCATGCACTGTAAGAAATTTCTGTAGCAATTTTCTGAAACATGTAACTGAAGCTTTTTACGATTATCGTTACAGAATTTTAAGAAACATGAACAGAAATTTCGTAAACGGTAACCGTAAAAAGCTTCGGTTACATGTTTCAGAAAATTTTGCTGCAGTTTCAGAATTTTCAGTAACAGAATAGTATACGGGGAGTAAAATTTGTTTGCATTATCATATTTTTTTTTTGTGTTTTCTATGATTTATTGTCATTTGTTTGGAGAAGACTACCCTGTTATTCAAAATACAACTTTTAATAAAAACAACACTATTTTGCAAATGTGCGTCAGGGTAGAAAAAATTCGATATATATCTATTTATTGCCTTCCTACTAATAAGAATCAGCATTATACAATTCAACAATATTCGAATGACACTCGTTATAACCCACATAACACACGATATTCACAGAATATTCTCAGTGTATACTCGGTATATCATGCTCGATATACTGAGGATATTCAAAATAAATGTTGCGATATTCCGAGAATATACTCAGAATATTCCTGTCCGCCCAAAACATGCTCTCGCGATGTCCTCAGAATATTATTCACGATATTCTGAGAATATGCATAGTATATAATTCATACATTTTCCATAATCAAATATAAAATATTCTGTGCTTCTCTCCGAATATATTTCTAATATATTTTTTTGGTTAACCACAAGATTACAGTTAAAAAAATTGATTTATCCTTAAGGGTGTTCTTCCAAAAAGTCTGAAGTCAGATTTGACTGTAGCGACGCCTACAACTTTTAAGTGCACTGATTGGAGTGACATCTTCCGACGATATTACGAAGTTCGACTTTCGTTCTCTCGTCAGGACCGTATCAAAAATTTTCTCGAAGGGTTCTTACCCGGGGCCACACAATTTTGTTTACATGTCTACCCAGTAATCGAAAATGCATTCAGAAAAGATTTAAATGCATTCATTTCATACGTTTGAATCCATTTTCTGTCCCTGTCGAATCCATATGAATAGAAAAATAAATTTTCATAAAATTTTTAATGCTTATGAATTCATTTATATCCAAAAATGTACAAAAAAGAACTTGAATTCATTTGAATGCATATATAATATGTCGTAATGAACATGTTAATTATGAATCCATGCGAATGCAAATATGTTCATTTCGACATATTATATATGCATTCAAATGAATTCAAGTTCTTTTTTGTACATATTATTTTTGGATATAAATGAATTCATAAGCATTAAAAATTTTATGGAAATTTATTTTTCTATTCATATGGATTCGACAGGGACAGAAAATGGATTCAAACGTATGAAATGAATGCATTTAAATCTTTTCTGAATGCATTTTCGATTACTGGGTAGATGTGGAATCTAAGATCTTGTATACTTGATAAAACATTGGTCAAAACAAGATTTTATATCTAAAATCTTGTAGAAGTTGTCAAAGTTTAATCGAAGGAAGGGTTTGGATGTGAAACTCTATTGATTGTAAAAGGCATGTTGAAAGAAGGTATTAGATCTTGAATCTTTTATTGGTGGTAGAAGTCTTGTCGAAAGAAGGTTTTAGAACCAAAATATTTCATTGATGTTAAAATTTTGTTCCAAACAAAGTTTTAGACCTTACATCATTTATCGCTGGTACAATTCTCTACGAAAGAAGGTTTCGGATCTGAAATTGCCTGTCGGTCTTAAAAGTCTTCTCGCAACTAGATTTTGAATCTAAGATATTGCATATATGGTAAAACATGTGTCGAAGGAAGACTTTAGATAAAAAATATACAAGTTGTCAAAATCTATTACAAAAAATTATTTGCGAAATTTCATTAGAAAATATTTTGAAAAAATTTTGTAGAAAAACTGTATCCCAATTATCAAAGTCAAATAGCGAATTTTAAAATGATAGAATGAATTAAAGACTACACATTGTAATGCATTTCTGATTACAGAAATTTATAAGTTAAGGTGACATACGAAGGGCTTAAAAATGTGATTACTATAATACCTTACAATAAATCAATGTTGAAGAAAATGTACTTATAACAGTTCGTAACAAAAATATTTAAAAACTTATTTCATAGAAAAATATCAGTCAAACAATTCATTATTAGGGACTAAAATGTTAAATTACATCATTACGTCAGGACATTTTCAGATATTAAATCTTTCGACTGAGAAATAGTAGAAATAAAAATGTTTATTCAAAACTAAAATGCAGGAAGTCTTTCTTTGCACAAATTGATCAGCAACTTAGAAATCGTACAATTAAAAACATTTAGTTGAAACAACAATGCTGAAAACTTCCTTCGCATAAAGTGACCAATAACTGAGAAACCGTAAAATAAAAGTATTTATTTGAAACAAAAATGCTGGAAAACTTTCTTTGCATTATACTATTTAATTTTAACGCCACTGTTGTAATATACGTAAAATGTCACATTTTTAAATTAATATTTTTTAAATTAAAATCATCCTCAACATGTTATTACAATTTACTTCAAGGATTTCAATGCATTCCTTCAGTAAACAGAATATTTTATTACGAATAATAATTTTATCATAAAATAACTTTAAAAATGTAAAATGTTAATAAAATAAACTTTTTTTAACTCCGTGCGCTAAGTGCTCACTTAGCACACTGTTTTCCGTGTGCAAAGTAGAACATTCGTGCACCGTGCGCTAAGTATTTACTTATCAAATATATATATATATATATATAATGTGTGTTATTCACATATATGCATACATATATGCACCCATATACTAGGCATGTCTAAGAAGTGTACTACTAATGGTAAATGCTTTTTAATTTTCTATGCAAAACTCTAATATTACATATTAAAATTTAGTATTTATTGATAAAGGCTATATAATATATACTACGTTGCGGATCTGCGTCGAAACCACATAGTAAATAGATGGAATGATTGCATTTCTCCTTGCATATAAAATGTATATTTGAAATGCATATTTCCATTATTTTGGAAGTAATGTTGAAATAATTGTGAAATAATAATCAATAATATATGCATATTTACATGGATATCATTTTTTTTGTAAATGGACTTCTTATAATTCTCTGGCAGGTTTCCGAGTGTTCTTTGCTTTATTCACTCATCAACAGTCATCTAAAAGTTGTTGCGGGCTTTATCAACAAAAAACTGTAATTTTTCTAAATATTTATCGACAGTTGACAATGGAAAACAAAGTAAATCCACATTATTACAGAAAAGTATAGAATTTCTGTATATTCTTTACCAATAAATTGTTATAAACAAGTATTTTTTAAAAACCAAAATACAGGGATATTTAATTTTTGGCAAATATCTTATTTTCGATAGTTAGTTTGGCGCTATCTGTGCTGTGGTAGGCATGGACCTTAATAAACACTTTCTAATGTAATTAATATGGATTTTAAATGGAAGTTATTGATATAGAGAATATATTCTATAAAACGATAAATATATAAAGATTTAGAAAACGAACATTGTAGGAGTAGAAGGATAAAGACAGTTCTACGCCACTCGCGGTTTCGGTGGATCGCGAGGGGTACCTCGCGAATTAAGATTGCGAATTAAGGCCGCGAATTAAGGCCGCGAATTAAAACCGCGAATTAAAACCGCGAATTGATATCGCGATTTGATCGCTCGAATAATTATTGCCATGCTACCTCTCCCCCCTCGAAACACATGGATGGTATACGAGTTGAGACTCGTCTAAAATCCGTTAGTCATTCCCATTTTTGGAAAAACACGTGTACCTTCGGCCCTCTGGCGCTCGGGGTCTGGCGGTCTATTTTCGGCATGGGTACCGACCATCTTTGGGAAAACACATGTATTTTCTAAGAATATTACATAACATGTTGGGACCTATATCTCGTAAAGATGGTATACAGGTCCAGACGCGTCTAAACCATTATTCATTCCCATATTTGGGAAACATGCAATTTCTATGTTGGGACCTATATCTCGTAAAGACGAGTTGAGACGCGTCTAAAATCCATTAATCATTACGTTAACCATCGACCCCTTTGTTAAATATGATCATTTAAATAACCCATATTCTTTTTTTTTGTACAATATCATGCAGGAAAGAAGATGAAGAAAATACAGAAGATGTTTGTAATAAATGTTATTTATTCTTTTATTTCTCATATTCATACATAACAATATACAATAGCAATCACATGAAATTCATATTTTCATTATCATCAACTAATGCATCGCTTTTAACTTGACAATTGATGCAGTCTTTAATCATAGGTGGTTGACCATCTATCGTATCATAGTTTGATTCGAAATGTTTATAACATCGACGACATTCACGTATATCAGGATGCATTTGCATAGCAGGTGGCAAGCAAGCCCATGCTTCTTCAATTTGCCGGTCAGCAAATATGCAAATGAAATCAATCGGCAGACATTCGATATCTTTTGTTTCCATCAATGCGAGACGTTTTACTTCGTAATAAATCCTTAATTAACGTTGTGGAGATGCAGGTTGTTCACATAGATTTTCCAATACCCAATTCTTAAGTATTTTTACATTTTCTTTAGCGCATGTTCCATTAATCGTATGATTTTCACACATCTCCGACAATTGATATTGCTGCTGCTGCTTCAGTTTTGTTAGAGATGGGCAGTCCAAAAATGTCGAGATCGACAACATTTTTAGCGTTTAATATATCCTCCAACCAACATTTTTTATCGACTCCTTTTACATAAATTTTGCTAGCACATTTAACGATATCCTCCAAAGTTTCGTTTATAGCGTCAAATGGTACGTCGCCAGATTGCCATGGGAAACCGTGATAATTATTCATCAACCAGTTATTGACTCTCTTATAGTGTAAAGGTACCCATTGATATGGTGGTTTAAAACGCATAAGTCAAAATTTCACTGTCGACAATATTTATTATAGACATTTCCTTCGGTATGAACCCATTACCAGGCCCGCGGAATCCCTGCACGTCTACAACGTATTCCATTTCGTATGAAACTGATTCACAAGTGAATAATCGCGTTTCATTCATTAATTGACGCACGCGCAATAATGGTTACCTCTCCTCTCAAACCAATTTCTTTACATTTCCACTTATTTCGTGTTAACATTCGTTAACAAAGGTAGCATTAATAAATAAATAAATAATTTATAATAATAATATTTAAATAGCAATAAATCTCTCATCATCATCAATATCCTTGTCTTCCTCCTGTGTATTAAAATGTATAATATAGAAATAATGGAAGAAGCTAGCAGTAATTAGAAAGAGAGGATGTCACGCTTATTCTCTATGCATTTATCTATTCACGGTATTTACGAGTTTTCATGACGTTCGAACCATAGCTATAATTTTGGACTACTGATTCACTAGTGAATAAAGTATAACCGTGTTTTATTCATTAATTGACGCACGCGCAGTAATGGTTACCTCTCCTCTCAAACCAATTTCTTTACATTTCCACTTATTTCGTGTTAACATTCGTTAACAAAGGTAGCATTAATAAATAAATAAATAATTTATAATAATAATATTTAAATAGTAATAAATCTCTCATGATCCGAATAGTGTGTATTAAAATGTATAATATAGAAATGATGGAAGAAGCTAGCAGTAATTAGAAAGAGAGGATGTCACACTTATTTTCTATGCATTTATCTATTCACGGTATTTACGTGTTTTCATGACGTTCGAACCATAGCTATAATTTTGGAGTTTGGACACGTGGGTAATGTAATTAATCATGCTCTTAACCGTTTTTTTTTTAATATGTGTACAATTTACCACATCTTAAATATCGCCATACAGGTTTCGACCTGTTAATTATCCGTAGACTTTACTATACGGTAACAATGAGTCTGACTTCCCATTAGTAACAAATACATACGAGTATCGACTTGCTTATAATATAACTAATTAACCTTCATTTAATATTTCCCACTTTTAACATTTCTGGGACTAATGAGATCGAAATGTCGATGTAAAAATCTAAGAGAAGCGTGTAAAATTCAAGAGTTTCTTTCTATCTTTACGCACAGTTTTGTGTCTTTTAAGTAAAAAGTTAAAGGAAGTGACAATGCTGCCATTTTTTGGTATGTTTAAAGAGATTGCAGAATCTGTGTATCGCAGAATAAAATATGCGGGTGCATCTGAAATGCATGGATTCATCGTAAGCTGCGATCATACACTTGCTGATATGAGTGGTTATGGAGCGATTACAATTGAATATGATGTTCTTGAAAATTGGTTCTAGTTGATAATTGACCTTATTATCGCCATGCAAAAGAATATGAAAGTGAAATTGTTAAATATTACCGTGCATCTACTGCAAAGCGAAAGCAATCTTGAGGACCCGGGATTTTTTATTTTTAAAATACCTATATTGCCATTACTATACATCCCTCCGAAATTAACAATTTGCAGAGTCTTTAATCATCAGCGGCGGTCTTTCCAAGGTATCATCACTCGTTTCAAAATGTTTATCAACGACATTCACGTAAATTTGGATGCATTTGCATTGTGAGTGGTAATCATGACCATGCTTCTTCGATTTCACGTTCTGCAAACGTTGAGATGAAATCTATAGGTAGACACAAGATGTCTTTTGTTTCCATTAATGCTAGACGTTTCACTTCATAATAAACTCTCATTGACCTTTAAAGAAATGCACGCTGGTCGTGAAGATTTTCCAGTATCCAATTTTTAAGCATTTTAACATTTGGTTTAGGACACTTTCCGTTAAATGTATGATTTTCACAATTTATCGACAATCGATGTTGTTGTTGTTGTCCTATGAATTTCGGTAGAAATGAATAGGCCAATATGTCTAGGTCGACAACGTTGTCAGCATCTAAAATTTTCTGCAACCTATATCTTTTTTTGTCTGCACCTTTTACGGATATCTTGTGAGCACATGTAAGGTTGTCTTCCAACGTTTCGTTGATTGCATCAAAGAGTATATATCGACCGATTCCCATCGTAGACTATGATAATTGTGTATTAACCAATCGTTTTACGTTGAAAACATACTTTACAACATCACTGTCGGAAATATCCATAATGCACATTTCCTTTGGTACAAACCGATTACCGGGTCCGGGAATCCTTGCACGTAGGCAATATACTACATTTCTAGTACCTCATAGTGATTAGCTTGTCCCCTTCATTAATTGACGCATTCTTTTCTCTCTCTCTCTCTCTCTCTCTCTCTCTCTCTCTCTCTCTTTTGTTATAAATTTAGTATTGCGCTTTTATTTGCTTCTGTTAGTATGCCTTGTTATATTGAGCTTATTTTTAGTTTTAGTTATCTGTATGTATGCTCTATATTGGTTGGCCTAAGAGGTAATACCTCAAGCCATAATAAAGAGAATCAATCAATACATCAATCTCTCTCTCTCTATCTATCTCTTTCTCTCTCACACACTCTTTGTCACTTCCACATATGACGCGGTACCTCTAACTTATGGATATACATCGTATCTTTCTCTGTAGATCGTAGTATCTCTTCGTCAAATCCTATGAATCGGAAATCAAATCAGAGTGTAACAAAAACAGATAGTTTTCATGGTCACTAGATCCATCTCGGTATCATCCAATGTTCCTCTCGAGATTAAGATAGACGGTCCCATACTTGTCCATTGTAGATAGTTTGCGAGTTACGATGCTCAGATGATGCAGAGTTGAACGCAATATTAAATCGTTTCACGTACTAGTACCAGTATGATGGTCTCCATACTTTTACAATTGAAGAAATCTTTTCTACGATATTCGATCTCATTGAAATGTACATATACGTATAAATACAAGTTTCGATCCATTTATAATACAATTGAGCGCGCCAAAGATCTCTAAATGTTCAGTCATTAAATTGACATCGTTTAAACAATTAATTTTTGTATGTATATTGAATCGCGACGTACTGCACTCTAAAAACAAATACTTAAAATCATTACATCTTAAAGTCAGTCCATGTATAATTACATCTTACATCTTAGATAAGGTGGATGGTCAAATAATCAATGTATACGAAATTATGTCCTTTGATTGTCAGTCTTAATTATTAGTAAGGTGTTCGTTAATATCTGGAGTAGATGCAATTTATCTTTAAAATATGAATACTACACGATTACGCCATAGTCGAAAGGTGTATGCTATGGAAATATTGAAACTATATAAAGGGGTTAAGGAATATTAATAGTGCGAGGATTATTAGCAGAGATTTTTACGAAATAAATTTATAATATAAGAAAGCTAATGAGATATAAACGAAATATTCAAAATAATTACAAATTTTGAAAGTGAATATTACGTACTTTGTATGTAGAGTGCGAGCAGATATATATTACAAGATGCAATAAGCAAAAATAAAACACGATGTTTTGAATGGGACATACTGAATATTGTGAGGAATTAAATGTAAGATAAGGAATTATATAATTACCGATCTACATTAAACAATATGTTTATTATGAATATAGTCGACAGCAAACTTATGACTTATAAAGAATCATATTAATAACTGTGAATGCTTTGGCATATAATTGACGAAATCTCCTTGATAGGTGTGGGTATGAAATTTCAGACACTGGCAATGTTACTGATCTCAATTTGTTTCGTTCGCACCTTTGGTCACGATGAAATTAAAGAAGCATTATTGTCATCAGTAACGTGAATGCATTCAGATTTAAGAAAATATACAACACATTGTAAAGGTGTTTCAAAGTTCCGATGTACTAGCTGTCTATTATTAATGACGGGCAAGAGTCAATTTTGATGCACATTTTAGTCTAAACGTGATAATGAAAAGTCTGACAAACAGTCTGCAAATATTGTAAATATGTACGTGTTATAATATGCAAAAATTATATCATTGAAATTAATCATAGAGATATGTGTGTTAAATGATTCATATAAATGCATATTCATATCCTTATCCCCATCATTTCCAAATGAATATTCTAAATAAGCTTGTTTTAGTTAAATTGTATAATGATCGTATATATTAAACTGTATCATTATTTACGAAAAAATCGTTGAATATTTACTCCCTTACATAAGAAAATATTCAATGCTTATTGAAAGTGTGTTTGGACTCTCGAAAAGAAGCATGAAGTAAGATAGAACTATATAAGCTTTACAGACAGGTCATTGGCAATTCACTTGTCCCCTTCAAAATGATTAATGTTTTACGGAATCACATGCGCACATTTAAATAGAATTAACCTATGCATGTCTTCATGTTGAATTTTTGTTTGGTCTTTTATTTCATATAGGGTAGCAGTCTTTTTGAGTGATAATGTATGAAAACATCAGTTCTATAAACGATTCAATATCAATAATAATTATAATAATATGAAATTTTAGTCCGTGATGTGAAAACATAAGAAGTTTTTAAAAGTTAATTTATTACCATGGAAACTATTTATTGATATAAATACTTGCGTCTTTTTCTATTACACTAGGTGTGGTGGATAGAAGGATAGTCTCCTTATCCCAATATATTTAACAAATTACATATAACAATAGTATTGGTACGTAAATAACTTAGTTAACTAATTACGATTACAATGTCGAAGTAACAAAAATCTGTCAAATATAACAACGTTTCGTGCAGTGTGATGATTCAAATCATTGTAAACGGATTTAAATAGTCATGCCGGTTACGCTACATACAATTTCGAATCAAGAGGTACCGTTAGTTAATATTAAAATACATTTACGCTTGTACTTGTTTGGTTTTCAGAATGAATTTCATTCCATAGTCGTGTGAATGTTGCATCACAAAAATGTGCACACGACTCGATTTGATATACGGGTATTCCTATAGATGTAAAAAAATGGGTAGCTGATGAAAGAGTGAGAGAGAGAGAGAGAGAGAGAGAGAGAGAGAGGGAGAATGGTCGACAATTAAAGAAGACAGTTCAAAAGTCACATTCGCTATGAATAAGGTTTCCTTATGTGGGCTATTATGCACGGTTCTAATGAGAACAGATTTGTTATTATCACAATGATAAATACTTTGTCGTTTTTCGTTTTGTTTTTACATTGACAGAAAGAAATATGTAGTGTAGATATGATGACTTAGACCACGTAAGATGTAAGATGTAATTATACATGGACTGACTTTAAGATGTAATGATTTTAAGTATTTGTTTTTAGAGTGCAGTACGTCGCGATTCAATATACATACAAAAATTAATTGTTTAAACGATGTCAATTTAATGACTGAACATTTAGAGATCTTTGGCGCGCTCAATTGTATTATAAATGGATCGAAACTTGTATTTATACGTATATGTACATTTCAATGAGATCGAATATCGTAGAAAAGATTTCTTCAATTGTAAAAGTATGGAGACCATCATACTGGTACTCGTACGTGAAACGATTTAATATTGCGTTCAACTCTGCATCATCTGAGCATCGTAACTCGCAAACTATCTACAATGCACAAGTATGGGACCGTCTATCTTAATCTCGAGAGGAACATTGGATGATACCGAGATGGATCTAGTGACCATGAAAACTATCTGTTTTTGTTACACTCTGATTTGATTTCCGATTCATAGGATTTGACGAAGAGATACTACGATCTACAGAGAAAGATACGATGTATATCCATAAGTTAGAGGTACCGCGTCATATGTGGAAGTGACAAAGAGTGTGTGAGAGAGAAAGAGATAGATAGAGAGAGAGAGATTGATGTATTGATTGATTCTCTTTATTATGGCTTGAGGTATTACCTCTTAGGCCAACCAATATAGAGCATACATACAGATAACTAAAACTAAAAATAAGCTCAATATAACAAGGCATACTAACAGAAGCAAATAAAAGCGCAATACTAAATTTATAACAAAAGAGAGAGAGAGAGAGAGAGAGAGAGAGAGAAAAGAATGCGTCAATTAATGAAGGGGACAAGCTAATCACTATGAGGTACTAGAAATGTAGTATATTGCCTACGTGCAAGGATTCCCGGACCCGGTAATCGGTTTGTACCAAAGGAAATGTGCATTATGGATATTTCCGACAGTGATGTTGTAAAGTATGTTTTCAACGTAAAACGATTGGTTAATACACAATTATCATAGTCTACGATGGGAATCGGTCGATATATACTCTTTGATGCAATCAACGAAACGTTGGAAGACAACCTTACATGTGCTCACAAGATATCCGTAAAAGGTGCAGACAAAAAAAGATATAGGTTGCAGAAAATTTTAGATGCTGACAACGTTGTCGACCTAGACATATTGGCCTATTCATCTCTACCGAAATTCATAGGACAACAACAACATCGATTGTCGATAAATTGTGAAAATCATACATTTAACGGAAAGTGTCCTAAACCAAATGTTAAAATGCTTAAAAATTGGATACTGGAAAATCTTCACGACCAGCGTGCATTTCTTTAAAGGTCAATGAGAGTTTATTATGAAGTGAAACGTCTAGCATTAATGGAAACAAAAGACATCTTGTGTCTACCTATAGATTTCATCTCAACGTTTGCAGAACGTGAAATCGAAGAAGCATGGTCATGATTACCACTCACAATGCAAATGCATCCAAATTTACGTGAATGTCGTTGATAAACATTTTGAAACGAGTGATGATACCTTGGAAAGACCGCCGCTGATGATTAAAGACTCTGCAAATTGTTAATTTCGGAGGGATGTATAGTAATGGCAATATAGGTATTTTAAAAATAAAAAATCCCGGGTCCTCAAGATTGCTTTCGCTTTGCAGTAGATGCACGGTAATATTTAACAATTTCACTTTCATATTCTTTTGCATGGCGATAATAAGGTCAATTATCAACTAGAGCCAATTTTCAAGAACATCATATTCAATTGTAATCGCTCCATAACCACTCATATTAGCAAGTGTATGATCGCAGCTTACGATGAATCCATGCATTTCAGATGCACCCGCATATTTTATTCTGCGATACACAGATTCTGCAATCTCTTTAAACATACCAAAAAATGGCAGCATTGTCACTTCCTTTAACTTTTTACTTAAAAGACACAAAACTGTGCGTAAAGATAGAAAGAAACTCTTGAATTTTACACGCTTCTCTTAGATTTTTACATCGACATTTCGATCTCATTAGTCCCAGAAATGTTAAAAGTGGGAAATATTAAATGAAGGTTAATTAGTTATATTATAAGCAAGTCGATACTCGTATGTATTTGTTACTAATGGGAAGTCAGATTCATTGTTACCGTATAGTAAAGTCTACGGATAATTAACAGGTCAAAACCTGTATGGCGATATTTAAGATGTGGTAAATTGTACACATATTCAAAAAAAAAACGGTTAAGAGCATGATTAATTACATTACCCACGTGTCCAAACTCCAAAATTATAGCTATGGTTCGAACGTCATGAAAACACGTAAATACCGTGAATAGATAAATGCATAGAAAATAAGTGTGACATCCTCTCTTTCTAATTACTGCTAGCTTCTTCCATCATTTCTATATTATACATTTTAATACACACTATTCGGATCATGAGAGATTTATTACTATTTAAATATTATTATTATAAATTATTTATTTATTTATTAATGCTACCTTTGTTAACGAATGTTAACACGAAATAAGTGGAAATGTAAAGAAATTGGTTTGAGAGGAGAGGTAACCATTACTGCGCGTGCGTCAATTAATGAATAAAACACGGTTATACTTTATTCACTAGTGAATCAGTAGTCCAAAATTATAGCTATGGTTCGAACGTCATGAAAACTCGTAAATACCGTGAATAGATAAATGCATAGAGAATAAGCGTGACATCCTCTCTTTCTAATTACTGCTAGCTTCTTCCATTATTTCTATATTATACATTTTAATACACAGGAGGAAGACAAGGATATTGATGATGATGAGAGATTTATTGCTATTTAAATATTATTATTATAAATTATTTATTTATTTATTACTGCTACCTTTGTTAACGAATGTTAACACGAAATAAGTGGAAATGTAAAGAAATTGGTTTGAGAGGAGAGGTAACCATTATTGCGCGTGCGTCAATTAATGAATGAAACGCGATTATTCACTTGTGAATCAGTTTCATACGAAATGGAATACGTTGCAGACGTGCAGGGATTCCGCGGGCCTGGTAATGGGTTCATACCGAAGGAAATGTCTATAATAAATATTGTCGACAGTGAAATTTTGACTTATGCGTTTTAAACCACCATATCAATGGGTACCTTTACACTATAAGAGAGTCAATAACTGGTTGATGAATAATTATCACGGTTTCCCATGGCAATCTGGCGACGTACCATTTGACGCTATAAACGAAACTTTGGAGGATATCGTTAAATGTGCTAGCAAAATTTATGTAAAAGGAGTCGATAAAAAATGTTGGTTGGAGGATATATTAAACGCTAAAAATGTTGTCGATCTCGACATTTTTGGACTGCCCATCTCTAACAAAACTGAAGCAGCAGCAGCAATATCAATTGTCGGAGATGTGTGAAAATCATACGATTAATGGAACATGCGCTAAAGAAAATGTAAAAATACTTAAGAATTGGGTATTGGAAAATCTATGTGAACAACCTGCATCTCCACAACGTTAATTAAGGATTTATTACGAAGTAAAACGTTTCGCATTGATGGAAACAAAAGATATCGAATGTCTGCCGATTGATTTCATTTGCATATTTGCTGACCGGCAAATTGAAGAAGCATGGGCTTGCTTGCCACCTGCTATGCAAATGCATCCTGATATACGTGAATGTCGTCGATGTTATAAACATTTCGAATCAAGCTATGATACGATAGATGGTCAACCACCTATGATTAAAGACTGCATCAATTGTCAAGTTAAAAGCGATGCATTAGTTGATGATAATGAAAATATGAATTTCATGTGATTGCTATTGTATATTGTTATGTATGAATATGAGAAATAAAAGAATAAATAACATTTATTACAAACATCTTCTGTATTTTCTTCATCTTCTTTCCTGCATGATATTGTACAAAAAAAAAGAATATGGGTTATTTAAATGGTCATATTTAACAAAGGGGTCGATGGTTAACGTAATGATTAATGGATTTTAGACGCGTCTCAACTCGTCTTTACGAGATATAGGTCCCAACATAGAAATTGCATGTGTTTCCCAAATATGGGAATGAATAATGGTTTAGACGCGTCTGGACCTGTATACCATCTTTACGAGATATAGGTCCCAACATGTTATGTAATATTCTTAGAAAATACATGTGTTTTCCCAAAGATGGTCGGTACCCATGCCGAAAATAGACCGCCAGACCCCGAGCGCCAGAGGGCCGAAGGTACACGTGTTTTTCCAAAAATGGGAATGACTAACGGATTTTAGACGAGTCTCAACTCGTATACCATCCATGTGTTTCGAGGGGGGAGAGGTAGCATGGCAATAATTATTCGAGCGATCAAATCGCGATATCAATTCGCGGTTTTAATTCGCGGCCTTAATTCGCAATCTTAATTCGCGAGTCATCTCGCGAGGTACCCCTCGCGATCCACCGAAACCGCGAGTGGCGTAGAACTGTCTTTATCCTTCTACTTGTAGGTGACCTATATTCCATTTCAAATCATGCAATGAAAATAATTTTAAAATTAAAAATCCTGTTTTATAAGATTTTTATTGTTCTTTTGGGTAAATAAAGAGATACGTATTTTTTTGTTTTGCAAACAAAAAATTTTTCGCGAAGTTACGGCCTGCACAAAAATTTCGCTGGTGATTTCATTTTTGCCAAACAAGTACGAAATTATATTCAAATCTCACTATTTCCGTTAAAAATCGATATTTTAGCATTCTGTTTTCTTAATTTAGTAATGTTTAAAATGTTCTTTCATGGCCATTTTGAAATTTTATAAAGTTTCAAAATTAACAAAATGGCGGCCATATTTTGAAAAATAAAAAAACTCGTTTTTTTCAAAAACATCATTTTTCAAAATTCTAATTTTTGTTATGATTAGACAATATAAAAAGGAATGTTTTCCAATAGGTTTGGTCTGCGCTAAAATGGCGTGGAAGCGTCAAGATTTGTTTGTTTAATCGGCATTTATCAGGTTGCAGCAACGTCATCTTTCAGTTATTGAAATAAAAGAGAAATTTGGATCATATCTATTAGCCATAGAAACTTTCAAATATTATTATTAATAAACAATTTGATTATATTTTAAGAATAAATGCGTGCTATTGTTAACGACCGGTGGAAGACATTCGTTGAAAAATGTTCATCTGTCAGTATACATATACAAATCAATGTGTCGTTCATGTTTCATGTTACAGATGAAGCACACATCTACTTATTTAATCGTGAAACAATTACAATTCAAAAAGCACCCCAATTCGTGAGAGGCAATGGGACTGACTCACTTCAAAAAGTACCCCAATGGGATGAGAATCCTATCACGTCCATGTCGTTCATCTCGGGTAGCGCTAAGTACGGTTGTAATATTCATTGTAAGATTCTTAATATATGAAAGAAAAATTTCTCCTGAAAATTCTGCACTTTTCTTATTTTTTCTTGTTCTATTTACGCATTATTATTAGACATCAACAATGGCGATACGCTCAATTTTATGAACGGACCTAACGGTGTTTGAACATATTTTCCTTGGGCCGATAACGGAGTAAGCGGTAGCACGTTTTTATTCTTAAAATATAAAAAATTGTTTGTTAATGTTAATGTGTAAAAATTTCTACTTGTAATGTATATGCTCAACATTTTCCTGTTGTTTTACTAACTGAAAGATGACGTCGCTGAAACCTGATAAATAACGATTTCTTTTTTCAGAATGTTAAAATATCGATTTTTACCGGAATTAGAGAGATTTAAAAATAATTTCCTACTTGTTTCGGACAAAAATGAAATCACCAACGAGAGATTTTGTGCAAAACAAAAAAATACATATCTCTTAATTTAGCTAAAAGATTAATAAAAATAGTATAAACATGATTTTAAATTTGAAACTTTTTCCATCGCAGGATTTGAAATGGGATTGGTCAGGTGGAGAATTGCAAAACCTTACAAAATTATGTCGAATACCCAGATATAACTATAAATTGTGATAAGAATTTTTTATTTTGGGCCCTGAATCGCGATGCTCTTCAGTTTCTAAATATTAATCGACAAAAATAATGTAAATTCATAATTATTATTCGTAAAAGAACAGACTTTGAAGATAGATAATTATAAACGTATTCTTTAAAACGTGCAAGTAATGAAGACACTTCTTATGCACTGTTTGACATTATTTATTACAAGTATTTTTATTTGTTGGTAAAGAATAATTTAAAATTTTTTTATAGTATTGTGAATTTAGATTGTATTTTCACTGATAACTGTCGATAAATATTTAAAAATAAAGTCACGCAACAACTTTTAAATGAATATTGATGGTCAAATAAAGAAAAAACAATCGGATACCCTGCCAGAGAATTATAATCATTTTGTAGGTCGAAAATGATAAAGAAACAAAAATAAAGGGGTCAACATAAATTTGGTGATTCCCTTTAAACTTCTGAATGGATATTTATACATTGCACTATAGGTTTTGAGTTTTGGCTTTGGTTTTGACATCTTGACTCTACTTTTCGAAACTACAACGTTTATCAACAGATCTATTTTTGCAATGAGAAAGAAAGAATATTTTATTTGTATTTTGCATGTAAAATGGAAATATTTCTTAGTTATTTCTGCCAGTAATGCTTCATACTGAACAGATAAAAAACGCAGGGATGTATTGGTTTGGAACTTTAATCCCATGATTCGTGCTACATAATGGAAAATTCGTTAGTAGCGTAGAATCTGAATCTACTTCAGACAAACGCGATATAACTATTAGAAAATAATGGATATACATATCGAGGAAACTTAGTCGTTTAACAAATTTTCAGTTGTAATATCCCAAGACCTTCAAAATTATCGGAATATTTCCCGATAGGTTTGTTGCAAACAAGTGAATATGTCAAGCTTTGCAGGTTAAAGATCCTACGTATGCTACGCACTCGGGATCTTTCTGCAAAACTTGACATATTTATTTGTTCGCAGGAAAGTTAGAGGGAAATATTGCGATTAATTTTGAAGGTCGAGGGTTATTACGGCAGATTATTTTTTGTGACCGGTATTTGAGGTTACAGCTGAGCAGAGAGGAGAGGCGAATATATGAATTTAGAAGTTTTAACAAATGAGTAGCGAGTGTGCAATTTCCGAATGCAATTTCCAGGAGCTGCCGTGGAATTTCCAATATAATTTTAAACAAATGACCATAGAACCTTTTGAATATCGCGCTCTGATTGGCTGAAATCCAGTCGCGAAAAATAATCAACATTATTACCGATTTCAGTGAATCTATAAAAAAGAATCTATACATAGATATGTATTATGAAATTATCTGCGTAAAGTGAGCATCTGTTGAAGTTTCTACGATGAATAGTTGTTCAAGAGTTATAGCCGTCTGAAGTTTCATGCAAAAAAGTAAAAATTAGTAACAATTACAGTTTTTGTGTAAAAACAAGCGTACAAATTTTTGTTCGATTATCTACTGATATTGAAATTGAATTATTAATAATAATAGTAATAACAAAAGAAATAAAGGGGGCCAAATTTCACACTGATGCTGATCTGGTAGGGATTTTATCCAAAAATTTATAACTTTTCGGTAGATTAAGCGAGATCAAAAACAAATGTTGCTGTTAAAAGTTGTTATTTACGTAATAATAATAACAATAAGAACAACAATAACAATAATTTGAATCATTAAATGATTATAATTTATTACATTCATTTACACCCATCCAATCTATTCCAAAGAACATTTTTACATAAAAAAAATATAAATTTACAAATGATTTAAAAAAATGATTAAAAAGCGAAGAATTTTGTTTCATATTGTTGTTGTTATTATTATTAATAATATTATTTATAAATATTATATTTATAGAAATATTGTTATGGGAATATTATTACATAATTTTCATTATAAGAAAGAAATGAGAGAAAGTTGAATTCTCCTTCAAAACATTATTTAAAAAGGTTAAAAATAATTAAAATTCACAATTTCGACGGTTCATGATTAGTTCCCGTATAACACAAAGCTGCTATTGATCTCCCCCGGAGTTCAATTTCAGAAGCTTCCTGGGAGCTCGCGCAATTGCTCTGTATGAGCTTTGTGGGAGTTCCATACAACACAAAGCTGATGTAGAGCTCAATTTCATAAGTTCCCTGGGAGCTTGCTCAACTGCGCTGTACGAGCTCTATGGGAGTTCCGTCGGTAATCTCTTATACATATATAATATTACATGACTTTCATCATGAAAACCGCGCTATGTTCCGGGCGAATTACGCGTTATTTAGTTCATAAAATAAAATGAGGATCGAGAAAAGATTTGTAGAAGCATTCTACTGACTTATCGAAAACTGATGTACTTCCCACATTTACTTCAAAACTTTCAAGAATTTCTTTCAATCAATGCCCTTTCCATGTAATATATACGCCGCGAACAAATATCTTTTGAAATTTGATATTGGGTTAGCATGTCGAACAAAATCAAAAGTCACATCATTTACACTAACGCGTCTTATAGTTCGCATTTTATTTTATCTAAATAATGTGTCATGTATACGAAATGCCAGGAGTAGGCACAATTCGAACGGAAAATTGTTTCCAAGCATAGAGTTCTTTTGTTTACACGGCCATCTTAAAGTCTTGAACGGTCTCTCGAAAGAACAGTTTTTATCCGTTTCGAACGCCAGCCGAGTGACGGCGCTCAAGAGAGCAGTTTCTATCAGTTTCGAACGCCCGTCGACTGGTGGTGCATCAAGTTTTCCGTTGAGTGCATGAATTCTATGTATTTAGGATAGGCGATCATTTCCGCAAGCAGTGGAAGCATGTTAAGTTCCTATAAATGCTCTGCTCTCTATACGTAATGCATACGAGCGCGTTTGTTCTGATGAGCGGCGAATGAATCTAGTTGATAATGTAGGAAAATTCTTAGTAAAGTATTTGCGTATATTTCATAAGCGTTTAGTGTACATAATATAATTTAAAAAAAGCGGCGGTTACACAACAGTTACTCTTTCATGTAGAACATCATTATATAGTCAAATTTAAGTCAAAAGTAATATTTTATGTGTTTATAAATGATATCTATAGTATATACATGTATAGTCAAATGAAATTAATTTTTTCCTTTGACAATCCTCGTGGTGAAGGGTCGCGAAGCTCCAAGCAAGCTTCCCAGATGTTAGAATGGACATTAATTAATCTTGAGGAGGTCGCTCAGCAGTTCAATGGAAGTTTCCAGAAAGTTTCTGAAGAAGTTATGTAGGAACTTCCAGAGGGCTTCCAGGGAGCTTCCAGAGAGCTTCCAGAGAACTGTTGTGGTGTTCAGAAAAGCGGACATATAAGCTTCGAGGGAGCTTCACGTTACTTTTATGGTTACCACAAATGAAGCTCTCACTGTGAGTAATAAGCTTCTGGTGAGCTTCGTAGGAGCTTATTGCGTTATACGGGTTTATAACAAATTAGGCTTTTAAAAAAAAAACAAAATTACTCCTCGATCATTCTGATAATCAAAAGGGTAGTAAGTATGTGCAATATTATGAGAAAGTTTTAATAAAATTGGTGAGAATCATCGCACCTGAGGTTCCCTTGTGAGAGAATGAGATGACAGCCTTTTACATTCTTGAACGCCCTCTCTCTCTCTCTTTCTGCTCCCGTATATGCCGCGTCCCTCGAACCCATACCCTTCCTATATACACGGAAAGAAATTTTAAGTAAATGCCACTGCTCAGGGAAGTAAGAGCTACCGCACGATTTTTAATGAATTTCAAATGGCGCTTAAAATTCGAAATAGTTAAAAAGAAATTATTTATGAACAGATACAATTTTATTACATCTTTTTGAATAGTTATTCATAATTTTCCGACTATGTAGTTATTAATAATTAATTTTAATGATCTATAATCGTTGTAGAAACGGAAAAACGTAGTATTTTTTTCATTTTATAGCTTCCGTATCAAAAACAGTGCAAGATACACTAAAAGTGCACTGAAACTTTTTTGTAGAGCACAAAATTTCCTACAAAAAAGTCAGCGGGGGCCCTAGACTAAAGTTAATAGCTTAACCACGAACAACGATGGCATATGCCTCATATTTTACAAAAATTCCAAAATATTTATAATTAACTTGTAAGACAACATTCCAGCGTTATTTATGGATAATCTATTGACTTTAGACTAGGGTTCTCGCTGACTTTTTTTTAGGAAATTTTGTGCCCTATAAAAAAGGTTTAGTGCATTTTTAGTGAATCTTGCACTGTTTTCGGTACGGAAGCTTTAGAATGAAAAAAGTACCAAGTTTTTCCGTGTCAACAACGTTTATAGATCATTATAAATGATTATTAATAACTATATTGTCTAGAAATTATGAATAAATATTCTCACAGGTGCACTCAAACTGGATCTGTTTATAACAATTTTCTTTTTAAAGAATTCGAATTGTAATCGTCATTTCAAATTCATCAGAATCTGTGCGGTAACTACTACTTCCCAAAATGCTGTCGCAATAACTTCAAATTTCTTTGCGTGTATATGGATGGATTCATGTATACACACATGACAAAAAAAAGGACAAAGGACAGGAAATTTTCCCCCGCGTTAATGACGAATATGTCCGTTTGCGGGTCGGCTCTCGGGTGGAGAGGTACAGAACAGAGGCAGACAGTACAAGACAGAACTATAGGCAAACACAACACCCACCCAGAGCCAGTCCCCCCTACCCCAATATCGGTACCAACAGCAGATTCGACGGTCTGTGCCTTAGCGAGTACGACGCGGGGCTTATCCCATCTTTATCCGAGATAAGACCCACGACGTACCGACCGCGGATAAGACGCTGACGGTACCGATAACTGCCGACGGGGGTCGGCAGCGGTCCCAAATTCGTACCTTCGCCCAGCAAAGTTCCCCGGTTATTCCACACTGGACATAAGCAGAGAAAATTGCAGGACGGGGATTCGAATTCGGGCCCTTCGCGACGTTCAGTTCGGGCGGACTAAGACTGACGCCTTAGCCCGCACGACCATCACGCCGACATGCACTGCACTGTTTTCGGTACGGAAGCTTTAGAATGAAAAAAGTACCAAGTTTTTCCGTGTCAACAACGTTTATAGATCATTACAAATGATTATTAATAACTATATCGTCTAGAAATTATGAATAAATATTCTCACAGGTGCACTCAAACTGGATCTGTTTATAAAAATTTTCTTTTTAAAGAATTCGAATTGTAATCGTCATTTCAAATTCATCAGAATCTGTGCGGTAACTACTACTTCCCAAAATGCTGTCGCAATAACTTCAAATTTCTTTGCGTGTATATGGATGGATTCATGTACAGTAGTTCTCCCCTTATTCTAATTTCCCATATTCTAATTTCTTCTCTTATTGCAATTTTGTCCCTTCCCGTATTCTAATATTTCCCCTCACGCGTTCTCCCCACCACGCCTACCACTTTATGTCATGTGTGTACATACGTATGTATAGGGTACGGTATGTATGTATGCGTATGCCTTAATAGGAGGAATAAAAACATAACCCCTAAATAAAATTATTTATTTATGTTGAAAAGACTCAAATTGTCAATGAAACAAAAAAACTCTTTAAAAATGAAGAATCACACAGAGTGAACAGTCAAGGGCTCGCAACACTTTTAAAATTGGGCGAATATAACCGGTACGTTTTAATAACCAATATATTCTTAGAATTTATATTTTGATTTATTTATTTATTTTGTGAAAATTATTTACGTCACAGATTAACAGTACTCAAAATCACTCGAGAACATTTGGAAGATACCTGGAATGGTGTACAAACACGATGTCTTTCTATAATTGGACGATATTTGTCCGCTGATATAAACGATGACACGTTAGTATTAGTGAACAGTTACAGTCAGTCGCAAGATCCTCGAGTCCGTGTACAAGCTTTCGAGATAATGGCAGAACTTCATTCTAATCGTGGTTGCCTTCTACCAGCCGATTTCTTTCCAACAGCTTGTGAAGCATTAAAAGATGATTATGAAACTGTACGACGTGCTGTTTTTAAATTAATTTGGTTACTTGAAATCGAATATCCCGAAAAGTATAAATAACTTTCAAGTCTATTACATGTTTTATAATTTTCTTAATGAATCTATATATATATATATATATATATATATATATATATATATATATATATATATATATATATCCGAAGCATTGTACATATTTATACACGTATAACAGATATTTATGTTCAATGCGAGCAGGAAAACTGTGCTTAAGCCAACGCTAAAGTTATTGATGGACCGAAGCCTAAAATAAAGTAAAATTCAACACAGAACAACAGATCTTTATTTATTTATTTATTTATTTATTAGAATCAACGGCACTAGAAGTGCCTTTACACAAAATATAACAAAAACATAATGAGGTGCAACATTACAACACATATAACAAAAACAAAATATCGTAGTATGAATGTAGAGACTTTACTGTTTGAAGATCAAGATTTTCAAGAATTTGAAACGTTGAGGATTTATTTACATTCTCAGGTCAATAAAAATATGAATAACAAACATTTTAAATAATTTAAATACATTACATTATAACACAGTCACAATCAGTTTTTACATTTTTCATTAAATGCTACATTATTTGCCACTTGTAACATTGATTGCAATGCAGATAATTGAGTTGCATTAAAGTCCCAACGACTTGCACACCACTTATAAAAAACTTCACCTGGTTGTGAGGCATCTGTAACAGGTGGAATAAGGGTGGCTTCATTGTCATCAACTTCTTCTTCCATCATTGGATCATCTTCATTTCGACTTTCGCACATCGCTTCAGGAGTAAGAAACTCCCATCCTGGATCTGCATTGTCGACATCATACCATGAGGTAACATCTGTCGAAGTGATATTTTGATATTCTTGAATTGATTGCAAATAATTCACAGTATCATCGACAGAATCTGCAACATCAACATCTGGTACAATAGGAACTTGTAGATTAGGCAACAATTTGTTCCATGTCTTTGTCAGATTTGAAGCGTTGACATTTTGCCGTGCTTCAGAAGCAAACATTATTGCCTTAAAAATATTCATCTGCTTGATGAAATGTTCTACAGGAGTCACATGATCCAATAGCAATAAGGAACGTATCATGTTTTGTCGATACAGTCTACAACAGAAAATTGATTAGTTATCACTATATTTATCCATTTAGTTATATATTCATCTATTTATTTATTTTTTTCTTATTTGTTTATTTTTTTATTTGTTCGCTTATTTACATTAAAATATACTATAATTTTAATTCAATATTGTTTTAGACTTTTTACTCCAAATTCAACAATTTATGTATACCGACCTTTTAAATTTTTCAATTACACCTTGATCCATGGGTTGGATCAGGGATGTAACATTGGGCGGAAGATAAATAACCTGGCACACTTCACTCAACGTATTCAAATACTCTGTCGGTGGATGCGTTGGTGCGTTGTCCAATATTAGCACAACTTTTTTTCCTTTCTTTTTATGTTCTGCAGTAATTTGCGGTAAAAAAAGCTCCACATACCACTTCAGAAACAACTCTTTGTCCATCCAGGCATTACGCTGGTTGGAGTAATGAACAGGTAGCGTTTCCATATTAACTTGTCTTAAGCAGTGGGGCGATTTGTATTTCCCTATCATGAAAAGTGGCAGTTTGTGTGAGCCACTTGCGTTGGCACAAAACATTAGGGTAACTCTGTCCTTGATGAGTTTCCACCCAGCAGCATTTTTGTACGTTGAATCGAGAAGAGTACGCCCTGGAAGACATTTCCACATGAGTCCTGATTCATCTGCATTGTAGATACAGTCTGGATCAAAATCAAAGTCATCGATGAAACTTGCAAACTGCATCTTAAATTCTTCAGCGGCATTAGAGTCAGCTGACAACCGTTCTCCTTGCATGGACAGGGATCGTATTCCATGACGTTTTTGGAACTTGTATAAAAATCCACTGCCCGCTTGGAAATTACTTGCTTCATTGCAAGATTTGTCAATGACAGCAGCTGCCTCTCGAATAGTTTTACCCGATACTGGAATTCCAGCAACCTGTGTCTGGGTAAACCATTTCATGAGTTTCTTCTCTCGATCTGAACCGATTACAGACGTAAATCGTTTTCGGGCCAGCGATATTTTCTCCTCAACTAAAGTAACTTTATTTCGTAATATATTTTCTTTATGAGACTTTATGTAAGTAACAGATGACGGTTTTATGCTGAACATTTTAGCAACGTCAATTTGTTTTATTCCAGAATCTAATAATTCTAACATTTTTACTTTGTCCTTGTAGGACAGCCTTTCCTTTTGCTTTTGCTAGATTCAAAATATGTATATTGTACGATTATTAATTAATAAACGTATAGATTTTATTTCAAAATACGAAAATATTGTTTTGAAGTTGTCTTACGGTTTTCGTGACTACTGCAGATGAAGGACCAGGAGGAGCATCCATTTCAAACCCAGATTTATTTGTTTGCAAGAAAAATGAAAAACTTAAAACAATTCACTGTGCTTCACTTTATAATAAAATTTGTGTACCCTATCATGAAAAGTGGCAGTTTGTGTGAGAATGTGCTTTTAACGATTGGATTTGAAAGATTTGAAAAACGGCCGCGAATGTGTGTGTATGTATACACACGTGACTGCGCATGCGCCTTAAGAGAGAGAGAGAGAGAGAGAGAGAGAGAGAGAGAGAGAGAGAGAGAGAGAGAGAGAGAGAGAGAGAAAGAGAGAGAGAGAGAAAAGTGAAACAGGAATGTGAGTAGTGGGAGAGAGGGGAAAATTAGAATAAGGGAAGAGGGCCGCCGTCTTGCCTGACTGGACAAATTAGAATAAGGGGAGAACCACTGTATACACACATGAATGTAGACATATTCATACATGCAAGTTACATGTATATGCGTACACATGCTCGCGGGGCCCTGGGAAGCGCCCTAGAATACCTACGATCCTGACATTCGCTTTGAGCTCCATCTGATATATCCGAACTGATATATGTCAAATCTTTCGCTTGTGCCGCCATTACCCGCTTCGAGTCGCATTTTGCAGATTACGCCTCGAAAACATAATTAATTTGCATAAAAGAGGGTTCAATGTAGTCCGCGAAGTGTCAGGAATGCACGTCCACTCCGTTTTTGTGCGTTAGCGTTATCGAAACGATGCAATAAGCGTTTTTATCGTGACGACTAACACATCTACACATCATGTACGTGTGAGGTGAAAAACAGGCCGATTTTATCCTTTTTTTTTTGATTATGCGACAATCGTTGCGCCAATATCGAAGTGGACGCACATTCTAGGGGAATAATAGCTTATAAAAAACGCACTTAATAATATAAAAAGTTAAAATTGAAGGCGTAATCTGCAAAGGAGTTTTACTTCCGTTTTGGTAGTTTCACAATGGCCACCGCGGCGCTCAGGGGCTTCAGAAGAACGCCCTTAATAAAATATAAAAAACATTTCACCCCTTGAGAGTATGAGGTTTATACAAAACGTACACGTTCAGATTGGGTCTCGTTAAGTTTATTCACTTCGAAGTTTCTTGCAACACTTCCATAATGTTATTTATTAACAACAGTTTCCTTTATTCACATTTTAATTCTTTATAGCCATCTTTGTCGTGGTTGTAGACAATCAAGACTTTCTGACAGAGATCGATGTACTTGTCTGTCTCAGGATGGTTGATTCTTATATGCGTACTGGACTCGGCTGTTACCGCTTGCGAGAAAGGTGCTAATGCGCCTCATGTCATATTCTGTTTTCGATATTCTGAAAATATTTTCAGGATTTACGATAAGTGTGTTCGTACTTAACGTGTATGTGTAGGAAATTCAAGATGACTTTGGGATATACGACTGATATACGAATTTCGAAATAAATATAATATTCCTTTTTGGATATTCTGAGAATCTATATAGGTTATATGAACTTTTATATGCTGTTTATGATATTTTGAATATATTATGAGAATATTACGGATATTCACAGGAGATTTTCGTATGAATTTCAAATATGCGGAGAATATCATGTGTTATCTGGGAAACTACTGATGGTTGACCGAGGAATCCGTTATGACCGAATGAAAATTCCACTTCTGCGATGGGTACGCGGCCGCACCTAACGACTACAAACCAAAGCAATGTCACCGTGTTTCACCTTCGAGACTAAATTCGCGTCCCCGAACCGCGTTAGCACTATGTACTTCGAGTCTTGAACTATTACCCCCTTACGGCCATCAACTTGATACAATGTCGATTAAATAAATAAAGCGGCTCCGTAAGTCGTTAGAGCACTCTCCAACAGGTTTTCTATGCCAACGTTTAATGGAAATGATTTTTATTCATTTTTATTTGGAATTAACATCATCAGCATAGTTGACTAACTAAAAAAGTAGTTTCGTTTTCCACCGACCTAGCCAAAAGTGTGCGTGCGTGCGTACATGCGTGCGTGCGTGCCTGAGTGAGTAAGATTCTCCGAAAAAATGTGCGACACAGCAAGGTTTTTGATAAGCCAGTGGAGGAATACTTGAAATAAGCGTCTATATACAGGGTGTCCCATTTTAATCGATACACATAAATAACTCGTCAGGGAAGCCTCCAATCGAAAAAATGGTAGAGATTGAAGTTGTAGGAAATCGGGGGGGGGGGGGGATAAAAGGGTGACCTTGAATATGACCTTGAATGCGATTTAAAGGTCATTTGAAGGTCAACATTGATATTTTCAGTAGAAACCCCATTTTTTTATTGCAGGAATAAAAAGAGCGGGAAATTTTACGTTCAGAATGATATGTTCTATTGGGGCATCGAAAGTCATTTCAAGGTCAAGCAGTCAGTTTATCAATATCCACGTACGTAATTCCTGTGACAAGGCCAGATTTAAAAAAATGGTAGACACGAAAGTTGTAGGAAATCGAGGGGGAAATCGAACGGTGACCTTGAATATAACCTTGAATTCGATTTTCAAGGTAATTTGAAGGTTAACTTTGTTTTTTTTCAGTAGAAACTCTATTTTTCTATAGCAGGAATGAAACGAGCGGGAAATTTTTATTTAGGATGATATGTTGTGTAGGGACTTCGAAGGTCATTTCAAGGTAAAAAGAAATGTTTCAAAGAGTACGTAGAGTTACAAAGACTCCGGATTCTAAAAACGCAGAACATTTTGCGTCTAAAAGAATGTAGTTAATTTAAATCCAAAGAAATGATTTCGTTCGATTCAGTAGACGTAAAATACCATTATTGCTGAATCAGAGGTTTTCAGTAAAAAACAGTAAGGGGAGGAGGTCAACTAACAAAAATGGTGAAAAAAATTTGTAAACATTCGTCAATTGGTCAAAATCGGCCAATTGGTAAACGTACAATTTCCCGCTCTTTTTATTCCTGCAATAAAAAATGGGGTTTCCACTGAAAAAATCAATGTTGACTAAGTCTGGACGAAGTATTGAATTTAGTCACTTCGGGCATAAAAATTACCCTATAGTTTTTCATCAAATGTCGACGTTTCAGACCCTAAAAAACCCAAATCAACAATAAAAAAATTTGTCTCCGTGATCTTGTACGTACGTACGTCCGTACGTCCGTAAGTCCCGTTTTTTTGTCTCGCGATAACTCGCGAACGGATAAGCGTATTGACATAAATTTTTTTTAAAATACGCGTCTTGGCATAACTTAGATCTGATTAGATTTTGGCGCAGATTCATCCGTCCGTTACTAAAAAAAAATTAGCCCCAATTGAGTTTCTTCGTAGTTTTTTGCTTTTATTTTGAAAAATACAAATTTTTGAAAATACAAAAATGTTTCAAACAAAAAAGATAGAGCATGGAATTCTCTACAAAAAAGGTTGTATGCATTTTCTTGCTAAAGTTAACGATAATGCCATAAAAACGGGTTTAAAATGCTTATGACTATTGTCTGAAAAAGTATTCAATTTGGTGACCTCGGCAAAAAAATTACCCTATAGTTTTCCATAAAATTTCGACGTTTCGACCCCCTACCTCCAGGGGTAGTCTTCGCCAGCCCCTCGGGCGCGGTGATCACCTATGGGCGCATAAGTTTTTTTACGCCCTTGATACGAAAATAACTATTTCAATATATCTAAAAGATATCCGTCAGAGATCTTTTCGACAATTTCAAGATATCTTTGACGAATTATATGTATATATATTGTATATATAAGATCATAATGATACAGAGAGTAATTAGTAAAACACTGTAAACATGTAATATGCATCGAATAGTCTATTACAATACAAGTGCTTGAAGTAAGTGTTTTGCAACTATTATTTATTAATACTTCGGCTGGCCTGTTGTCGAGGTTGAAGTTTTGAAAATGCTCATTTTCAATTTTCATACATATAAGAAACACTATATTGTTGTAACATATCTATCGAAGCCACTTGGACCTAAATATGATTGGACCCCCAAATATCAATATAATTTTATAATATAATTGAAAGCTGTTAGTAAACAAACGAGTATTAAGGAATAGCCGACTCTCTACTGGGTCGAAGTTTCTGAGCGAGCGAAGCGAGCGAGGCACCACGCCAACACTAGTTTATTCTTGAATTAGTAAAATAACGTATCGTCTACACAACATAGATTTCATAACTTATATTAACAATCTATAACAATTTATAACAATCTAAATAATCTATATTAACAATCTTCATTGTCCATAACATTATCGAACTCATGATTGTCTTCTTCGTTATCACTAAAATTTGGCTGCCTGAGCAAGCTCAGTACCACCTCATTAAATTGCGCATTATTTTTTCTAGCGTTTTTTCGGCTGTAGGACACAACAGAGTCCGTTGAAACCAGCATTCAGTTAAATATATCCATGTTGGTGTTAAGTCTTGAATTTTTTTCTAGAGTGATATTGTCTCAGTCTTTATGAATTGCCTCAAATACATCTTCTGACAGTAGGCCTATTGGTAAAGGTAATGATTTTATGATTTAAGTTCCATGTATCAAAAGTTTATGAACACTAGCACTCATTTTGTACCAATCTTAAAGTTTGATAGCCAATTCTGCTGTTTCAAAACAATGATATTTAATTTTTTGTCCTTGAAGTAGTGTCCACAAGAAATTATTGAAAGTATATTTGCAAATCTCTGTATCAATTCTTTGTCAATTCCAATTATTTCTGAAACAAGAGAAGGATTCTTAAAAAATGTTCGTGCAGTGTTACCGTCATTGCTATTGCCTCCACTTTATTTTGGCTGGTCAACAACAAAGCCCATTTTTTTATAAAACTTTCTGGCTATTTCACTCTTTCTTTCCGTAAATTCTTTTTGCGCTTTCTCGCCTCTTGCTTGCCATTTCTTTAATTCCATTTTGTAGGCTATGTGCAGTAAATATTCATAGCATCGAAGATACGCATGTAGTACCGACATACCAAACTTATACGTGTCTTCATTACAGTCTCTATTCTTCAGTTGTTCCAATTCGTTTAAAATTGCAGGAGTTACTTTGCAAATATTGCATGCTTGCGAAGTTGCGGTATCACTCAAAATGTTGACAGTCTTTCCATCCAGCGTTGTACAAGTAGGTATATGTTTAAATTTTATTTCTTTGCCACCAAGAACGATTGTTGTGGACGTCAGTTGCAATATCATTAATTTTTTATACTCTTCTCTCACATTTTCAATATTTTCTTTTTTTAATTTAATTAAAATTGGCCGACAATATTTGGTCGATGATGGTGACATGTTCTTCCAAAATACTTTCCCAGTATTGCTATTAGATTCACACATTAGCTCTGGCATAATCGTTTATAAAATTATATTAGAATCCGCGTATCCTGAATTATTCGCAAAATTTTATTTATATAGGTACACAATTGTAATAAATTTGTAATAAATTTCAACTGTATCGTAGTCATTCGAAATATTCGGTAGTATCACATCAGTCTGCACTTGTGCCAAACGTTGCGAGTATGAGTAAGAAGATCCTGCAGTGGTACCACAGCCTCGTTTTCAGTTATCTTAATATTTGCTAGATAACAGTTCCTCTTAGCCTCTGCTATCACGTGATACGAGGGATAAATATCAGCTCCTCTTTCTTTTGCTCCATGTCGCCTCGTCAAATTGCTCTCTCTTGTCAGTCTAAGGTCCACCACAAAAGCTAGAGCTTCTTCAGGAATGTAAGATTTTACAGAAGCAGAGGAAGAACTGTCATGTTTACCAGTTTCATTCTTTTGAATATATTTGGCGAAGAATTGACAGTTAAATTCATAACTTCAGCTGCACTTCTTTTGCCTGATTTTCTCAAACTTGATGCTGCAGCCAAACACAGCTTTTTCGAACTGGACTCTGATGCAATTGCACTTACATGTCTCTGTTTAGTGTGTGGGGAACTTTCTTCGAACGGTTTTTTGGGTCTGCCTCCAAAATAAACGTTTGGTTTGGAATGCTTTTCTGATGCTGATGGTGGCTGTATGACCGGGAGTTGTAGGTTTTCATCAAGCCATTTTGAGTGATTTTTGGTAAAGCGCTCATACGTATAATTACACTCTCAGCATTTCATGAACACCTTCTAGATAACCACTTCAAGTTCTTGTTTTAGTTGTTCTGTATAATTTTCAGGAAACGTTCTAACACCAAACTGACTTAAAATGCACTGTAACAATTGCCCATTACACTTCAATACCGAGAATTTGCAAAATTGTTGGTTTCTTAATACTTTAAACAATGCCTTTCTCTTTATCTGCATCTCTTTTAAAGCATAAATCTTACTACCTAAGAAAAATTTTGCCAATAATTCCAGATTAAAATCAGAAAATCCATGTTGAGATCTTAAAACTGTCCATTCCCACAAATTATTGACTATGGTAACTGTAGAGTTGAAGAAAATATAAATAACTTCTCACTCTCACTTAATAATCAAATAAAAGTAGATAGTAATCTTAGCTAACTAGATAGTAGGCTAATCTTGTAACAGCGTGTCGCATCGAACTGCTCGGCTTTACTTCTCTGTCGAGGCTCTCCGCGCGACATTGTTTGGATCGCTATATCCACTGCCGTCACCGCATTGTCGCCCGCTGTGCGCATGCGCGACTCGCTTGCGTAGAATCCGTTACCCCATTAGTGATTTGCCCACTTTCTTTATTCTCTTACAACTATTGTGAATCAAAACAGCATAAAAATACAAAAGTTATAAATTTAACTAAACCTACATAATTATAGTAACCTTTCAAATGACAGTTGCCGGTATAGGCGTGTGCAAAAGGTAATTCTTTTTTCGGTAAGGTTATTAAAATATTACATTAACATCACACTTTTAGGTACACTGTAAAAAAAGATTGTATAATTTTACCACGTTCAACGTTGGTCAAATAATTGCCAACGCTGAACATAGAGATTTTCACGCGTCGAGCGTTGTAAAATTACAACATCGATTGTAAAGTCACATAACCCCACAATCGATGTTGTAATTTTGCAACGCTCGAAGCGTGAAAATCCCTACGTTCAGCATTGGCAATTATTTGACCAACGTTGAACGTGGTAAAATTACACAATCTTTTTTTACAGTGTACGTTACAGGTAACCTGTCGACATGTCAACATGTCATAATAATCAGAGTAGATTTATATCTGTAATGTGACTTAAAGTGTCATGTTAATGTGACATTTTGATAACTTCACACACAGAGAGAAAAAATAAATGGTAAATGTAACCATTTTATAAAAGCGAAAAATACGGCTATAAAAAGTGGTTGAAATGCCAAGTACCCAAGTTCTACAAATAAATATTCTTGAGCAAAAAAATAGGCGTAATAAAATTTATGAAAAGAAAATAAAGACACTTTCCATAATAAAATTAAATAATTATTATTTGTTACAGTGGTTTCTAACAATTTTTCATGATTTCATCAACCCTTTTTCTCTTTATGCTGGGAACAGAAAATTTAACGTTCATTGCAGAACCATCCACTTTTCAAACCTGAATTAGTTAAAATACTACTAATGAAATGAAACGTTGGTCACGAAATCTATTAGCAATGATTTTAACTAATAAAGAGTAAAAAACTATTAATTCATTCGTCAAATTCTACTAACCTCAAATTAGTAATTAAACTAGTTTAAATTAGTACGTTGAGTAATGAATTAATACATTTTTACTCATTATTAGTAAAAACCATTACTAATTCAGATTTAGAAAACGGGGAACGCGATGGTTAAGTTGTTAGCATGCTCGCCTCGTAAACTGAACGTTCCTTAGGCCGTGAGATCGATCCCCGGCCGGGAAAACAGCTATTCGAAATTGTATTCAAGCAGCAGCTCGCAATATATGTAAGACGGGCCACGTTGTTTGTTTACATTTCGATGCGTGGTTTATAAGGCCGAAATCGACTCATGGCCGCTGCTGTACTTGATGTGGGTTTTCTGCAGTTTCCTACATCCTCGACAAATGTGAGTATGGCGCCATCCAAAAAGTCGATCTCCAGCTCTCGCTATACCGACGCACAGAGACTCTGGCGGCCAGGATTTGATTCCGGCATTCGTAGTTTTGACTACAAGGCTCAATCGTCGAATCAAAATTCCGCCTGGTCGAATTTCGACTACGAGGTTCAGCCACGGCCGCCAGTAGGGCTGGGGTTCTGACTACAGGGCCCTAGGTCGTCCGGTCCTTGTACAGTCAGTATAAGGGCCAATTAGCTTCAAAGGGCAGAAAGGGCCGGAATATATAAAAAAAGATTTAGAAAGCATACTGTTATTTTATTAATATATTATTTTTGGAGTTCACTTCCGGCATTTAAGGGACGTGCACGTTTCCATTTGAGAGCCGTAGCTTTTCTCGACTTGTTCGGTTATTTCACTATTTATTTTTGTGTAACTGTGGCCGTCGTGTGCCGTCCTGTTTCGTCCGTGTTACTCTTTGAGAGCTATGCGTGGTTTCTCCGATTATCCTGCAAATCAGCAATCTCAAGATTAGAGTAGTTTCTAACCTCTAACTGTCATTCAGCTAGAATACAAGAATACTGGGAGATATCTGATACACAGAATCTCGGGAGAGGGTGGTAAGACGAGTCTTTGGTTGGTGTTCGTCAGTTAGGTGAGAAAATAAAAAAAAAGAATTTCATTTCTTTCTAAGCCACGTGGTGCCAGGGCTCGAATTTTGGGCAATTTGCGCAGTCGCAGTATTACGACTTCCGTCTTTCTCGGCCTGCATGTCTCGAGAATTTAGTGCCTGTATTCGCTGCTCGTAAGAGTGGCAGCACAGTCCAGGCGAACCCGTCACGCCCATGCATCAGGAGGAATCTGGCGTTCCTACCCCTCTCCCAAACAGTACGCCCAAAATTTTGACAGGCTCGAAGGAGGTGTCACAAGACCTGCCTCAACATCGGCCGTCGTCAGTAGGCCGTCCGTCAACCGCGGCAAAATGGTTGTCATATAAAGACTCTACCACCACTACGATAATCGACTACTTCGAGTCACCGGAGCGTCATCGTTCGCCAGAATCGTGTAAAATAATTACTCAGGACGCTTCTAATATTAAAAAACAGCGTGTTGGTATACCAGCTACAAAAAGGCTTGAATTGACGCCAGAAGACCAGAACCACGAAATGGCAAATAATTTAGCATCGATTCAAGACGCAATAATTGCAGCTGTCTCAAAAAAAATAGATGACGTGCATTCGGAGAGTATGGCAGCCAGTGGATTGCTCAGATCGGATGTTACGCAAGAGATCGCTGACCTAAAAAATAAGATGGAGGAGAAGGACAAACAAATAAGCTGCCTAACTGCGGAAATAGAAAAACAAAATAAGCTCTTACGCAAAAAAAATATAAGGATCCGAGGCCTTAAAGTAGTGGGGGATGTAACTTCCTGTGTAGAATCCTTTCTCAAGACTACTTTTCATCTGAATGATGTAGTGGATACCGCATTCTTCATCCGGAAGGAGCCGCCCATCATTTTGGTGGAGTTGCTGACTTCAAGAGCAAAAAATCAAATTTTTGAAAAAAAGAAGAACGTTCTAGCTGGGAAAAAGATTTTTATTGACAGTGACCTGACTGAAGCAGAGCGAAAAATTGACTTCCAGGCCAGAGTACTTGTGCATCAGGCGAAGCCAGCGAACAAAAAAGTCACCAGGAAATTTAACAAAGTTTTTGTTGAAAACGATTGTTATGTCTGGTCCGACGTTTCCGGTCAGTTTGAAAAGGTTGGTTTGCCTGCTCAGACGGTATCTCCTACAACTAGTGACAGATTGATTCCGATGGACATCCCAAAAAACGTTTAATGGCGGCCCCTGGTTCTAACCAAAAGGGTTGTATGACTAATAGACATTCGCTAATTCATCGCCTCAGACCTCAAACAGCAATTGCTTGTGGAAATACTCTGCCTAGTCAGAAAGGTTTAAATGATGTGCATGAACAGAATGATTTGGAGATCAGCTTGATATTTTGGAATGTTCATGGACCTCGAACCCTTCTTGCGATAAACAAATTTGCACCCAAAGCAATACTGGATTTCACCGAAACCTGGCTTGCATCATATACCACTCCGACTCAACAAGAGGGTACTAAATTCTTCTTTGTTCCTGCTACGCGAGAAGGCTCAAGAGGAAGATTTGGAGGCGGCTTATTATCGATTGTACCAGCGGTGGGGTCCCCTGAAGTGATTGAGGCCTCTCCTCATTGGATTTTTATACATGTGAAAACACATCCGATTTCTATTTTGCAGGGTTCATTTTATTTTTCACCTACAATTAATTTACTTTTGCTACTTCAAAAATTACAAACGGTTTTAGATTCTCTAATGATTAAATTTCCTAATAGTATATTTTTATTGGGGGGAGATTTCAATTCATGGATGGGATCCCTTGACTTAGAAAACGAAAGTGCACACCTTTTTGTCAACTCTCAATTGAGTGCTGTCAGGCGTACGTATGATCCTAGACACAATATTCGTGGTAAAATGTTATATGAGTGGATGTTCGAAAATAACTTTATTTTATTAAACGGTCGTACTCTGGGTGATTCACCAGCGAATTACACCTTTTTTAATGAGAATGGTCGTAGCATAGTGGATTTGGTCTGGGTCTCCGCAAACCATTTACAATTTGTAAAAGACTTTTCAATAGGCTTAGATGACGGGGGCTCTGACCATCTGCCTGCTACAGTGACTTTGTCTCTTGCTTTCTCAGGTTCAGTGCATGTTATGCCCCGGTTAAACACCGCTGTTAGAAATAAAATAACCTGGTCGGCAGAGGGTGCGTCAAGGTTGATGGGTAGAATTTGCGACATGAATCCCTATGAGATTTACCTGGATCAGGAAGCGCGGAGTCCCTCTTTTTCGAAATTATGTGCGGGTTTAGTAGAGTTACTTGAACAAGAAGGACTTTCGCGCTTGATTTCGGATACGCGCGATAATTGTAACGCGAGGCAACCTGTTCCCAGATGGTACGATGCGAGCTGTAGAAAAGCGCGTAAACGCTTAAATAGAGCTTTAGAGCTTTTGCGCAAAAGTGCGCATGCTCAGCGGCAAGTATCCGAATATTTAGCGGAAAAAAAATCATTCAGACAAACGATTTTTACAGCGAAGCAAGCGTATGTGACAGGGATAGTGGATGCTTTTGCGAATGTGAGGGATGCTAGGGGTTTCTGGTCCACGGTTCGGGAGCACAGGCCGAGACCAACGCGTAGTTCTTCGATCTCCCTTGAGACGTGGAGTAGGCACTTGACACTCCTTTACCCGCAAAGTATTACGTCACCGGTAACTTTTTATGGGGTTTTTTGCGAAGAGTTGGATAGTCCGTTCACGCCGATAGAACTGCAGAAGAGTATGAAGAGACTAAAATCGGGCAAAGCGGTGGGGCCCGATGGCATCCCCGCTGAAGTTTTCAAGTTGCTTTCGGGTGTTTGGTTCACTTTCATCCTAGACCTGTTTAATTCAATTCTAGATAGCGAGCTTCCACCTGATGGTTGGATGCATTCATCGCTCTTCATGCTCTTCAAAAAGGGAGATCGTTCCGATCCTGATAACTACAGAGCGATAGCTATTACAAACGCGCTCACTAAACTTTTCACTCAAGTAATAGCAGGGAGGTTGGAGACCTGGCTCTTACGACGTGGCGTACTTCCAAACGAACAGTCTGGATTTAGAAGGGGGCGCTCTGCGGAGGATAACATCTTTGCGCTAATGGCTGCAGTTCAAATACAGCTGAGGAAAAAAGCCTCCAAGTGCTTTGTTCTTTTTGTTGATTTCCGCAGAGCATTCGATTCTATTCCTCATGACAAGCTCTGGTATAAACTTTATAACCTAGGGGTGAGTGCTAAAATGGTGCGGTTGCTCAAATTATTTTATGACGCTGCAACATCTTCAATACTCTGTGCCGAAGGTGCCACAGATACAGTCAGGGTCACCGAAGGGGTCCTACAGGGTGAAATACTGAGCCCATTGTTATCTGATTTTTTGTGTTCCCTAGTTGTTGTTATTTCAAACTGGCAAAGAAATGTCGTGGAATATATTGGAACTTTTTTTTAATCTCTATCTGAAGTAGATATTTCAATGTTTTCCAAATCCAAACTGCCTGCTATATCTATCCTATTTATAATTGTTAATTTAATAATAATTTCATATTAAACCACATGCCTGATTATTGAAAATCCATGTCCGAACTTGAAATTGTCAACTCAACAAAATGGTTGACTGTATGGGTAATGGGTAACTGTGAACCATTAAGATGAAATTTAACGGTAAACATGCGTGCAAACCCGCTAAACATGTAACGTAAATGAAACGTTGCATGTTATCCCATTTATGGCAAAAAAGTAACGTTTCGTAACAACGTCTTGTCGCCGTTTACACCACGTTTCACAACATCTAAATACGAAAAGTTAATGCATAACATTACCAGAATGTCACTTTATAAGAGTTTTAAAAACGTTTTATGGAATCGTTTCTGCAACGTTACAAAATCACCAAGGAAATTTAAACTTCCCATTCAGGTTACTAACGTAACATTCATGTAATGTTACAAATGCGACATGTAGTACACATCATTTATTGCATATCTTCTATTGTTTCGGCCGGTTCCATCTCAGACTTCGCCTTCAAGATTCGGAAGCGTTCGGATGCAGCATTTGTTTTCGTATATTAGCGCGATTTACATGCAATCTTTTCCTTCTTATAATTATTCTTTTTTCTGGGGCATAATATTCTTTATTATTATTAATTTTGTTCTTTTTATTTCTTATACGTGTGTAACTTGAATACATTGATGTCCATTAATTTCAATATTTTTGTTGTAATATTACTGCAAAACCAAAATAATTTGAGACTGAGACTGCAATAAAGTGAAATTTAACTATAAATTCACATCCAAAATTAAAAATCGTTTTTGTAATATATACAGGAAATGTATTAAGATTAATAACATTACATTAATTTTTAAATACCGGTTCTTATTTAATATACTAATGCACAAAATTTGTGCGTTTCTGTCACTTACTCAGTAAAACACTATATATATTTTTTGAATGTAAATTTTATTAAATTAAAAAAATTGTTTGAAAATTAATATGCCTATATTAATGTTTATATACAGGTTACTAAAAACCTATTTTCAATAGGTAAATTTAATTTTTTTTGCTTTAATATTACTGCAAAACCGTACAGCAATATTTAAAATATCTTCAACTTGATTTTCAATTATTCTGAAGTGAAATTTCAATACCACTTCACATTTAAAATTGAAACGAGTTTTGTAATATTTAGAGAATATGCATTTTATATATACAGTCTATTTATTTTAAAATACTCGCTCTTTTTAATATATTTATGTACAAAATTTGTAAATTTCCATTACTTGATCAGAAAAATAGCTCATACCATATTATTTTTAACGTAAATTGTATTAAATTTAATTCATAATTTGAAAATTGGTTCACTTATGTTAATTTTAATATCCTTGTAATTCATAACTTATTTCCAAGCAGTGCATGTGTAAAATATACATGTGTCAATTAACTTTACATTTTTTTAAACAGTGTTATAAACATTTTTTTGAGAGTGCGCCTGGGTGCTCTCTCCGACTACAGCTAAAAATCCTTCGCAGAAGATGCCAAATGCACCTCGAATCTTGACCATAAAATTGCAGCTTCATTTTTCATCGAATCGACTTTCAAAAATTGCATTGTGGCAGGAACGTGACAGGTGCTTCAATTGTTACGAAAAATGCGTTTTTAATTCATAAAAAGTAAGTTTTAGATACTCGTGAAAAACTGTCACTTTTCGCGATTGTTTTTCTCGTTCCACACGCATTCTCAGGCAAAGGTTGTTGTTTTCCCACGTGCGGACAATATTCAGCTGCAATTAAAAAAAAATTCAATGCAATTAGATGCAGCATTAAGGCTCCAGTTTATGGACAAAATATGGTCGGTTTTTTGCCTTTTTTCACCTCTGCCATAGTTTCGGCGTCACCGCAGCGGGACGCTACTTCCGAGGTCCGGAGCACTCTTAAGTAGCGGTGGTTACACTAACGGACGCTCTGAAAGTTAGCTTTGGCGCTGAAACCTGCGTCAATTTTGTCTGTAATAAAGGGGATCTTTAGCGATCTACATATTATTAATGGGAGAGATCAGATCAGATTGGAGCAGGCCTGTGCAACTAACGTAAACGGAACGACTCCTTAATGCCCACCTGATTCGCCGTGGTGGCGCTAGTGATAATGGTCTGCCCAGTCTATGTACCACACGTCGATGCCGCCGCCGAGCCGGGGCTCCGGTACACAATACACATGTTTACGCCGTTTTATTACATTTGTTTTATTAGGTTAACATTTTTCATTTTATAGTTTCAAATTTGTTCTTGGTGTTAAGGGTGTAAGCATGTTTATATGTATTATTGTAAGGGTATGTATATGTAATAAAAGGAAGTTCTGCAGTGTCAACAACTGCAGACAGTATGTCAATATTTAATTTCTGTTCTTGTTCAATCTACAACGTAATATATGTATAATTTATAAACATAAAAGCTGAAATGATTTGTATTTAAAAAATTGAAATACATGAGTAATGTTATATCATTATAATAATTACATTACATATGTATAAAAGCAATCAACAAATCCATCCATTAAAAAAAAAAACAAATTTTCGTAAGTAATTTTCATAAAGTAATGAAGTTGGTACGTGAAGAATATAAAAACAATACAAAATATATTTTCTGTGCAAAGAGTTCTATGTACATTTAAAAACTTATAAATCACTGCAAGATTACTGCACACGAGACACTAATTGAAATCTGTTCATATATAATAGAGAACTTGCATGACTTTTAAATTTAATTTAAATCGAAAGATAATTATTAGAAATGAAAAGTTACAACACAGTTTTGCAATTTTCGCAGTAATTATTTAGATATAAATTATTAAAATTTGCCGAAAATTGAACGTCGGTTTGAATCGATGTCACGTGACTATGACGAAATAGTCGGTAAGGTGGCGTCGCTGACGGCAATGCAGTGGAACTACATTGCATTGTATATAGATATACATATGTATATGTACAAAACGTCAAATAAAAGTTATGTTTACATTTTGAAATACCTAAACAGATGTTTTTAATGCAATTGTTTAAAAGTGTCGGCATCCGAATTAAACATTTTATATATGAAAGAAGAATTATAAAAGGGAAAAAAAATTATACAAATGAGAGAAGGTGTCGACAAAAAAACAACAATTATTAGATAAGTATACACAATTAGTCTGATAATCAGAACAAGGTTATAAAAGTGTATATACTTTGTGTAAATTTCATATGTTTTAGGAGCGGTTAAAGGAAAAATTGGATTTGTTTTGCTCATACTAAACGTGAGCATTCTATTTCAATCTTACATACATATACATCCATGTAACACATCACATTATGCTTGTTTATTCTATTAACGTTCAAACCAAATAGAATACGCTACACATATAAATAATTACATGCATGATTTTTCAAATAACATGCACACTCTTATTTGTTTTATAATATTTTTTTAATACTATAATAATACACTAAATGTATTTTGTGGAAAACTATTTATTTCCTTGTAGCATCTCAACACTGATTTGTAAAACATGTTCCACCTCAAATCAAATAAAACATATTTATGAATTTGAACCGAAGAGATTTCTTAGACTTCCGGTACGTATGTAGTTACATATAAACACTGTATGTTTAAGTGCATACAAATGTATTTTTCAAATTTTAAACCATGTTTACAATTTGAAAATCTAAACATATTTCATTAATTAATTCTGCTTGATCATTTGTGAAACAAATACAGTGAGAAGTGGAAGTTTCCATTAACCATCAGATAGAAATTCAGTGCAATAGGAGACAACTCAATAAAAATGTTAAAGAAAAGAAACCCATCTTTGTACAGTTACAAATACTGCATTATTCCTGGGTGTAAATCAACCACAAGTTCTACTCCGGAAAAAGAATTTATTTGTGTTCCTCACAATGAATTGAAACGAAAAGCCTGGTGTGAAGCTGTAGGCTATCCACCTGAAAAGAAGTTAAGATCCGGAAGTTTTTGCTGCGAAGATCATTTTCTTGTAAGTTTTTAAAGAGACCTTCCTTCGCTTTCTTTATTCCCAAAAAAATATAGCAATAGAGTGGTAAAGAAAATCATGCGGTTTGATTTCTAGTAAAAAAGTCATACTCACCTGTCAAATTTATATATTACAACCCAAACTCATAATAATTATTCATTATTTCATTTTCATATTTATAATTTTTTTTTTATACTTATACTGCATTAAAAAATATTTCACGTATTTAAATATTGGCATACAGTTGCAAGAAGACTTGGAAAATTACGAGGAATACCAAAAGACAGGATGTCGCAAAAAATTAAAATTAAATGCTGTTCCTCGATTTAATTTGCCTGTACCTGAAATTGGTGATGTTGAATTGTAAGTAATTATAAATATATATATAAAAAATTGAATAACCTAATATATGTATATATGTATATTTATATTTTATAAACAAAATTTTTAATTTTCAGGATTGAATCACAATCTTCTCTTATTCCTGTTCCTTCGTGTTCAATAATAAGTTCAGTGGAATCGAAACATATGCCAATTGAAAATAGGGTTGTGTTTGAAGAAACCCACGCTGTGGAATATAAAACTATCCACATGAAGCATGATTCGTATTCCCAGACCGAACCTGAAGTGGAGCATAAATATGTTGAAGCGAAGCCATCAACTCGAAATAAGAGTCTTCAAACCAACATAAAAGTTGAAGTTTCAGATAAGAGTGTTGGAACTTCCTGCGATATTTCTTCAATTTCAGATCAGACCAAAAAGCTGAGTATTGAAGATTATGATTTCAACGAAACATCTGAAAGTATCAGCAGTGCTGTTCTAAATTCAAATGATTCGTATAATCCAAGTACGAGTAATACCAGCTCTAAAATTGAAGGAGAAGATATTTTAAAAATGAAACTCCTAAAGAGTAACATATATGAGCAGTATACAAAATTAATAATTCAAGATAATCCCCTTATGTTTTTAGGAGTAGACAAAGAAAATTTATATGTAATTCGTCTTCTACAGGAAAGATGTGGTATAGATACGAAATCAATTTATATGATTTTAAAAAAAATACGCACAAATTTACCATTTGCTGCACTTGCATATGAATTTAGCGTTTCTGAAAGCCAAGTTAGCAGAACATTTACGAAAAGTATTGACAAAATTGCCTTTTATCTTAAAAAGTTAATTGTATGGCCTGATCAACATCAAATTTTATTAAATTTACCTATTCAATTTAGGTATAATTACAGCAATGTTCAAAGCATTATTGACTGTTTTGAAATAGAAATTGAGAAACCTTCAGATTCAATAAATCAAGCTCTAACATGGTCTGAATATAAAAAATGCAATACCGCAAAATATCTCATTTCGATTACTCCTGACGGTCTTATCAATTTTATATCCGAGGGAGCATGTGGCAGATGTTCCGACATGGCACTTGTAGAAAATAGTGGCTACTTGGAAATCCTTCCACAAAACTGTGCAGTACTGGCAAGAAAATTGTAAGCGTCCGAATACATGTAGAAAGAGTTATCAGTAGGATTAGACATTTTCACTTTTTGGACATTCACACAAGAGTTGATAAAAATTTGGTTGGCTATTTAGATTCAACTGTAATCATAGCTGCAGGATTAGTCAATTTACAAAGCCAAATAATTAATCAGTTTTAATTTCATATATTTAATTTATGTACATAAGTATTAAAACATATATAAACATTTACATGAAACAAAAAATATTTGGCATTATATTCGTTTACATTTTATTTCATTAAATTTGGAAAAATTGCATTTTTCCAAAATGTTACCGCCTTTACAATTAGATTCATAATAAAATCGCGATCAAAATTTTCTTTTATTATCGTAACCTTTTTGGTTTTTTCAAAGTTTGGGTCTGCTATGCAAAAATAACCCACAAATTTGTTGGCAAAAAGCATTTGCAAGTGAAGCTGTGCCCTATATTTGTCAGCAATTTTGTTGTCATTATAATAGCGAAGAAAAGTTTTATCCTTGATTGGACATTTCACTTCGACAACCGCTGAATGTGTTATGCCATCCGGTGAAGCTCCTAACATAGGATATTCTTTCCGAAGTAGCAATCCACATTTATTAATTTCTTCGTTTTCTTTTCTCAGCTGCATTTGCACATATTCAAGTACCTCTTCCTCCAGTTGCCTACCACGTTTCATAGGCAATGTATTTACATTTTTATGGTTAATAATTTTTTCAACCAAACAACCGTTAAATGTGTTGCAATGAGCAGCTTCATAGATGGTCGATGCAGTTATTCTTCCATATCGAAGTTCAAACCACATATTGCACTTGCTTTGTTCTGATGTAACTTTTGCAACTTTGGAACAGTTCTCTTCAGTTAGTATTTTTGCACAAATCTTGAGAAATTGCGAGGAATTCCTTTTATCTCCTAAGTACCAAATTGCATTATAGTGCAAAGATATTTGCTGGTAAATGGAAGGCTTAAAAAATGTAATTAGATGACCTCTGTTTAGATTTTCTTCTTTGTTACAGTTTAATACTGCATTAAGAAAGTCATCACCTTCATCACTAGCATTACTAGTATTATTAGGGATCGCTTTTGGGGCGATATCTTTAATTTTTTTATATTTAATAAGTGAACCCACATTTGACAAAGCTGGTTTTTTCCAGTAGCATGTAACTGATGTTGGAGAAGGTTCTTCATTTTTTCTATATAGCCATGCTAATAGTGCTATTGCATGTTTACATCCTCCTGTAGCATATATATTACATTTTTAGTAATTTTTTCAAATCGTTTTTCTTCTCTTATAAATTTTGTAAACGACACAATGCATAACACATCGCCCAGTTGATACAACAATTTTGCCATAATTTTAAAGCCTTATTAAAAAAGTATTCAGCAAAATACCATAAAACATATATAAGATAAAGATTTACCTAAAGATGCTGTGCATCCTTCTCGGCGAAGTTGTACATATCCGATGGCATTGTCTCCATAATTTTTCCTCATAGATCTGTTCCAAATATTATTTAAATTTTTAACAATTTGAAATTTTGAACATTTCATATCATATTACAAACCGAACAGTCTTCACTCCCTGCATTTCAGCACTATGAAAACTATCATTTGTAGCTACATATGTCAAAAGCATATCTAAGTCTACAAGTGGCATATTTTCAGATGTAGCTTTCAAATATCCACTATTCATTTTGTAAAATTAGTCTCTAATAATTCCACTTTCACTTCTCACTGTATTTGTTTCACAAATGATCAAGCAGAATTAATTAATGAAATATGTTTAGATTTTCAAATTGTAAACATGGTTTAAAATTTGAAAAATACATTTGTATGCACTTAAACATACAGTGTTTATATGTAACTACATACGTACCGGAAGTCTAAGAAATCTCTTCGGTTCAAATTCATAAATATGTTTTATTTGATTTGAGGTGGAACATGTTTTACAAATCAGTGTTGAGATGCTACAAGGAAATAAATAGTTTTCCACAAAATACATTTAGTGTATTATTATAGTATTAAAAAAATATTATAAAACAAATAAGAGTGTGCATGTTATTTGAAAAATCATGCATGTAATTATTTATATGTGTAGCGTATTCTATTTGGTTTGAACGTTAATAGAATAAACAAGCATAATGTGATGTGTTACATGGATGTATATGTATGTAAGATTGAAATAGAATGCTCACGTTTAGTATGAGCAAAACAAATCCAATTTTTCCTTTAACCGCTCCTAAAACATATGAAATTTACACAAAGTATATACACTTTTATAACCTTGTTCTGATTATCAGACTAATTGTGTATACTTATCTAATAATTGTTGTTTTTTTGTCGACACCTTCTCTCATTTGTATAATTTTTTTTCCCTTTTATAATTCTTCTTTCATATATAAAATGTTTAATTCGGATGCCGACACTTTTAAACAATTGCATTAAAAACATCTGTTTAGGTATTTCATAATGTAAACATAACTTTTATTTGACGTTTTGTACATATACATATGTATATCTATATACAATGCAATGTAGTTCCACTGCATTGCCGTCAGCGACGCCACCTTACCGACTATTTCGTCATAGTCACGTGACATCGATTCAAACCGACGTTCAATTTTCGGCAAATTTTAATAATTTATATCTAAATAATTACTGCGAAAATTGCAAAACTGTGTTGTAACTTTTCTCGTTTAGTCATAACTTATCAATTTTAACTCTTAATATATGAAAATTCCATACCATGCAAGTTCTCTATTACTAAAAATCTGAAAACTCCGTTTGTGCTGTTTCTTTTTCACTTTTCCACTGCACGTTGTTACTCTCGATTTGAAATAATAAAAGCGGCGGGAATCTGAAAACGGCGGAAACTCAAATTTAAATCGTCCTTCGCGCTGCGCAGTTTCCAACGAATGGTGGAACGACGCGTCGTAGGGGGCTCAACCCACCATTGTCAGTGGCGCCCTCACACACCGCTAGGTGGGCGCGAAGAGAGGCACCTTTAGTTATTGTTCTGTGAGAGACACTGGGAGACACTATCTGCCAAGTATAGGCAGAGATTATAGGGGAGATCGCTCAGTTGGCTGAATTCAGCGTGCCGATTTTGAAAATGCCGTAAAGTGGCGCCCCGAGGGAATCCCATTGGTAACTAAATGGGGAAAAAGGAGAGAAATATATTATCACCGTGGAAAAGCATAGGACAGAGTTTGATCGAAATTAAACATAACACTATCGGTACGATAGGAGCATCAGGGGACCGCGGGGCATAGCCGGTTGGTTTCGAAACTTGACATCGGACTATCGGAGAGCCAAAAAGAAATCGAGAAAACGGCAGGGACGAATCGCACAATATGCGCACGGGGCCCTGCGCTAAGGCAGATTGAAAATTTTATTATTTTTCTAAGAAATAAAAATGCCTTATCATACAAAATTATTCAATAATTATATTTCAATTTATATTTTTAATAAATCATTAATTAAAATTATTATAGCTTTGTGAACAGTAATTATCTAAATTTATCAAACTTGTGTAATTTTTAATATTACACATTCATTTTTTAGTGGCAATTTTAGATTAATAATTTTTTCTTTTTTATTTCATTATTTATATAAATAACAAGTAAACAGGTCCTCAATTCTTTTTAGTTTAATTATTATTATATTAATAGCACTTAATTATTAATTTTTATAAAATTAAATTACGCTTTCAATTCATTATATTTTTCAATAAAAAAAATATTGAAAATTACGAAAATTATGCGTAATTAACAATTGTAAAACACAACTTAATACACGCGTACAATGTCATTTGCGAATTTAACTAACAACATAAATATATGCTTGAAATTATTAATATCTTAATTATTACCGGATTAATGTTATGAAAGTGATGTAAATTCGTGAGTAACATTTTAATTTTATTTACACTTTTTGTAATTAAATATTTACATAGTGATTATTGTAAATATCCCAACTACTGAACTTATTTCAATTATTTTATATATTTTTATCGGTTACAGCTAAAACTAAAGTGCAAAAGTCTTTAAATTAACTTTAAAATCGGATAATCTAGATATGCAAACGTTTTCAGTCTGCAAAAAGTAATTTTATTCTCTCTTTTTGCCGTTTTTTTTAGTACTGATATCCAATAAATGATGTTCTAGCACAACTTTATTAGTGGTTAATTCGATTTTGGCACTAAAATTGTACCACGGGTGAGTGGTTACATCGTCGGACTTGTAGTTCAATCCCCTAAGGATCGCGTCTTCATCGGAGATTTTTTTAATGTAATTTACATAGTGATTTTTTTGTAAATTTTATCTACTAGACGTATCTTAATTATTTTACTTACTTTTTCAACGATTACAGTGAGAAGTGAGATATCCATTTTAGGGCGAAAATAATATTGTTGGTTTCCGTTTCTATTATTTATTCGATTCAATATTATTAATGAATATAAATATCCTATAATATGTAGACCAACGTTGATTGAAAGAAAAGCGCTATGCACAATATAATATAATTAAACAGAATATTATTAGTAATAATATGTGTTTATTTGCGTTCACCAAGGTGATTACAAAACCTCCCGAAAATTACACTCTTTACACGTTTACAAATTACAAATATAACAAATTCTTATTTTTTATTTCCTTACACTTTTTTCTTCATATATATTAGTAGAAGCAACTGAAATAACGCACGTCTACCATTGTACATAATGTGCTTGTGAATAATGTAAACTATCAAACTTTGTAATTCCAAGAATAAAAATTAATTTAATTGTTAAACGATATTGTAGACATTTATCTGAAAAGGGTGTGATAACGTACCTGGGTCCGTTACGATTAGAATTAAGTCAGTAGACTGGATATGCCTGATTTTTTCAAAAATTAAAACAATTAAAATACGTTCAATAGTTAGGGCATTTATAATAGGTAAGCATACATGTATAAATTAAATATTAAAAAAAACTTCCCGACGGAGATTCGAACTTCAAAATTTTGACTTACAAGTCCAGCGCTGTAACCACTCAACCACCGTACAATTGTTTTTTTAAAGAACGGATAAGCGCTATTAAAGTTATCGTACAATTGCATTTATTTTTTAATAAATTTATACTTGCCGATAAAAAAGGAAATAAACGCGATATTATTAAAGGATTATTTAAACACAATAATAATAATAGAAAGGGATTGTAAAATAGGGTGTTGTAAAAAGTAATTAATTGTCCTTCCTTCCTGAAAAAGTTGATTTTTTAAACCAATCAATTAATTTCAGGAAGGACAACTACTTTTCACAACACCCTATTTAAAAAAAAACGCAAACGTTTATAATTTTGTTGACACAGCTATTTTATGTATTAACAAACAATTTCATTACAAAAACATTAAAGAAATAAAACGTATCTTGATTAACAATGATTACATTTACCATTTCGTTCATTAATAATCACATTAAAAATAGACTACAATACATAAAAAACAGTTATAATTCTTTCTTATTAGATACACCTGAAAATTCACCCTTTAAAATGGTTTTACAAATTCCGGATATCAATGGTTTTTTTAAAACCCCGTTTAACTTTATTAAAAAATTGTCTAATAGTTTCTTTAATTATTCTTTTATTTCCTTTTTTATTGGCAACTTTAAAAAATAAATGCAGTTCTACGATAACTTTATTAGCGTTTATCCGTTCTTTAAAAAAACAATTGTACGGTGGTAGAGTGGTTACAGCGCTGGACTTGTAAGACAAAATTTTGAAGTTCGAATCTCCGTCGGGAAATTTTTTTTTTTTTTTATTAATTTACATATGATTACTTATTATAAACGCCTTATCTGCTGAACGTATTTTGACTGTTTTAATTTTTGCGAAAATCACGCATATCCAGCCTACTGAGTTAATTCTAATCGTAACCGACCCAGATACTTTGTCACACCCTTTTGAGATAAATCTCTACAATATCGTTCAACAATTAAATTAATTTTTATTATTAGAATTACAAAGTTTGATAGTTTACGTTATTCACAACCTGGCAAACGAAAATTGATTGAAGATTCATTAAAATTCATTCACTGCATCACTTCTGAATTCGTGTTTTTAGCTCCTGCAATAAATTTCAATCAGAAAATGTGTTTCAATAATTTTGAATGGTTAATAGCTCATAAAAAGTAGTTCGATTTAATCGTTTTGAATTGGAAAATCGTGGAAAGAAGAAATGCTTTCGTGGAATAAATTTCAATTGAAAAGTGCATATAGAACAATTATGAATTTTAATGCAAAAATAGTTTTATGTGCCTCGAATGAATTGGAATGGATAGTTGATTATTATAGGACTACAAATTTCATGATTTTGAATCGAAAAAAAAATTACATGAAAATGCAACTGATATGAATAAAATCGAATCGGTTATTACCAATAGCAAGGCTGGGAGGTAAATGATTTTTAATGGAAATAAAATATTTAAATGGAACAATCGTTCAAAACATATGGCTTTCGCATTGTATTTCACATACATTATAGTTCATCTTGTCAAATAGAAAGGAAATATTATTCCTAACACTTAAATTGTATTAATTTTCTATACCATGGTGTTTTTCAAGGTGTATATCTGGTAGAATACCTGAAAAGTTGGAATAATTTATATTTAATAATTAAAATCTTTTAGAGTAGATTGCCCTATCTTAGGGGGGTACCATTAAGTAGTAATCAAATCTGAAAAATGTAAATTTAAAAATTCTGACTAATATTTCTATTATTATAGAAATTGTATTTCTATATAATGGCAATTCTAACCATTGTTTACTATCTTCTAAAAAGAATAAAAAACAATTAAAGAGAATTGGCCGAGAATTATCTTCAATAAATGATGTTTCGATATTGGTAAAAATTCTCGGTGAATTCTCGACAAATTTCTTTGATTTTTTTAAGAGAGCATACAAAATTGTTAGAATAGCCTTTATGAAACTCAAATTTTGAAAATTAGATTCAGTAATTTTTAATTTCGTTTTTATCATTTCTACTTTTTTTCTAAATTTATTTAAAAATTTGGGTGAACATAAAATCACATTTTTTAGAAATTACAGATGGATTTAAAGAAAATAGATTGAAAACACAAATTTTATACATTTTTTATGTCAACGCTACTGACTTTCACGTCAAAAGTTACTCAAGAACGAATTTCTTTGACCTATTAAAATTCACTCAATTAATTTAAACATTCGAAAAAAGTTTCGTGAACAGAAAAACGTATTTCCGAAATAATTACGCATCGATTTTAAAAAACTCAATTACTTTTCGAGGAAAAATTGTTTGGGTCAAAACATTTTTAAAAATTTTTATTATCCAGCTTTGAATTCCTCGTAAAAACTTACTAGAGAACCAACTTTTTGGTATGTTTTGAATGATTGTTTCATTTAAATATTTTATTTCGATTAAAGATCATTTACCTCCCAGCCTTGCTATTGGTAATAACCGATTCGATTTTATTCATATCAGTTGCATTTTCATGTAATTTTTTTTTCGATTCAAAATCATGAAATTTGTAGTCCTATAATAATCAACTATCCATTCCAATTCATTCGAGGCACATAAAACTATTTTTGCATTAAAATTCATAATTGTTCTATATGCACTTTTCAATTGAAATTTATTCCACGAAAGCATTTCTTCTTTCCACGATTTTCCAATTCAAAACGATTAAATCGAACTACTTTTAATGAGCTATTAACCATTCAAAATTATTGAAACACATTTTCTGATTGAAATTTTTTGCAGGAGCTAAAAACACGAATTCAGAAGTGATGCAGTGAATGAATTTTAATGAATCTTCAATCAATTTTCGTTTGCCAGGTTGTGAATAACGTAAACTATCAAACTTTGTAATTCTAATAATAAAAATTAATTTAATTGTTGAACGATATTGTAGAGATTTATCTCAAAAGGGTGTGACAAAGTATCTGGGTCGGTTACGATTAGAATTAACTCAGTAGGCTGGATATGCGTGATTTTCGCAAAAATTAAAACAGTCAAAATACGTTCAGCAGATAGGGCGTTTATAATAAGTAATCATATGTAAATTAATAAAAAAAAAAAAAAATTTCCCGACGGAGATTCGAACTTCAAAATTTTGTCTTACAAGTCCAGCGCTGTAACCACTCTACCACCGTACAATTGTTTTTTTAAAGAACGGATAAACGCTAATAAAGTTATCGTAGAACTGCATTTATTTTTTAAAGTTGCCAATAAAAAAGGAAATAAAAGAATAATTAAAGAAACTATTAGACAATTTTTTAATAAAGTTAAACGGGGTTTTAAAAAAACCATTGATATCCGGAATTTGTAAAACCATTTTAAAGGGTGAATTTTCAGGTGTATCTAATAAGAAAGAATTATAACTGTTTTTTATGTATTGTAGTCTATTTTTAATGTGATTATTAATGAACGAAATGGTAAATGTAATCATTGTTAATCAAGATACGTTTTATTTCTTTAATGTTTTTGTAATGAAATTGTTTGTTAATACATAAAATAGCTGTGTCAACAAAATTATAAACGTTTGCGTTTTTTTTTAAATAGGGTGTTGTGAAAAGTAGTTGTCCTTCCTGAAATTAATTGATTGGTTTAAAAAATCAACTTTTTCAGGAAGGAAGGACAATTAATTACTTTTTACAACACCCTATTTTACAATCCCTTTCTATTATTATTATTGTGTTTAAATAATCCTTTAATAATATCGCGTTTATTTCCTTTTTTATCGGCAAGTGTAAATTTATTAAAAAATAAATGCAATTGTACGATAACTTTAATAGCGCTTATCCGTTCTTTAAAAAAACAATTGTACGGTGGTTGAGTGGTTACAGCGCTGGACTTGTAAGTCAAAATTTTGAAGTTCGAATCTCCGTCGGGAAGTTTTTTTTAATATTTAATTTATACATGTATGCTTACCTATTATAAATGCCCTAACTATTGAACGTATTTTAATTGTTTTAATTTTTGAAAAAATCAGGCATATCCAGTCTACTGACTTAATTCTAATCGTAACGGACCCAGGTACGTTATCACACCCTTTTCAGATAAATGTCTACAATATCGTTTAACAATTAAATTAATTTTTATTCTTGGAATTACAAAGTTTGATAGTTTACATTATTCACAAGCACATTATGTACAATGGTAGACGTGCGTTATTTCAGTTGCTTCTACTAATATATATGAAGAAAAAAGTGTAAGGAAATAAAAAATAAGAATTTGTTATATTTGTAATTTGTAAACTTGTAAAGAGTGTAATTTTCGGGAGGTTTTGTAATCACCTTGGTGAACGCAAATAAACACATATTATTACTAATAATATTCTGTTTAATTATATTATATTGTGCATAGCGCTTTTCTTTCAATCAACTTTGGTCTACATATTATAGGATATTTATATTCATTAATAATATTGAATCGAATAAATAATAGAAACGGAAACCAACAATATTATTTTCGCCCTAAAATGGATATCTCACTTCTCACTGTAATCGTTGAAAAAGTAAGTAAAATAATTAAGATACGTCTAGTAGATAAAATTTACAAAAAAATTACTATGTATATTACATTAAAAAATCTCCGACGAAGAGGCGATCCTTAGGGGATTGAACTACAAGTCCGACGATGTAACCACTCAACCGTGGTACAATTTCAGTGCCAAAATCGAATTAACCACTAATAAAGTTGTGCTAGAACATCATTTATTGGATATCAGTACTAAAAAAAAACGGCAAAAAGAGAGAATAAAATTACTTTTTGCAGACTGAAAACGTTTGCATATCTAGATTATCCGATTTTAAAGTTAATTTAAAGACTTTTGCACTTTAGTTTTAGCTGTAACCGATAAAAATATATAAAATAATTGAAATAAGTTCAGTAGTTGGGATATTTACAATAATCACTATGTAAATATTTAATTACAAAAAGTGTAAATAAAATTAAAATGTTACTCACGAATTTACATCACTTTCATAACATTAATCCGGTAATAATTAAGATATTAATAATTTCAAGCATATATTTATGTTGTTAGTTAAATTCGCAAATGACATTGTACGCGTGTATTAAGTTGTGTTTTACAATTGTTAATTACGCATAATTTTCGTAATTTTCAATATTTTTTTTATTGAAAAATATAATGAATTGAAAGCGTAATTTAATTTTATAAAAATTAATAATTAAGTGCTATTAATATAATAATAATTAAACTAAAAAGAATTGAGGACCTGTTTACTTGTTATTTATATAAATAATGAAATAAAAAAGAAAAAATTATTAATCTAAAATTGCCACTAAAAAATGAATGTGTAATATTAAAAATTACACAAGTTTGATAAATTTAGATAATTACTGTTCACAAAGCTATAATAATTTTAATTAATGATTTATTAAAAATATAAATTGAAATATAATTATTGAATAATTTTGTATGATAAGGCATTTTTATTTCTTAGAAAAATAATAAAATTTTCAATCTGCCTTAGCGCAGGGCCCCGTGCGCATATTGTGCGATTCGTCCCTGCCGTTTTCTCGATTTCTTTTTGGCTCTCCGATAGTCCGATGTCAAGTTTCGAAACCAACCGGCTATGCCCCGCGGTCCCCTGATGCTCCTATCGTACCGATAGTGTTATGTTTAATTTCGATCAAACTCTGTCCTATGCTTTTCCACGGTGATAATATATTTCTCTCCTTTTTCCCCATTTAGTTACCGATGGGATTCCCTCGGGGCGCCACTTTACGGCATTTTCAAAATCGGCACGCTGAATTCAGCCAACTGAGCGATCTCCCCTATAATCTCTGGTATAGGTGTACGGAGTTGCATACGCCTGGATCGGCGGTTATACGTAACTGAAAAACGCGTGATCACAATGGCATTTTCTCAATCAAATTCCAGAGGTAATATGGTAAAAACTTGAATGATAAATGTAGTATAACAAGTATTGATAAAATTGATGTACTAGAATTGCAGAATCGAAAAATTTTGGAGGAGCTGCAAATTAAGAAACAAATGCTATTGAAACAAGGAGTATCGCCTACATTGAGTTCTTCATTACCTATCGTTCCCCCTGCAACTTCAGCTTCTAGTCCGGTAAGTTGGAAAATTTGTATGTATTGCAATTTGGCATGTTTGAGTCGAGTTTAGGAAGTACTTTAAATTCAAACAGGTCTGTATCATAACTTTGGAAATATTTTCAGTGTAAATATCCAAAGTGTTAAAACAAAGTGAAGTGTACAACTGCTGTTAATTATCTGTAATCTTGAACTTTTTTCTTTAAATTGTAGACAGTGGTAGAATATTTATCAATTTTTAACAAATTAAAAATATATTACAGGTTTGTTACTTAAAAATACTGATGTAAATATTTAAAATGTTTGCCATGTATAATCACAGAAAGTTAATTTCTTGTATGATTTACATTCACTGATTTAAAAAACTTATAATAATGTTAACTGTACCTTTAATAGCCCTTGACATTATAACAGTATTATGAGTGGTTTTATCTTCATATTAAAATATAATCTGTAATTATTTACTTTAATGTAAATATTGAACAGTAATATTGGTGAAACGTTTACAGATGAATCAATCTGGTGGTCAAACAATTGATAAACGCAGTACAGTAGTGTTTCCCTTAACCCGTTTCGTCCTGAAATGCCCTAAATTTTGACTTCTTTTCATCAGGTGCTTTCTCATGGAGAAAGTCACTCAATCGTTTTGATATAACCACACCTATTGTATTTTTTTTCGAACTTTCTAAATCTGGTTTCAGATTGACCATATCTGCTGCCATTTTTTTACTATGGCGGTTGAAACATAAAAAAATTGTGAATTTTTTTAAAAAGCTCGTAGCTTTTGAGTTAGACGTCCAGAAATTTTCAACAAAATTTTGACTGAGAACCGCCATTTTGAATGGAGAATTAATAACCATCCTATCTTTTAGTGTAACTAATTACTCCACCAGATACAGAGACTTAGCTTGTTCCGAACACTTCCAAAAATGGCGGCGGATATGGTCAATCTGAAACCTGACTAAGAAAGTTCGAGAAAAAATACAATAGGTATGGTTATATCAAAACGATTGAGTGAATGTTTTCCCTAAGAAAGCACCTGATGAAAAGAAGTAAAAATTTACGGCATTTCAGGACGAAACGGGTTAAGTCATACAGTCGGGACAAGCAAGATGGCGGGATCTCCCCTTAAGTCATATTTCATAACATTCAATTTCAATGGTTTTGCAATATAATTTTCTGGTACTTTGGTACATTTGTTAGTTACATATTTATACAAAACGTTACTCGAGCTACCGTTAAACAGAACGCGTGATTGGGGAGCGCATCAGGATTTATAACCTATAAAATTATGACTTGGGGGGAGCAAAAGATATGACTTACGGGGATCATACGACTTAAGGAAAGATGACTTAAAAGGAGAAGTACTGTAGTAATAAATGAAAGAACTTGTGGAATTAGATTTGTTTCACTAGTTGCGGTCAAATAGTTTATAACTCCAATTGTCATATTACTTGTACCTATATGTTTTACTTTTCTGTATAGTTAAAATATTCATTCAAACACTTAAACATATATCTTAATATATTTAATGTTTTGAATGTATATTTGATAATAAAATGAATTATAAAGTATTTTCAAGACTAACACGTAATAATGTAGGAAAATAGTTAAAAATGTTGGCTTTAACCAAAACTTGGAAATGTCATACAGAAAAGTATGCTAAGAAAAAGAATGTCATCATTTCTCTTACCAGATTTAAATACATCGAGAGCTGCCGAATTTAACATGATAAATTTTAGACTGCTCGGTGTTTCAGCCTTTAATTCTTTGCCGATTAATAATCTTCGCTGTTGTCGAATGAAGCGTCGATCAACCTTAATCCCATCATGGTGGATTTCGTTTGAAGTATCAACACAGTAGTGATAATGAAATTATTATCGAAAGGCTCATCAATTGGCTTAAAGCATTGAAATTTAAATTTAGTGTTATTTGTACAAATTTTGTGCGAGTAACAATTTTTATTTTTTAAGCCGTTGTTAAATTTGTAGCCCTCAAAAGACAGCACGCAATGTGGACTATTTTTTGAAAATATCTTATTCAACTCATCCGTCCAGCCAGTTTTCAATTTTTGCTCATTTTTGAGACTGACATAATAGTAGCTTTTATGTATCCATTTCAAGTGAATTATCACAAATTACTACATCAGCATTGTCTATTGAACGTAACATCTCAGAATCAAAAAGCGATAAATTATGTTGGGTATTTTCGAAACTAATGTCAGAAGTTCGAGAAGAGATCCTTGAATGGATATCAATGTCTGACAAGGCTTGTTCTTCCATATAAACATTATTTTCAAATGCCTTATTTCCGAACGGCATCAGTAATCATTTCAACAGTTATGTACATCTTAAACATGAAATTAATCATTCTCGTCAAACATAAAATCTAAGGCACATCATTAACCAATGCAGATAAATATATATGTTGATAAAAGTCGCTGGTGAGGTAACGCACTTATATTTCCAGCGTTCCATTCTACAATTGGGAAGAATCATAAAGCTTCATGACACCTAGTGGCATTCTGAGTATGTTTTAGAAAAAAAGAAACTTTCTTCCTTCCTCTAAATAATGTTTCGCAATACTCGATGCAACGTTTTTTCCATTATTGGCTGCATTGTATATAGTACTGCATTTACTATGGAAGCTTGTAATAATGTGCAATCATGCATGAAATCTATAAAATGAACTTGGATCGTTTTCGTAAGAACGATACATGTAATTATGCTATTGCATAAAGATTTCAAAATTGAAATCCGCCATTTGGAATTTTCCAATTTGGACTTTATATTTGTAAAGATTCAAACAGTTTTGTCCGCCATATGTGATCCGTTGTTTTGAATTTTCAATCTGGACTTCATATTCGTTATCAGGGACCCCAAAACCCCCTCAATGGGCATTATTAGGCAGAATTAATCAATTATCCTGTGTTAGTAAATTAATTTTCAGTTGTAATATCCCGAGACCTTCAAAATTATCGGAAATATTGCGATTGATTTTGAAGGTCAAGGGGTATTCGGCGGATTATTTTTTGTGACTGGATTTCAGTCAAACAGAGTGCGGTATTTGAGGTTACAGCTGAGCTGAGAGGAGAGACGAATATATACGTTTAACCTATTGAAATGTCGAACTGGTTATTCGAAACAAATGAGTAACGAGCATGGAATTTTTGAATGCAATTTCCAGGAGCCGCCGTGGAATTTCCAGTATAATTTTAAACAAATGACCATAGAATCCTTTGAATATCGCGCTCTGATTGGCTGAAATCCAGTCGCGAAAAATAATCAATTACATTTTAGCTGATTTTTAGCCACCATCTTAAATTTTTTATTTTTAACTAGCACAGATCGTAAGTACAACTATTTTATGCACTGATGGATTCATTAGACAGGCTACAAAAAATGTTATCGTTGTGAAAACAGCGATTTTTTTTTATTTGTTTATTTCATCCGCCATAATTGCATTCCTGAAAGTCTGAGCCATTTTACCCAGACCTTAGGTCTGGACGAAGTATTGAATTTGGTCACTTCGGGCATGAAAATTACCCTATAGTTTTTCATCAAATGTCGACGTTTCAGAATCTAGGGACCCCAATTCAACAATAAAAAAATGTTTATAGTTTTTTTGTCTCGCGATAACTCGCGTACGGATAAGCGTAATGACATAATTTTTTTGTTAAAATACGTGTCTTGGCGTTAACTTAGATCTGATTAGATTTTGGCGCAGATCCATCCGTCCATTAATAAAAAACATTAGCCCCAATTAAGTTTCTTCGTAGTTTTTTGCATTTATTTTGAAAAATAAAATTTTATTAAAAAATGTTTCAAACAAAAAAGATAGAGCAAGAAATTCTCTACAAAAAAGATACAGCAAGAAATTCTCTACAAAAGAGGTTGTATGCATTTTCTTCCTAAAGTCATCGATAATGCCGTAAAAACTGGTTTAAAAAACTATTGTCTGAAAAAGTATTGAATTTGGTCACCTCGGCAAAAAAATTACCCTATAGTTTTTCATCAAATTTCGACGTTTCGACCCGCTACCCCCAGTGGTAGTCCTCGCCAGCCCCTCGGGCGCTGTGGTCACCCACGGGCGTATAAGTTCTTTTACGCCTTTGGTACGAAAATAACTATTTCGATATATCCAAAAGATGTCTTATAGATATCTAAAAGATATCCGTCAGAGATCTTTTCGACACTTTCAAGATATTTTTGACGATATATATATATATATATATATATATATATATAAAGATCATAATGATACAGACATTAATTACACAAGAAAACATTTTCGGCCGTGTCTAGTGTCGGAGTAAGGCTGTTTTGGCCGTGCGGCTATAAATGGCGATTAAAACTCGAAATCGTTAAAAAGAAAGTTTCTATAAATATATACACCTTTGTTATATTATTAAGAACATTTGTGTATAATTTTTAGACGTTTAAGTTATTTATTGATTAACTTTATGATTTGCAAAAGTTGTCAAAAGTAAACAAATCTGTACTCTTTTCATTTTAAGGCTTCCGTATCGAAAATGGTGCAAGATACGCCAAAAATGTACTGGTCCTTTTTTGTAGAGTACAAAATTTTCTACAAAAAAAGTCCTAGAGACGCCTAGTCTAAAGTTAATAGATTAGTCGCTAGAAACTTTAACATAAAAGTTGACCATAACAGTTCTCTAATCCCTGATATTTGACGCAAATTCAAGCGTTGCTCATGGCTAACCTACTAAGTTTAGACAAGAACTCTGCGGGACTTTTTTCTAGAGAATTGAATGCACTACAAAAAAGATACATTTTCAGTACATTTTTGTCGTATCTTGCACCATTTTCGATACGGAAGCTTTCAAATGAACAAAGTACAGATTTGTTTACTTTTGACAACGTTTGCAAACCATAAAGTTAATCAATAAATAACTTAACGTCTAAAAATTATACACAAATGTTCTTAATAATATAACAAAGGTGTATATATTTATAGAAACTTTCTTTTTAACGATTTCGAGTTTTAATCACCATTTATAGCCGCACGGCCAAAACAGCCTTACTCCGACACTAGACACGGCCGAAAATGTTTTCTTGTGTAGTAAGTGCAAGTGCATGAAGTAAAAATTTTTTTTGCAACTTTTATTTATTAATTGGGAGTGTTAAGAGGCGTTCGAAGCGCCGAAGTGGTGAAACGGGAAAGCTCTGAAATAGGGAAAAACAACATGTCAAACATGGAAAAAAACGTATTTATTAAATCGAAAATGTCAAGACAATGGTGTTGCGTACCAAATTGTAAGTTTTCAAATGAAAAGAACGTGTCCTTGCATTATTTTCCCAAAGATAATAAACTTCGGAAGCAGTGGTCTATCGCATGTAAAATTGGAAAACCAGTTACGCAGTACATGCAAGTGTGCGGTGCACATTTTTCGGAGCAAGATTTTAAAAAGTCATTAAGTACGTATTTATATTTGTTAAAACAAAAATATTTACAATATATTATCATTCTTAATACTCTATATTATAAGTAGAAATAAATCATATTATGACATTCGCTTACAAGAGAGGTAGAACAGTTTTAATATTATTATTATCTCATTTTTCCAGATTTGCAAACTCAAAAGTTGCGACGTCTAAAAACCTCAGCAATTCCATCGTGCAACTTACCAACAAGGCCTCTTGATCGAGTTTTGACCGCTGAGCAAAAAGAACAAAACAACAAGAGAACAGAACGAGCTAGTAAAAGGTCTTCGATGAAAAACATAAGGTTAGTTTCATTAAAATGTTGTGAGCGTATAAGTATAATGTAATGAAAAAATATTAATGATCAGATTGTAGTCCATCCGCATGTAGCTCCAATTCGTCTTCCGTAAATGACGTTACTTGTACATTGGAGCAAGAAATGGCGGAGTCAGCGGAGTCAGAAGATAACATCAATCTACAAGCGTCTGAACAAGAAACATCTATTTCTTCACTGACAGATATTTTAACCAGCTGTCATGCGGATGATGGGCACGTGAACGATACTGCAGATGAACATGTAGACGAGCATCAGAATGAAGAAGAAACTCCTGAGGAATTAGCAGCGAAAGCCCTGTTGGAGTTACAATTTATTCAGATGGTTTCACCAGAAGAGCATAACGTTCTGTTTGAAAAAGGACATGCTATATGTAACGCAGTGAATGAAAAAAAACGAATCACTCTATTACAACTCATCAGAAATGACGTAGACCTTACAGCTTTTACAGGTATAAAGTTTGAATTATTAAATGCATTATCGACAGCAGGAGAAGATTTTGAAAATGGCGATGTCAAATACGAATGTGGAATTCGTGATAGAATCGTCCTTTGCTTATGTAAGTTACGACTAAATATATCTTTCCGTTGCTTGTCAATACTATTTGGTATTACGAGGCAAACATGTAGTATTTATTTAGCCGTAACATTACATACCCTGTCTTGCATTTTAAAACCTGCAATCTACTGGCCTACTAAAGATGAGATACTAGAACACATGCCGAAGTGCTTCAAAGATTTCAAACAAACAAGAATTGTTCTTGATTGTACTGAGATATTTGTTGAAAGGCCGAAGTGCTTGAAATGCAGACTGCGATTATACTCACACTACAAAGGGGGAGAAACAATAAAAATTTTAATAGGAGTTACACCATCTGGTCTGATTTCTTTTGTGAGTCAAGCATACGGAGGTCGGGCTTCGGATAAAGCCATCTTCAACCAAAGTCAAATCTTGGAAAGGCTAACACCATCTGACGATGCCATTATGGTGGATAAGGGTTTTTTAATAGACTCTGAATGTGCACAACATGACATTCAACTAATCGTTCCTCCTAGGCTTGGAAAAAACAAGCAGTTTACACCAGACGATGTGGACGTAACTAAAAAAATAGCTGCAGCTCGTGTACACGTGGAACGAGTTATACAACGAATGAAAGTGTTTAAAATATTGAGATCTAAAATCCAATGGACAATAGTACCACCCATAGATGATATCTGTACGGTAATTGCAGCGCTTGTAAATTTAAGTAAACCGGTACTTGCAAATGACAAGTTTTGACGAAACAATATTTTTATACAATACACAATATTGACACTGAAAACATTAATAATGTAATATATTATACTCTACTTTTTGTAACCCTTAAAATGTACATTTCTTGATATATATTTAAATATATAAAATACAATTCAGTCCAAAATTATATAATTTTCTTTCATTTTTCGTAACATTGAAGAATTAAATTGTATCATAAATTTATCTAACAATAAGTTTCATATTTCGTAACTAAGGTCATAAATAAACATAAAATTAATAACGCTTAAGCTACTATCACTTTCCATTGTTCACAACCTATTTCATGTATCTTTGTCGGTCATTTTGCATAATTCTTTTAATATGTATGCAAAATAAATGCACTGCAGAATTGGAATGTATGTCCCGGTTACAATTTTCTCATTGTATGGAACTGAGACAATTTCACATGTATCATCAAGAGACGAATATATGATAAAATCACATGTTCTCAAGCCAGTCATGAACATAGATAACTGAACTTGACAATAATACATGTGCTTTTCTTTTAATTTATACGTATTATTTTCAAATTTAATGTAAGGAATTGTTTTTATTGCTTCCGAAGCTGTCATAACTTTTCCTACTTGTGGACATTTAATTACAATCAACAATTTTTCGGGTACAATTCCATCTGGACTAACTCCCAGCCAAGGAATATTAGAATTTACTAATAAGCCCATTTGAACAACACATGTATTTGTGATCTTTTCGTAACAACATTTGGCTTTTGGCTCCATTAATGTTCCGTATCTTGTATTGGCGTTGCCATGGAATTTGGGGTTAATATAATCTTTGGCTTTTTTTCCCAATTACTATTTTTATTATTTGCATATGTAATTAATGCATATGCAGAGCTGGAAGTAATTCTTTTCCTTCTTTCTTCGAGCCAACGGCTGCATTTTTGAGATTTCGTCACATCGCAAATTTCAAAACTTTCAGCAACTGTCACAACTACATTTTCTAAGTAGAATTTTTTTAGGTCCGCAGTTAACAAAGAAAATGTAATTGCAGTTACTGTCTCATTTTCTCCGATGCTATATAAAACAGTTTCGTCACCAATTGGAGGATGTATTTTTAAGGACAAAATTATCCTAATGATTTGTTTATACTCCTTGCATTTCTCAGTATCATTGTTTACACTTGGCTCAATTTCGCTTCTTTTCTTCTACAGAACAGAATACAATTCAGAATTTGGAACACCTACATCGACAAATTTTCAATAACTTATTTTGGATAATAAAAGTTATTTCAAAAGATACGGAATATATTATATTGATTTCTTTACATTTTAAGATGGAATTTAAGTAAGATTTATCACACTCTGGCCTCTTGAGGTATTTTATATTTTGAAGGGTTTTTGGTACTGATACATGGCAAAATTGCTTTATCGGTACAATGCTATACATTTCCTTCGCTTCTGTTTTTAACTTACCCCATTTTTGTTTCACATCTGTACAACTTGCACTCTCTATTTCGCAAGTGGGAATTCTAAACAAAGGTGTACACTCTTATATATATATTTATTTATCTATTTGTTTTACTTTATTTTAAAAAAAAGGACCTGTTAGACAAATAGACGTATATGGATGTCAAGTATGTTCAGTTCGATGACTGTATATACTTACCGATTCAAATACATAAGCATTGCAACAGAATGCTTGCATTTTCCGGAAGCCCCAGCTTTACAAGAACATTTACAAAATATTCTTGGCTCATTCTTTTCATTAATAAAAATATTAATTTCATGAGGCGATCCGGACAGACAAGAAGTCTGTAAACATAGCCCTATAATTTCGACTCTTTCAGCCGATTTTTTCGTTAAGCCACAAAACATTACGTGGTTTGCATTAAGCACAGCTTCTCCTTCGACGTAACAACGTGAACCAGGTCCTACGTACTCAATAATTTCGGAAAAACTTATTAAATTTCTATTTTCGGCCATTATGTATATATAAAAATTTAAATGTCACCCTATTTCAGAGCCTCACCATTTTACCGCTTTGATCCATTGTGGCGCTTCAATCAACCCCTTAACACCTCGAATACTTCGGCTGGCCTGTTGTCGGGGTCGAAGTTTTGAAAACGCTCATTTTCAATTTTCATACATATAAGAAACACTATATTGATGTAACATATCATCTATCGAAGCCACTTGGACCTAAATATGATTGGACCCCCAAATTTCAATATAATTTTATAATATAATTGAAAGCTGTTAGTAAACGAACGAGTATTGAGGAATAGCCGACTCTCCACTGGGTCGAAGTTTCTGAGCGAGCGAAGCGAGCGAGGCACCACGCCAACACTAGTTTAATTTCTATTCTTTATGTGACCGAAAAACATCAAGACTATTTAAAAATATATTAAATTATTGATATTGTAATTGTAATTGTAATTGTAATTCTTTATTTTGACACGAGGCATATTAACCTCTTAAGTCAACCATACAAGGATAGTTACAAAGATACGTTACACAAATAAAACTAACATTACGCTAGTGAAAAACATAAGAAAAATACAAAGATATATTAATTACTAATCGGAGTATGCATAGAAATAAATGTATATATAAACTAAATAGCATGTGTAATTTAAACACTTTAGTTTCTACTTACAATATAGTAACCCTTTCGGATTCTAAGAGAAAAAGATATAATTTATTTTTAAATGAAATTAAGGTATTAGATTTTTTTAACGGATCGGGAAGAGAATTCCAAAACGCAGACGCAGTCACAACAAAAGAATTCGCATAGTAGTTCGTACGATAACTCGGGAGTCGCAGTGTATCATTTCCAATTCGAAGCGCTCTTTGTGTTACATCTCTACGCCAAATAAATTTATCATACAAATAATTAGGTTGGCGAGTGCTGAATATTTGAAAAACTAGTGAACAAATTATGTATTTTCTGCGGTTACTTGCAGTTAACCAACGTAACTCCTTACGATGGTTAGAAATATGTTCAAATTTGCGCACCTTAAAAATAAATCTAACAACTGCATTAAGCAAACGTTCCACTTTCAAGTTTAATACACCACGAAGGGAGTTGTCTACCGCCGCACAGTAATCGAAATAGGGTAATACAAGAGTGCTGGAAAGTTTAATACGCAGGTGCTTAGATAAACAATTTTGGCTTATTCTAAGTTGTCTCAAAGTGCCAAAAATTTTACAGGACATTTGAGAGATATGTTCATTCCAAGATAACGTCTGGTCAAGATGTACTCCTAGACTCTTTACATGAGTAGACCACTGTATATACTGGCTTTTAATGCAAATCTGAGAAATAGTTGTTAGATTGATAGACCTAATATTGTACGAAGAACCAAATATTATTGCTTTGGTTTTCAATGCATTAATTTGCAATTTATTGGTGTCAGCCCAGTTTGCAAAACGATGAACATCATAATTAACCAATTGGATACCCATATCCAATTGCTGTGGTTTACAAGTCAGAAAGATTTGAGTATCATCTGCAAAAATGACATGGGAAGAATTACAAAAGACTTTAGGAAGATCGTTAATAAATATAGAAAAGAGTAACGGGTCAAGTACTGAGCCCTGAGGTACACCAGTATTGGTTGGAAGCCAGGAAGATATTTCACCATTCCGGCCCACGACTGCCTGCTGCCTATCTGTAAGATATGAGGCGAACCAAGTTGGAGAATCCTGCGTCTCTCATTTTTAATAAAAGAATGCCATGGTCCACAAGATCAAAGGCCTTGGTAAAATCAAATAAAACTAAGATGACCAATAAACCTTCATCAATCGCCAATCTAATCCTGTCCGTAACATACATCATTGCAGTTTGAGTATTGAATCCTCTCCTGAATCCCGATTGAAAAGGATCAAACCATTGTTTAGCATTGAGATAGTCCAATACTTCTTCATAGACGACCCTTTCGAGTAACTTAGAAGGTGTACAAAGTATCGAAATTAGTCGATAATCCGAAGGACCAGAGGGGTTACTAACCTTATTGATTGGCGTCAAAAGTGATTTTTTCCATAAGGATGGAAAACAAGAGGTTTTTAGAGAACAGTTTATGAGGTGATGTAAGTAAGGGAAAATAGCTGGTAATGATTTTTTAAGGAATGCATAGGTTAATTCATCAGTTCCTTTAGCTTCCGATGTTTGACGCAATACATGTTTAAGTAGCACCTCAGGTCTCAGCTCAGCAAAAAACAGTCGATCATCTCTAAAGTTTGAGTGAAATAGGTCGGAAGGAAGGTTATTGAAATTTAAACCTACCGAGACTTTAGAAATGGAAGCAGAAAACATATTTAGCTCATCAATGGTGCAAACGAGGGGAATCGATGTTCGATTATCTTTAATCAACCTGAGTTTACGCAACTCAGCCCACAAAACTTTGGGATCCTTGATCCCGGTTAGACGCTCACAATGAAATGATTCCTTTGCGGCAATCCACTTATGTCTATAGTTCTTACGGCATACCTTGAGACAACCATGAATAGAAGGATCTCGAGTAAGTCTATAAGCTGAAATGAGTGAATTTAATTTGGTTCGCAGATTCATTAGTTCAGGTGTGGTCCAAGGGGCGGGGATGGAACTTGGGCAAAAAGAGTGAAGCGGTGCATACTCATTAAGCGTTTTCAGTAATGTATCACTAAAAAATTTACACATATCATTAGCATCTCTTAGCCCGAGAAATACAGACCAATTAACATTATCTAAGTAAGTATGAAGTGAAGAAATGTCTATGTTTTTGTAATTTCTGCAGGTAATTAGGTTAGTATCCGCCCGTGGTAAAGTAAGCGCATATTCGATGAAGATCATGTCGTGACCATAGACAAATGGAAGACTAGTTTGACCAGAGTTTATGACCTTAGACATATCCAATACTATTCCGTGGTCTATCCATGTGTCTGAATTTCCGCTATGATGCGTTGCTTTGAATGGTACTGCAGTTAACCCGTTAGATTTCAAAAATTGTTTGAACAACTTCGAAGATTTATTAACTTTATTTAAGTCTATATTGAAATCACCGAATATTATGATGTCACTGTACGCATGACCGAATAATTGTATAGCTTCTTCAAATTTATCGAGATATGATGAATTGGGAGGACAGTAGATGACAGAGATATGAGTACATAAAGTCGAAAAAATTCTATTTATTTTTCAATAAATTCAATATCTCGAAAAATATACAAAGGTATAAAATGACAATTTGTAAGTGGGGGTTTTTGAGTTCGCTGATTATGAATTCGTTGTCTGATTTTCGAAATTTTAAATGTTGAACCAAATAAGGTGGTCGGTAGACTTAAATTTTGCTTGATTTTGCCATCCCAAATATATTAAGATTTTAAATAATAAAAAACGAATTCCGCCTTGTACATATTATTGATATATATATATATATATCAATAATAAAATATATAAGCATTTATTGTTATTCATGGAAGCAATTATTAAAACTCAAGAAATATTTCTTGAACCAGAAATCTGAAGATGGCAATGTAACTTATACTTTAACAGTAGGAGATGGTAGTAATTCATTCGGAGACCCGCATTGTGACTTTCGAAGCATGTTGAGACTGTATGTTTTGGACATGCTAGCAAGAGATGTACTGTCCCTATACATGAAATGTGCACTACCTATTAAGCGCACTCGGTACCGCCTAGCGTAAGATGGTCTGGCAGTACATTTTTTGAAACCACTCTCTTCTTTAAATAACCTTAAAAAATTACCTCAAGGTCAACAGTATTGCCATTGTTTTCATTTTCGAGTTCCAACTGTTTTATAAAGGAATATTTATAACGCTTATTCGTCCGGAAAATTGATGTAAACAGCTATCGGACAGTTATTTACCATTTTACCTTAAATTGCCTTTCATGAATACGTGGTCAAAAATAGGTGTTGTCATTTAAAAAAAAAAAACAGTTTGACCTTCAAATAACTTTGAAAAATAGTATCAAGAACCTGGCGCAAGGAGCTACCGCTTCCCTTTATGCCATATCAAAAACGAACATAGAAAGAGAGATTAAATGATAGATGGTTTCATATATCACATTGTTGAAATGTATCATATAATACACGAAAATATTTTACTTAATAGAAATATAAATTCTACAAATACATTAGATTTATTAATGTTCTTTAATTAGCAACTTTTTATTTAAATATGTAACTTGTCTATACTTTTTGTTTGCAACGATCAGGCTTCTTCTCCATTAAATGATGGGAATACAATGAATGCGACACAACGAGCAGCTCTACATAGCGCATATGGATCATCAATGGGATATTTTGCAACTCAGGATTCTTCGTTTGGAAATTTAATTTTGCCCGTCCTTCCTAGAGCATTAGATACTAAATAGGATAATTATAAATATATGATTTCAAGATGGCTGCATTACGAGTACGGCAACTAGAAGGTTGTTTGGAACAACTTAATTCCTTTAATAAACCAAAGTTGCTATTGGAGCAGTATCCTACAAGTCCTCACATTGCATCACACATGCTTTTTACAGCACAGTCACAATATGATGACATAGAAGGCCGTTCTGTTGCAGATTTGGGCACAGGTTGTGGAATTCTTGCTGTAGGTGCTCAAATGCTTGAGGCGAGTCAAGTTGTAGGTTTCGATATTGATTCGGATGCTTTAAATATATTTTCGAAAAATTGCGAAAAGATGGATCTCTCAATTGAAGGTGTACTGTGTGACGTAACACATTACTTACCAGGTAAGTTGACATGTAATTTTAATAAATAAAAGTATGATATCTGCTAATTACAATTTTACTTTCAGGAAAGTTTAAGAAATGTTATGACACGGTGATTATGAATCCTCCATTTGGCACCAAATATAATGCCGGCATAGATATAAAATTTTTGGAAATTGCAACTCAACTGGCCTCAACTTCTGTTTACTCTTTACACAAAACAAGCACACGTCGTCACGTGCTTAAAAAAGGCGCTCAGCTTGGTGCCCACGCCGAAGTTATTGCAGAATTAAGATATGATATACCTCAAACTTATAAATTTCATAATAAAACGTCTGTAGATATTTTCGTAGATTTTATAAGGTTTGAATTAAAAGAGTAATACAAAATTCTTAGCATTAACGATTTATTCAAATTTAACTCCTTGTGCTAATGGAATTTGACTCCCGTAATTTATTGTTATTGTAGATCTGCGCATATAATTTTTCCAGGCATCGCTTCCACTCTCTCTTCCTCCGCCTGTTTCTTTCTCTCCTCCAAATGCACCGCCTATTTCAGCTCCACTTGTTCCAATATTTATGTTAACTATTCCACAATCTGATCCATGTGGACCTATCCACTAAAGGCAAAAAGATATTTTGAGCATTGATTTATTTTATACATTTAATGTTCATCGTTAAAAGGATGTTTACCTCAAATATGTTTTTAAGACTTTTAGTGAAAAGTGAACTGCTTAATCCTTGTTCTACTCCATTATTGAAAGCAATAGCTTCTTCAATATTATTGCATTCTAAAATAAACACAATTGGTGCAAAAGTTTCTTGTTGAATTACATCTGTGTCTTTTGATAAACCAGAAATAATTGTTGGTTCAACATAAAATCCAGGACGAGCAACACGATTTCCACCAAATTCTATAATTCCACCTCGTTTTGTGGCTTTCTCTACAGTTGTCTACAAACATAGCTCAGGAATAATTTTTTCATTCATTGAACAATAAATATTATTATGTTACCTCAAAATCAAGAACTGCCTTTTCGCTATGTAATGGGCCATATAAAGTATTTGACTCCAAAGGGTCACCAATCCTACCAAGAATGCTTTTGAAAGCAATTTTTAATTTTTCTGAAATTAAATGCATCTAATTTTTTTGCGATACTTATTGATTGACAAATTAAGTTATAAGACACACCTACAAACTGGTTTCTTATATTGCGATGTAAAATTAGCCTTCTAGTCGTTGTACATCTTTGACCAGCAGTTCCGACACAAGAGAAAACGGCAGCACGTACTGCCATGTCAATATCTGCATCCTCAGCAACTGTAAGTACGAGGAAAATTTGTATGTTTTTTTTTACCTGACGTGTTAAAACCAATATAATATATTATCATTTATCACCAAACTCACCAATTAATGCGTTATTGCCGCCTAGTTCTAACAAACATTTTCCAAATCTATCCTGAACCTTTAATGCTACTTGTTTCCCAACTTTGGTACTGCCCGTGAAAGAAATTAGAGGTAATCTAAAAAGAAACAGTTTTATTTTTCTTTCGTTTTATGCGTTATAAATAAACATGCGGTGATAAAGCACAGGTCTTTAAAAGCAATGGCGGTGAATTTGATTCTTCATAGGGATAATAATTTTTTAATGAGTATTGTGTAGTAATCCATATATACAGAACTATAATTCTGTCGGGGAGCTTCCAGTTGTTCTTGTTTTTATGCATACGCCTTTATTTGAGAAACAAAGAAACTCGAAGAAATTAGGTAGTAGAATTCTATTACCGTGTAAATAATCTACTAAATTCTAGGCGTTTTATTGATGATGCTGAAGCTAGCCGTATAAACGTCCTCGCTATCTTTCTAGGTGTATTTCACGTTTCCAAAATATACTTCAAGTTGGTTAAGCGTTTCCTATGTAGATTTGGATCGAAATTTGAAAAATTCCAGGTGCCCCCCTTGTTGTCAATTCTCAATTCATTCCTGCTAAAAGTGTTTATGCGGCCAAAAAATGCGGCTAGCTTCAGCGTTATGTTTTATTGCTCTTTTTTATTTTGACTAATTGAAAAATAACAATCTTTGGTTCAAAAAGAAAGATTTACACAGTGAAAATAAAGTTGTGTCCTTAGTGGTGAGAACGAAAATGTACTCTATTCATAATGAAGGCCAGGGGACCGAAATCAAGCCGGCCAGACTCGTCACGTACAGTATTATTGTGTACCACAAGTGTCTCTACTAGTACTGTTGTGATTTTAAACTTCTCGGTTCTATATAGTCCGGTCAATTTAGACATTCGAAGTTACATAAAGTCCCAACAAGCTGAATTTCTGTGAAGTTGTTCAAAACATAATTACAAACAATGTCTAGAAGTTCCCCATCATTCCCCTGTAAGGAAAAATTTAATTCAAGGTCAAAGGTCAAAAAAATGAGTTTTTCGCGATTTTCAGCATAACGGTAAGTTTTATCATAAAAGTACCTCAGACAAAAATTGTAGATCATAAAATTATCTATAAAAAATATATCAATACTTTTTTTCTTACGAGCCACCGTTTCTGAGATATAACGATTCTAAAAGTTATAAAAGTTGTTATCGTCATAATATGCACACGTTTCCACGCCACCTATGAGGTAGTGTACTTAGCGCGTTTTTGTTAACCTGGTTTCCCCAGTAGGCCTACTCCACGGGTCAGTTGTGATCCTGTTTAATGTAAAACTATTGCAAAATAACGGAAATTTTCAAAGATTGGGAAAGATAAAAGCGATGTAAATGAAAAAAAAGTGTTGAAGTTTATTCGTCTTATTCGTAAGTTTCAAATTCTTGTTCTTCTTCTTGATCTTCTTCTTGTTCTTCTTCTCCTGCTTCTTCTTCATCTTCATTTTGGATGCAAGTAAATTGCGTCAATAGCGATGTATCGCATGATACTTCGTCGGAGTCAAACGAATCCTCCATTGTTTGTGATTCAATATTAGAGCACAACCGGCCTTGAAAATTTGTGCATGCCAAAGAACAAGACAGTCCGACTTTTTTGCAACCACATTTAGCACTGCATCCCTTTTTGCAGTTGCAAAAAATAATGTTCAGCAGTTTTTCCGGCGCAGGTGGAAGTAAAGTTTGAACTGGCTCTAATATATTGTTGACCAACTTCCAACCCCAGTCTGTAGGGTCTAGCTGATAACCAAGCCACACTTGAACTTGGTAATATACTCGAAAAAGATGTTGGTGAGCAGCAACTGAAGTTGGAGGAAGACAAGCTAATTGAACTTGTTTTTTATTTTTAGTATTTTTAACGAAACATGCATATCGATGTTTATCTAAACAGGTAGTTTTTTTTTAGGAGCTCCGTACATAGAAAGAAGAAAGCGGATGCCGTTGGTAATAACTTCTTGTTGAGTTGAATCACTTTTTTTAAAAACTTCAGCACATTGAATTAAATCTTGTTTTTCAAACATTTTGAAAACTGCTGTTTTACCCCTCCTGTAAAATGCAGATGTCGTATCACAGCCAGTTATTGCGTGTAAAAATAGTACATGATCTTTACACTTTACAAAAGTAAATAAACTTTTTGATGAATATATATCTGATTGATGCTGAGCTTTTCCTGGTTTTAAGAAAAAAATAGTTTTTTCAGTTGGCGTTTGAGCAGTGAGTAATACAAGTAAGTCAACATCTTCACCAACAACAATAGTTGTATTTGTCAAATTCAATTGCTCTATTGCTGTTTCAATAATCAATACATCAGCATCATTATTAGCTTGTTTTACCAATATATTTTCAGCCGTAAACTTTTCTTTCAACATTGAAATGAACCGAGACTTGTTGTGGGTATTAGTAAGAAATTTCTGTTGACTGGTTGGGACTGTCATAAGTTCATCAAATAAAATGTCAGAAGATGAAGATGTTGCTAAAGTTCGACGACGTTGTTCTGCAGCTTTGATATTTCTCTTGCAATCATCGTAGCCATCAAATACGACGGTAACTCTGGAACCAAAATGTCTACGTACATATTGAACGTATTTATCTAAGATAACGTTGAATGTTTCTTCGCTATCCCACACAACGCGGTGTAGTAAGAATCCTCCGTCAATGATGTATGTCGCATTAGTGTTGTTAATATCAATATTAACTTTTTCAAAACAATCGTAAATGGTAGATTTCTGTGTTTTACGCATCCCGATGTCATCAAATAACGATAAAGGGTAGGGAGCTAATTCATATTCAAAATATTTTTCAATTTCATCTTGAAATGCTGCAGTAATACTCATGCGTTGGAACAATAATACAGGGTCAATAGGTACTTTTTCTTCATGAACTTTTTTGGAACTAGTCATAGCTAAGAGAGGAACAACTTTATCAGCTCGTTTTAATTTAATATTATTGAATGTCAGTCCTGTCATTTTTGCCATAGAAGCAAGTCCAACTTCACGAGCTTTATAACAATTAATTTTATCGTCACCAACGACACCACTAGCAATAGAAACAATTTTGTTAACCTGTGGAAAAGGAGAACCACTCTAAAAGTCTTCGTATGTCTCTAGCATCTTTTTTTACTCGTGAATCACTTGCATCAACATGCTGCTCGGTCGTATCCATCCTAACATTAGCGATATCTTCTAATTTGTCACAAACTATATTCATAGCATGCATACTATAAACCCATTTACTGATGACGCTCTCTTTTGTACTTCTCCCTCGAGCAATACCTCCATCTGTCTTCATAGCTTTCATCATAGACTGCTCGATTACCATGTCCGTTGAAGTTCCACAACTTAATTTGTCTGAACGTCTAACTGTAAAAAATCCTCCTGAAAAGTTTTCGTAAACTTCAGGATCAATCAAATTCTGTAATTGTTCCATATGCTGCAAGTAAAGGTGTGCAGATTTAGCACAAGGAAAATGTCCAGACGCGTGAAAATAAGGAAGGATTTCTTTGACGCAGTTTAAATGTGCTTTCCAATCCCCCATACGCTCAGCTCTTAGGAATTCTTTAGCAATGGAAACCATACAAAAATATTGAATCCAAAGTTTTGCCGTTGGTCCTCGTTCCTCATATTCTTTTAGTTTTTCATTAAATTTATCAAGTAAAGCTCCAGATACCTCATCGTCATTTTCAATATCATTGTATGAAAGAGTATTACCTAATATATGCTTGATATTTACGATTAGATCTGCATCCATTATGTCATTCATTTCAACTTCTTTTAATATTATAATTGCCAAACTAAGCTGAAGTAGTAGTGTATGAGCTCGAACAGCTCTTGCGTAAGCATGACCATTCAGCATTTTTTCTAATGATTTTGACGCATAGATCTCTGCTAGTACTTCTTTCATGCCGCTTCCTTGCATAATATGACCAATTGCTCCCATAAAAGACATCAGTAAATGAAATCCTCCAAGTCTGATGATGATTTTTGATAATTCAGAGCCCTGAGGTGCGGCTGATACAATTTCTCGAGCTTTAGCATACAGGGGCTGGTCGAAAGTCACGATGCATACAGTGTGGCCATACCGTTTTGCATTCTCTAATGCACAAAGTAAAGTCGTATAGATAGTACTATAGTTACTGGCTGGTTGGTGAATAAATGGTAAGAATGAAATTTGAGATTTAGAATAATTCGTATGATTATTTGTTAAACGTTCAATAAAACCATTCCAACCGGGTAAAGACTCATTTTTCCATTTTCCATAAAACCATACTACATCAACTTTTTTGAGAAACGATACTGTTTCAGTTCCATAAACAAAATCTTTAACATTTATTTTACTGTAGCCTACTACACCGTCATTTGTATAAGTCTGTATCGGCACATGAGCTTTTGCCTTGAAATCATTTGCTGAAAGAGTTTCTTTTATTCGTGGCATAGGTTCTTCTAGTAAAACTGAATGTTTTGGAGTAACAATTTGAATAATACCCATTATGTGGAGCGTGTTATTGCCGTCTAGCGTATTTACATTAATATCAGCATTATCTGCAACGTATTGAATAAGAGTGCCACTTTTTGGTGGTAGGACATGAGGAGGACGATGGAAAACTGCTGCTGCCCCGTACATTATTGTATCATTATAAGATGCACATAAACCAAAAGCCGAAAAGATTTGTATAAGACGTTTAGACCCGAACCTTCGATGAAAAAAAACTGCGAGGCCTAATTGTAATTTAGATTTAAAAGACCTTGGTCGAGCAGCAGTCATGATACAATGGCAAATATTTGTGCATATTAATTTTAAATGATCTAAATTTGATCGTTTATTTTTTAAAATCACTCGTTCCACAAGATATGTCAATGATTCTGGGATTTCATTATTTAAATCTTCGAACATGCGACTTGGTGGAGGGTAGTTAGAATTATCAAATACTGCGGTTTGAATATCTTCACGAATAATAGCTGCAGCTGCGTCTAGGACTCTCAATCGTTCTTCTGTTTTATCCATTTTTTTTTCGTACCAGGCTTGATTCAAAATATCATGATGATTATCCACTAAGCATATGAATGTTGATGCTCCCGATTTCTCAGTGATAATAAGTTTATCACCATACTTTACTTTTAGTCGTAGCTTAATCGTTCTGTTATCTAGAGTCGTAGTTTTGCAAACCTTTTGTAATTCGTTCAAAGTGAACTGACAGTCATCGCTATTTTCAATGTAAGTAAATATTTCCTCCATTGCCAAATTCGTTGCTTCGTCTTTAGGACGACCCATTTTAGCTCCAGTGGAAGGTTTTAAAAAATTAGCATAGCAATCTCGATGATACTTAGCTTCGGCAGCAACTAAATCATATTCAAATTCGACTCGAGCAAGAACAGCTTTTGCTAAAGCATCGTCACGAGCCCGAGCTGTTTCCAGAATTGAATCTTTAAATTGAAGTGTACTTACTTGGCTGATTCGACGCCGAAAATCTGAGGATTTTCTTTTTTCAGTTTCTTCATTTAATTTCTCGCCACAAAATAAGCATAGTTCTTTGAAACAAAAAGCTGATTCACTGATACGTCTGATCAGTCATAATCCCTAACCAGAATTTTTTCACTTCATGCACATATAAATTCTGGTATGATTTCGCATGAAGATTATGACCAAAGGAATAATTCACTAATGGTGTTTAAATCCAGAGTCCAATTTTCACGTATTTCAAGTATTTCAACAGAGGGAACTCGACATTATATTGCACCAAAGTTTTTCTAAAGGTACCTTGTTTTTAATTGAAGTTAAAGTATCGCCAAATTTATCTCGTAAAATTTTAATTTGTTCGTAAAATTGTCACTTTTTTGCATGTGAAACATCATTATAAGGTTAAAATGTTAATGTGAAACACGAAAAATGTTATTTCAAAAAATTAAATTATCATTTTTAGAAACAAAAGCTTTATTAAATTATTAATTATTATAATTATCATTTTTTTAAAATAAATATTGTCCGAGTAAGAACCACCAGAACGCAAAATCTACCTTAACTTTAAACTACCAAAAAAAAGTTTAGACAATTTTTCAAAGACAATTTTTTACTTACAATTTACCACTCTTTCACATTCTTAAGATAAAATTACCAACCATAAATATCCATAGTTACTTACTTTAAAATTCATTATGGAAGACGCAAAAATCTAGTATGAATCGCAACAATGTCCGTAAAAAATTAAAATGTGAAAAGAACGCGAAAACATCACTTTATTTTCTTGAAACAATGTACATGGTTTTTTTTTATGGGGACGATTACGAAGACATTGGTCATCAAAACTAAAAATATCAGATGTATCACGCACTTGTATCTTTTTAATTGAATAGATTTGCTTACAATTTGTAACTTCTAATGAGAGCTTCAAGAAAATAAATTGGACAGATTTGGAATAAATAAGTTGTGATTTTTTGCTTTCTTTTTACATGTGATTTTCTTTTGGTTTTCTCACAAGAGTCCTCAATCCTCCATTTTCAACAAATAACTCTTGCTGATGATCTGTGGATGCTATACTTCGACTTCTAATATAACTTTTCATACAAGATAATTATGGAACGTGAAGGTAGATTGCACGTTTTACTAGTCGTAGATTGTTTAATAATATTATTGAATATCCCAATAAACGAGTTCGTGTGCAAACATTTTTAATACGATTTCATACGTTTCCATCCCGTTTATTTCCTCGTTATTTCGCGGTAAATCGCATGAAAACGTATGCGAGATGATGCAACGAGTTAAAACGCATCGAATCGAATGAAATTAGTGTACTAATAATTTCGTACGGAAGCATTTAGGAATAAAAATTGAGGTTAGGTTTGCACATAATGAATTTTCATATTAAAACGCATGGAATTGAGCCAAGTTTTACCGGGTTTATACTTCGTTTTTTTTTTAATATTATTCGAGGTTCAGGTAAAAACAATATAACAAAAGAGAATTTGCAAAAATAAATTTCGTAAGTAACAAAGCGAACTGTATTTGTACTCCAAAGTTTATTCTCGTGAATTCTCGCTCGTTTCTGAATCGATTTGCTGAAATTTGACGTACATTAATATAAAGTGCATAAAATCACCATAAATTAGATTTGAGCTTGAAAATGTACATACATATTTACTTTTCGGTTTATTTCAATATTCTAGGTTAGGAACTGATGTTATCGAGGGTCAGTTCGTCGTTTTCACGCGTAGGCGCCACCAGCGATCTAACATGACTTCGTATTAAAACGAATGAACACTTCGTATAGGTAAACACGTATGCCTTCGAATGATTTCAATAAAAAATTTGCATTCGACAATTAGCCGTTTCCGTATGCGAACGGATGTACATAACCTCAATTTTAAAGACTATTAATACTGCGCACATATTCGAATGTTTTCGAATGTAGAGCGAAATGAAATCGTATGAAATATCATTCGCTTTAAGCAACCCATCAAAGAACGTATCATTTCGAATGAAAAATTAATATCCGTGTTTCGAAAATATCGCATATTGACGCACCCAGATAGCAAAATCTGCCGCTGTCTGCAGCAGTCTGCAGGAATGCCGGCAGATTTTCATCACCTCCAGCTCCAGCAGGAGCGCAGCAAAATTTACGCTTTCTGCGTCATCAGAATGCAGCGATTTTGCAGCAGATTATGCAAAATCTTTGCAAAGTCTGCAGAAAATTTGCAGCAGACCGTGCAGGCCTCAGTTGAGTTTACTATCTAGGGATTATAGGGGTCTAAATGCACACAAATACAAAGATGTCTGTTGGGTGAGACGCATACAAACAACGGGGAGGCAGCGTGCATGTGGAGAAGGGGAACCTCTCTCCGCCAGATAACAGCGATGAAAGCTTCGTTTTCAAGAAAGGCAACAAAAAAGGCGCTGCAAGCGCCATCTTACGCATCCCCCTCACACCCACAAGCTGAACTAAAACCGGTGGCGTGGCGGCGTCAGTCTTTGACGCGATCGTTACCTGTTCGGTTGTTTTTTGTTTTTTGGTGCGATTTCCTTATCCATATTTTTAATAGAATAAATATAAATAAAAATAATACATGTTCATGCTAAACCTTTCCTTCCTTTCGATGTATATATGTATATAAAAACTAATCATTAGAAAGCAAACATTACCCACGTTTGCTTTCCCAATACATACATATTGTAAATTTTCATGGCGAATATTGAATTTTCAAAAATGTTAATGTTTTTCTTCCCCGGTTGGATAAATTTACCTCGCTCGATGCAGTTTCAATTTTTAACAATATTTGGAATTGCAAAACTACAGAAAGGATTGTAAAAGAATGTTATGAAAGAAAGTTATGTTGCTTCGACCAATCGATTTTGCCAGAATTTTCGCCCCCCACTAAGCGGCACTTTTCCTAGTGAAAATGTATAATTATGCGTCTCGCCGATAGATGGCGCTTGCAGCGCTTTTTTTGTTGCCCTTCTTGAACACGGAGCTTTCATCCCTGTCAGCAGATTACCCATTCTTCACATGTACGCTGTGTCTCCGGTGTTTGTGTGCATCACTCCACAGACCTCTTCGTATTTGTGTACATTTACTCCCCTATAATCCCTAGGTCATAAACTCGACTCAGGCCTGCACGGCCTGCTGCAGATCTGCAGCAGACTTTGCAAAGATTTTACAAGGCGCAAAGTTTGCTGCAAAATCGCTGCATTCTGATGACGCAGAAAGCGTAAATTTTCATGCATTCCTGCAGCAAGATTTTGCAGCAGCTGATGCAAATCTGCTTCTCTGTTGCTATCTGGGCATATGATCGAATGTAACGTATGACATCGGATGTATTGGAAAGACGACAAATATTCGAAATATATTGTGCGTATGAAAACATTTGAAAACGACTAATTTCGTGTTAAAATTTGATCAATTTCATTCGAAATTGGAAACAAATCGAATGAAAGTCGAAATTTTTGCACACGAACTCGTTTATTGGGATACTTTCTAGTCGTGAATGGTTTCGATCTATTTTTGTCTACATAAAATTCTTAGTAAAGAATTTCGTATAAAAATTCTTTGGAAACCATATTTGTTATTTTTGACTACGTTTCTGACATATCTCTAAAATTCCAAAATTGAAAGAGATTTCCTTTTCTTTAAGCTCGAGCCTTTTTAACAAATTTATATCAATAATATGAATGTAAACATTGTTTTCAGTCGTTAATTGATTAATATTATCTTTTTTTTACATTTTTTCTGGTTATCTCTCGTATTCTTCGGGGCCTTCTAGTCAAATTGATATTAACAATTATTACTATTAATACATTCTGTTTCGAATCAAATCATTTAAGAGAGTGAAGATCAGGAATCAGGCAGTACGTTATATGTATACGAAAAGCACAAAATCCGTTTATTTTTGGATCGTAATACAAACTGTCTTTCGCAATGTAATAAATTGACAAAATTATCGGGTATAGAAAATTGTATGTCTAGTGGCGCAAAGCATAGGAACACGAGTTCTCGCTTGCGTAAAAACTGAAAACATAACTGCAGTAAAAATTCAACCTGAATAACTCACACCTATTATGCGCGCAATAGATCCGGATTAATAAAATCGATGAAACGCACAAATATTTGTGTTTTCGCGCTGACGATTCTCGACTCAGACGATGTACAATTTATTTACCTTTCAAACATACTGGCCGCAATGTTCTCATCGGGTATACCGAATGCGCGCAGTTGAGACAGCATCGTCAGTGATTGGTATCAGCTTTACATCCGAACTATCCTCGTGACAAACTGGAAGTAACGCGAGCTTCGCTAACGATTGTACAAGAGTGGTAGCCGTGATTCGGACAGACACCACTCTAGTTAGCTGCTCGGCACTAGGGTTACATTGATCTCTGACGCTACCTATCAGCCACTTTTTAGGCGGCATGGTGTAATTGCGTAATAGAACAAGTTGCCCTATCAGTGGGTACTCTGTGCATGCAAATGCAACACTTGTTTCGCTGTTGGAGTGATGTAACTTAGTCCAAGCTGCACAGCTTCTAAAAGGTCTTCAACAATTGTTGCCAGAACTACTTTCTAAATTGGAAGTTTGGTATTTATCTGGAGAACAATGGACTCAAGTTATTCGGTAATGTCGCCGCCAACCAGGACTGAAAGCGGTGAGATCATCAGGGTTATCGGTCAGAGACAGAAGAGGACGTTAATTTAAGCATGCATCTGTCTGGCATAGCAGAGTCATTCACTCTTCGTAGGCTTGTGGTTTCCTAAGATTTGTTGCAGATGACGTTTGATGCTGCGGACTTCAGCCTCCACAGACCGCCGAAATGAGGTGCAGCTGGTGGGTTAAAGTTTTATTTGGTGTCTGAAGATGTACGAGCTCATCAGTGATTTCATCGTCTGCTTTACAGCCGACTATGACATCAGAGCGATGATGGGCTGAAGCCTGCGGCGCTGAAGCCACTGCGCACCATATCCACAGGATTGTCTTGTTTCGGTATGTGTCGCCATGATGTCGTGGGAAGGAGAGTCTGGATTTTTAACAGTCGATTTTCCACAAAATCCTTGCATATTGACGGGTACCCTTCAACCTAGGAGAGTGCTATCTAATCTAACTGCTGACGCTAAACCTGCTCCATAAATATTTTGGATAGAATAATTACGGTGGAGATCCATCCAGGGGGTTGAATATTTTGGCACTACTCGTTCAGTGACAGAAAATCCGGGAGAGCCTTTTACTTGAAACGTGAAGGAATCCGGAAAGAGTTGCCGATGAGACCTACTAGCTTTAATTCATCTGACCCTGATTCACCTGGACTTCATGCAAGTCCTTGACTGGCTGGGGTTACGTCGGAGACTAGAGACGGGTCATTACGTCCCCATTTGCGTGTTACAAACTCCTTTCGCGAGTCATTCACTACGTAGATCGGTTTTTCATTCATTGAATCATTATAAGGTCATATACTCACTATAAGCAATCATCCACGAAAGTGAACCGCCATAAAATTTGCGATACTAAGGGGCGAAAATGCCCGTCATCAAGCGTGAGTGGTTGAAATACCTTTAACGCCAGATTCGGTGCATACGCTGTTCCGTACGTACGCGTCACTATGTGGTACTCCTTAACCGAGGCAGTTACATTGGATTTTCAGATTATACATTGATACCTGCGGTCAGCTTTATGCACCACGATGTGTCGGCACATTTTGAAGATGTCAGCGCAATATACAAATTGATAAGTGCTCTATTGCAACATGATGGCAAATAGTTCCGGTTGAAGCTTTGGTCCGCATAAAAGATGGCTATTCAGCGACGTAAACTCGGAAATGACGGTTGAGACGCGGAATGTATCTCTCAGTTTTGTTGTTGAGCTGTCTATCTTTAGCACAGGATGGGGTGGGAGGCATACTATTTGCGTGTCTACAATTGCAAAGGGAGGAGTACAATCAACCATTAGACCCGAAGTAATAGTCCCGGATAAATCTTGCCGTTTAGCGATACTTTCGGGAGACATATTCGAGGGACTTAATGCGAGACGATTGCGAGGCATTTTTTTTCTCTCGGGATGTATTAGGTATCTAACTTTCAGTTTCCGGGTTACGTGTACATTTATTTAACTCTAACTTCCAATTATAAGCTAATAAATTACATTTAACTTTAACTTTTGTGAATTTGAATTTAAAAAACTCTTAAACTTTGATTGTTATATATTATCGACCAAGCAGTTTTGAAAAATATTAATTTTTGTCTTTAAGAAATTAGATTTTTCTACACAGAACATCGCCATTTGTTCGTTAAAAACAAAAGTGTTTCAATTTAAAAAAAAAAATGGGGGATATACAAGTTAAAAATTAGAACGGTTAAATAGTTATTGAGAAGCAAAGAAGTACATAGAATGTATGTGATCTCACTTAAAATTTTAATAAAAGATTCTGAGAATTAAATACTTTCAGCAAATTAGTTTTGATAAATGAGCATTTAAAAATTCTGAAGATATAAGAAAACAAAAAATATAACAAAAAATTATCAGCATACCCTCATAATGAAATGGTAATTTAAAAATAACATTAATCAAGGGTTAATACTTTCATACCGTTTATCAATAACCAAAGCATCTCCAACATCTTGACCTCCAGTAACCAATGAGGCTATAGATCCTGGAAGATTATTACGATTCAGGACATTGGCAATTATTTTTGTGATCGCTACTGCAACCAACGACGTAGAAGGCGCCCCTTTCCATATTATAGTGTCACCGCACACCATAGCTATGGCACTGTTCCATCCATATACCTGTCATGATACTGTTTTTAATACTTCAAATAAAATTCAATATTTCATTATAAATATATTTATTAAGCTTCTTCTTACTGCTGCAGGAAAATTAAAAGCAGAAATGACGCCAATAACACCCAATGGGTTCCACTTTTCTATTAATGCATGATCCTTTCTTTCTGATGGAAATAAACTGCCCTGTTGCATTCTTGACAAACCAACTGCATAATCACAGATATCTATATATTCTTGTATCTCTCCAATACCTTCAGACAAAATTTTTCCTGAAAAACATTAAACAAGGTATTTTTAAGTTTTTAGTAAGTGAAACGGTTAATTTCTTCTGGCAATTTTGCGCCACTTCCACATAATATTATACTTTAGATATTCTAATAAAGACAATGCAATCAAATTATGTATCTATAAATAAGATAATAAATATAAATGTTTGCATATCTGTTTCAGAAAATTAAAAATGTTCATATTGACTATGCATCATTTAATAATTGAGCTGCTGCGTGCAAATAAGTATGCTCCAACACGCCTTTATCTCTTCTGGTTTCAGATGAAAATTCCTTCAAACAAAAATTGTTGAGGAACGAATTTGAAATGGATTTATTGTTCAAATATCTATAGATAGATAGATAGATTTATTACTCTCATATATAAGGAAGTATTTTCCTACACAGAATGAGTTTCGATAACCGTATACATAAATACATTGTAATACAGAGGTTACATAATAGATTACATTGGTTGCCGTAGTACATAATCAAACGAAACAGGGTAAATAGCTATACAATAAATTGTACCGAAAAGAGGGCACTGAAGTATCTGATTAAGCTGCCTTATAGTTAATTATCTAACATAAAATGTCTTCGCTCACAGCACGCTTTCGCATAAAAGTACAATTGTTTCGCAGAGTGTACGTCGCTTCCACACAATAGATTCATACATTTTTCCTCAATAGCTAGTGACTCCGATCGGACCTCTTGAAAGAAAGTATCATGCACAAATTTGATAGTTGGACATTCTAGAAGAATATGCTTCAGGTCATCTAGTGAATTCCAATTACACAATGAGCAGATAACCGTCGGATCGTAGTATATCTGCAGTTTCCAATTGATATCGAGCGAGAGTATATGGCGGCAAGGCGAATCTGGAGCTTGATTCTCAGACAGTCCAGCGACAAGCGCTTTGGGTACAAAGTAAAAATAGAGTCAGTATAAAGACGCAACAAAGGTATTTGGGGAGAATTTGAAGTAAAATAGCTGTCGAGATCTTTGTTTCTGCACACTTCAGCGAATTTAGCTACGATGGAGGGTCCTGGACGTTCCCAGAAGTCTGCATTTAAATTCTCCCAAAGGTCAGTTGCCCCAAGACGGTCAGAAGTGGTCTTTTCAGCGAGTATTGTTAGTTTTCTATGCAAATCGGCCGGCGAATACGCAAATATCGTCAGATCGTCAGCGTACATTAGCAGTAGCAGGTCCAGGGAGTGCGAAATATCGATGCCACGTAAGCCTTTCCTCCTGAAAAAGGTAGTTAAGTCCGAAAGATATAGAATAAACAGAAGTGGACTCAGAATTTCCCCTTGAAGAACTCCTACTGTGACTTGATATTCGCTTAGCAATGCGTTCGCGGATTGAAATAGGACAGAGGCAGATTGATACAATTTCCTTTAAAGCAACGTATGTGGGACAGAGTCGAAAGCACGCCTAAAGTCCACAAAAAGGCTGTAGAGTTTTGATTTTGATCGGCGGAGTGAAATTTGAATTGTGGCAAGAAGTGAGAAGATGTACTCCTGCCGCTACGAAACCCGGCTTGTTCCTCAGGGAAGATAGCTCTATCGGTGGCCCAGTCGGTCAGACGCTTGCACAAAATTTGCGAAAATATTTTGGAGAGGGCATTGGAGATCGCACTCATCCTGTAATTGACGGAGTCTTCTCGTGGTCCCTTCTTGTATAGCATAAGTAATGTCGCCCGAGCCCAATCAGTAGGAAATGTTTCGGATGAGAGAATCGTATTAAAGAGGTTCAAAAGGTGAGAGTCCCAAAAGGGTTTAAAAACTTAAACAGTTCGGCCGGTAATCCGTCCGGACCAACGGCTTTTCCAACCTTGAGAAACCTTATACTGTCCATTAATTCTCTCATAGAGATTTGAGAGTCCAGTAATGGATCGCAGGATCCAGAGAAGTTTTCTGTTAAGTCATTTATCCGAGGAAAAATAGTTGAAAAGTGCGATCTCCAGGCGTCATCCGAAACCAACGATTCAACCCTAGGCCTTTTTCGATAAATATGCACCGCATTCCAAAGCACTCCTTGGCTTTTATAGCATAACTTCGAAAAATTTCGCAAAAGGTTTCATACAGGGTGGGTATCCGGTGAGTTTATCTGGACATTCGCAAGTCGTAATAAATTAACAAATTCGGATATCTCGTCATTCGATCTCGTAAATGTTGACTTTGGCATTTTTATTAACTGAGAAGAAGACTCCGCAACATTAGAGCGCTCGGTTTGTAAAAGTAAAGACAACCATATCGGAAGATGGCCAGAGCCATGGAGATTGTCTCCCGTATTGAAGTCGAGTACAAATGGCAGATATGCTTCTGATACCCAGACGAGGTTCAAGGCACTGAAACATCTATTTCCCAGAAAAGTAAAATGCGCTCGGATATCGCCCGGAGTGCGACCGTTTAAGACTATGAAATTATTTGTACACATAAATTCAGATAAAAGAGAACCGCGCCTATTACGCACTTCATCATGTGATTTTCTTGTGACCATAACCGCAGAATTTTCAAAAATATATGGATCATAATAATGATCTGAATAGCCAATTCTGCAATCAAAATCACCAGCAAGAATAAACATGCAGTCAAGAAACTGGGCCTTCAATGAGTCGATTAAGGTTTGCAGTATGGAAAGATCATTTATTTATGTCGGAATTAGGTGGAAAATAAAAAGAACCAATAACTAGTTTAACCGGACAAATATTTACTTGGTAAAAAATCCATTTAGGAGAAATATCAATAACTGTATGAAAAAAGTCTTTATTAATTAATGCAAGCAGGCCTCCACTGTATCGACCGCAATTGATCGGACGAACAGCCGGAGAAAAAATCATTGAAGAGCCAGATTCTAGGTGATTAACGCGCTTTATATTGTCGCACTAGGTTTCACAAAAATTGAAAATATTGAACGCAGAATGAAATGTATTGTTGGCTATATTATAAAGTCCGCGCGCATTCCAAAAAGCTATTTTTAATATATTAGATGACGAGCAGTGAGTGTTCGTTGAATTTGCCGGGCTGGTTTGTTGACTACCGATGCTTGCGGAACTGTTTCCAGATCGGAATCGTAAAGTCCTGGTCTTCGTCTGACCATTTGTACCATTTATTGTTAATGGCGATTGTATACGCTTTTCTTACGAAAGATTGACCTTTCAACGTCGCCTTCCTACGGGCTACTCTGGTTTTATACGCAATGAGACGGTCACGGTCCGTAAGATCATGCGAAATAAAAATTTTTGTATTAGATAACCCTGTTTTTTTTTGCTTCAAAAATAGAGGGCTTCACATCTTCAGAAATTAATTCTGCTAGTACCACTGGAGGATTTTTTTTAATCATTCTGGCACTAGCGACCGAGTTTGTCAGGTTAAATTTCGTTAGGATGAATTTCTCTATTTCCTCTTTTATAGAATTTGAGTCTATATTTAAGCCCGAAATAATTATATTTTTACGCTTTAAAATCTTGATTTGGAGTTCGACTTTGTCCGCCAACTTTTTTAAAGACATTTCGTAATTTTCGACTTTTTCCCAATACTATAATCTTATTAGCGAACTCGTTCCTAATATCGTGTAAAGTCTCCTTTACTTGGGCAATGTCGGCTTTGCAGCCCCCGTTTTCGGTTTGCAGCGTCAAGGTTGAGTTGGCTATTGACGCTTGTATAGCCTGCTGCAGATGGGGGACGGGCGGGTGGAAATCGCGAATTGCTCCTCCCTCCTGCTAACAGATGTTGGTTGAGGCGTTTCAATCACGTGGGGCTGACATTCAGAAGTGACGTTTTCGACAGATAAATATACGTGGTTATAACAACCGGGTAAGGAAATGCTGCTCCCTGGTACCGCTAATTCGAAATAGGCGAAGCTACAAATGGACGTATATCAAATTGACAAGCAAAATTCGCGTCACGCGGCCACAAGATTTTAACTTTTGTTGGCGACAATGATAAAGTTCCGGGACTAAATAACAGTTACTGCAAATTTGTCGGAAGTAAATGCGTGCCCGAAGTGTCACGAAGGCTTGTTGTCACAGTGGCGCAGCGCGGAAAACAAACAAACAATCAGCAATCTCCGATGCATCTATGTGTGCGAGCGCGAACGACTCAATTTTTCATAATTTAACGGCCAGGTTAACTGATGTATGCGATATATATAATTAAAAAATCCGACGCATCCTTTTCTCGAGCAGAATCTTATTTTTACGGCGGACCTGAATAAGTGTACTCACTATGGAATGATATTTAGTCGATAGTACGTCCCTGAAGAAAAATTGACGTCACAACCCATGTGTAACAGGTCGAAAAATTAGTAACGGTCACTCTAACAGATATGATATCCTAAAAAGCTCGCTTTCTTCCAGAAAAATGACTCGGAGATAGTGTGGCACTCAATAAGTCGAATCCGAGTCGTTCCGGAAAGGCAGTACTAAATGGTTTTAGGTATAAAATTCACAAATAAATACGGAGCAAAGGAAAACGTGACTGTACTACCCACCGTCTTTAACTTCCAAATATCTATAACTTTAGAAGAATAATTGGATTTTTATGTATAAAACATGATACGAACGTTGAAAATATATAATTTCGAAATAAAATGAATAGATGAAATAAATATTCAATTTGCCCCAAAAATATGTCAAAAATATTTTCTACGTCAATTTTTCACAAACTTATACCTTTTTTATTAACTTTTAATACATATCCGTTGTTACCGTAAGATTTCATCTTTAATTTAAAAAAATAGAAATCAATAGTCTTTCTTAGGTCCCGATATATCCCGTATAATATGAAGAGTACGGAAGAACTACTAACGAAAATAAAGAAAAATAATTGAGTAGATGTTTGCTGTCGTTAAACTGTTGTTTGTAGTACTTGGAGAATTCGGAAAATAGAAAATGTTTTTAAAGTACCTTACTGTGTAGCTTGGAAAGCAGTAGAAGTACACTTGATTGATGATATTGAATCGTCACCAGATCTTAGAACAGGTAACAAATTACCGCCCGAAACCTTACAAACCGTACAAGATTTTGATTAGGAATGCGATGTCAGTCGGCAATTGCCTGGGAATAATGACTACGTTTGGGTGAAAGAAGATGATGCTTCCCAAACAAACTGTAACGTGGCAAATCACGTTACAGTGCCATCTGCCACGTGACTGAAAACGGGGATAACTTAAGGAGAGACTGGTCTTCAAGAACCGCTAATATTTTGATTACGTATATTTTTGGAGACGATTTCATCTTTTTATGGGGGGGGGGGGGGATTGCTGTAAAGAAGCGCTAGTCTTTGCTTTGGTGACGACGTCACTCTACACTTTTTTTTTATGTTGCATTATGAATCTGCCGGGAGGTTTTTATCCCAGGGGAAATGTTGTCGTTATAGGGGGAACTGCTCCGAAGTAGCGCTATAATTGTTAATATGGCAGCATCACGATATATTTGGTATACTTTAGAATTAAAGTTGGTGTATTTGAGATATTTTAAGACTGAATAGTTGATAATTGTAAAATTACTTATAATTCGGGCTATCGTTCATTATTTAATTTTATTTCGATTATTTCCTGAAATAATATTTTGCATGCGATAAATCTTACAGGCATAAATATTTGTATTCTTAATTGCTCTTGTTATGGAAGACGGATCAAGGACGGCCTTGTTTTCGACTTTGAACATCACAAGTCGTTAACATCCACCGTTTAACGTCAAGCACGCTGCTTGCTACGGGTGTATAGGGGGAACGATGACTGGGGATTCTGGAACGTTCGCGAAGGGGAGAAGATGGACCGGTGGGTAAGTCTAGCCGCGCTGCCAGTACGGGCCGCTGGGTCTCTCCCTACTATCGAGATCGCGGTGTAGAAGGTGTAAACGGCATAAGCGACGCGATTGCCACCGACGCGTCGAATAGTCAGTTCGTTGGTAACTGCCCTGGAGCATGGAGGTATGTCTGGTCTTCAATAAAGGCACCGACAGCCCTGAGCACGAGCACCTTTCATGCTGCGAAGTCCTTCCGTATGCCAATATTTCGATTCTTTGTGGCTCAGGGTTACTTATTTAATACGCTCTTTTCCGATTGTCCGCTGCCATTTTTGCGAATGATAGTGAAAGTGTGAAAACGTAAATCGCTTTCGGATATCTGAGTAGGGCCCGCGAATCTCTATGCGGTTATATTCTGATAAACTTCCTTTTCGCGGAAAATATCTCGATTTAATTCTTTACCGCGAAACTATTATCGTTTTATTTGGCATATTCGGGAAAATTCGGGAAAGCTGACACTCTGAAGCAAAGACAAGATGAATTAGCATTATTACAAGATCACAATTTTAAATACAGCAAAAGGATAAAAGACTTGATAACAAGCTGAGCACTAGTATGAACACGACTGCTGACAGTTTTATACAAGATTCACAAATAATAAATCACCTGAAAGAAGAAAATAATTTACTACGTGAAATAAATGTATTATTAACCGAAAAAAAATTAAAAATTGACTAAAGAAATAAAAATTCAAAATGTAAATACACCTATAACTTATTCTGAAATTACGAAGAAAATAACGAAACAGAGAGTTCCAGCGATTATAATAAAAGTAAACAAGATTCAAAAAACATAAAAAAGAAAGGTATAATAAGCAAGGTGAAATTACAAAATACGACTATTGGAATAAACAAGTTGTCAACAATGAATAACGGAATCATGAAAATAAATTGTGCGGATTTAAACAGCGCAGATAAGGTAACCGAAGAAATACAGAAGAACTTGAATGAAAAATATGAAGTATGGCGTGATAAATTGTTAAACATTTTGTTCCTATGTACATATTTTGAGTTATAATCCATCACGAACGCGATTGGCGGTTAGTCGACAAATCAGCGGCGCTCTTAGGTGTGAGAGTAGGTGAGGTTAGGCGGGAAAGCGAGCGAGGCGCGGGAGCGTGCGTGCGGAGGAACCAGACGGGATTCCGATTCGGAGGGTCGTCGTGACTGGACGCGTGCGCGAAGATCAACAGAGAAAAGGGAAGGCGAAATCGGCGTGTGGCGCGCAGAACTCGATTAACAGTGTTGCGACGCGTAGGCGTGAGTTTGGCAGCGAGCTGCGATTAAAATAAAAACAAATGGACTAACGATCTTGTAATGATATTATTGTTTCGAATTGCGCGGGCGTCTAGCCCATTCGAATTTCGCGCGTTTCGCGGGAGTATTCGACGACGGCCCGTAGCGTCGCTAGTGCACTGACTCTATTTGAAGATTTTGAATCTCCCGCGTTCTCCCCATTGCAGCGTAGCATGTGGAATCAAAACAAACATGTCCTATATGTGTTACGTCGGTGCGGTCGGAAAACTGTCAAATCGGTGTGGAAGTTTCAAAAAAGCGGAAAAGGCGAGGATACCGTGTTCATACTTCGTCTAGAAGACACCAGAACTTTCCGGCCCCGAACCTATAAAGGTGCATCATCGGGAACATCCGCCCTCATTCTCCTCGACGTCCCGTCAGGATCACGACGACGGCAGCGAGGATTTCGTCGCACGTTTTTACCATCAGGAAGGCGGTATAATCCCGATCGGGATTATATGTAGTCTACCAGGTTCGATCACCTCCTGCAGCTTCGACCGTTTTGACGGCCGGCTGGATTTTTACCATCCACAAGGAGCAGGGAGATTTCGTTTGAAGTGACATTCCCCAGCAAAAGGATACCGGATGAAGACAGTGCATTAGTGTTGTGTGAATTGTGTTTTATGAGAAACTATGCAAGTTCCTTTATCGTTAGAAAGAAGGGTAATCATTTTCATTATTAACGGTTGCAGGTCAGGTGTGGCGAGACTTGCACATTCTGAATATAACGTATGAAGTGTGGTGAACGTTTTTCTCATTTTCTAATTTTATATCGTATGACGTCTGGTGAACGTTTTTTTTTTATGTTGTAATTCTATGACGTGTGAAGGTTGTGAGCGGTTTCTTTATATTTGTAAATTTTGCGGAAGTGGGAACTCTTTTTTGTAATAATTTTGCACTTGTGTTAAATATCATTTAGAAGCATTTGGAATTTTTCAAATATAGAAAACATTACAATCTGTGTCGATGAAAGAAAGAGCGATCCGCGAAGCCTCGGTTTCGAACTCACCGGCAATCGCAGACGTTTCGATTTGAGTGTACGAAAATAAAGACCAATCGTTGAACATTAAGTGTGCATTTTTTTGTGTTTTGGTTCTGTGTCGGCCTTACCCACAGCAATTCAGAAGTGGGATTACTGCAGCAAATTTCGCCGAAAATCTATTCTCTTCTGGAAAGTAAAAAATTTTCGTGAGCCAATATGGCGGCCTTGATTTGTGCGCGCTTTCGCAATCTTGCGTAATCCTAATTGTATGACGATTTTGAGAAGTTTCAACGAGCAATGGGGGACGGGGAAGCCGCGCCTGATACGGCACAATTAATGCAAATGATGGCCGAGATTTTGCAACAAAATCAAGCCACGTTAGAAACCATGCGACAGGATATGGCACAAAGGGCGAACGCACCTCCGGCAGTTAATATCATGCCGGACTTGGTGAACAGCCTTCACGATTTTTATGGGACAGAAGGGCCGGAAACAGCGAGAGTATGGTTGACAAATATTGAGACTTCAGTAAATCTGCACCAGTGGACAGAACCCATGGCGTTCGAAGCAGCTCGCCTTCATCTCAAGGGATCGGCTCGCAATTGGTATGAAGCGCGAGTGACAACAGTAGTCAACTGGGCGACCTTTCGATCTGCTTTTAATACGACATTTACATACGCACGCAGCCAAACAGATATGTGGAAGGACATGATGTCACGCATAAAAGGCGCGAGTGAACCATCCACGCAGTATTTCCACCACAAAGTGAAATCGTGTAGAAATCTGAACTTGCCGGGTGCTGAAATCCGGAAACAGGTAGTGCTGGGACTTGGATCTAGACAGCTAAGTGACTACATTCGAGCTAAGACATTTGTGGATCTAGATCACGTACTACGCTCGATAGAACAGTATGAGCGAGACGACAAGGAAAGACGCGATCTTTTCGGCCAACGTCCTACAGCGCCAACAGGCGGCGCGACCGTAAGCAAAGTTAGAGAACCCGCAGCGACCATGCGACCAGTCGTACCGAGTGTCAAGACTGATGTATCAATTTGTACGTTGCACGAATGGCTGCGAGTGATAACCCTTCGAATTATCCGTTACCGCCCAGTCAGCAGGAAGATCTCATTAAGTTCTCTTAAAGATCTCCTAAAATTTTTCTGACGTCTTAATTTTGAATCAGAATGTTCTCATAATGTAGTCCAATGCGTCAATTTATAAGTTCATTCTGATCTCACCATAATGAGGTCTTTATGATTTCTTCGTAAAGATATCATTGTGAGTTCTTCTTAAAGGTCTCATTATGACAGCATTTAAGACCTTTTAAGCGGTTAGCCGATAAGGTAGTACTCTGCGCTAAAAAAATGTAAAATAAAAATTATTGAATCGATTTTTCTAAATTCGGGTTCGTACAAAGTAAATCTAATTATTGTATACCAGATTTTCTAAAAAATATTAAAGAAATTAATTCCGAATTTGTTGAAATATATAATTTTTACCTATTTCAGAAAATTCTTATTCAATTCTCCATTAATTTCTTTATTATTTTCTTAGAAGATGGTGCACAGTGGTTAGAATTACTTTGTTTGAGCCCGAATTTTGAAAAATTGGTTCAATCATTTTTAATTCACATTTTTTAAATGTAGATTACTACCTTATCGACTCACGACTTTAGAACTCCATGAAGGAAAATTAAAAATTGCAAATATAATATGATACAGAAATTTCTGTGATTATAGGTAGTATTTTTTACAGGGCAAATATAATTAAAAAAAAGATTGCTTTTATTTTTAAACTAGAACTTATAACATTAAACATACAAATTAAAAATTCTTTATATTTCAATCTAGTATATCATTTATATCTCTTTTATCATTCATGAGATTTATTATTTATTTTATTGTTTTCCTTGTTTAATGCGATCTCCTGCATGTTGTAACCATGTTTTCATTATCGCTTGAATCTGGGCAATCGACGTTCCTTGAGTAGCGTACATCACGCTTTCTGTAAATAATTATAACATAATTTTACTGTATAAACATTTTACAAGATCGTATTATTAATTTCATGAAAATATACACACATGCATACGTCGCGCGCGCACGTGCACGCATGTGTGTTTATGTGAGTTTATTTATTTATACACTCACCTATAATGATATCGGCAATGTTGGTTTTGCATATAGCCTTAGTATTTTTTTGGCCGGTCCAAGATAGATTGTAGGCTAAGGAATTTCATGTGCATAGTACAAATATTACAGTGTACACAATGAAAGTATGATATATAATAATCAACACGTATTTTAAATATACTTTGTAACACAAAGTAGACAGTCCGTCTACTTGCGTTCCCAACTAAAATACTTACCTCAAGAAAGAAGACTGAATGTTGGTGCTCGTCCTGTCAACTCGTTGGTGTCATCGTCTCGTCTTGTCCAGCTGTCCAAGAACTCGATATACCTGTAAACATAGAAATTATTAATCATAATTGTTTTAAATAAAGAATCTGTCAGTGTCGTGAAGTAAAGTTATCGTCCAAGGAAGAGGCATATATGGAAGAGGAATATATTTAAAAAAATGTAAACACTATACTTACATGTGCACTCAGCTGTTCCGATGGTCTGCTTCCTCGTGCCGGAATCCCTGCTGGCTGACGTCCTGTTCCTGAAACATAAATTTACCCATCCTTACACAAAGAAATAGTCCTTATTAATTAAAGTTTAAACTTACCGTAATTGCTGCTCCTTTTTCGCTTTCCTCCAAAACTCCAAACTCCTTTTCCCGTTGCCGTCGAGAGGATGACTCCGATTGCATTCTCCTGTACCCGATCCTTTGGCACTCGAACCCGGAGTGAACCACACACGAAAACCCGCACAAACTTTAAATTATTCACTTCAAAACACTCGAAAATCTCGAAAACCGAGACGACCTGTCACTTCAGTCGTCGTTCACCGTGGACTGGTTATCGCGCAGTTTTACGCGCAACTCGTCGGCCATCTTGATCAAACTCAGTCCCTATTGGTCAATTCATTTGTACAGCGTCTCTGTCTACCTTCCATATTCGCGTAGTCGACGTTCGTCGCACTCATGCATGGAATAGACTATTGCTGTCGCGCTCATCGAGTCGACGTTCGTCGCACTCATGGCCCAATGTACAATTACTAATTCGTCATCAATATTGTCTGCGCTTGTCGCACTCGTTACATGTATCATTACCCCTTCCAGTGCCGAGTAAATGTTCGTCGCACTCGTGCAGAAACCTCATTCAGTCGCCCACCCCTTTTTGAAAACTTAGACTTGCCCTACTATTCCCAGCATTGCCAAAATTATGTTCCCCGTCTTTGTCCTTACGTTGTCTTAAATTCGTCCTTATTCGTAATTGTTTTTCCTTTTTGTTTGTCCCCTGAAAGTTAGTATCCAGGACTGACGCTGTGGCGTGAAGGTAACGGGTCAGACCATCTTCACTTCACTTCTTGTAAACCGTTAAGGCGAGCAAATCGTTGTTATTACATTGTGAACAAATTAGATATATTGTGTTATTGCGGCGTATAGAGAATTGTATTGCGAATATCGAGATACTGCAGTTAGAGTCAGTACTGTGCACAGTGCGCGGCGAATTATTATTATTATATTTTAAATTATAATTAATAAAGTCCTCCCCTATAATTTTGTAATTTCCCCTTCTAAATATATATCGATACAACACATCCCCTTTTATAATTGTTATTTTTTTTATTCCCCCCTTTTTTTTTGAGTAAAAAACCAGAGTCCCCGTATCGTCGGGACTCAGTACAGTTGTAAATGGCGCAGCCAACGTGTGGCCCGGAAAATTAAAAAGTGAAATAGTAAAAATTAAAAGAAAAGAAAATTTTAAGTGTAACGGTCTCGCGAAACGGTTGTTGGCTCGCGTGACCAACAGAAAATTTTTTGAACAACAGTATTTCTCTGAATTCCCTGAACCCCATTTCCCAATACATAATTATTAATAAATGTAATATAATATAATATATGTAATATAAATTTAAATATATGTGAGATGATATATATGGTGCAATTATTATATGAAAAATTTTATGTGAATGAAATAATAGATATTTTCTTTCAGGTTTTCTTGTTAACATTGGAAATAAGTTTTCCTTCTATTAATTATTTGGGAAGTGAAATTATTAATTAAGTTAAAGATTTTCAAATTTTATGGTGTTCGAAAATTTCCCCCTCCCCTCCCAGTGTTTATTTGAATTGAGTGTGTGAGAACCGTGAATTAAATTTTTTTATTTTTTTTTTCTTTCGATTTATTATTATAGAATTTAATAATTTGAATTGGTTTAAAGTGAATTAAATTTTTTTTTATTATTAAATTTTTTTTTTAGTGGTTGTTATTATTAAATTTAATTTTTTTATTATTGATTTAAAAATAAAATTTTTTTTTATTTGAATTAATTTAGAATATTTTAGTTATTTTTATATATTTTTTTTTGTGATAAAATTATTATTTTTTTGTTTATTTGTGTGTTTAAAAAAAAAAAAAAAAAAAAAACAATGGCGGAACAATACAGACTGTTCTGGGATAATCATGTTGCCCACAATACCACCCCCACACCGGAAGTACCAACAACTACCACTAGTGCGACAGTCCCAACAATAACCCCTCCAATAATAACTACAGTACCCGTGACTGCAACTTTTGTGACCACTACCTCTACTGCTTCAGGATCCCGAAAGGCCACTAAAGAGCAATATGAAGCCATATTAGAGAGCATTGAAAATATGAATTTCTTAGATTTTATTAAAGAATGCGATAGGGCTGAAATTGCTTTTAGCGGTGACTTTAGAATAATGCAAGATCGGTTAACACGATATAAGGTGTTAACTACTTACCCCGATTCCGATGTTGATTGGAATGAAGCAGTGGATGGTAGAGGTGAAGCATTACCAGTTACCCTTGGTGAAGCATTAAGTGACCCAGTAATAGGAAATATAATCCGGAACCCCTTACAAAATACTGTACCCCCTAGCACCGTTACTACTAGCGCCGCCCAGGAGCTTGGCGCTCGCGTACGGGATCCTTCCCTTATTTTTCCTTCCGATCGATCTCGCGCGTTTTATAAAGACCCAGAATCTTTTATGGAAGATCAGTCCAGTCATCCTGAACCACCTACCCATTTAAATACCCTTTTAAGATCCTCAACTATCCCTACAATTTCCTTAGCCCCTGCCACTCCTCCCATTATTAACCCAAATATAACCTGTGCTCCTCCCTCTCGTCATACTGTCCATTTTCCCCCTGACCAAACCTATAATTTATCCCTCCACGATCCTCATGGCCACAGTACAAAGGTTGGCCCCACTCCCCGATTCTTGAAAAATATTCAGACTCCTACCAAATCATACTTCGGTTGCTCTGCATGTCCGTCGCAGACAACCGGAGTATGGAATAAAAGCGCTGTTGAGCAATGGAGAACCCAAGGTCCAAAATTTTCCGGAGAGGACGATGAAGACGCCGAAATTTTCCTACTAAAATTAAAGGAATACGGCGTTAGTCGAGAACTCTCCGAGGAAGAATTATTGCGTGCTCTCCCCGAGGCTTTAACTGGATCTGCTTTAAATTGGTATCGAGTAGAGCAGGGATGCTGGTCCACTTTTGATCAATTTGTCTCCAGTTTTAAATCGGTTTTTGGTCAGATGCATTCCGAAATAAGTATTCGACGAGATATTTCCCTACGTACCCAAGGTTTAGAAGAATCCGCCCGAGACTTTATAGTAGCTTTACGTGGTCTTTTTAATTTATTATTCACCCCTCCACCCCTTGAAGAACAATTAGCTATATGCTGCCACAATTTGCGTCCAGCCGTATCGGAAAGAATTTCTCGAGAAAAGGTAAATAATTTCTCAGAATTGTACCAATTATGTAGACATTATGAAAACATAATGCAGAGGGAAAAACAATATAGGCCCCCTCCTTCTGCCTCCCTATCCTTTTGTCCTACCTATGCCTATAACCCTAATAAAAATAGACCAAAAATAAGAATTGCTGCTACCGATCCAGTTCCTGAAAATCCCCCTTCCTTTCGTACTCCAAGCCCTACCACATCATCATCGGTCCCACAAACCCCGATTAATCCTTTAAGGCAATATCGTCCAAAAATTCCTCCACCTCCTTTAAACCGGAAAGCAATGCAAAAACCAAAATCACAACCAGAAGTTTCTTCCATTCCACCCCTAATGAGTAAAGTAGTAAAAGCCCCCTCTCAACCCCTAACAGGTAATAGTGTAAGATGTTTTAATTGTAAGAAAATAGGCCATATTTTTAGAGAATGTCCCGATTCCCTCGGATACTTTTGTTTCATTTGTGGATATCCGGGAAAATCGTCAGTAAATTGCCCATCGTGTGCTCGTAGGCGTACGGGAAACGCTTACCCGGGGGGACCAAATCGTTCCTGTCTCCCCGTAAAAATTTGTTTCAGAAACCCCATAAAATCCGATTGAATAATTTAGGTTGTATACATTCCCCTTCATCAGATCCTCGTTACTACGTTTGGTTAGAATTGAACGGAACCCCCTTAAAAGCCCTTGTAGATTCTGGAGCATCACAAACATACTTAGGTGTTGGTTGTGAGAGCATACTGGCTCCATTTTTAAGACCAATTGAAGCAGAAGTAAGAGAAGCAGACGGAAACGTTGTCCCTTTGCGTGGAGTCGTGTCCCTAGAAATAAAATTAGATAATGATGTCCAATTGTTAGATGTGAGAGTAGCCCCCCTTAGTTATGCATGCGTTTTAGGAATAGATTTTTTAGAATTATTTGGAATTAAGATTGATTATGAGAGAGGAATATGGAAAACTAAAAACGGCCCTTTTCGTAAATTCGGTAGAAATATTGGTATGATTCCCGTCCAACCTATTTATGATTGTGCCGGTTTAATAAAACCATCATTTTATGCAGAGAAAAGACTTAATGAACTATTAACCCGATTAATTCCCGTATCATATTCCCCAGTCCTAACCCATACCCATCTAGCCCAGCATACTATCAATGTACAAAATCATCCCCCTATTCGACAAAAACCCCGTGTGTTATCCCCTTATATGTTGAGAATTGCCCAAACGGAAGTTGATAAAATGTTAAGTGAGGATGTAATTGAAAGATCTATGAGCCCGTGGATGAGTAACCCTGTAATTGTCCCAAAAGCCGACGGTAAGCACAGATTTTGTATAGATTATAGAGATGTTAATAAAGTAACTTTGAAAGACGCGTATCCCATCCCTAATATGGAACGTATTTTATCAGCAATGCGTCGTGCCCGTTGTGTTTCCAAATTAGATTTAAGCCAAGCATACTTCCAGGTCCCCGTAGAACCCAGTAGTCGCCCAATCACCGCCTTCGCCGTCCCAGGAAGAGGCATGTTTCAATTTAAGAGAATGCCTTTTGGATTAACAAATGCCCCTGCCACCTTCCAAAGGCTAATGGATAGACTCATTGATCCTGCTTGGGAACCCCATGTCTTTGCCTACCTAGATGACGTAATAATAGCCACGGAATCGGAAAACGAACATTTTAAGTATTTAGAGATTGTTTTGAAAACATTAGTTGAAGCTGGTTTAGATATAAATCAACAAAAAAGTGAGTTCTTCTGTTCCGAGGTTAAATATCTGGGTTACGTCATAGGCAAGGACGGGTTAAAAGCGGATCAAGATAAAATAACCCCTATTTTAGAATACCCCCCTCCTACTACCCTGAAACAATTACGCCGATTCCTGGGAATGGTTGGTTGGTATGCCCGTTTCCTCCCTAACCTATCTAGAGATCGAGTCCCGTTGACACAACTCCTAATGAAGAATGCATCCTGGCACTGGGGAGCTGAACAACAACAAGCCTTCGATACCCTCCGTTATTCCCTTACCTGTACTCCTGTTTTAGCCCGTCCTAATTTTGAATTACCCTTTTCAGTCCAGACAGACGCTAGCGACGTTGCTGTAGGTGCCGTTCTGACCCAGGAAATAGACGGATTTGAACATCCCATTGTTTTTGCGAGTCGAGTATTGACTGCGGCGGAACGGAAATACACAGTAACGGAGCGAGAGTGTCTAGCTGTGTTATGGGCAGTAAAAAAGTTCAGGCCCTACATTGAGGGAACCACCTTTGACGTGATCACAGACCACAGTAGTTTACAGTGGTTAAGAAATTTACGTGATCCGACGGGACGATTGGCTCGTTGGGCACTGGCCTTACAGGCGTATGATATGAAGATAATTCATAGGAAAGGATCCCTCCATGTAGTGCCGGACGCCCTTTCCCGAATGTATGATTCTTTTGATGCCGCCCTTTTTGCGATAGGAGATTCCGAAGATAATTGGTATAAAGATAAAATGAATAATATTAGAGAATTCCCATTTAAGTACCCTAATTGGAAGATAGTTGAAGATAAGATATATTACCATCGCCCTCACCCTGTTATAGAGCCCGCCGTGGAAGACCTTGATGCTTGGAAGTTAGTATTGCCCTCAGAATCCCGTCTTCGTGCCATAAGTGATGCCCATGATAACCCACAGTCTGGTCATTTAGGAGTCGACAAAACGTATCAACGTTTGATACAAGACTTCTTTTGGCCTGGCATCTTTCATGATGTGGCCAAATATGTCGCTCGATGTCCTGAATGCCAACGCCAGAAAGTATCCCAACGCCCTCCTGTAGGTTTGATGCGAGAAAGAACTACGGAATATCCCTGGAGTACCGTAGCTGCCGATTTAATGGGTCCCTTTCCCCCCAGTAAACATCAGAATCAGTACATAGTTGTTTTTCAGGACCTATTTACCAAGTATGTGGAGGCAAAAGCCCTTCGATCGGCCACAGGATCGGCAATATCGATGCTTTGTACTCTTTAGTGGTCAATCGTTGGGGTTGCCCACAATATTTTGTCCCCGATAATGGAAAAGAATTTGATAATAAGTACTTGGATCATCATTTACAGCAGCTAGGTATCTCCAAAGTCCCAACACCCCCCTACCATCCCCAAGCGAATCCTGTGGAACGTGCCAATAGAACCCTAAAAACGATGATTTCCTCTTTTGTTGGTATGGATCATCGTGATTGGGATTTGCACTTAAATGAATTCTGCTTTGCCATGAATACGTCAGTACAAGCCTCCACCCAAATGACCCCTGCCTTCTTAAATTTTGGTCGCAATCCCCGTCCGGCCCGAAGTATCCGTAATAATGACCCAGTCACCCTTAATAGTAATGACCCCACGGCATGGAGAGATAGAATAAAACGATTACCGTTGATTCATGATTGGGTTCGAAAGAATTTAGAGCAAGCTGCAAAAAGACAAGCCCGATATTATAATAGAAATCGTGTAGACTCCCGTTTTAAAATAAATGATTTAGTAATGAGAAGAACAAGAGTCTTGTCGTCCGGAATTCAAAATTTTGCAGCTAAATTAGCACCCAAATTTACCGGTCCCTTTCGAATTATTAAAGTATTGTCCCCGGTTGTGTATGAGATTGAAGATAATAGTACTCGGAGAAATCCAAAAGTACACATCAAGGATTTGAAATTGTATGTGACCCCTGATACACCCGTTAATAATAATTTTTCCGGCCCAAGTAATGAAAATCCGATTATGAGTAGAAATGAAGAAACCCCTAATACCGTACAAATTACCCAAGAAATACCCCCTCTAGTCAATCTTCCTTCAAAAAGAAGAGTGGGTAGACCAAAAAAATCACCCATTACCTATCCGACATATAACCCCATAGATCAACCCGTAAATGAACCCCGTAAATATAACCTTCGTTCAAGAACCAATCAATAGGATAAAAATAATATAGAGTAGAAGTTGGACGGAAATAGAGAACTATAAATATATAATTTATGAATAAATTATATTGTTTTAGGAAGAATGCCAATGAGACGAGCGCGTTTCGGGCCAAGGAGCCGAAATACGGAGCGGCCAGAATACGTGGCCCCGAAATGGAGTCCGGTTCCGCAGGCTCCGCAGCTGGAACGGATTGCCAGCCGCTCCTACTTCGTTTCGAAGAACCACCCAGCTCCTACTCCTGACCCCACTTCCCCATTTGATTTTCCCCCAACATACCCTTCATCCAAATTCCTCCCAGCCTCCTTTAACCCTATTCCTCTTCCCCCTAGACCTTTCTCCTTCTTTGCCGGCCCTCATAAACCTTCACCCCTTTCTAGACCTTCATAGCCTATAACTCCTTCACCCATCTCAAGATCTCCAACTCCTCCTAAACCTTCACCCCTTCATACTCCTACTAGACCGTTGTCTCCTCTTATTTCCTCACCCCTACAACCATCTTCACCTCCTTCTAAACACCCTTCCCTGCCATATACCCCCATTCAATATCCCATTCCTTCTCCTAAATCCAAAAATTACCGCCGAATGGTGCCGGCTATGGCCAGTCTGGCCATAAGCGAGCGCAGGGTAACGGTCCCCAGGACGGACCAGAAGGTGGTCATCGTCCACCCTGCACCGTCGGGATCTGCCCTCTTGCGACAACCGCGATGCCCACCACATGTGTGGATGGAACGGCAGGCTATACAAGCCGTCGCAGCTACCCTCGAAAAGGCAAACCACCCGGGATTCGACAATTCACGGCCGGCACATTCGGCCGTAATTTCATCAATCCCCGCCCTAATGTCCCTAAAAATTCCTCGTCCTTTATCCTTACCCTCTTCACCTTCACCTTCCATAAACCCGAATGCCTTCCCTCCGGGATTTAAATGCAAAAGGTGTCGTCAGGAAGGACACTCGGCAAAAACCTGCCTGAAACCCCGTTTCCCTACCACCCAATAATCCCTTCCTTATTTCGCCTGTTCCTTTCGGCATCCCTTCCTTATTTCGTCTGTTCCTTTCGGCATTCCCTAGTTATTATTCGCCTGTTCCTTTCGGCATTCCCTTTATTATTTCGCCTGTTCCTTTCAGCATTCCCTAGTTATTATTCGCCTGTTCCTTTCGGCATTCCCTTTATTATTTCGCCTGTTCCTTTCACCATTCCCTAGTTATTATTCGCCTGTTCCTTTCGGCATTCCCTAGTTATTATTCGCCTGTTCCTTTCGGCATTCCCTTTATTATTTCGCCTGTTCCTTTCGGCATCCCCTTGTTATTAAATTGCCTGTTCCTTTCGGCAATACCCTTTATTATTAATTGCCTGTTCCTTTTGGCAGTACCTTTTTAGTATTTTATTTTTTTTATGTTTTGTTAATAATATGCATTTTAACTTTGGTAAACATTGTAATTATTTGTGTATTATTTTGTTTGTTCAGTATAAACTTTGAAAATATGCCCCCTCATTGGTTGTTTGTGATATTATTAATGGAATATTTAGAGATCCAGTGTTAACAAGAAAAATAATTATTGGAAATATTTTGTTATTGTTTGTTGTACATATATTTGCATCATATCACATTTATCTGATAATAAGAATAATTTTTGTTGGCAATCTGCGATTATTATGTCCCTTCTTTCCACTCGATCTTATCCTTTCCTTATATGATAGCCCTCTACCTTAGCCCGGACAGCCGTATCGTGAAATCGTAAAGCGGAAATTGATGTAAGTTTAGATTTTAAGTTTGTTTATATTGTATGACGATTCGAGAATTTTATGTAGTGTATTCAAAATCTACTTTCGTCAGGCCCGGGGGAATTTGTAACACAAAGTAGACAGTCCGTCTACTTGCGTTCCCAACTAAAATACTTACCTCAAGAAAGAAGACTGAATGTTGGTGCTCGTCCTGTCAACTCGTTGGTGTCATCGTCCCGTCTTGTCCAGCTGTCCAAGAACTCGATATACCTGTAAACATAGAAATTATTAATCATAATTGTTTTAAATAAAGAATCTGTCAGTGTCGTGAAGTAAAGTTATCGTCCAAGGAAGAGGCATATATGGAAGAGGAATATATTTTAAAAAATGTAAACACTATACTTACATGTGCACTCAGCTGTTCCGATGGTCTGCTTCCTCGTGCCGGAATCGCTGCTGGCTGACGTCCTGTTCCTGAAACATAAATTTACCCATCCTTACACAAAGAAATAGTCCTTATTAATTATATGTTCTTCTTTAACACTGTCGCCGCAGTTCTGTTCACCTTCTCGGACTAGTGTGAGTGTATTATCTTTGCGGCCGTCAAAATACAGCCCGTATACATAGTGAATGCTTTCGGTGTTTTGGAGCTTAATTCCAACATTTTTTTTTGCTCGACTACTTTGCATCCATAAAGGCAGATGAAACAATCAAGGCCGCTCCTTTATCACTTACTCCGAATCTTTGGGCAGCTAAAGCAGTGTGTTTTAATAATAGTGTGTTTTGTTTGATTTTAGATGGTGGAAGAGAAAATTCAGCATCAACATAGTTTTTGGAAGAAGCTATGAGCGGCGCACCGACATTGTAGTCGTCTGTGTAAGTGTCTGGTTGATTTGTTTCATCAAGTGTTGTAGCTGATACTTTCTGGTAAGTGTTGATGATGAATAGCGTTTTGAAAGCTATTCTTTACGTTCATTTCTCTTTGTAAATCTTTTTTGTTTCAGATAGATCAACACTTCCAATGCGACCAATTCTTCTGGTTCTTTCGCCCAAGAGAAAATAGTTGTTCAATGATAGGCACTTTCCTTTCCTTTGGACAATTGCATGAAGAAACAATGTCAAGCAGCGATGTCAAATCATTCTGTGACAGAAGAGACAAAGTCATCTCTTTTAGAGCGCCTTAAAAAAACATTTGTTTAAGTTTCTTATGGTATGTAGTCAGCATTTGTAGAACTCTGGTGTATGAGACTACCGCAATAGATGGATTTTGTAAAATATTTTCAACCTTTTTGCAACTATTTCTGAAACCTCTTTACTCATAGGTTCGTAGTTGTCGCATCGGCGGCGCCCTATACGAAATTTATTCAAACTGATAACACAAAAGAACATTCTGGTAATTGGGTAGCTTGGACTCAGTGAGGTCTTAGGATATATGCCAAACACAAGACATTTCTGTCTAAATTTAAATTCAGATACAGACATGTTGAGTTTTGTGTTCTGTTGAGAGAATGTAAGTGATAGCAATAGGCGAAATCAACGACAAGAGTGAACGAACTCGATGAAAGAATATTTGTGTGTAGACCTGTCGGAATGTGTTATATGGCGCAGGGGAATGAAAGTGATAGTGCTCGGCGAAATCATTCAGGGAGAAGTGTGGCCGCAAGCCGAATTTCACCTGCGCTCCGGCGCGCCGCCTTCTCGTTCGTGTTTCGGGAACAATTCGTCCTATGACCATGATCATACATACCATTTCGGTCCGGGTCGTCTAACACCCTTTGGCGGGACTCGCGAAGCAGTGGTTCGCTAGGGAAGATAGTCCGCCCCTGACCAGTGGGGACCGGTGTACGTACACCACCGGAAAAGACTGGTAGTCATTGTTTGCTTCGCGAGAATGACGGGTTTTAGTAGGCCCTTACAACTTCCGAGCCCAGTCCTTGGATTGGGCTGCCGAATAGGAAGTGCCCTAAACCCACAAGGGAGGGAGAGCACTTTAACCCTTACAAGCACGGTGTCGATCCAGATCGACACCTTTTTGTAATGCATTTTTTACATATTTCAGGTAATTATTAATCAATTTTCTTGCAATTTTTTACTTCATACCTTAGAAAAGATGTTAGGAAACATAAATAAATCAATATTTATCATTAATTATTATGTTATAATTGTTTAAATAATTTACAAATTGTAAATTTTATGAATTTTTTCACAAAAAATGTATGCTGAGACGAAACCGTCACTCAAACATGACAAAACTGGGTACTCGGGGGTTATTGGGGTCACTGATTACGAATCTGAACTCAGATTTTCAAAATTCAATATGGCGGATCTAAAATGGCGGACCGAAATGTGGAAAAGTTACTTGATAGATATGAAACCGGGTACTCGGAAGTTTTGGGGGTCGAAAAATTTTGGATTCGCCATATTGAATTTTGAAAATCTGAGTTCAGATTCGTAATCAGCGATCCCGAAAACCCCCGAGTAACGATTTTCAGCCATTTTCCGCGTAAGGAAAAATGTATGCTTCAAAGGGTTAAGTAAATTCAGAATACCATTTCGGTAGCTAATGACGCGGCAAACAACTTTTCTTTTATACAGTTTACCATGAGAAGCGTATTTCAGGCGCTAGGTAGGTAATTCTATGATTTTAGGGAAATTTCCGAAATTTCAAGGCCGAAGTTGGGGTTGAAGATGCAGTCCGGTCTCAAAACGAAAAATTGCATTGGAATCAGGAAATACTAAGGCAAATTTTCCGCACTATTAGAAATCTCGAATCGAAAAAAGTCCGCAGTAGACCCACCCTAACCACCACAGCTATGTTCAGAAATAGTGAAGATTATGCTACAGTTGGTCGCTAATTTCGTGACGGGTATCCTGATGAATAAGAAACAGAAGGAAAGGGATTGGATCCAACAAGGTGCAGAAGGAGGGCAATCTTCTCCTAGCCTAGAGTCCACGTGTCCGAAGTAATGCGTGAGCGGTTCCAACAACCCAAACAATATAAAAAATAACGTGAGTTATAAATTTATGCTTTAATAATGGATTCACGTTTAATAAAAATAATAATATATACCGAACTGGAAAAAATCAAAGATTCCGGCTTGGTAATAGCACAAATACCCGCATATTATTAGTCATTTTTTATTTTCTGTTGCTTTACATCTAAAGCACATATAATATTATGTTTTTGTTTGTTCAAAAGACCAATTATATCGAGAAATAAATTCAATTAGAATATTTATATTTATATTTACCGTCGAAAAATTTATTCATTTATTTGTTTGCAGAAGGGATCCGAAGTATATGTATAATGTGTAGCGAAATGAAGCTACCATCGAAACATACATGTACCTATATTCAATAACTTTAGCATTATATCTCCTCTGCTAAATTTATTTCAATTTCAAAAAATTACACAGTAAGCACGTATAAGGCATGGAGCCGAGGGTCGCCTTACTGTCGAGTCTAGCTGGGTTCCTGGGACGAAACGTGTACAAAGTTTGGGGGTACTTTAGTACAGTTTTACGTTTTCGTGTGCCCTTTTGTGTTGTATAGATTAAATTTATAAAATCCGTCCTAACAGTCGCATTTGACATTTAAAGAGCTTTAAGATAAAAAAAGAAATAATAATATCGGCTGAAAATTGAGACCCAGAACTCCGTTAACAAAAGAAAACTTATTCTCCACTGTGCTACCGTCCCATAGCAGAAGACTAAATACAACCTTGTAAAGAATATTTGTAACAAAAGGCGATCACATGCGCTCAGTCTACCTGCACGCATGAACCACCATAATTGTAGTTTTAGTAGTGTAAACCGTTAGCACGTTCGAATCACTGTAATTAGCAAGAACTGCTAATTTTTGTAGAAGGTCAGTCGGTGAGTATGCAAGCATTATTTTTAGTACGCGTAAAGAAATGGATAATTATTATATTAATTTAATTAATAATTATGGACTTTATTAAAAGTGATAATTCATTCGTCATAGGATTATAACGTGTTTAGCGAAAAAAACGTACGTGTTCATATTTTCCTTACCCATCTCCAACGAAATTAGTCTGCCAAGTGGTTCTAAATTTCTTCTAAGTTCATCACCAATTTGACGAACTATTTGTCCTCTGGCTGGCGCAGGGAGAGAAGCCCAATGCGGCCAAGCCTTTCGAGCTTCCGCAACAGCATTTCTGACTTCCTGCGGCGTCGATTCACGAATTTTCGCTATTACCTCTCCATTTGCTGGGCAAATTGATTCAATCACCTGTAACACGAATAATTATGCCACTTATGGACGCGTATATATAATTTCGATTCTGTATTTGAATCGTGAAGTTAGTCTGATATTTTTACCAGGTAATACTCGCTGTAACTTAGGTATGTTTGAATTATTATACACGGATTGTTTTTAAAGTCTAGAAAGTAATTCAACATTCATATTTCTGGAGTTATGAAACTCATAAGTATTTGCGTACCATTAATCCTATATGAATAGTTAAAGTATTCGATATTTATTGATATTTTAAATACGCTATTAAGCGGCGAGAAGGTCGTGCGAATCGCATTAGAAAACCCTTGTCTTGAACATTTTCTTATCTAATTTTACAAAAATTCAATATAGAAAATACCCTCGAGTCCGAAGGGTAGCTTTGGGGACGCTTTCTGTCATAAATTGAGACCTTTGGGGACCGTCCCCAAACTTCTACGTCATGTATTGGTATCTTTGGAACCGACCCCATATTTCCATTTATGAATTGCTAACTCATGATATAAGCACTTCGGGGACATTCATTGTAATGCAAATTAAAGGTAGTTTGCGGACCGACCGCAAACTTCTTGATTGTGATATAGGCAGTTCAGGAACATTTATTATAATGTAGATTTATGGTAGATTGCGGACCGTCCGCAAACTTCTTCATCGTGATATAGGCAGTTCGGGACATTCATCTATAAACTTCACAGTAATGATTTAGACATATCCGGAACTTTTATTAAATATATACATATATATTAAGAAATAGGCATTTTGGGGACATAAATTCTACTACAAAATAGGGTAATTTTAAAGGGGTTCAGTATTAATTACCCATTTCGAGGACATTTATATTAATGTATACATGCAATAAATAGGCATATTGTTTTACATGATTTTGAGAAAAGTTGACCATATCTTAACATTAATCCGACATTTCAAGCACATTTATATCAATATACTGGCATGAAATATTCTCCTTGAGAGTCGGTACTCAAGGGCACGTGCAGGATCCTGTGCTTGAATTCGGCATTTGGCGAACATTTATATCTATGTGTATATGTTTTTATGTAAGGAATTAGCCACTTTTGGGACGTATATTCCAATGCAAATTTACGTAATTTTGAGAAAATATTTCACAACTTAAACATGAAGTAGGCATTTTGGAGACATTGATATTAATGTATATGAATGGGGCACTTTGGAGACGCAAATTCTATTGTAAATTTACATTATTTTGGGAGAAGAATTCGACATCTGAAGCACAATTAGGCAGTTCGAATAGACTAATATTATTGTTTATATACGAAATTACCACTTTGTAGATGTGCAATTAAGAGTAAATCCAAAGGTTCTGAGCATTAATTAGGTGTTGCAGGATGTCATATTAAAGTATACGTAACAAATAGACACTTTGGGAGACATGTTCTATTACCGAGCCCAATTTTGTGATCAAATAATGTGAAGAACTTAACCACGGAGTGGGCATTTCGGGCCGTTGCAGTCAACGTATGTTTCAAATACGTACCTATGGGAGCATGAATTTTGATACAGGTTCTCGACATGTTGCAAACGAGTTGTAAGGTCTTGATCGGTAATTTCCTACTATATTCGCGTCATAAATATAAAATGACTCAATATTATAATGAAAATTATACCGGTTTTAAAAACTAGAATGTTTAAACTTTAACTATATGTAAGCACTTTGTCCCATGAGTAGAATTTTATGTTAGAATATTTTATTTTAAATATAAAAGTGTCTTAAGTGTCCAACCACTGGGACGTTTACCTTATATCTGTGCGAATCTGGTTGCGTAGTCTGAGTAAGGATTTCAAATTCCTTATCTGAGTTACCCAGAATTTCGAGGTCGCTGATTAAAAATGTGACCTCAGGTTTACAAAAATAACGATTGCGGATCCAAGATGGCGAATCAAATTGTGAAGAGTTGCTTAATCGAAATAAAACTAAGTACTTGGGGGTTCTCGAGTTCGCAAAATGTGAACCTGACATTGCATTAGTAATCGAGCATGGTCATCGGTTTATTTTACATGAAGTACATTACCGTGCTGCAAACGGTTAAATAATCATTATTTTGCTAGATTAATTAGTTCGAGTAAATGCAGCATACAAATAAAATATCTAATAGCTTATAGAGTATTTTATGCGGCAAACCACATACCTATACATATAATTTTAGTTTTATTAATTTTGTTAATGGATAAGATACAAGGAGCAAATTACACTGAGTCACAAGATTAAATTAGCTTAGTGTAATATTGACATACGTTAAGTGAAGTTGATTGACGTGCCAAAAGATTCTAATTGGATAATAATATTTTTGAATTTTTTTCCAATTTATAAGAAACATTCCCCGCTAAACAAGTAACCTTTTTGCAACGTCGCATTTGAGATGTAATTGGGTAAATTAACAACGTTTTGCAGTAACAGGTTATAAAATGTTTCTGTAACGTTCAAAAGTAAAGTTTTAATTTTAACCATTAATAAAACGTTGGAGAAACTTCGCGTTTTCGCATTTTTTTTTCGGAAGGTTATAGAATAGCCATTTTCCAACGTTCAAGTAACCTTTTTTTTTAAACATTTTTTATGTAACTATTAAAAGGTTACCTTAACGTTATATGTGCACCGGTTTTTATACCTATATTTGGCCACATATAAATAATGTTTTTTTAAAAATGTTATACGACGTTTTTTTAACATTGTATATGCCACGTTGTTGTTTAAACGTTGGTATATTATCAAATGTTTTTCCGAAGACTGCAAAACATTTGTTAAAACCCCGTGAAATAAGCGGTTTTCTATAGTCTCTACTGTGTGACCATATATGTTCATGGCACGCTTACTTAAAGGTGAAAGAAAATTAGTATTTTAAGAGTGAATAAAGCGTTTTCTTGATTATTTTTTATGCTTTACGAAATAAACTGAAGCTCACAAATCTTAGTTGGGAATTCATTAAAGCACAGTCAAAGTTTTTGAGAATGAATAACTTTTTCCGTTTTTGTTCGCTTTATGAGAAAACTTTAATTGAAGCTTTAATACATTTAATGCTTTTAGTTTAAGCGTTTTTAAAACAGTCCTTGAAAATGAATAACATTTATATCTCTTTTACGATAAAAATAACTGTATGAAATGTTTGCGTAAGTAAATGTTAACATTTGCAAAGAAACGTTTAAGTTTTTGTTTAAACTAAACCGGCATTTATCAATATGCTTCCTACGGTTGAGTATAAGTTACTCTTGTACACGCGGTAATAATACATATGCGACCGTAGCATAGCGGTTAAGACGTCAGCGTAGTAAACGGAAGACCCGGATTTGATCCTCGGTCGGGGTAAATTATTTGCAGAGTCGTAGATTTATTTGCGAGCGAAATTCTAAAACTGTGTTGCGTAACAACAACGCATACATAACACTTACATAATAATAAAGATTACTGTGATTTTTAGGACTATACAAACGCAAAAACATTCATTTTAAGAAGCCTCCGACTCCCGTCGATCAGGTCAATTTCTAAAATATCCAAACTCAAAAGAAACTGGATATCTTTTCGAAATTTTGGGTTCTTTATTATGAAATTTTGCATTACATAAAGCTGCAAAACAAATTTCATAAAGATCGATTGAGAATTGTAAAGGAAAAAAACCTGAACGAGGTGAAGGTGAGAAATCTTCTCTCGTTTCTGTTTTTTTCTCTTCTAATTCTGAATCGAAATTTGTTTTTCAACTTGCGTGACACATAATTTCATAGTAATGAGCTAAAATTTGCATTGCTACTTTATAACGCTTACTAAGGTTTTAATTATTTCCACATAAAAATTTGTGATTATAAAATTATCTAATTAAAATGAAAATCATTATTACCAGAACATTTTTAATGATTATTTATTTTTCGTCTGATTAACAAAATTGATATAATAAGCATAGTTTGAGGAAAAATGGATTAATGTATTCCTGAAGATTCGAAACAGAAAATATAGAAAAATAATAAAATAAGCGATCAGTGCATCTCATAATTTTACCCTCCATTGTACGGATCCATTTGGGGACTTAAAGTACTGAGCTATTAAGTCTCTTTGACGTACAGCTGCGGCTGTGCTATTATAGTTTTTAAAGTTGTTTCTTATTACTTCATTATTGATAGTGACTTCGTGGTTGTAATGCTCATTTGGACTAATTTCATCTGGTTTCGTCATTATAAAATTATGAAGACATACAGCTGCCATAATAATATTCTGTGTAGTTTCTACTTTAAAATTTAACAATTTTTGCAAAATTTCCCATCTTCCGGTTAAAATGCCGAATGCGTTTTCTATGATTCTTCTTGCCCTAGATAATCTATAGTTGAATATTATTTCTTTAATTCCTAATAACTGTCTACGTGCATATGGCCGCTACATGTAACAGCTCAACGGAAAGGCCTCAGCACCGACGAAAAAATAGGTTACCGGTAGAACACCATTAGTCACTGATCGCTCCGGCGGTAAATTGCGTCATTTATTGATCCTATGAAAGTAACGAGAATAAAAGCATATTGTTATTAGAAAAATTACCACACTATGTTGTCTATAAGATAGGATAGGATAAAGGATTTGGAATTTTCCCCCGCTTTAATGACGTAGATGCCTATTCGCGGGTCGGCTCTCGGGTGGAGAGGTATAGGATGGACAACACACAGAGATTATACATGACGGAACAGGACAACACAACACCCACCCAGAGCCAGTCCCCCCTACCCCAATATCGGTACCACCAGCAGATTCGGCGATCTGTGTCTTAGCGAATACGACGCGGGGCTTATCCTATCTTTATCCGAGATAAGACCCACGACGTATCGACCGCGGATAAGACGCTGACGGTACCGAATACTGCCGACGGGGGTCGGCAGCGGTCCCAAATTCGTACGCCCAGCAAAGATCCCCGGTTATTCCACACTGGACATAAGCAGAGAAAATTGCACGGACGGGGATTCGAACTCAGGACCTTCGCGACGTTCAGTTCGGGCGGACTAAGACTGACGCCTTAGCCCGCACGACCATCACGCCGTCTATATTGTCTATAAGAATTGGACAATAAATAGAGATATGGGCCATTCCACAAAAAAGAGTTTGTTGATTCCAGCTTCGAGTTTGGCTTTTAATTTTTCAATTCATTTTTACTTATAGAAATATTATTGGAACAAAAAAGTGATATACATAATTTGACAAATTCCGTGTGGTAGAAATCGCGTTTTTTACTAAAAAATTATATGAAAAATGGATAATGCTAGGGCGGTTATTTGTGTCTTGACAAATATTTTAGAAATAAATATAATAAGTTACCAAAATCTCCTACTTTCGCCCATGTGAAACGGTACTTCGCATCATGTGGCCATAGGCACTATATTAAAAAAATGTTTGTAATTATGGAAAGCACTGCCACTTTTTGGAGGGCACCCAAATTAGCACGATTCCGAGTTCTCGAACATTAACCCTTTGCGGCATATATTTTTCATTACACGGAAAATAGCTGAATTTTGTTACTCGGGGGTTTTTGAGGTCGCTGATTAGGAATCTGAACTTGGAATACGGAAATTCAAAATAGCGGATTCAAGATTGCCTCGATAAAATACCTTTTAATATTTCAATCATCCATCTTCAATCCGGCATTTTGAATTTTTAAAATCTTAGGTCAGGTTCGTAATCAGCAGCCCCCAAAACTCCAGTATTCCAACTGTAATGTTATGTTTAAAAGTTTCGTCAATAATGAATTTTGTATTTTAAACAGGCTATTTTTTAAAATTTGTTTATTATTTATCAATAAATTGACAATGATTTTAAAAATTTAGCACATCAATCTTCATTTTGTAAAATTCCATGATTATAAAATTACAAAAAGTATCGAAAAAATCGAATCACAGCTACATTGAATTTTCAAGGTATTGTTTAGTAATAGGTGATACCACTATGCCGCAAAGGGTTAAATATTAATTTAAACCTTCCAAAAGATGTTTAAGGGAGAAGGGATAAAAGCGTTGGCATTCAAAAGTATTAATATCATCCACATAATGGACTAACACATTCGCAACCAAAAGTGGGCGATTCCGGTTTTTCAAAATTCCATGAAAATTTGTTTGACTTAAATCTTATCTGAGTAGAAAATGGCTAAAGGTAACTAATAAATTAGCCTCAACTGGTATTAGTTTTTTCTTCTAAAAAAGGAATTAACCCTATGAGAACAAGTGTACATAACAGAAAGTTTTTAAAAAATTATTTATATCTTCCCTAAAGTGAAACGGGCTCTGGGAATTGATTTCAATGTCATTAAAAGGTATGATCAGGTCATCAAACTTTTCAATTATTATAATCGCTCTGAAAATCGAAGATATCGTACAGTTGAAAGTCAATAAATTTTAATTTTAATTTTTCATAAGGTAAAATTTTAGTAAAGACGTTAAAAAGGAAATCAATAAAAAATTTGTGGCGAATTTACAACATTCCGAGTGAATGTAAGTTACCTATGTCCTCTCTTTATTAATATATTTCAAAAAATATTATTGCAACAGTTTTAAAATTCAGTCATTATTTTATTTTTAAAAATTGTTCTTTTTCGTGACTGAATTTCTTTAGTTCTTTTTTAAAGTTATTAAATTTTGGAATGCTTTTACTTTTCTTTCATTTTCATTACGTCCAACGATTTTTAAATACTTTTATTAGCATTTTAGAAATCGAATATCAGGTTATGCAAACCGATCGATATTTATGACAGCCATATTCGAACCACAGGTTATTGCACGAAAACAGAAGCGCGCGTCTTATCAATGCGCATTTTCTATGTATGCATGCTCGGGCGTTCGCCGATAATGTGACGGTCGAATTTCTCCCTGACAATGAAGCATTTCCTGCTCCTATTGGCTGACTTTAATGATGAATAATTTGAAAACGCTACTTTCCTGAAACTTTTTTCAAAGGAAAAAGTTGCGTGGAATTTTATCAAGAATCCACCGTTTCCTTCTGGGTTGCCATTGGATCACCCTGTATACTTATGGATATATCCACCATCCGCTATAAATTAAGAAAGTTACAGTCGACAAGTCTGCGGATATGAATTTTGTTTTCAAAATTACAGTTTCCATTTATTGAGATTAGGTTTCTCATGCAAATTGAAAGAATTACTTGTTTATTTTAAACAACATAGTTAAAGAAAATTTAATGCAGGAAATATATAACTTATGCAACGAAAAACAAAGAATACATATATGTATAACCTGTAAAATACATATGTGTATTGCTTCGAATGGAGCCTACTTTGAAGGCGACAAAATAAATTGTAATGATTGAACAATTATTTTGCGTTATATTAAACAATTCCCGGTACCTTTTTGAAAGAATGTACAATGTTAATATAAAAAGAGGGTGTTCGGCGACGTTAGTTTTATCATTACGTTCAAACGGTGCTGTTTCATTTAAGGCAGTGACCATATTTCAATATTCAAATCTGAATTCGCTAAAGATTCGTTTAATAATCATTTCAGGTTATTACACAACGGTAATATTAAATAGCGATTATTCGGCTACGTCAATATTATCAGTATATTCAAAAGGTACTGCTTCGTAAGATTTTGTATGAAATGGAGCTATGAAATGTATTCGAAAATGGAACCACGTATAGACTATTAGTAAGTATAGACTCACAAGGGGAGGTTACGGTGGAGATTTCACGATTTTGGCCGACGATTTTTTGACGTATTCTATGATAAAAATAACAATACACGCGTTTGAGAGTTTTCGCTCGTAGGCTTTCGTTTTTGTGAAATAAAATATTAAAAATCATGCTAGTATATATATGTATACTTTGGAACGTCAGATGCAAATCGACGACTGTATCGGTGTGGGTTTTCGTAGTTTTCCCAGTTCCCCTGCAAATGCGATGGAGAGGGGTCAAGGGTCAAGTCAATCGCTCTACGGGACGCAGTATTGGGAGCCCTCGTTCTGGGTGGGTGATGCCTTGTATTGCCCAAATATTGTCTCGTAATGTCTTCGATTGTCTGCCTGACCTGCCCACCCGAGAGCCGGACCCCGAATAGGCTAAAAAATGTCATTAACGCGGAGGATAATTCCTTTTAAATAAAATAAATAATAATAAAATGTTATTCTCCCAATTTTTACATCAGTAAAGTATCTTTTAGAATATTTAGAGAGGTTCAGTTCATGGGAAATGATGAAAAGTGATTGTTCGTATCATATTACTGTCAGCAGGTAAATAGTTACCTAACCTAAAAAAAGTGTTTGCCTTATAACTTTTAAATGAAACAATGAACGTTGAAAACTATCTAACCAATGAAAAGAGCACAAAATTTCACATAAAAAATATCTATAAAACTTTCGTGGCTGTAAAAGTGAAGGCGAGGTAGCTTGTGGATTCAGAAAAGGAGGTTTCTACTGTTTCACAGCATGATGTATAACATGTAACGGCGAGGAGTGCCTCAACAAATCGCCAATTATTTTTATTGACGAACTGGATGACAATGTTGACATGTTAATTTCCATATGCGAAATAAAAAATGATTATGGTGAATGAAAATGAACTGGTGTCATTCAATAATAAATTTTCAAGTTTGAGATCCGTCAGGGCCCCTACAATGTATTCCACTTGTTCCCGTTTAATTCTAAGTCGTAGATTTTCTAGATGTTTTGAAGTACATTAAAATTAATTCTTTAAAAATATCAGTTTCGTATCTGCTAACGGTGTCTAAAATTCGTTAAAAGTAGGGTAGGTGGGTATTCTTGGGCACATTTTTATTTTGTCCAGAGACTCTAAAAAAAATTGCTTTTTCTCAAAATTTCAAAGCTTGATTTTGTGGTACGATACGTAACCTTCCATTTGGTACCAGCAATTTGACCTAATTGTTTAAAATTGTACACTCCGTATCAGCTGGCGCAAAAAAACTGGTTTTTGAGATTTTAAAAAATCTCGGGGTATTATTGGACAGTCTTGTAAATCCATAAAAAGGATGAAAATTATTGCCGGAAAACGTTTATTATATTGAATTACTATAATGAATAAAATAAAGTAAGGCACGTGAAAGTGTTCCGGTTTGCTCCGACACAACTCAAGTGAATACTTCGATCACAAGCGATACAATGGGCTTTGCTTCGGCGATTTTCTTTCTTGGGTATATTTTTCATGCAAATTATGCAGAAATCAGTATTTTCCTCCGCATCAGTGTCCAAATCACAGAAGTGTCCAAATCACAGAAGTGTCCAATAATACCCCGAACGCTCATTTTTACAAAATGTCGGCGTATAAGTAACACACTGCAAATTTCATCAAAAACTCTTATATGCGTCAAAAGCTTATAGTTCCAACCTGACTTGGTTCTTCGTAAAATGTTGTAAAAATGACCAAAACACTAAGTGAAAAAAACACTTTACGTACATGAAAATGTTGTTTTATATGATAGTAAGGTAACAATGCGTAAAAATAAGTCAAGTACTTAATAGAAAGTGAGATTATGATAAGACGAGTCGATGCTAGTTGATGGAGTCTCCAAGCTTTATAAAATGGAAAAATAAGTTAGTAAAAATTCCAAGTTTAAGATCCATCATCAGTATGATGCCCGTTATTTTGCCGATTTTCGAATTTTTACATTCACCACCCGAAAACTTGTTCAAATTAAATAAACAAAAAGTTTCCCAAAAAGGAAAAATTGTTAAATTGATATTAACCTGTGTCACTAATCATTTCAAATTTAACATTGTTTTCCCATAAGAGAAACGTTATAGAAATCTACAAAGTTCGGTATCTTTTCTTGGATGTTTTCCGAAGGTAATGGCCCTAGTCTGATAAAAAAAATATAAATTTTTGGCTGAGTTATTACGGTTTGAATATTAATAATTTTTGGCTAGGAAAACAAAAAAAAGGCTAAAAATCTCAATTAAATAGCTATAACTTTGTTCGAATGTATTCTAAAATTATATACAGTGGAATTCTGATTTCCTTGTTGTTTTGCGATTAAAATGATCCTCGGTTGAGTAAAAAACGATAATTTTTAGACGAGATATAGTATTTTTTATGAAAAAATTTTTTTTACCTAAATTAGGTAAAAGAAATAAATTTCTGGTTTACTCAGTACAATTCGGAAGGTAAAAATCCGAAGAAATTACACCGTGGGCGATCGTTTTCCTTACTCTTTTCAGGCTTGAATCGCCTTCTTGTTGACCTAGAAAAAAAATTCTAACGTAGTAGAGGTCACTTGAATTTTGCTTCGCTTGGAATGCATGAAATCTGGAAATAGCCATTTTAATTTTATTTGTTCAAAACGTGCATTTGTCTTTTGTTACATTATTTTTATTTACTGAAGTTTCATAATGTTCCGAAAAATGGGAGTTTAACTAAATTTATAGCATGTGCTAATAGCGTATTTGCTTTTCCCGTAAGAATAAGATGCATTTTCATAAAAATGCAAAAAAAAAATTCTTTAAAAAAATGCTATATCTCGTTTAAAAATTATCGTTTTTGATTCAACCGGGGGTCATTTTAATCGGAAAAGATTAAGGAATTTGAAATTGCGTTATACGTAATTTTATAGCGTTTCTGTTCACAATTGAGGGTCCGCAACCAAAAATCGGACAGGCACTCGAAACGCGAATTGAATCAGTAGTAAAAGACGAAAATAAATAATTCTCAAAAAATGGATTTTAAAAAATACTATCATATAGAAAAATAAATTCTAAACTATATTTCTATTCGACATTTTTTTATTTGATGTCAAGATTCCGAGAGAAAAAAAATAATAATAGTAAAATATTATTCCCGAAAAATCAGTAGATTTTAAAACATAACTTACAGTTTCGCGTATATTGAAACTTGGAGGATCTAATCTGCGTAGCTTTTCGAAGACAACGAACGTAGTAAGAAACTGCACACGTTTTTGCTCTTCGCTATGGCGAGCAGTTTTCCGCAAGTGGGAGGAAAGATACCGATCATCCTCTCGGCCATAAAAAAAAATCATATACTTCCCTTGGGAAGTAAAGAATAATGCCTCAGACTGCATCTTTCTCACCCTCGTCTTCGCAAAAATTATACGCAGTCTGAGACATTCTTTATTTTACGTTTCTCGTTAGGTAATGTACATACTATTTCGCTTATGCATCGTACAATATTTTATGTTGCAAGTGTCTGTAAAATGCGCCAGAAAAAAGTGAAAAATGTGTAAAATAGCATTTTACGCACACTGTAACATAAAAGTTGTTTAATTATATATTCCAACGAGCTTACCTAAGTGAAGTTCGATTATAATTGTATGAGCGCCTCCTTGAAGATGATCAATAATTCAATTTTGGTATCCTCCGCCCAACACAAGTTGCCACAAGGTTCAAAGTAGCAAAAATCATCCATACCCTGACATGACCACCCTATATATCCCTGCCCTCGATCTTCATTTTTTAAAGTTTATATCTTGTCGTATTATCTTTGAACATCTTCGAAATGGCACTCATACAATTATAATCAAACTTCACTTAGGTAAGCTCGTTTGATTATACAGGGTGTATCCGAACGACCGCAATCGAGACATATCCCGAAGTAGGGTATGTGGTAATTTTGGTAGTTTTTTTTTTTTTTTTTTTTTGTTTTTTTAAGGGCATGGCCACTTTTAATTCACCTCAAGAAATGCACATTTATGAAGCAGTTCTGCTGTTGATCCAATGCGGAATATATAAATAAAAGGAAGTATTTCATGTTGTCGATAATGTGAAAAAGTAAAAAATTGATTGTAAATACGCCCTTGAGGATTTCAACGATTGCAGAAGAAAAAAAAACTACTCTTCCTGTTGCGATGCTCTCTACGACAAGTATTCAATGTTATGCACGTAGGGAATATTTATTAACTAATACTCGTAGTTAATAAAAAAGGAAATACTAAAAGAATTTATTCAAGATAATTTTTATACAATTTGGCTCTTTGCGCTCTTGCACGACGCTTGACGTTTCTGCTGGTGCGATGACGTTCAATCGCGTCTACAGCTTGCGTATCAATATTTATATATTTGGAATCGGGTATTTCACTGTCGTAATCTAAATGACCAGAATCTTTTTGTAATGCTGGTGAAGCGGAGTGATACTTATGATGTATGGATAAAAATCGCGGATCAGGCCGAAAAATCTTAGTAGTTAGAAATTTACGATTAGTGTCTATATCACACGGGATAAGTTTCCAAACAGTTGGCTTTACATAATAACAGATTTTAAACGATTAGGAACTAAGTCCTCTTCGATCTGATAAGTCTCATTTGGTGGACGAGCGTAATCTCGTACTGAGTCGGGATCTATCGCGTCACATTCGAAAAGTTCGTCGAAATTTCGCTTACACACTGCGCGGCGACGGACGTTTTCGCGTATTGTGTCTTCTGTTTTTTGGACCGGCGATGACATAAATCGCGCACTGACTTTAATTGGTTATCGCACTAAAAAAATAGAGCCACGCTAGCAGCAGGCTGTATAAGTTCACTTACGGATGTCAATCCTGTCTTGCAGACGGATTAGGGTTGCAGGAGAATCGCGGAGACTTACGGGTGCCTACCAAGCTGGTGGCACGGACGTAAGGATGCTCCTCAGATGCCTGTTCGCCCGGTTGAACAGAAGTTATGAGGTATGGTCCTCCACTCGATGATATCGTATGCGTGGCCGACCTTACAGGCAGCCCAGATGAAATCTCGAGAGATATTTTTTGTGTCGTCGCCGTCCTTGACAGTATTTACGACCTTGAATGGTATATACGGTTAATGTGGTCCAGGTACTGAAAGAGATTAATTAAAGTCCTGAAAAGGACTGATCGAATATAGTTAGTTTCTAGTGGTTAACTAGACTGCGGTCATGGACCACTGACTGGATGCTGGGTATGTCACGTAGATTTCGGTATATTGGGTCCAAGTGCCGAATTCGATCTCGTGAAGCGTAACTAGTGACAGTTCTAAGTCTTCCGGATGCTGCTAGTACCAATAACCTCCTGGACGTTCGGATATTCTAGAATTGCCAACTGTTATAAGTACCAAAGTTGAAGGTTGAACTTTGAATATTTTTCCATTGGAAACGCCCGTAATTTATACCCTGACCGAGCACAGAGTTTACACTGATTGGCTCGTGGCTATACGGTGGGGGGTTAATAATATAGGTAAAAAATGAATTTACGTTTTTTAATAAATAAATATGAGTTCCTGTTTCCTGACTTTCGTTGTTTTAAGATTTATTAAATAGTCTATAATAAAATGTTGTATTTTTTGTGTGAAAATTAGCTTTTTCTATTCAGACATGCTAAGTTTGCTAGTTTCTAATATTAATCAGGATTCAGACTCATTCCTACATTTTAACCCTTTTTTGCTTCTAAACTTGTGAATTTTTAACTACTAAAAAATTCATGGTACTCTCTTTATACATTTAATTTAACGTGTTTCATGTTTAACGATTCTTCTGTATTGAATGCTTATTAGTTTCTAATGCTGCGTTTTTTAGTCTGTTCCACATAAACATTTTTTATGTCATTTCTCCTGGGCTATATTAATACGTGAACAGAACTTAAAAAATAATCATAAAAAAAATCGTTCAGATTCGTCTTAAGTAAAAATATCTGTATTCCGCTATACGAGTTATGATGTCTATGGTCCAGTGTCTTGAAAAAATACCCTGAAACTTAGTTTAGTGCACATCTTCGTACAAAAAATCATTTCTATTTTCGAATGTATAACTGAAGAATTTAAATTTAAATTTTAATTCCGAAATACTCGTAATTCTCGGAATTACATTTAAATGCTCTGTTAACTCTTGTATTTGAATATTTACTTTTAAATTTTCGTGCCACTTTGTTTGTTTATTGACTCCTGTTACCTCAAGTGTGTGTGACTCCGATGTTTATACTTGCGTAAGTATAATTCCGTATTTAGCGCGGAATAGATTTAATTTGTATATTGTAATTTGTGTGTTCTAATTTTTCACTCTTATATTCTCCTGTGAGTCGAACTTACGCGTTCTCGTTTCTGCGCCCATTTTTTAACGCGTGGCACGTCCGCCACAGGTATAATTTTCTGAGTTGAATGGCAAACAAATAATTGTTTTCAAAGTAGTAAGTAGTTGTAATTGCGATCTGTGGATGCCGCTTCAATTCGTTCGCTGAAGACTGTTGAAATGCAGCTTCAGTGTTCCCGCGAAAGAGCATTCCGAAATCTTTCGAATACTAGTTTTTGTTACATCTTAAATGTAGCCCATCAATGGGATTGTAGGACAATTCCCCCCCCCCCCCTGTATTTCCCCCGGACAATTGTCCCCTACGAAATTTCCCCGAATCAAAAATTCCCCCCAATAATAATTCCCCTCAACTATTTGTCCCCTCAATAATAAAGAAATATTCAGTCGTTAATCCTTCAGTCTGAATCCGGCGGTATATGCTTTGTTTGAGGTGAAAGAAACAACCTGCTATTCTGGTGCTATCCTGGGCGAAATTAGTCCTGCAGGGATTTAAAATGGCAACTTCGAAGTCGGACAAAATGTACTGTGGCTGTGGGTGAACTCCAAATGTCAGCGCTTCAGACACAACAACCTGGAAAACTTTAGAGTACGCAACTTCGTTTTTTACTCGACAACAATGCATAGACAAAAGGAAGAGCGATCTCTTGTTCCGTGCCGTCTGGTAAAGTCCGTGAAACTGAGCCCAAGATAGCGAAGGCCTGAGCAAATATATGCGGAGCCGTGTCGAATGTTCCGTCCACAAACCACGTACGAGATGTATGAAGTGATCGCAGGTTTTGTTGGGTTGAGAAAATAATAATCCGATCAGACTCGTCGGGCCAATCGCAGTCCTCGAATGAGTCGTACAACAAAAACTTTTCACCTGATAGCGCCTGCTGGAACTGGGGAGGAATTCCGAAAAGGTCGGCTACAGATGTCGGATTTGGTGGCAAGTCTCGGAGTCTTTCGTGAACAATGGTTTTTCTGAGGCTTTCTGGGCTCGGTAATTCTGCCAGAACATTGGGCGGCACATCTTGCAAGGCTCTTAAGAGCTGCACGGGTGCCGCCCAATTTTAGCATTATTATTATATTGTTATTGTTGTTGTTGTTATTGCTATTATTATTATTATTTTAATAACAACTTAAACAACAACATTGGTTCCTTATTTTAGGAATCAATTTATTAATTTTTTTGCTCAAATCTCTGATTGCAGTGTCGGTACTGAGTTCAATTCAAAGCGCAGAAAATAGTCTATATTATTATTATTATTATATACATTTATTTACATGTGCATACATTTCTATGGAAAATTTCTATACAATATAACATTTGTACAGAATTATATGCGATTGTATATCCCATTTTTACACGTGTTTTTCTTTCAATAAATTTGAGATATTTGTGAAAAGTGTAAAGATACAGTTTAAAAATATTCAAAAACCGAAGTACGAAAATTGGAAGCCAAATATGATGTATATAAGTCCTTATCACGAAATTATCTGTTGAACTGGTATTTTTTGGTTGTCAAGTTTTATTTTTATAATAATTTGTACAGGCTGTAAACAAACTGCAAAAAAGTGAAAATTGCAAATATACATTTATGGCAAATATTTTTTATTTTACATTCATGTACAATTCTATGCATTTTTTGAATTTTTTGTTTTCTATTATCTTGAACGGTTTTGTTCACATTACGCAACCTAAAATATGTTCTAGTGCGCACAAGACAGAATAACATCACGAGGAAAGTTACGCTCAATTTTTTTGCAAACTATGTCCGTTAATTTTCAAAAAATTTTCAAAAACAATTAAAAACAGTAAATAATTAGACACTGTGCTGTATGTTGTGAAAAATTGTAGTTTGTTATTATTAGTTCACACTTTATTTATTATTTCCAACTAAAAGTTAGTTTTTTTAGAATGACCCATATATCCTGGACTACAAAAGTGAATATTATAAATTATTGCAACTTTTTGCCCACATTTGCTCCGATACATATAATTCTTGACGCAAAATGTTAGAAAACGTTTTTCTTATAAAAAAAATTTATTTCCAAACAGTTTCATTTAATTGTAATTTGTAAAGACTGGACATTTTTGAAGCCGAATTTTTACAAAAATAAACGTTTCAATTATTTTTAGTTTAAACTTTTTTAGTTGCTAGCTTTTCTTTTTTACTTACCGTAGGACATTCAGATATGCTCGTTTAAAGCTGAAATTCGAAAGAGACCTGGCAAGCGGTGTATGAAACGTAATAGCTCAGGTAAAAAAAGTAAAAAAATTTCCTATTACATATATAGTTAGTAACAATTAACTAAAAGGGCGGAAGCCCTTTGGTATAAAATATACTATTATTTTAGTGTGTCGTTTTTCTGTACGTTAGCAGTGTCAATGGTGCTCACTTATAATAGTATTTGCGAGTTCATCCTCATCGTCATTCTCAGCATCAACGCAGCGTAGATCTCGTAAGTCTATTAAAGAAGTCGTTGAGGGATCACCTTCAGTATTTGCATTATTGGAAATAATGTGTCCTGAATGTTTGCCCAAGATATACCATCTCAAACGATTCTTTAGTTCGACGGGAGTGGGATGGCCGTATGTGCCTCCCATAGCTCTTAAACAAGAAAAAAAATTCTTTAGAACGTCTTGATTTAACCGCGTTGTCAGGATATACTCTATCTGAAATTCACTACACGAAAATTTATCTTTGAGATGCTCAAGTAGCGCTTTTAGCGACTTATTTATTACACAGTAAGATTCCTTTTTCGAATTGCATTAGGTAGGTATTTTTACCTACACGCATATAAGATGCAAGCTCGGTCATATCGTCAATAATTTTGTCTTGTCCTAAATTAAGTCCGAAACCTATGGGAATCGTACTTTGTATGCGTATTGAAGAGATCAAACCAATCATTGAAGCACTGAAGCACTGTTGATGTTTTATTCCAATTTTAAGAATGCAACAATCCTTGGTTTCCACACCAACTAATGGCCTTGGCATTAAAACGCGAAAAAATTTGTGCAGCTAATTTCACCTTTTGCCGATGGGATCCTTCGACGTCCATGTGTGTTCTCGATAACTTATGCGCGACATTTAAGTCACTTTCGTTTAATGATATCAATTCTTCTAGACATCTTTTGTCAACAAATTCCCCTTCGATATGAAAGCCGTGGTCGAAGAGATTGTTTCTGGCGAGTCAGATGGATGTTCAATAAAACATTTCTTTTCCAAACATTTTATTTTCTTTCTCTTTTTGTTTTTTATTATTGCGTGGTCCTTTTCGTTAAATACAATATTTAACTGCTTCCAGAGTGCGATATTTGTGGGCCCCATATCATTTCTTACCGCAACAACTATGTAACCAATGTCATATAAACTTTTCATAACGTTTAAAAATACATCTTTCGTCATGGGTTGGTCAAAATGATAAAATAAGGGTTGCTTCAAATTATTAAATAGGCCTCGAGCCATGATGACTTGGCAGGACTTGTGAGGACTATAAATTTTTTGCGCTTTTCGGTCTATGTCTAATTTTTTTGAGACGCTAACTTCATCAAACGCGATGACAGTGATTTTATCAATTTTAGGCATGTCTCGACCTTTGACGCTCGTTAACTGCAATACTTCAGTTAATATACCTGGCTTCAATTCAAAATTGGAGCACCATTCTCGCAAAGTTGTTTCACAAGGGAATGGATAGCTTCTTTGTTCCCGGAGATATTTATAAACCTTAGGACTAAGTGAACGCAAAGCAATCGCTGAAGTTATATCTTCTGAACACCAATTGACACGTTTGCCTGTTTTCAATTTTTTTTTTATTTGTCCCGGCGTAAATAGCTTTCGGAGAAGGTCATCTGTCGATTCTTAACGCGTTTATTTTCGAGAATCAGAATCATAAATGAACTTTTCAGACATTTGAGCTAAAATTATTAGATATTTTAATAGGTAAATGATTATTTCATTTGTAAACGGCATAATTTTATGTGCCGAAATGTTTTTGTTTTAAAAACATAGCCCCATTTTGGTGCTATTTGAAAGTATTACATGATTATGTAATATTCAAGGGGATCTGTGCAAGGTTATTTCACTAACCTCCCCTTATTTAACTAATTAAGGTCTGCATCTTCCTTGAATTCAGTTAGTATTTATTAAAAATACGTACAGTCAGATAATCTCGGAATTTTATTCCTATATCTGTAATGACGCCTGTCATTCGAATCGTCGTAACGTCGATGACGTTTGGTTTTATGTCTCGTTTGTCGTTTTCCGGATTTTAATTTATGTTTTAATTTTCTTATTTTTTCTCGAGTCTTTCCACTAGTGCGTCAGAATCTTCAGTAGATGATTCATAATTTTCTGAAGACATTATTAATTAAAATGTTCAAAGAAAAAATGAACCCTGTGACAACTTTCGCACAAGACGAAAGAATGAAGATCGAGGGGGAGGATATGTAGGGTGGTTATGTCAGCATATGGATGATTTTTGCTAGTTTGAACCTTGTGCCCAGTCAACTACAAAAGATCTTTGATGTCACTGCAACATAAAGCTGTTACAAAGTATTTATAAAACAATGTATACATACCCGCTATGTAACCGAAGAGGAGATACCCGTCCCCATTGCGGAGTATTTACATGTATGCCATTACGTATCAAGTATGTGGCTAGTTTATGTAACCTTTATGTAACAAATGTTCTCTCTCTGCATTATCAGGTTCGTATTTGAAGGCCCTACAAGTTCCCAAATAACAAATTTCATGCAAATCTCTGCAATTTGAAAACAATTTAACCGCCATTTTGCAATTTGAAATCCTGACTTCAGATTCTTAACCGTCAACATCGGCGTCAACAACTGATTGACGACAGTCACCGGAGCTTTTAATTCGATAGAATAATGGATTCTTTGGGATTTCAATAGAATGAATAGATTTTGGGGGTCTTCAGATGTTACCAACACTGTGAACGAGCTGTTCGTAACCAGATTGTCCGATAGAAATCACCGCTCCAAATTGGAGATATTTCTGCGCATTTAAAGAATCTCATTAAGTTTGTTTAACAGTGCTCAGTACCTCGTAAGTGCCTCCACCTAATGGCCGGTTTGGAACCCGCAAATCGGAAGCAATTTCGAAACCAACTTACGCAAAAACGCGTGCACTAATTTCAAATTTTTTTTTCCTAATGAAGCTAAGGTGCCCAGACGCGGTTGAGACTACTACGCGCTTGCGCGCCTTTCCTTCCGTCCAACGTTCGCTACGACAAATGCCGTATAGAATCAAACTGACAATTCCGCCTCGCATTTTCGCCACCCAACTTGTGGCTTCAATTTTCCAGTTTTTTACGAGGAAAAAATGCAAAAGATGCCGCAACACTATTGCAATGTGGGGAAATCGAAATGAATGCAATATTATTCCTCTGTAATTAAATAAATCCCATTTTTTATGACCTGTTAAACATGGTCCATTTTAATTATTTTTTTCACGCTTTGCATTCACTTTTCAGCTTAGGTTGTTACTTTCCCACGCGCGGGAATCCCTTAGCTTGATTAGGAAAAAAATAATTGAAATTAGTGCATGCGTTATTGCGTAAGTTGGTGGCGAAATTGCTTCCGGTTTGCGGGTTCCAAACCAGCCATTAGGTGGCGGCACATCCGAGGTACGGAGCACTCTTAAGAGAAGGACGGAGACATGAATTAAGTAATAAGATTATTATTAAACATTAGTATTAAGAACCTCGTAATTATTCTCATAAAGATTTATTTTTATTAATAAAATAATGTAATTAAAAATGTAGAGATCAATTCTTTTTTATTCCAACCCTACATCGCGGCACAACCTATAGACGTTGCAAAACGTTACAAAATTGAATAGATGCTGGATCGTGAATTTTATCAAATCTTTTCTGTAATATACTCCATGTTTTATCGACTTTACTGTTATTACCATTGCAGTGTCTGCGATATTAAAAGTAGAGGATAATTTTAATATTTTAAATGATAATATCGAGTCAATAAATACTTGGAGATTGCATTATTCACTATCAAAAGACATATTATGCCGATTTAACAGCTAAATAACATAACCAATCACGAACAGTTTTGTGTTCAATTGACATGCAACGCAACATCCATATCATAGACATAATAACATTTTAATTTTCCAATAATAAACTTCATGAATAACAAGTTTTAAAGAAATCTTAAAGAATTTCGTTTAATATGAATTCGTACTCTAGTTTTAAATTAATTTATTTACGTGCAGTATACGAAACTCACTCTTTGAATGAATACCTATTTGACGTAGCATGGCTGGTCGCCTGTATTGCACTCAGAACTGAGTTCAACGGGCTTCTCTTTATTTCAAAGTATCTGATTTTGAAAACAGGGAGAAAACTATCATGTACTGAGTAACATAATTATTGTAAGCTGTACAAGTGTTTGAAAAATAGGGATAACGCTATGTTTTATTATTCGATACAATCTGTGTATAGGTACAACTGCTCTTACAACAGCTGAAAAGATTATTAAGTATAATAAGTATTACCTCGAAATAATTCTGTTTTATCTTATATTAACCTTACAAAAAGTGACGTATCTGCGGAACTCGCTTACACTGTAAAAAAAGATTGTGTGACATTACTACTCTGAGAGTATAGGTAATCTGTATAACCTAGTCTGAGAGTAGTAAAATCCCCAGAAAGTTGTAAATATTACAGCAAAGATGTAAATTTACAGCGATTGTCAACAGACTTGAAATTGCAGGTTAGAATTTACAATTAATGTGGTAAAATTACTGTGTTTATAGTAAAATCATGAAAATATATGAATTAAATACTGAATTGTATTATATAATATAATATATGCATTGCAATGTTTTTTTTTTGTGAATGTAAAAAATATTGCAATTTGTTTAAGAATTAATTAAATAGTTTTTAGGAATGTTTTAATATTTATTATTTAGCATACAGTAGCATTTGTAATATAAAATTCAATCTGACAAACAACGATTCGTATACAGTTTTGCATTTAACGACAATAAACAATATGTACATGTAAATAGTCACTTTACAATAAATTTGGTTCATAAAACTTCACTCGCTTTAACAGTTTGTAGTTTACGAAGTAACGTCTACACTTTTTCGGTGACAGCTTGATTTTTACCCCTGCTTGCGTCTTCTGAATAGATTTCGAGCCACTTCATTTGTGCATATTCAAAAAAGTGGGGAACATTGTCTGGCCACGTTTTATTAAATACAATTATAATCAAAATAAATCCATCAAACTTAACCTCAATATACTTGTAAAGAAACTTTATTTTATTTGGTCAAATAAATATGTTGCATATGATATATATACCTCTGCACACGTTTGATGAGATAAAAAATATCTTCACATAACAAATAACCGAAATCTTTACGAGAAATTCAAACAAGTATATAAACATCAATAATGGCTGCCCGAGTCATGCGCGGAATGGAAAATATTTCTAGAGAAATTGTATTTTTAACATTGTCAGATGTAATTTCACATTCAAAAAGTGTAAAATTACTGCTCTCAGACGTGGTAATTTATATAACCTACTTTCAGAGTGACCTTTTCACAATATTTGTAGTGCTATTACAATTTTGGTGTAAAAATACTAGTGATTTTGTACTTTTACACCATTCAGAGTGGTAACTCGGGTGTGTAATTTCACACTTGTGTTGTGATTTTACGGAACCATTTTTTACAGTGTAGCACGTAAAGCGGTATAATGTTTAGAGTCAACTGTACTCGTATGTTAGTTTTTAATACATTTATAAAGCAACATTTATTATAATATATCGTAGATTTTAATAACATTACATTAAATGGAAATACAGGTCGTTTTACATTACAGTATTGTATAATTCGAACAATACGTTTTTCACCGTGCATGTCCTTTAGAATTTTGAAAAGAAAAGAAGAGATATAAAAGCGACAAAATCTTTTTATTTTCATACTCATGATTTACGGTACCAAAAGTCTACAGATAATCAAAAAAATGAAGCTATTTCTTACAATTTTCGTCACCTTGATTTGATTTGCATGCAGAACAGACAGAATCATTCATACTTACATTACCAGATCCACCCCATCTGCCATCGAATAAACCTGGATTTTCCAAACAAAGGCCAAGTTCTTTGAGAAATCCGTACTTTGGCTGCGTAATTAACAACCGAGAATTTCGCATTTTATAAATGGCGTCAATTGGATTAAATAACATACGGGCCATTATTTTCTAAGAGAATCAATCGAAAATCATGCGTTATATGTGGCACCTATTCGTTTTTGATCCAAGACTGACTTGAGGGTTATCTCCAGTCGCTGCTTATCTTTCTAAAGAGATAGTAAACATAATTTATCCAAGAAGTTAACGTACGCTTTTTTGATACAGGAGATAAAAAAACGTCTTAAATTCGAGTTACGAAAACTGTAAAGTCTCACTTGTTCTGCCTGTCTAATATGACTTAACTATATTTGTGATTTCTAGGAAATACGGAAATAAAAAAACGATATCATAAGTTCTTAAAATACTTGTTGAGACAAATTTTTAAATTATATAGTAAAATATTAAACAGATAACTCAATAATATTTTGAAATCTGGTTAATAAAACATCAAAAGAAAACGAAATAATATCGATTTCACTAAATTTACTGCAAATGATATATGCAATAAAAAATTGCAACCAAAGTTTACTATAATATTTGTTATCGGTTTTTAGCTTACAAACTAGACAATATGCTTGCATCTTTTCTGAAATTGGGCCATTTATTTTCGTCTCTATTTCAGTGTGGCTACATTGAAAAATAATTTTAGTGTTTTCAATAAAATTTTTCTTAACACAAGTAAAGTAATAGCCAAGGCAAAATATTTATTAGAAAGAACATTTTCCGTTTACTTAAAAAAAAAAATCATCGGCTAAAATAAATATTTACTTATTTCACAAAATATTTCATTTTTTCAAGAAAATAAAGTTATTTTAAACTATGCATTTTTTAGTTTCAGTAAATATATACTCGAAAGAAATAGATATTTACTTCGCCATACTAAACAATTTCTTCTTCCAATATGATATTAAGTATTATATGAATATTAATATTAAGTATATATTAAGTAAATATTTATGTAACTACAAAAAGTATGTAATTGTCTCAAGTAAATAATTACTTGAAAAAGGTAAATATTTATGTGGGAAAATTGAAAACTGAAAACATTATTGTAACACATTACGATGTTACTACTTATTCTGCAATTTTACTACATAAACTGTACGTAATTAATTAATACCCATACATACACATAACAGACATACAAGGGGAAATTAGGTAGACGTATATTTATTTATTATAGCTAAACTTTACAGTAGCTGTCACTCTCGCTCGCATTTGCTCACATTTCAACGCAAGTTTTTCGAATATACCGATAAAGAATCTTAAACGAATCACTTATAAACTATTTCGATTATAATACGCAAACTGAAATGCAGGCTTATATAACAATGAAAATCAATTTCTCGGATTGTGAAAATACATAATAATTTATTCGCCACCTGCTGACAATAACGAGAAACGAGTAGGGAGACACAGAAGCCAAATGAACCGTTAAATTTGAAATGAGTCACTTGCATGAGCAACTAAATTTCTTGAATCAAGAAACTATTTCTTGAATAAATATTTGATTCAATCCAAAAAAAATTATTTTTTTTATTTTCCACGTCCCGGTTTGGGAAATCGCATTTTCCATACTAAAACCAGTATGGAAATAGTATATTTCTATACACATTTTCTATGTATGGATTGCAAAAAATGAATTTTCAAAGCGTTCGTTAACTGTATTCCCAGCAAACCAAGAAGTTTTGGGAAGCATTCAAACTGATTCATTTGTTGCTTTTTGTGAATCGTCCTTTAAACTTAATCAATTTGAATACTAAAATTAAGACTGACCCGTTCATTTTGAATACTTCTCAATACGCACATGTTAATTTCATGAAACGAATCTTTTTGAATACTTCTGGAAACATTTGTGGAACTAATTTTAAAATCTTCTCAATGCGTTGTCATTGAATCGTTTGCGAATGCTTCGTAATTACGTGAATATTTTTAACTTTTTCTCAATACTATTACAATAATTGTGAAATTATGGATCGAACACATCCGATTTAATAGAACTATAACGTGATATGCATTGTATTAAAATATTTTATAAGATATATGTTCTTATATAAGTAATCTTGGTTTGTTAACGAAAAACTTATTTAAAAAATTACACATAAAAAAACTTTTTAAAATGTTCACATGAAACACAAATTGAGATGACGTTATAGATAGTGATCGACAGAAATAGACCAGTGGTCCGTGTCGCACGCGGTCATTGATCTCGTAAAGCATCCTTGTTGAGTAACACTGCTTGGACGGTGACTGCTTGAGATCAGCTTTTTCAAGATAATTAATTTATATTATAAAAGCAATTTTTTATTAAAGTCCATTACATTCAATGCTTCCCAAACCTTGAAAAATGCAAATTATGTCCAGTTTCCAGCTTATGTTTCTTAAGAGCTGTGTAATTATTTTCAGTAGCATGCATATTACGCTTATGTTCTTTAATCCTTGTTTCTAGGAGCCTTCCAGATTGATCTGTATACACAACCACAATGACAACATGGGATTAGACTATACTACACCACTTTTTTTTAAGTATATCAAGCTTATCTTCAAGGAGTTTAATCCCTCCTATGTTAGCGTTGATCGGCTTATTTATCACACTTATATGTTGTTTTTTTAGTAGTGTAGAACTTTTTTCTGGTAACCCTTTTATGTATGGGAGCGATATACTAGTTTTGGGATTATTTTTGTTAGTGCCCAGGTGTTCATTCATAATAGATTCTGAATAAAGTTTAATGGATAATTATTTTCGATTCAGATGTTTTTAACTAATTTTAAATTTTCCTCTTGGAAATTGACCTCAGATAATAGAATCGCCCTGTCTATAAGAATGTACATCACACCGATTGTATAATGTAGAAGATGTTCTGAATAATGATTAATATATCGATCTGATCAGTTATTACAGTGCCATTATTTTTTCTTACTCTTAGATCTAAAAAAGTAATGTTGCGGTCGATCTCAATTTCTGATGTGAATGTGATTCTATTATTGAAATATTTAAAGTTGTTAAACACATTTAAGAGATCGTCCAACTTTTCAGATGGAATCCCTATCAATATATCGTCTACATATCTTACATAAAAATGAGATTGAAATTTTGCTGCTTAAAAATTTCACAATTTACAAGCTTGTAATTTTTTAAAAATAAGTTACAATATATTGTTAAATGTGTATTTTGCGTAATGACGCTGAAGCTAGTGAAACAACTCCAGCGAACAATTCGTACAAGTAATGTTTGGTAGTGGCCTATGCGGAAATAGGGGATAAACAAGAACTAGTGACCACAAAATGTGAAAGATTTCTTCGTTTATGCAACTAAAATGGGGAAATTGTATAGTTATTTCATGAACTTTGTAACGCGACGTTCGTTGTAAATAAGGGGAGAGAGAGTTAGGGAGGGAAGGAGATCTAAAATCGTGAAGACAAACGAATCTACCCGAGGATTGACGACGTGACGCTCCGTCATGACTAAAAGGTGGCGTATAGCCCGGAAATTAAATGTGACGGGCGGGCTGTCAGTATGAAATGAACGAATGACATTTGAAAAACTGACAGTTCCGCCCGGTTTTCCAAGTAAAGGTTTTAAAGAAGTGGATGAAACCGGAAATTGACCGGTCTATAAATAGGGGTCCAGGGATGGACTCTTTCTCTTTTTCGCTACTTCCTCGGACACAACGGACACGCTCCCGGACATTCATGGCCGACAACGGGGGCTTATATCCACATTAGTCCGGGGTTCGAGTAAAAGTATATATATATCACGTGGTGTTCTTCATCGACTTCGACCAACCGGTTGAAGTCACAAGGTGAGCGAATCCACTCCTTTCATATTAAAAATATAATTGGAGAAAAATATTCAGCCGTCCGCTTCTCCGTTCGAGATTCGCGAAGGTGCAGAAAGCAGGGATGGCTACATTTAGGGTACCCACCCGCTAAACATGTAACATAAATGAAACGTTACATGTTATCTCATTTATGGCAAAAAAATTACGTTTCGTAACAACGTCTTGACACCGTTTACACCACGTTCCACGATATCTAAATACGTAAAGGTAATGCGTAACATTACCAGAATGTCAATTTATAACAGTTTCAAAAACGTTTTATGGAATCGTTTCTGCAACGTCACAAAATCACCAGGGAAATTTAAAACGGCACATTCAGGTTACTAACTTAACATTCATGTAATGTTACGAATGCGACGTTTCATAGACATGATTTATTGCATATCTTCTATCGTTTCGGCCGGTTCCATCTCAAACTTCGCCTTCAAGATTTGGAAGCGTTCGGATGCATTTGTTTTTGTATATTAGCACGATTTACATGCAATCTTTTTCTTCTTATAATTATTCTTTTTTCTGGTGCATAATATTATTTGCTATTATTAATTTTGTTCTTTTTATTTCTTATAGGTGTGTAACTTAAATACATTGATGTCCATTAAATTCAATATTTTTTTTGTAATATTATTACAAAAATTAATTGAAAATATAGAGTAATTTGAGGCTGAGACTGCAATGAAGTGAAATTTAACTATTGTTGTACTTCACATTTGAAATTGAAACGGGTTTTGTAATATTTAGAGAATATGCATTTTATATATACAGTGTATTTATTTTAAAAAACTCGTTCGCTTTTAATATATTTATGTACAAAATTTGTTAATTTCCGTCACTTGTCCAGAAAAATAACTCGCACCTTATTATTTTTAATGTAAATTGTATTAAATTTAATTCATAATTTAAAAAGTGGTTTACTTGTGTTAATTTTAATATCCGCGTAATTTCATAACTTATTTCCAAGTAGTGCATTTGTAAAATATACGTGTGTCAATTAACTTTACATTTTTTTAAACATTGTCTATTAATCCATTTCGTTTAAAAAAAATATTATACGGATATCTTAAAAATATTTATTTAAATTACAATAAATTACTACAAAATAGTCAAATAATATTAAAATATTATTATTCCCAATATGGAAATGACAAAATTAATTAAACATATCTTGTTTAAACTAAACCCGCATTTATCAAGAAGCCTTCTACGATTGAGTATAAGAGCTCTCGTTCGCATGGTAATACGTATGCGAGCGTAGCGTAGTGGTTAAGACGTCAGCGTTGTAACCGGTAGACCCGGGTTCGATCCTCGGTCGGGACGGATTTTTCTTAGATTCATAGATTTATTTGCGAGTAAAATTATAAAACTACATTCTTTCATAACATATCTAACGATACATAAATAATAATAAAATTCGAATTGAATAAAATAATTCGTCGAATTTCTTATAATTTTTATTTATGACCGTTTAATGTAACGTTTTTACAACGTTGGATGTATAGTTTTCAAACGTCGCAGGTACGTTACGAATGAAACGTTATTTAAAAACCGTAAATGTGGCAGGACATTTCTGGTTCCAAGGACGTCCCAAAAATGTTTTTGCAATGAAACAAGTTTGGTCGCATGGCTATAATGCGACGTTTCAAAGATGTTGCTGTAACGGAATATTGTTTAGCGGGCAGGGGAGGCGCTCACCATTCAACATCGACTTCTACCGGCGGATTTTTACAAGAATTTTGACCATGAGATACAGCATCGATGAAGGGCACAAAGATGGATCCATCCAGCGAGGCGCGAAAAGATGATCGGTCGTCACTCCTTCTCTCCCACAATCTCCGTGAAGTATATTTTCGTATGATTTATAATTTTTTATCCGCGTAATTTATTGCGTCTCGTTGTACGTCTTTTTTATGTCTTCCGCGTAATTTATTGGCGTATGTGTTTTTGCATTTATGACGAATCTTTTACCCGCGTAACTTATTTTCGTTTATCTGTTTTATCGACATGCATAATATTGCTCTTTTTATAATTCTGACAAACTGTATTTTTTCCATCTTTGTGCGCATCCTAAAATAGACAAATGGAACAAATGTTAAATTATATATATATGTATGTAATGAATAATTTTATATAACTCAGAATAAATCCATGCAATGACCATACAAAAAAAAAAGGAAAATTCATATGCATAAATTAAATGTTAATATGTTTGTAGCAAAATACTTAGAATTGTTACAACTTTAAGCGATTAATTAAGCTTCAGTCGCGTGCAGCGATGCTGTAAATGGAAAAAGTTGTGTTTTTGAACGATTAGTTAGGGTATACCAAATTTTCTTCTTGAAGTTTACCAGAAATAACCCAGCAAGAGCTAATTTGCATAAAATTTCCATGTGCACGAACTTCTAAATAATTATTTCAACCTACAAAAAAATGAGCATTTCGAACAATGAGTTCGCCTATGCCATTTCACAATTTTCTGTTCGTTGCTATGAAAATCACAAAAAAGAACTTTGATTACAATTTTAGCGTACACATGTGCTTGTTGTGATTTGTAAAATTGCAAATTTTTTCTAATAACAGAAAATTCATTTGTACTTGGAAGAAAATATATTATAACGTTTCTAATATTTACCCTTGTGGAAATCTTTCCGTTATTTTTTTACTCTATCCATTTCAATACCTTTAATATAAAAAATATGTAAACTGTCAAATATTTACCCAATAAATGTTTTGACTTCGACTAGAGTAAGCTAATATAATTATTAGCATTTTACGGTAGTTTATATTCACCGCCAAAACATTACACGTTAAAAATATAGCAAGAAATTGTAGTGTTGTTCATGGCTTACCAGTTAAATTTAGGCTAGGGCTCTCACTGACCTTTTTGTAGGACATTTCTTGCCCTACAAGAAAGGTTGATTATAGTTTTGGTGTATCTTGTACCGTTTTCGATACAGAAGCTACAAAGTGAAAAAACACCGATTTTTTTATTTGTAGTGACGTTTATAAAACATACAAATAATCACATCATAAAACTATGCACAAATGTTTATTTTATGATTTGATATTTTAATCCCTACTTTTCGTGTTGACAGCGACCTGCTTGAGAGTCCGGCAGTCTTGACCGAAGCGGCTCCGATACCGATTACTGGTAGTCGCTGCCGATAATTTCTTTCCGTGCACGGAGAGAAATTTCTAGTATTTATACGGTTGTCACCTTCGGCGGAAAAGAGGCAGGCTGTAATTTACGCGATTCATTTGTGCCATACTCTTTTCCCGCGACCGTAGATATCGAGTTGTATGCGACTTTGTATACATACTGTATTTCCTCAAGACCCACGGTGGGTACCGGCGGGGATTCACCGATATGATGTCCGTAGTAAAATCGTTAGAAATTTCTCTCCGTGTGTATATGGGCAATTCTACAGAACTTTTCACTTTATTTATTTATTTATTGATTTATTACTTTCGAGTGAAATGAAACGTAAATTTTTTTTTCAAGGCACAGCTTTAAATTTTTTTTTTATGATAGATATGAGATGCCAAAATTAAGTTCTATGCGCGTAATTCATTTTTGGAGGAGGTTCAGGGGGTGCTTTAGGGATAACATAAAAATAAAAAATTGGCATATAGGCCATTCTACAGAACTTTTCATTTTCGAGTAAAAAAACGACAAATTTTATTTTGAAGACACAGCAATTTTTTTCTGGGGATGGAGATGACATACCAAGGCGTGGTTCTATGCGCGTAATTCATTTTTGGTGGAGGTTCAGGGGTTTATAAAGAAATCTTGGAGCTACTATAAAAATAGAAAATTGTAGATAATGCATAGGTTAACATTTGATCTACGCGAGATCGCCGGAAGTGCTTAGGTGCTGGTACGCGGTCGCTGATGACGATGAGAAGGTCGGTTAACCTCCATCACGTCAGATTCAAGGTCATTTAAAGGTCAAGTGGAGAAAAAACCATCGGAAAAATCTGAAAAAATTCATGCATATGTGTTTGAGGCCAGCAAATCGTAGTCTAAGGTCAGTTAACCTTTATAAGGTCAGGATCAAGGTCATTTGATGGTTAAGTCAGATAAAAATGTTATTTATTTTGTTTATTTAGTTTGTCAGTCTTTGTTTTGTTTGACATTTATTGAGCGACAGATGTAGATTTTTCAATTACATTTTTTTCTTCTAATCTTCTTCTTTTCACTTCGAGCACTAATTTCTATACATATCTCGGCTTGTAGTTTTTCCGCGTATTGTACTGTTTACATATTATTCTTATTCAAAATAAATCTACAGATATAAATCAATTAATAACTGTAATATTATATTTTGTTACATATATTTGTCAATTCTCAATTATATTGTTTTACGTGTATTGATATTTTACAAATGTTCCTGACATTTATTATGAATTCAAAATGATATTGAAAAACTTCATAATCTCGAAATGCTCAAAATATTTTTCTTCTGCTAAATATCACATTCCAGAGGGAAAAAACTTTAATGAGATGATCATACATCAATGATAAACTGATATTTATGGTCAGCGTCCAAACAAAAAATACAATACATGGTTATTTGTAATAATTTTAGAACTATTCATTTTAACAATAGATTTCTCTAGTTATTTTTTACTGTTTTGTAGTAAATATTACATATGCTACCCACATGAACAATCATTTTTGTGATAAGATGTCGTGTCAAAAACATTTACAATCTGCCTTAAAACATGATAAATAACTGTAGAACTGTGCCGCTGATGGCTGATTTTCTTTGTTTTTTTAAATACTTTCTAATACTATAGGCGGTTTGATGTTAAGAGGATTGTTCGAGGCCAAAAAAGTGAAAAAAGTAATAAAAGTAATGTTTGACAATAAATTGGCGACATAACTTCCAGATGGTGCCACACCGTGCAAACCTTTGGTATGGATCTAGAACTTGTAATATCTTATAGAGTATTGTTTTTTGATACTAAAAATATTTGATTCATTTGTTTTCACGCACTACATAGATCAGGAGAATAAAAAGTCTTTTTCAAAAATAGTCGGCGACACGTAAATTTTAGATGTTTTCTTAATTTTTTAAAATTTATTATGAAATGCAGACATTTCAGCATGGAAATATATTTGAATGTGTTGTTCGAGTACGTTTTTATCTGATTGTAGCCTTATGCCTAATGAAAAATTGTTTCAGTTCGAGAAAAACGATGGCGACACTAAAATGAAAAGTTCTATAGAATTGCCCATATGCGGTGGTGTGGATTATTCGATTTTCTCTAGCGGAGTATCTGGAGGAGTATCCCTTGTGATTCGGAGTCCTTCGAATGCTATATGGTGTGCTCCGATATTCGTATCCTTGTACTGGCCTCTGGCGAATGAGAAGTCAAGAGAGTAAGAGCGAGGACGAATGGGGGGGGTGGGGGGGGGGGGGGGTGGGGGGGGGGGGGGGTGGGGGGGGGGGGGGGTGGGGGGGGGGGGGGGTGGGGGGGGGGGGGGGTGGGGGGGGGGGGGGGTGGGGGGGGGGGGGGGTGGGGGGGGGGGGGGGTGGGGGGGGGGGGGGGTGGGGGGGGGGGGGGGTGGGGGGGGGGGGGGGTGGGGGGGGGGGGGGGTGGGGGGGGGGGGGGGTGGGGGGGGGGGGGGGTGGGGGGGGGGGGGGGTGGGGGGGGGGGGGGGTGGGGGGGGGGGGGGGTGGGGGGGGGGGGGGGTGGGGGGGGGGGGGGGTGGGGGGGGGGGGGGGTGGGGGGGGGGGGGGGTGGGGGGGGGGGGGGGTGGGGGGGGGGGGGGGTGGGGGGGGGGGGGGGTGGGGGGGGGGGGGGGTGGGGGGGGGGGGGGGTGGGGGGGGGGGGGGGTGGGGGGGGGGGGGGGTGGGGGGGGGGGGGGGGGGGGGGGGGAGGGGGGGGGGGGGGGGGCGATGAGGTCAAGAAAGCTATTCAGAAAGGCTATAAAATCCGAAAAATACTCGAAATTTGGCAGTATAATATAACGCAATACAATCATCAGACTCGCGATGGTGGTCTGTTTTCGAATTACATTGATACGTTCCTAAAAATGAAGCAAGAAGCGAGCGGCTGGCCTGCAGAATGTGTCGATGAGCAAACAAAAAGCTTGTACGTAGAATCTTATGAGCGGACCGAAGGGATAAAGCTCGAACAAAATAATATATCAAAAAATCCCGGTTTAAGAGCCGTTGCTAAACTGTGTTTAAATTCATTTTGGGGGAAATTTGGGCAACGCGAAAATCTGCAGCGTACAGAGATTATTTCCACGCGCCAAGACTTGCTTGAAATTTTCACAGATGTGACAAAAGAGGTTACTCAGATTCTTCCGGTAAATGACAAGATTATATTTGTCAATTGGGTCGACAGAAGCGAAACGGTCACACCATCAAATTGTACAAACGTTGTTATTGCGGCTTACACGACAGCTCAAGCGCGTTTGAAACTATACAGTTATTTAGAAAAATTGGATCGTCGCGTGCTTTATTTCGATACCGATTCAGTAATATATATATCTAATAAATCGATGACGTCACCGGAAGATTATGAACCGCCTTTGGGTAATTTTCTGGGTGACTTGACCGACGAGCTAGCGGCTTACGGGTCGGGCGCGTATATTGAGACCTTTATCTCAGGGGGGCCTAAATTTTACGCTTTTCGCGTGCGAACTGAAAACGATCAGTATTACGACACGTGTAAAGTCAAGGGTATTTCATTAAATTACGAAAATGGGAAAAAAATTAACTTTAATTCGATTTATAAAATGATTATGGAAAGTGATTGTAATAATACTACTAATACCACTACGACCACTGGTACACGTCCAAAAATACGCATTAGATTTAACGCAATACGACGCACCGCCGTACATAAAATTGTAACGCGACCGGAAGAAAAAACATGTCAAATAGTTTTGAAAAAACGGCGACACGTTTCGACTCGCTACTCATTTCCTTTTGGGTACAAACAGTAAAGTAGATCACAATTGTAGCACACTTGATAATTGTAAAATTTTGTACATACGATTTATCGTTTTTTGTGGAAAATTATAAATATAAGAGGTTGAACATATATGTAATCGAATTAATAAGAATAAGAATAATGAAAAATTATTACAATATTTTATTTACCCTTACGATTGAACGCAAGTACAGATCATTCATCCGTTAATACAAGGTCACAGTCAACTCGGACGACTCCGGACCTCCTACATATTACGCAACATATTTGCCCCGTTGCTTGTCGACTCTACTCATAGGAGTTCTTCGTATCTCCTCTTTCGTATTTTCAACGTCTTATCCCCCCTTCGTATTCAAATTTTTCCTAGAAAACTGGGTCCCCTCGAGTAAAAACCATGTGTGTGCTTCACAGTCTCTCGTTTTCGACCTACAAGCGGACTGACACGTGCGCAACGAGTATATAAAGGTCATCGGTGTTATGTATTGGTAAGTCTTAATAAATAATAAGGAGGAGTGGGGGCTGAATAATCATAAGAAGCCAAACGCGAAAACTAACAAATAGTCGTCGAAAGGTCGTTGAGCCATGACCTACCTCACGTTCCGGCCAAAGGGACCCCGTACAGGTTTGTTTACGCCAGACTACAGAGCTACCTCGCAAGGCGGGGCGTTTTTATTGTTTGTTTTGATATTAATTATCCATTAATAACCACTAACATCTCTTTACGAGGCCATTAACCCATGACCTAACTCAAGATTCGTCAGCCAGTCTCGCGTAGCGGCCAAAGGTACCCCGTACGTTTTTGTATACGTCAGAATATTGACAAAGCGAACGAGATGATGGTAGTGTTATTTACGACCATAAATTGATAGGTATCTGGCGTTAATCACTCAATTATCATTATTTATTGACATTTTTATTATTTGTTTTGACATTAATTAACCATTAATAACCATTAACACCTCTTTATGAGGTCATTAACCCCTGACCTATCTCAATATTCGTCTGCCAGCCACGCGTAGCGGCCAAAGGTACCCCGTACGTTTTTGTTTACGTCAGACTACCGACCTACTTCAAAAGGCGGCTACAGGGATATTTACGGTCATAAATTATTTTTTTCTGACATTAATTACCCATTTAACATTATTTATTGACGTTTTTATTGTTTATTTTGACATTAATTACCCATTAATAACCATTATCACCTCTTTATGAGGTCATTAACCCCTGACCTATCCCAAGGCGCGCGTGCCGTCTGGCGCCAGACCTACCTCAAGGTGGAGGAGTGGGGGGTGTTTACGTCTGGCTATCGGTACCCCTATACTACTGATATTGACCGAGCGTTTAATTTTACCCGTTTCGTACAAGTCGCTTAAAGTTCATGGAATACCCATATAATTTTCCCATTTTAGTTGAATACACGATTGAAATCTTTCACATTTTTTAGTCACTAGTTCCTGGTCTAACCCCCCTATTGACAAACATTGCTTTTTCCAATTGTTCGCTGGGATTATTTCGCTAACTTCAGCGTCATTGTGCAAAATAAACACTTTAAAATAAATTGGAAGTTATTTTTAAAAAAGTATGCTTCACAACGACTAGAAATATTTAAATACTCAATTTCATAATTACTTTACGGATTTGCCTTAAATTTATATTTGTATCTAACGTCGTCAACAAACCCTGGTAGAAATTTTGATTGGGTTCTTGCCAGGCACTCTCCTGGCTATCCTGGACACTGGACAAGCTCGGGACAGGGAATGTAATGTCGCGGTCAAGCGCAGCCAAGTTTAGAAGTAAAACAATCTGAACAAAACACATCTGTAAGACGCTTGACCAGATTACTACGCATGTTCTGCACAGAACCTGCTCAGTTTCTGGTAAGGACCTGCTTGGCCGCGACGTTACATTTCGTGTAACGTCGTCGCTTCGTGGCTCAGGCGGTAACGCACTGGAATGTGAAGACGTAGGTCGTGAGTTCGATTCCCGTGCGGTGAACTATTTTTCGATTTCGTTTTCAAGCAGCAGCTCGTGAAAATAACTGGGGTGTTGGGGTTTAAGTAAAAACCATTTATTTTTATATCTGTTGATAATTTTTTAGTATTTCAATTTCCGTACTCTTTATAAAAAAACTAATTTACGGTTGCCATTCTGCAACATATAACAATGCATTGGACATAAAAGTAAAAATCTCTACTTATTTATATTTTTTCATTGAAAGAATTAATTTATCATCATATGTGTATTCAACAAAATTACCAAACGATGCAAAAATAATTTGTTTGCTCAAAATGCAACACATTATCATAATACGTTAATTATTTATACAGAAAAAATTTATTTTATACCTGTTCCCATAGGACCTAATGTGTATTGTATTCCATTCTTGGTAATCGCTCGACTATTTTCTGCACTACCGGCCTAGTGTGATGTCACGTTCACGCCTTCACGGTCTATATGGTCTATGTATATGTCACGTTAAATATCTCTGTAACTCTGCGCTCTGCGCGCTTCCGATACACATATGTAGTTCTTATCGTTCTTATTACCCCAAGCCAAGCGCCTCACTACTCACTACGCGCTAGAACCGGTAAGCGGTAACTGCCGGTAACGTAATGCGGATAACGTAAACTACAGAGTAGTCTTACTTTCACGTTTTACGTTTACTTTGTTATTGTGCTCAGCTCTTATGACATGTATAATACGTGTTTTAAAAAATAATTTTTTTTGTATTAGATATTTAAATTTGGCTACAGAATTGCAGTTAACAATGGGTCCTTTAGAATGTGCGAAGAAGAATGCAGCGCGTAAAGCTGTTGATCAGAATATCATGGTATTTTTATTATATTTATATTACATTTATAGTCATTTGGCTTTAATTCCCATAATTTCGTATTTTCATATTTGTATTAGAATAACAATATTGTGGGTATCGGGAGTGGTTCAACAATTATTTATGCAGTTCAGAGGTTAGGTAAGTTTAAATGTTAATTTATCATTTACAAATTAACACAAATTAAAACAAATTATTTGTCCTTGAAATATTTACATTTTAATAAGAACTGTGGAATAACGTGAATTAGTAGCACTATTAATGAAATGTGTCAACTAATTACTCAATATATAAAAAAATAGTTTAAGAAATAATTTGCATAGATTTCCCCTATATTCTGTTAATCTTTTAAGAATTATTGTGAAATCATTTTTTTGATACACCATATCACTACACCACATGTTACTGATAAAAATAATAAAATTAAAGATTACTTTTTGCTTAAATATAATTTTTGCAGTATTGACTGATAATGTCAGTATAAAAGATGGTTGGCGTTTATCATTTTAAAATTAGTTCAAAACATATTAAATATACTTCAAATTGATATTAAAAAAATTAATGTTTCTTTTTTTTTAAATTAATTAGCTTTAACGATGTTTTGTACAATGACATCAGTCATTCCCTTATTTTAGTGCATTGGTTAGAAGTTCTCATGATACGTCATTACCTCGAAGAAAGTTTTCAAATGTATCTTTTAAAATTTGTTGTTTTCAAATTCCTCTGTCTCTACACATAGTCTTAGCGTAGATTGTTGTTTATTGTTTGCATGGACTAATGCATATAAGGTACTGCAGCTGCTATTTCAATGTCAGATTATTTGATATAAAATATTTTGTATTGCTTTTGGTACTTTTCTTAGCGATTATGTTTTGTAAAACCTCAGATATTGCCAAATATATTTCAAAACCATATTGCATGCATTTCAATTTGCTGGGGTTGGTTAGAAAAGGGGGAAGTGTACAAAATTATAATACATTAGAAGGCATTAGCCACCTAGAGCAAATCTTCCTGAATGTACTCCATCGAGGGACTTGACGTTAACTGTATCAGGGTCACTGAAAACTATAAAGTCCCAACCTGTTATTATTAACTATATACACTATATTATCAGTGATGAAGGATATCTTAAATATTAGTATTGTGAATTTGTTATTTTTTTTAACAATATTTAAATAATATATTACTAATTTTATAATGTACTAATTATTGATTTTAATATTATTAAATTATCAAATGTATATTTAGCGGAACGAGTCAAAGAAGAAAGTCTAAATGTAATTTGTATTCCAACATCATTCCAATCACGACAACTTATTATAAACAATAATTTACAACTGGGAGATCTTGAAACACATCCTGTGGTATTTTTCTTTTGTCTTTAGTGAGGCTAGAAAAAAATTAAATTATTCATATGTGTATATTTTCAGTTGGATTGTGTTATTGATGGAGCTGATGAAGTGGATTCTGAGTTAAATCTTATTAAAGGTGGTGGAGGATGTCTTTTGCAAGAAAAAATTGTGGCATCATGTACAGATAAATTTATTATTATTGCCGATGATACGTAAGATGACAAAATATTTCATCGAAGTGGTTTTTTATTTTATATTAAATAGCAATATATATTTTTATCAGAAAAAATTCTGCAAGACTGGGGCAGCAATATAAAAAAGGATTACCAATGGAAGTTATCCCAATGGCTTATGTTCCTGTAATGAAACAAATAGAGAAAAATTTTGGTGGCAACATTGAACTCAGGATGGCAGTTTCTAAAGCTGTAATATACTAATTTCTACAATTTTTAAAATTAAAAGATTTATGAAATTTTCTAATTTTAGGGTCCAGTGGTGACAGATAATGGAAATTTTCTTCTTGATTGGTCCTTTCCTAAAGATGAAGTTCAAGACTGGCCCGTGATAAATCAAAAACTCTTGTCCATACCTGGACTAGTTGAAACTGGACTGTTTGTGAGAATGGCTCGTAAAGCTTACTTTGGTCAAAATGATGGAACTGTGCAGGAACGAATTTAATATGTTAGAGAAAGAAAGAAATATTTTTATTGATTTGATATAAAATTAATAAAACATCTGTTATCTGAATAATTTCGTTTTGCTCACGTCTATTAGAAAAGTTACACTTTAATTAAATATATAACAGTTGAGAGATACATACCATTTTCTTTTAAAAGGCTATAGCGGGATAAGACGGTCAAAACTGCCCCCGCTTTGATTTTTATTTTGAATCGGCCATTCGAAAGGACATATTTAAAAACCCCTTTAGCCAAATTTTCAGCCCCCTAGGTGGTAGTAGGTTGCTCCTATAGTAAAAAACGTGTTTTTAAAAAAAAAATTCTCTGCCTCCACTGTTTGATCTAAATAATCTGAAAAAATTCATGAACGTGTGTTTTATAGTGAGAAAATACCTTGATTTTTCTCAGTTTTTTCGGGTCTAATCCGGAGCCACAAAAAATTCTTGAATTTTTCAATGATATTTTAGGTTATGAAACTCATATTTGGCCAACTTCTAAATAACAATTTTTGATGTAATTTTTCCCCTACTTTCGAATGCCGATGTTAGAATTACCATTTTCAAGCCGTAACATGCTCAACATTTTTCCCATTTTATTGGTACATAACCTCAAAATTATATACATCAATAGCCCAGATAGCAAAATCTGCAGCAGTCTGCTTTGCAGGAATGCCGGCAGATTTGCATCACTTGATGCAAAATCTTGCAGCAGGAGCGCAGCAAAATTTACGCTTTCTGCGTCATCAGAATGCAGCGATTTTCCAACAGATTATGCAAAACCTTTGCAAAGTCTGCAGCAAATTTGCAGCAGACCGTGCAGGCCTCAGTTGAGTTTACTATTTAGGGATTATAGGGGTCTAAATGCACGCAAATACGAAGAGGTCTGTTGGTGAGACGCATACAAACAACGGGGAGGCAGCGTCGGTCGTGCATGTGGAGAAGGGGAACCCCTCTCCGCCAGCTAACAGGGGTGAAAGCTTCGTTTTCAAGAAAGGCAATACAAAGGCGCTGCAAGCGCCATCTTACGCATCCCCCTCACACCCACAAGCTGAACTAAAGCTGGTGGCATGGCGGCGTCAGATTACCCTGCTTCCCCAATACATACATATTGTAAATTTTCATGGCGAATATTGTATTTTCAAAAATGTTAATGTTTTTCTTCCCCGGTTGGATAAATTTACCTCGCTCGATACAGTTTCAATTTTTAACAATATTTGGAATCGCAAAACTACAGAAAGGATTGTAAAAGAAATTAATGACGAGATTAACTATTATTTTTCTCTTTTGTTAATTTTGTTGAGGTTATGTTGCTTCGACCAATCGATTTTGCCAGAATTTTCGCCCCCCACTAAGCGGCACTTTTGCTAGTGAAAATGTATAATTATGCGTCTCGCCGATAGATGGCGCTTGCAGCGCTTTTTTTGTTGCCCTTCTTGAACACGGAGCTTTCATCCCTGTCAGCAGCGGGAGAGATTCCCCATTCTTCACATGTACGCTGTGTCTCCGGTGTTTGTGTGCGTCACACCACAGCACCTCTTCGTATTTGTGTACATTTACTCCCCTATAATTCCTAGGTAGTAAACTCGACTCAGGCCTGCACGGCCTGCTGCAGATCTGCAGCAGACTTTGCAAAGATTTTACAAGGCGCAAAGTTTGCTGCAAAATCGCTGCATTCTGATGACGCAGAAAGCGTAAATTTTCATGCATTCCTGCAGCAAGATTTTGCAGCAGCAGATGCAAATCTGCTTCTCTTTTCCTATCTGGGAGGTATTAGAAAACCCCAAAAAACTCTAGGACTTTCTTTCAGATCTAAGCAGTTTTTAGAAGCAAGTATTACTTTGCTGTCGCTGCAAAAGTCCTTATTCAGCCAGTTTTTAGGTATAGGAAAACTTCATATTATTGGAAAGATATTAATCATTATAATTAATGCTAATAATGGTAATTATAACATCGGCATTCGAAAGTAGGGGAAAAACTACACAAAAAATTGTTATTTAGAAGTTGGCCAAATATGAGTTTCATAACCTAAATTATCATTGAAAAATTCAAGAATTTTTCGTGGCTCCGGATTAGACCCGAAAAAACTGAAAAAAATCAAGGTATTTTCTCACTACAAAACACACGTTCATGAATTTTTTCAGATTATTTGGATCAAACAGTGGAGGCAGAGAATTTTTTTTTCTAAAAAACACGTTTTTTACGATAGGAGCAACCTACTACCACCTAGGGGGATGAAAATTTGGCTAAAGGGGTTTTTAAATATGTCCTTTCGAATGGCCGATTCAAAATAAAAATCAAGGCGGGGCAGTCTTATATTGACCGTCTTATCCCACTATAGCCTTTAACGCACAATATTGACATGCTCTAGGCATATTGTAATATTCAATATTTTTAATTTTTACAAATGTAAGCTTTAGGAACGACTTATAATAATAACAATTTTAGATTGTTGAAATTTAATGCAATCAACAAGTTTTTCTTAAGGGGTCTACCCTAATTAGAACTTTCAATAAAAGACAGTTTTTCAGAATTTTTTTACAGTTTTGTAATATAAATATTTATAGAAAAGTAGTTACAGTCGAGCGATTTTTGATATTTTGAAAATTGACAAAATGCAGGACATTCTTCGAAAAACAAAAACAAGAAACGCGTTTCTTTTACTGTTTTTGGCAAAAGAAGAAGAGTTAAAATTAACATTTTAATAATACCTCGATATGTGGTGTAGCTGCAGTAGTACAGAATATGTGGTAAAAATTTTATAAGGATTGGTCGAGTAGTTCCGGAGATTTTATCATCAAGGCATCGGATAACGTTGTTTTTAAAGTTTTTTTCAAAGAAAAATCGTGAAAAAATATTACCTGTTCTTAATGAGCGAAATCTGCACCTTATATTATTCCTTCCTCTTCTTCATAGCATTCATTTTCATCCAAAATAGCGTTTTCGCGTTGTGTCCTGGCTTCTTTAGAGGCATCAGTGCTGCGACGGTTTGCTACACGTACGCGTTCTGCATAGTGTATGACTATCCGACCGATTTTGACATAATTTTCAAAACTGGTTCAAAACCTTAATTGAAGATACAAACAACAGTTTGACAAACTATTTGAACAATAATTTTTCCGCTGAAAACTGAGGATGCAAGCAAATTGAGTAGTCCCTGCAAAAAATGGAAGCGTACGCGTACGCTTAAATGTCTAAATTCACGCTTCTTTTTGACATTTAAGAGTACCTGAAGAGTACTACAAGCGTGAATTTAGACTTTAAGCGTACGTGTACACTTACATTTTTGGCAGGGGTACTTTTGACAATTTGTATTCGATTCAATCCGTCAATTCGATAACAAACCGCTGATTTTCGATTTTAAAATAGAGAATCGTGATATGGAACTTCAGATCGACACGGGATCACCAATTTCCGCAATTTCAAGACGTGATTTTAATAACCTTAAGATAGGGACAAACGTGAATTTAGAAACGACAGCGCGTACATTTAAGATGTTTACGGCAGATCCGATTTTACCGATCGGTATAATCAAAGTAAATGTTTTATGTAAGAATAAAAATCGTAAACTCAAGTTGTTTGTGTTGCCGAGAAACAGCTAGCCAATTGTAGGCCGGGATTGGTTAGAGAGCTTAGGAATGATACAGTGCGGTAATGACCAAAGGAATGCCGTTTTAATAGTAAACAACATGACAGATTCGAGACACCGGGCGTTTTTGAAGAATTTCCCAGATAACACATGATATTCTCGGAATATTCGGAGTACATACTCAGTATATCATGCCAGATATACTGAGGATATTCGAAACATATACAGCGATATTCTGAGAATATACTCAGCATATTCCTACGTCCGCTCTAAAAATGTTCTCACGTATCCTGAGAATATCATCCACGATAAAATTTTTTTTCCTCCTTTTACAAAGAAATTAATTTTTTTCTTATTTTTAATTTTATTATCGTTTTAAAATTAGAAAAATTGGCTAAATCGATTATCCGTGTCCAGGAATGATAAAAAATGAACACTTGGTCTTGTTTTGTTCACGTAGTCGACGTTTCGACAACGTCACTGTCATTTTCAAGATTATCTATATATAATTTGCTAAAATTAATATTTTACATTGTCGCAGTTTTATAATTATACGAAGACTGATAAAACTGCGACAATGTAAAATATTAATTTTTGCAAATTATTGGTCGACAAAATTGAAGCAATTTAATCTTTCGGCGATGAAAGTAGCTAATCTTTGTCAATTTTGGGTCGCTCAATCGACTTGGGTCGATAATAAAAAATTTTGATTGGCTCTTGTTTCCAAGATATACAGGGTCAAAGTTCGAAAAAATGTCGTTTTTTACCAGGTTTGAAGAGGCATATCTTTTGACGGAAACGAGATAATGGCTTCAGTAAGGGCTTAAAATAATGCTTATAACTTCTACTTTGTGGAAAAAAATGTAACATGACAAGAAAAATGAAATGTGGCCTTAAATGGTCATTTTTTTATATGTGTGAAATGCCGGTAGGACCTCGTACGTTTGCAACTACTGCGTACAATAATACTATAGATTATAATATTAGACGAGTGGGTTCTTCTGCGGTAGATGTTTTTGTGATGAACTGTTTTTTATGATAAGTGGTATACGGTAGTTTCTTATTGAAAATTTCAAAATGGCGTATCCAAGATGGCAGACAAAAATTTCAAACATTTCTTGATTTTGCTAAAACTTATATACAGGGGGTTTTTGGGGTCGCTGATTACAAATTTGATGTCAGATGTCGAAAATTCAAAATGGTGGGTTCAAGATGCCGGCCAAAAGTTAATATGTTACTGAATTTCGTCAAAATTTGCAGAAAGTGAGTTGTTAAAACGTCAGGAAGTTTTTACACAATCGAAGATCATCAAGAGACCTATGCAAAAAAGTCTTGTTTAGAATACACTTTTAACCTTTTTAAAGAGATTACTCGATCTCTGTCGAATCCAGGGACAACGGCGAGGACGTGTCGAGTATCTGACCCCATTTTTTTCTTTTTTTTTGCTTTTTGTTTTTATTTCTTTTTTTTTTTGCTTTTTGTTTTTTTTTCTTTTTTTTTTTGCTTTTTTTTTTTTTTTTTTTTTTTTTTGCTTTTTGTTTTTTATTGCTTTTTTTCTTTTTGTTTTGTCTTCTTTTTTTTACGCGTAGTTTAGGATTTTCGGGAATAATTGCTAGCTGCATTATCTCTCACGAGTGACCAACGGAAGTCCGCCATCATCGCAGGAGACCATTTTCCAGCATATCTTTTTTCCATCTTTGCAATGTCCAGGTGGAAACGCTCTCCGTGCTCGTCACGTTTTGAATTTTCGATATCTGACATCAAATTTGCAATCAGCGACCCCAAAAACCCCCTGTATATAAGTTTTAGCAAAATAAAAAAATGTTTAAAATTTTTGGCTGCCATCTTGGATACGCCATTTTGAAATTTTCAATAAAAAACTACCGTATACGACTTATCATAAAAAACAGTTCATCACAAAAACATCTACCGCGGAAGAACCCGCTCGTCTAATATTATAATCTACAGTATAATTGTACGCAGTAGTTGCAGACGTACGAGGTCAGACCGGCATTTCACACATATAAAAAAATGACCATTTAAGGCAACATTTCTTTTTTCTTGTCATGTTACATTTTTTCCCACAAAGTAGAAGTTATAAGCATTATTTTAAGCCCTTATTGAAGCCATTATCTCGTTTCCGTCAAAAGATATGCCTCTTCAAACCTGGTAAAAAACGACGTTTTTTCGAACTTTGACCCTGTATATCTTGGAAACAAGAGCCAATCAAAATTTTTTATTATCGGATTCGGATTCAGCGACCCAAAATAGACAAATATTAGCTACTTTCATCTCCGAAAGATTTTCACTGTTGACCAGTTATATATAGATAGTCTTGAAAATGACAGTGACGCTGTCAAAACGTCGACTACGTGAACAAAACAAGACCAAGTGTTCATTTTTTATCATTTCTTGACTCGGATAATCGATCTAGCCAATTTTTCTAAAAATAAAACTTTTATTTTTTGTTAACTTGTTAAGATGATTTAATTATCTTAAAACAAGCTGTTCTCGTGCGGTCACCTATCCAATCGTAGTCCACTACGTACGGCGCTTAACAAGTAATAGCTAACGTGCGCGACACCGACCATCGGTCTACCACTGTTGAACACCATTTATAACGTAAACTGATATTTGTGTTACACTCGTTGCACAATTTTAAAACCGTACTCGCTTTTATACATTTTTTCAGGGGTTTTCGAGATTACCATAATGCGTTTACTTTTAATTCTTAAGTATGGAAAATTTAGATTTAGTTTGGGATATATGGCTAATAGACGAAATTGGAAATAAATGTGGGATTGGGTCCCAAATTGCGCGCGTGAAACTAAAAGTACGACAATGCGCATGCGCGCGTATCTATGTCGATGACGAAGCGAGCACGCGGAGACAGATCACGTCGAGAGCTCGTACATAACGCGTCGCGAGAACCGTACCCTTTTTGTAATCGGAAAGAAAGCAAAATGTATTAACACTTGTTTATTGTTAAATATATAATAAATATATATTAGATTGCTCATTAGTAAATTGCGTGTTTTGCTAAATTGTCAATTACCCATCCCTACAATTGGGGGCTCGTCCGGGATGGCGACAAAACTGCGAGTTACAAGTGCGTGAAAGAGAAAACGACGCGTGAACAAAGACGGAAGTATGTGAAAGACGACAAGAAAAAAGAAGCCCAGAAAGACGTAAAGACGAAAGCCGTAAAGACGAAAGTTGTAAACGACGCAACACAGGACGAAAGACGCAACACGAAAAGGTGAGGAATCAAGAAGACGTAGGAACAAATTTTATTTGTTAATCAAAGAGGAATATAAAAGACGTGGTATCAAGTGGTGTTGTGTAAAGACGAATTTTGAGTCTTGAGTGCCGGTAATTACTGAGTGCGCGAAACAAAAGACGAAAGACGCGAGGGGAACAAAGACGCGGACGAACATTCGAGAAGCTTCTCGATATCGGCCATTTTGCGCGCGTTACCAGGCGTTGCAGAAAGAAAGAGAGACAGAGATACGTCACGTGACGCGTAGTGTAACGGGCCGCGACACGAGCAGGGACTGAAGGTTCCTGGCGAAGAAGGGGAAATATCCTGCAGTGGCTCTCTGAGTCTGCACCACTCGATACAAAACGAGAAGCGTTTCGAAATCGCGAAGACGGAAAAAGTGGGGATTTGTGAACAATGGAGTGTTTAGAACAGATTCCTTCTATTAAGGCGAAGATCAAATTAGCGTTGCGCGTAACAATTGCTGCACTCCATCGGCTGCTGTTTGAAGAAGAAGGCGACAGAGGCAATCGCCAGAGAATTAGAAAAAGCGCGGGATTTCCGTTTAATGAGGACTCGGTGGAATTTCGAGCCAAAATGGAATATGCGGGAAGGATGTCCACAGGAGATCTTATATCCATTTGTAATTTGCTGAGCCTAGATCGCGAAGGTACAAAGGAACAGTTACGACGTGGTATTATTAGGTCACTGATGGACATTAACAGCCTAGCACCGACTTCGGGATACGAAGACAGCCAAGACGAAGAAAGTCAGGAAGACGAGCGAGATGAAGAAAATCGCGAAGGTTGTCGCAACAGTGCGCCCCGCCGGGAGATGGACACGCAGCGCAGCGATACTCGCGGGGGCAGGCGGCGTCGCGAGAACGACGGCGAGCGCGATAGCGAACGGCGTATGTCATATAGACACGATCGCGACGCTGAACGCTGTGACGAAAGGAGAGGCAACAACACGTTGAAATTCGCTCTCACTTACAAAGACGTAGAAGACTCTATACGTCCATTCAATGGAGAGGACGATTATCCAGTGGAACGCTGGATTTCAGATTTTGAAGAAGCCTCCATATTATTTGAATGGGATGAAATAAGAATGCTAATATTCGCGAAGAAATCTTTGAAAGGTCTCGCGAAAATGTTCATTCAAGGAGACAGAGCTGTTAGAACGTGGGCTCAGTTGAGACAATCTTTGGAGCGCGAGTTTTCGTCTAAGATAAACAACGCTGACCTTCATAGATTATTGACGGAACGACGGATGAAGAAAAGCGAAGGAGTGAGAGAATACGTCCTATGCATGTGAGAATTGGCGTCAAGAGGTGCTGTAGAAGAAGACGCATTGATAGAATATATTATCAATGGAATAAACGACGACGCTGTCAATAAGGCAATGTTGTATGGTGCAACAAAATTTAGTGACTTCAAAGAACGCCTAAATGCGTATGAAAAAATGAAGAAGCGACTTCCGAGACTACAAAGGCGCAAAAAACAACACGTGACAATTTGCCGAAAAAAGTAGGCAAAAGCGAGAGAACGGAAAGTGCACCTAAGAAGAGTGACCGATGCTACAATTGTGGTGAAGTAGGACATCGATCAAGAGAGTGCCCAAGGAAGGCGCAAGGTGCTAAGTGTTTCAAGTGCGACGGTTTCGGACATATTGCAGCAAAGTGTCATAGGGACAGTAAGAGTTTAGAAACTAGCAAAGCCTGCAATCTGGTAAGTTGCGCACCAAATAAATGCGAAAAATGAGTTGCAATAAACGGGATCGGGATTCTTGCATTGATTGATTCGGGTAGCGATTTGACGCTAATCCGCGAAAAAGAATGCCGAGAAATTGGTTTGTGCATCATCGCAGACCGACGGATTAGTTTTCGCGGAGCAGGGTCGAGCAAATATGACACTTTAGGTATCGTGCATGTGAGCGTTAAAATCGACGACGAAATTTATCATATTACTGCCAATGTAGTCGCGGACGAAATAATGAGAAACGGGTTATTATTCGCAACTGATTTCCTTAACTCCGTTGATCTTTATATAAAGCAAGGCGTGGTAACTATTTCGAAAGTAACTAATGTCAATAAAGATGAACCGGATGTTCTTAAAGTCGATGCGATAGAACGCGATGAAATCGAACTATTTCATTTAAAAAATGACATTGTTAAGCGTGAAATAGTTGAGGCGGTCGAAAATTATAATCCGCGAAAGATTAAGGACGTCGGGGTTGAGATGCGAATTGTCTTAACCGATAATATTCCTGTATATCAGCGTGCTAGACGATTAGCAGAGATCGAAAAAATAGAAGTACGCAAACAAATTCGTGAATGGTCCGAGGCCGGAATTATTCGACCGTCAACATCCGACTATTCTAGTCTATGAGTATTAGTCCGAAAACAGAATGGTACCACTCGAATTTGCGTAGATTATAGGCGATTAAATGCAAAAGCCGTAAAGGTTCGGTATCCCCAACCAATGATAGAGGAACAGTTAGATCAGTTAGAAGACGCGGAATTTTATACGATGATCGATCTTAAGAATGGTTTTTTTCATGTACGAATAGAAGACGATAGTCAAAAATATACCGCATTTAGCGTACCGGGTGTACATTACGAATTTACGAAGGCTCCGTTTGGGTTTTGCAATTCCCCAGCATATTTTGTAAAGTTCATTCATGCAATATTCCGTGATTTGACTGCGAAGCAAGTGGTAATAGTGTACATGGATGATCTTATTATTCCATCCAAAACGGTCGAAGACGGGTTAGGCAAGTTAAAGCTCGTATTGCAAGTTGCGAGTGAACATGGCTTAATTATTAACTGGCGGAAATGCCAATTCCTACGACAGAAGGTGACCTATCTTGGCCATGTTATCGAACAAGGAAAAATATCGCCTTCTAAGGACAAGACGAATGCCGTAAAACAGTTTCCAAAACCACAAACTGTAAAAGCCTTACAAAGCTTTCTCGGATTAACGGGATATTTCAGGAAGTTCATACCACAGTATGCACTGATCGCACGGCCATTGTCGGACCTATTACGAGACGGAGCAAAATTCGATTTCGGGGAATCCCAAGAAGAGGCGTTTTTTAAATTAAAAAAGGCATTAAGTGAAAAGCCGATACTTCGGCTGTACAAGCCTACATCTGAAACGGAGCTACACACGGATGCATCAGCTTTGGGTTTTGGAGCCATTTTGATGCAACGTGATGACGACGACAACAAGATGCACCCAGTCTACTATGCGAGCGGGAAAACGACAGCAGCAGAGGCGAAATACGATAGTTACAAGCTAGAGGTATTTGCTGTAGTGAAAGACTTAAAGAAATTTCGAACATATCTGCTAGGAATAGATTTCACTATAGTCACTGACTGCAAAGCGTTTACTCAGACCGTACAGAAAAGGGACGTATCTGCTGAAATCGCAAGATGGGCATTACTATTAGAAGATTTTCGATACAAAATAGTTCATCGACCAGGGAATAATATGAGACACGTGGATGCTCTAAGTAGATTCCCACTTCCTGCGGCGATGGTAATAAACAAGCACGAGTCAACACTTGTAGAGAAACTAAAGATGAGCCAAGAAGAAGACGACGAGTTGAAGACGCTCCGCGATAAAGTAATTACTCGCGAAATCGATGGATACGTGTCAAATATATGTCAAGTGGACTTTTAAGGAAAAATATGGACGGCGAATTATTGATAGTTGTTCCGAGGCTGATGCAACTACCTTTGGTCAGACTAGTGCACAAGCGTGGACATTTCGCGAGTGCAAAGACAATGAAATTATTGCGGGATGACTATTGGTTTCCGAACATGCAAGCGCAGGTGGAAAAGGTGGTCCACAACTGCATTGCGTGCATTATGTCGGAAAGGAAATCGGGAAAGGCAGAGGGCCTATTACATCCGATCCCAAAGTCAGAACCCCTCGATACATACCATGTTGATCACATCGGACCGCTTCCATCGACGAAAAAGTCTTTTTGGTACCAGAGCCGTAAAATTCGATTTTACGGCCTGTTTTTAGTCCGTAAAATCAAATTTTACGGATTTGTCCGTAAAAAAAAAAATTTTACGGACTTATATCCGTAAAATAAACATTTTCTAATAATATCGAATTTCTAAATACTATTGACTAAAAGGCGATTCCGCGCGGAAATTTCCACTCCATGTGAATCCACCCTAACGAATATGCTATTAGTGGCGCCCCCCACAGGTAATTTACATCACGAATACCGTACTCTTCACCGCTTCCACGGCCCGCGGTACCACAGAGTGGGGACAGTAGTAGCGATGTAATGAAACTACACAGGCAGTTAGTTCAGTCAGTGCCAATTAACTGTACAGTTAACATCGAATCAGTGTACGTAGCTTGGAAGCTCTAGACGATATATTTTGTGCACTTAGATTATGTGTGATAACGAGTCGATTGACGAGGATTATATTCCTCCGGAATTATTCGAATCCGCTAATATCGCAACTAGTAATACATTACCGGCTAAGTCCAAACACATTTATGATAAGTGCTTTAATGATTTTTGTGAGTGGCAAAAAAGCAAAAATACAAAGTCTTTCAATGAAGTTGTACTATTAGCATATTTTAATGAAATATCGAAGAAATTTAGTTCAGCAAATTTATGGTCAAAATATGACATGTTAAAGAAAAAAATTCTGATTGAAAAAAACATTAATATAAAAACTTACGGCAAATTACATAATTGCATAAAAAATAAACACATAGATTATCAACCAAAAAAAGCTAAAGTGTTTTTACCGAGTGAACTAAATGAATTTCTACAGAAAGCTCCTGACTCAGAATATCTTGCTACAAAGGTAAATATTTACATATCACTACTTGTTTTTTAAAATTTACTATCTATAAAACGGTCGAGAAACTTTATTTATTTTAAACAAATATTATTCATTATTTCTACATAGGTTGGATTAATTCTCAGTATCCTTGGTGCTTGCCGAAGAGATGAATTGCATAAACTAATCATCAATGATGTTACACTGAAAAATTCATTGTGTACTGTCTATTTGCGGAATACAAAAAACCACACTACAAGAACTTTCGTCGTTGTGGGAGAGTACTTGAATTACATCAAAATGTACGTAGATTTAAAACCGAAAACACCAAGCACGGACAAATTCTTCCTCGGCTACAACAAAAATCGATGCTTAAATCAACCTATGGGTATACATAAAATAGGAGAAATGCCTGAAACTGCTGCAAAATTTTTGAATTTGCCAGATGCTAGTTCCTATACTGGCCATGCGTTTCGAAGGACATCCGCGACCCTTCTAGCCAACTCCGGAGCTGATATAACAACACTCAAAAGGCACGGCGGTTGAAAGTCTTCGACAGTTGCGGACGGTTACGTAGAGGACTCGATAAACAATAAGAGAAAAATTTGCGAGAAAATCGTAAATGCCGTAGTAGATAATTCTTCAGATTTTGATGAAAATAACCTCGATGTTCCACATAAAAAACGAAAACAAGATAATGGTATAAACATTGTTAATCAGGCAAGTTCGTCTACAAGCAAAGAAACTGTTTTTAATTTCAACATTAACGTCAAACTATAATAAAAATTAATAAAATATTATCGTTAACATAACACTGACATTATTATATATTAATTAGTATCATACCAGAATGTGTAATAGATTATTTGAAAAACTTTTCCGTTCATTTATTTATTGAATGAAATTATTGATCAATGCTTTTTTTCAGTTAATTACATCAAAGAATTTGTAATTGTTATTAGTTATAATGTTAAACATTATGTCATTTCCACGACTGAGATAATAAAAATATTTCGACAATACGAGCAACATTTATTTTAAAATATCCAAATACACTGATTTTTAATAGTACCTACTTTTCGATAGAATTGTTGTGTTTTTTGTGTTTTCGCATTTGACATTATATAGTTGTAATCTTTTATGATTTTAGTATTTTTTTTTATTTCTGCGTTTTAACCACCCGCGTTTTGTCCTTAAAATAACGAAGAGTATTCCTACCTACCTAACCTAAAACACAGATTGGATTTTTGCCAGAAGTTTATGTCTTTAATTTTCATTGAATCGATTTGAAAAATTTTCTCCTTAAGAGGATTTAGAGTCTACCGTTTCTCTTTTCTGTTCTTTAAAAGCCAGAACTATTTTGATATCGGGGGGGCTTCGCCCCCCCCGAACCCCCCCGTTTGACGCCCCACCACACCGCTCGCTCAAACTCACATCGAAGAACATTTTACTACGACTTACTTAGAATGTATGCGTGTGTGTGTGTGCGTGTGCGAGTGCGGTTCTTGCTTTATTATGAACTTATCTTCGAACATACCTTCCACTTGCGTCCTGAATAATGTAGCTCATTGTACATCCAAATAGTCCCCTTCCCCTTTTCCAAATAGGTTACGAATTTTACGGCTATGGTACCAAAAAATAATGTTCGTCACACGGCCGTAAGATTTTACGGCCTAGTGACGAAAAATACTATATCGGCACATCCTAGAGGTCGTGGACGCCTTCACAAAATTTGTATGGCTATACCCGACGAAGAGCACGACGACGGCGGAGCTGATCGACAGATTAGGAAAACAAGCATTGGTTTTCGGAAATCCAAGGAGAATTGTGACAGATCGAGGTCATGTCTCAAGAGTTTGAAGAGTACTGCAAAGGCGAAAATATCGAGCATCATCCAATTGTGACGGAAGTGCCGAGAGGCAATGGCCAAGTGGAGAGGGTTAACAGCACACTTATTCCTCTGCTAACCAAACTATCATGGCCACATCCAGACCAATGGCATAAGCACGTTGGAAAAGCCCAGCAGTACTTAAATCAATCACCGAGTCGCAGTACGGGCTTTTCACCATTTGTCTTACAGTTCGGGGTAAGAATGAGGCTGAAAGAAGATTTACGTGTACGGGAAATACTCGAAGAAGAAATGCTATCCGATTTCCTGGAAGAGCGTTGCGAATATAGAGCACAAGCACGCTCACAGATTGAAAAAATACAGACCGAAAACCAGAGAAGCTATAACGCGAAAAGAAAGATTGCCCACAAATATTCTACAGGTGATATCGTGGCCCTAAAGAGGACTCAACAAGGACCCGGCCAAAAGTTCCACGCAAAATATTTAGGACCTTACAAGATTGCAAAGATTTTGCGTAATGATCGGTACTCAGTGCAAAAAATAGGCGAAGGTGAAGGTCCTAAGATGACTTCAACGGCGGGTGACCATCTGAAACCGTGGGTGGATATTACCGAAGATTAACGTCATGTGTGTGACGGTACATCCGCGGTCGGATGTCATCAGGATTGCCGAGTGTGGGATTGGGTCCCAAATTGCGCGCGTGAAACTAAAAGTACGACAATGCGCATGCGCGCGTATCTATGTCGATGACGAAGAGAGCACGCGGAGACAGATCACGTCGAGAGCTCGTACATAACGCGTCGCGAGAACCGTACCTTTTTGTAATCGGAAAGAAAGCAAAATGTATTAACACTTGTTTATTGTTAAATATATAATAAATATATATTAGATTGCTCATTAGTAAATCGCGTGTTTTGTTAAATTGTCAATTACCCATCCCTACATAAATATAATATTTTTTTCAATATTTTAAGAATATGTTTAAGAATATGTTTAGAATATACAAAATGTTACATGAAGTTTATGATATTCTGAGTATATTCTGAGAATATTACGGATACTCAATGAAGATTTTCATATGGGTTTCGAATATGCAGCGAATATCATGTGTTATCGAAATTCGAAATAAATATAATATTCGGTTTTCGGTATTCTGAGAATATGTTTAGAATATACGAAATGTTATATGCTGTTTACGATACGGAAAGAAAATCGAAATGGAGATAGATCCCTTGGTCAATGATGGTGTGCTTGAGACTGTCCAAACAAGCGAGTGGGCAACACCTATTGTGCCGGTCCTTCAATGGGCAAATATGCCTATGTGGGGATTATAAGGTGTCGCTTAATCTGCATTTATTAATAAACAGACATCCGGTTCCTAGATCAGAAGATCTATTAACTAAGGTTGAAGGAGCAAACGTTTTTTCGAAAATAGATTTTGCGCAAGCATATCAACAAATGATCTTTGACGATGAATCGAAATTGTTAACCACTATCACGACGTACAAGGGGTTATTTACAAGCAATAGGTTAGGTTATAGATGAGCATTCGCGCCGGGCCTGTTACTTCGACCCAGACCATAGGTCTGGCGAAGTATTGAATTTGGTCAGTTCCCGCCAAAAAATTACCCTATAATTTTTCATCAAATGTCGACGTTTCAGGACCTAAGGAACCCAAAGCAACAATAAAAAAATTGGTGTCCGTTAGGTTGTACGTCCGTCCGTCCGTCCGTCTGTGGGCAAAATTTTGTATACGCGATATCTCGCGACTGGAATGACGAATTTAAAAAGTACAAACGGATTTGGGTTTCTCTTGGCCAAACTAAGATCTGATTAGTTTTTGGAGACAATGCATACTAGATCATGCGGAGGTTTAACAAAAAAAACGCACAAAGAACACGTTTTTCCATTTTTTAACAAAAAATACAAATCGTACAAAAAACTGTTTCAAACAAAAAATATAGAACATCGAATTCTCTACAAAAAAGGTTGTATTCATTTCTTCGTAAAATCAACGATAATGCCGTAAAAAGCAAATTAACATAAATTGTACATACACATATACAATGCATATGTATGTATATTATATACATTACATGAAAAACAGAGACACAGAGGAAGCAGGGGATTGAGGAGGGTATCAGGGCGGGGGGGGGAGGGGGCGGCATAACAAAATATTCACTGTAATGTTGTTCGGGGCTTCGCAGGAAGCGGGGAAGAGGGGGGGGTATCCCCCCCCCCCCCGACCTGTCAAAAACTCGACTAAACCGCGTTTTATTAAGCATCAGTGTGAACAAGACGTGCTCATTTATCAGTGCTTCGGCTGACCTGCGGTCGGGGTCGAAGTTTTGAAAATACTCATTTTCAATTTTACTATAGGGTGATTATGCCAATGAATGGACGACTACCAATGAATGGATGATTTTTTACATATTTCTATTTCTTATGAATGTATGGTGCACAACATGCAACAAAATACATATTTTTATGTTCTTTGAACATTCAAAACAATATTTACAGTACTATTGATCTTCCAGTATTTATTATTTTGTAAAACCAACGCAAAGTTTTAAGCCATCCAAAACTGGTACTGAAAACGTCCCATTTGATTTAACCCGTCTATTCATTGGGGTTTAGCGGATTTTTTCACAAACGTATGAAGACGAGGTTAATAATTAAATAAAATCAATGGTTGAACTACACGGTCATAAAGATCAGAGTCTAAGGATTCTAATGGTGGTATCATAATTCAATTTTCATAAAAGAATTCAAAAGTTACAATCGATCAAAGTGTGAAAAATGATTAACCGTCCATTTATTTGCATATTCACCCTATTTAAGGAACAAGATATTGTTACAATATATGTATAGAAACTACACGAACCTAAAGATGCTAGAACTACCCTCTGCCGCATTCTTTCCTGGCAGTGTTAAAATGGTAATATTCCCGGAAGCATCAGCCTTTCGTCAGAGAACTGCAATACGAATTTAGCCAAAAGTGTAGGCACCCGGGTCGAAGGCATCTAGTATATAATTGGATCTAATTTGCTTTTGTAACAGGTGTTTTTAAATTCTGTTCCGGAACTTTTGTTAATATGCTGATGGTGACATACTTTTGTTTTTAAAATATGGCGACACTAAATAGTAACAAGCGTGAAAGTTGACAAACATAAACACGACAATTTAGTAAATCCAAGAAAATAATATTATGATTATATAATAGAGTGTGAAATTAACGATGGTTATTACTAATTGCGGTTGAACTAGCGTCTATACGGCTTTCTATATTTTCAAAAGAAGGAGTTTTATACGATTGTTTACTCGACAAAGCTTGGAACGATGACTCGTATCATTTCATCCCGTCTGGTAGGTAGGTAGTAAATTCCCCAATGCCCAAATGCTTATATTTGAATGGTATCAAGACAAGTCTAATTTGCTTTGTAACAGGTGTTTTTAAATTCTGCTCCGGAACTTTTGTTGATATACTGATGGTGACCTACTTTTGTTTTTAAAATATGGCGACACTAAATAGTAACAAGCATGAAAGTCGACAAACATAAACACGACAATTTAGTATTTAGAAGAAAATAGGAATATGATTATATAATAGAGTGTGAAATTAACGATGGTTATTACTAATTACGGTTGAACTAGCGTCTATACGGCTTTCTATATTTTCAAAAGAAGGAGTTTTAAACGATTGTTTACTCGACACAGCTTGGAACGATGACCCGTATCATTTTATCCCGTCTCGTAGGTAGGTAGTAAATTCCCCAATGCCCAAATGCTTCTATTTGAACGGTATAAAGATGAGTCTAATTTGTTTTTGTAACAGGCGTTTTTAAATTCTGTTTCAGAAATTTTGTGAATATGCTGATGGTGACCTACTTTTGTTTTTAAAATATGGCGACACTAAATAGTAACAAGCATGAAAGTAGACAAACATAAACACGACAATTTAGTATTTAGAAGAAAATAGGATTATGATTATATAATAGTGTGTGAAATTAACGATGCTTATTACTAATTCCGGTTGAACTAGTGTCTATACGGCTTCCTATATTTTAAAAAGAAGGAGTTTTAAACGATTGTTTACTCGACAAAGCTTGGAACGATGACCCGTATCATTTAATCCCGTCTGGTAGGTAGGTAGTAAATTCCCCAATGCCCAAATGCTTCTATATATATTATGCTTCTATATAGATATGTACGGTATAAAGACGAGTCTAATTTGCCTTTGTAACAGGCGTTTTTAAATTCTGTTCCAGAACTTTTGTTAATATGCTGATGGTGACCTACTTTTGTTTTTAAAATATGGCGACACTAAATAGTAACAAGCATGAAAGTTGACAAACATAAACACGACAATTTAGTATTTAGAAGAAAATAGGATTATGATTATATAATAGAGTGTGAAATTAACGATGGTTATTACTAATTACGGTTGAACTAGCGTCTATACGGCTTTCTATATTTTCAAAAGAAGGAGTTTTAAACGATTGTTTACACGACACAGCTTGGAACGATGACCCGTATCATTTCATCCCGTCTGGTAGGTAGGTAGGAAATTCCCCAATGCCCAAATGCTTATATTTGAACGGTATAAAGATTAGTCTAATTTGCTTTGTAACAGATGTTTTTAAATTCTGCTCCGGAACTTTTGTTGATATACTGATGGTGACCTACTAAGTTTTTAAAATATGGCGACACTAAATAGTCACAAGCATGAAAGTCGACAAACATAAACACGACAATTTAGTATTTAGAAGAAAATAGGATTATGATTATATAATAGAGTGTGAAATTGAAGATGGTTATTACTAATTCCGGTTGAACTAGCGTCTATACGGCTTCCTATATTTTCAAATGAAGAAGTTTTAAACGATTGTTTACTCGACAAAGCTTGAAACGATGACCCGTATCATTTCATTCCGTCTGGTAGGTAGGTAGTAAATTCCCCAATGCCCAAATGCTTATATTTGAACGGTATAAAGACAAGTCTAATTTGCTTTTGTAACAGGTGTTTTTAAATTCTGTTCCGGAACTTTTGTTGATATACTGATGGTGACCTACTTTTGTTTTTAAAATATGGCGACACTAAATAGAAACAAGCATGAAAGTCGACAAACATAAACACGACAATTTAGTATTTAGAAGAAAATAGGATTATGATTATATAATAGAGTGTGAAATTAACGATGGTTATTACTAATTCCGGTTGAACTAGCGTCTATACGGCTTCCTATATTTTAAAAAGAAGGAGTTTTAAACGATTGTTTACTCGACAAAGCTTGGAACGATGACCCGTATCATTTAATCCCGTCTGGTAGGTAGGTAGTAAATTCCCCAATGCCAAAATGCTTCTATATATATTATGCTTCTATATAGATATGTACGGTATAAAGACGAGTCTAATTTGCCTTTGTAACAGGTGTTTTTAAATTCTGTTCCGGAACTTTTGTTGATATACTGATGGTGACCTACTTTTGTTTTTAAAATATGGCGACACTAAATAGTAACAAGCATGAAAGTTGACAAACATAAACACGACAATTTAGTATTTAGAAGAAAATAGGATTATGATTATATAATAGAGTGTGAAATTAACGACGGTTATTAATAATTACGGTTCAACTAGCGTCTATACGGCATTCTATATTTTTAAAAGGAGATTTTAAACGATTGTTTACGTGACACCTTAGCTTGGAAGAATGACCCGTATAATTTCATCCCTTCTGGTATGTAGGTAGGAAATTCCCCAATGCCCAAATGCTTATATTTGAACGGTATAAAGACAAGTCTAATTTGCTTTGTAACAGGTGTTTTTAAATTCTGCTCCGGAACTTTTGTTGATATACTGATGGTGACCTACTTTTGTTTTTAAAATATGGCGACACCAAATAGTAACAAGCATGAAAGTCGACAAACATAAACACGACAATTTAGTATTTAGAAGAAAATAGGATTATGATTATATAATAGAGTGTGAAATTAACGATGGTTATTACTAATTACGGTTGAACTAGCGTCTATACGGCTTTCTATATTTTCAAAAGAAGGAGTTTTAAACGATTGTTTACACGACACAGCTTGGAACGATGACCCGTATCATTTTATCCCGTCTGGTAGGTAGGTAGTAAATTCCCCAATGCCCAAATGCTTCTATTTGAACGGTATAAAGATGAGTCTAATTTGTTTTTGTAACAGGCGTTTTTAAATTCTCTTCCAGAAATTTTGTGAATATGCTGATGGTGACCTACTTTTGTTTTTAAAATATGGCGACACTAAATAGTAACAAGCATGAAAGTAGACAAACATAAACACGACAATTTAGTATTCAGAAGAAAATAGGATTATGATTATATAATAGTGTGTGAAATTTACGATCGTTATTACTAATTCCGGTTGAACTAGCGTCTATACGGCTTCCTATATTTTAAAAAGAAGGAGTTTTAAACGATTGTTTACTCGACAAAGCTTGGAACGATGACCCGTATCATTTAATCCCGTCTGGTAGGTAGGTAGTAAATTCCCCAATGCCCAAATGCTTCTATATATATTATGCTTCTATATAGATATGTACGGTATAAAGACGAGTCTAATTTGCCTTTGTAACAGGCGTTTTTAAATTCTGTTCCAGAACTTTTGTTAATATGCTGATGGTGACCTACTTTTGTTTTTAAAATATGGCGACACTAAATAGTAACAAGCATGAAAGTTGACAAACATAAACACGACAATTTAGTATTTAGAAGAAAATAGGATTATGATTATATAATAGAGTGTGAAATTAACGATGGTTATTACTAATTATGGTTGAACTAGCGTCTATACGGCTTTCTATATTTTCAAAAGAAGGAGTTTTAAACGATTGTTTACTCGACACAGCTTGGAACGATGACCCGTATCATTTTATCCCGTCTGGTAGGTTGGTAGTAAATTCCCCAATGCCCAAATGCTTCTATTTGAACGGTATAAAGATGAGTCTAATTTGTTTTTGTAACAGGCGTTTTTAAATTCTGTTCCAGAAATTTTGTTAATATGCTGATGGTGACCTACTTTTGTTTTTAAAATATGGCGACACTAAATAGTAACAAGCATGAAAGTTGACAAACATAAACACGACAATTTAGTATTTAGAAGAAAATAGGATTATGATTATATAATAGAGTGTGAAATTAACGACGGTTATTAATAATTACGGTTGAACTAGCGTCTATACGGCATTCTATATTTTTAAAAGGAGATTTTAAACGATTGTTTACGTGACACCTTAGCTTGGAAGAATGACCCGTATAATTTCATCCCTTCTGGTATGTAGGTAGGAAATTCCCCAATGCCCAAATGCTTCTATTTGAATGGTATAAAGACAAATTTAATTTGCTTTTGTAACAGGTGTTTTTAAATTCTGTTCCGGAACTTTTGTTAATATACTGATGGTGACCTACTTTTGTTTTTAAAATATGGCGACACTAAATAGTAACAAGCATGAAAGTGGACAAACATAAACACGACAATTTAGTATTTAGAAGAAAATAGGATTATGATTGTAATGTCTAGTACGAAGGATGCCAAAAGGATTATTAATAAACAACTCCGATTACTCGATAATGACGGATTATATTTTTGTGAAAATATATGTGCACGTGCCTTCCTTTACAGTACATCGGAGGAGAATGGCTACGAGCGGAGAGGGGCTTACTCTATACATAAATCCAATAGATGTCGCTACTATACATACATCACACTCCTCCAAACATAATCTTTCTTTTAGTCGAACTACTCAAATTCAAATCATACTTCTCTTATCGTAAAGAATACTAACAATAAAATCCAAATTCATTCAATGACACTAATATAACAAAAGTTCACTATTATAGGTTCAATCTTTGTACAGGTTTTCTATTCCGAACCGATCGACGTAATGCTGGTGTCGCTGGAATTCCTGATGGGTCAGATGTCTGTAACTCCGGCGGACTATAGTAGCAGACGAATCTTTACTATTAGGTATTTCTTTAGGTGTAGGTACACATACTGGGTCGCTTGTATTCAGTTTTAACTCACTAGGATTTGAGTTAAGCAATCCTTTGGCCACTTCATCAGTTGTGCTGACGTTATGAGGGAGACTAGTAGAAATCGACGAATTCTCAGTTAAACCTTTCGATACTAAAGGAACTGGATCCTTCTCCATTAAATCACCTCCGACTTCTACAATATTCTCTAATTCACCTTGTAATAATGTAGGATGTAACTGATCTATATGTTTCTTCCACATTAATCCATCGACCGTTTCCACTAAATAAATTACCGGTGACAATCTCTCTACCACTTTAGCTTGTATCCATTTATTTTTCAAATGTTCTTTCGCCATGACAATTTCCCCCACCACAATTGCACGTAACTTAGATCCTCGAGAATAAAACTGTTGTCTGGCTTGTTGCTGAACCACATGTCTACGTACGTTCGGCCTTAAGAGATCCAATCTAGCTCTTATTGGTCGACCAATCTGCAACTCTGCTGGAGTATAGCCTGTAGTACAATGAGGTGTACTACGCTGACTCAGCAACACTTGAATCAATGCTACTTCTTCCCTAATATTATCTTTAAATAATAGCTTAAAATGTCTTTGAAAGGTTTTAACCGCGTTTTCCGCTGCTCCATTGGAAGCTGGATGATACGGTGGGGTTCTAATATGAAGAATACCATTTTTCCTTAAAAAGGCTTCAAATTCCTCCTATATCAAGCTTGAACCGTGATCACTTACTAAAACATTAGGAAAACCCCACGTTGCGAAATACTCTCCCATCGCCAAAATTGTACTCCTTGATGTAATATTTCTCATAGCTTTCACATCCACCCACTTAGAAAATGAGTCTACTATTATTAGATACGTCTTATCATATATTTGAAGAATCAATATGGATTCGTTGATTGGGTCCAGACGTTTAATTGAGATCTGGGAGGATTCGATGCATTCTCTAAACACAATTTACAGGTTTTGGTAATTTTATCAATGTCACCATCGATTCCAGGTCACCAGACAAAAGATCGAGCTAAACCTTTCATTTTTACAATACCCATATGCGTAATATGCAGTTCGGCTAGTACCATCGCTCTCAAAACAAACGGAATTACCACTCTCATACCTAACATCAAACAATCATCTTCAACACACAATTCGCTTTCACGTCTCTTAAAAATTTCTAAATCCTTTCGAATCTCTTTCGGCCAGCCATTTTTAACATACTGTATAACTTCAGAAAGAATTTTATCTCGCTTTGTCTCAACTTTAATAAACTCAATATCTAATGCTGGCACTTCGGATTCGATAAAATTTAGATACGAAAAATCTAGTTTATAACAATAATCATTTACTTCCTCTCTCAATAATTTCGGAGCCCGAGATAAACAATCTGCGCTAACATTTTCTGTTCCTTTTATATGCTCTAGTACGAAATCATAAGATGATAGGAAGACAGCCCATCTTTGGACTCTACCAGCTACCATATTGGGCAAGCTTTTATTCGGATCAAAAATAAATTTCAAAGGCTTGTGGTCAGTTTGTAATAAAAACTTTCTTCCCCACACATATTGATGGAAACTTTTCACTCCAAAAACTAATGCCAGAGCTTCTCTGTCTAGCTGAGCATAATTCCTCTCAGCCACTGTTAAAGATCTAGAGTTAAAAGCAACAGGTCTCGAAATGTTTCCTGGTAATATGTGTGACAAAACTGCTCCTACCCCAATGGGTGAAGTATCACAAGTAATTTTTAACGGTAATTTTGGATCATAATGCATTAATACTTCCGGTGACATTAATTTCCTTTTGATTTCCTCGAAAGCCACTTTATACTCTATCGACCAATTCCATTTCACATCTTTTCTAAGCAGTTTGTACAATGGTGCCACAACTTGAGAATAATTATTAACAAATTTAGAATAATAATTTGTCATTCCTAAAAACCTTTTTAATTCTGTGGTGTTCATGGGCGTTGAAATTACATTAATAGCTTCTACTTTTTCTCTTGATACGTGAACTCCATTCTTATCAATTTGGAAACCAAGAAATTTAGTTTCTTCCTTAAAGAATTCACACTTATCCAATCGGGCGGTTAAACCAGACTCTTTTAATTTATCTAAAACTTTCTCTAATACTTTATCATGTTCTTCCCTTGTTGGGGCAAAAATTAATACATCATCAAAGAAACAAACTACTCCCTGAACCCCAAAGAAAATTTTGTCCATCAGTCTCTGGAATAATCCAGGAGCTGATGCTATACCAAAACATAGACGATTGTACTTATATAAACCCTTATGCGTCGATATAGTTGTCAGTAGCTTCGATTTATCATCAAGTTCAATTTGTTGATAGGCATGGCTCAGATCAATTTTACTAAATACTTTTCCTTCACCTAGTTTTGCCAATAAATCCTTCACTCTAGGAATAGGATGCCTGTCAACTTTAATCTGTTTATTTACCGTTATTTTATATTCACCACACAACCGACTTTTGCCATCTGATTTTACAACGGGAACAATAGGAGTTGCCCAATCACTTGATTTCACTGGTATAATTATTTTTTCATCGATCAATCTTTCAATTTCTTTTTCAATTTTATCCACCATAGCATAAGGTACAACTCTAGGTATAATAAAAAGCGGTGTTGCACCTTCTTTTAGTTCTAAATTAAATTTTCCATATTTATAAAGTCCCAATTTATCAGTTAATACAGAAGGATATTTTTTTTAACGTTTCAATGCTTAAATTCTCTGCACTACTAAAACAATTAATTACAACATTATTTTGGGTATCAACTGATAAAATGCCTAACTCTTTGATCCATTCGCGTCCTAAAATTGGTTTACTATTACCCGTCATAACAAATAATTCCGATTCTATCGTTTTCCCCTTATATTGCACTTCAACCTTTAAAATTTCCCAAAGGAAGCATTTGATTTCCGACATAGGAACGAAATTTTCTTTCGGTTTTACCTAACTGCAAACACGAGAATGTCTCATTTTCCAAAAATTCTTTCTCCGATATAGCGGATACCGGCGAACCAGTGTCAAGTTCAAATATAACCTCTTTTCCTTCTATAAATACGGCAATTTTAATCGGGTGCATTACAAACATTTCTTTTTCACTCTCATTCATATTGAAAATATTATTAAACTCTTCGTCCACATCAACAATTTCATCGACATAATTTTGATTTACATTTCTTTTTCCTTTAGAATTTACAAATTGTACATTACCGGGTTTCTTAAACTTAAATTCGCTCGAGCTTCTTGCTTGTTGAAAATCTTTCTTGGAATTGTCCTTGTTGATATTATTCTTATTGTCATTAAATCGACAAATGGACGCCAAATGCCCCACTTGTTTACAATGATTACACTGGTAATTTTTAAATCGACAATGAAAACGAATATGACCACTCTTGCCACAACATAAACATTTCTTCTCCAAGTTGGCGTTACCTTTTTTGTCTTGATCCACATAACTCATTGTGTCATTCTGCTTCGAAATATCCATTTCCCCAGTATCCTTCGCAGCTGCTTTGTCACTCAGGGCAATTTCTACGGCACGTTCATATGTCAATTGTTTTTCACACAACAATTTCTGCTTTGTTCTTTTATTTTTTAATCCACATACGAAACGGTCACGAATTAGATCATTTAATGCTTGTCCAAAATCACAGTATGTCGACAATTTTTTAAGCTCAGCGAGAAAATCTCTCACCGATTGATTGTCCTTTTGTTCACTATTATTGAACTTAAAACGTTGAGTAATTACACTCGGCATAGGCTTAAGATGATTATTCATGAGTTGAATTAACACATCGAATGTTTTTTCCTTAGGAATTTGTGGAGCACATAAACTGCACAACAATGCGTAACCTTCAGCTTCCAAAACACTTAAAAACAATTCTCTATATCGATCAAAAGTCACTGCATTCGTTAATGTATAATTTTCAAATCGTTGTAACCACTGTGACCAATCTATTTTACTATCATAAGCCTCAATAAATCCTAATGCCGCGACCACGTGTGTGTTTGCACTTTTCAACTTCTCTTGAAATTGTTGAACCTCCATCCGATGACTTTGCACTTGCATCTCGAGTTCACTGATAAGTTTCTCTCTCGAAGTTATTTCTGATCTTGCCGCTGCTTTGCAATTTTCAAATTCAACTCGTGATCGCTCCATTTCAGCTCGCAACTTAGCATGTTCCTCCTGGGAAACGTTACCTTTCTAACCTCACAGAAAAACACGCGGCACTTTAACTTACTCTTTTTAGCAAAAAGTTTTCACTAAATGCGAAACTTTTATCCTCGTCGCCAATTGTAATGTCTAGTACGAAGGATGCCAAAAGGATTATTAAATAAACAACTCCGATTACTCGATAATGACGGATTATATTTTCGTGAAAATATATTTGCACGTGCCTTCCTTTACAGTACATCGGAGGAGAATGGCTACGAGCGGAGAGGGGTTTACTCTATACATAAATCCAATAGATATCGCTACTATTCATACATCACAATGATTATATAATAGAGTGTGAAATTAACGATGGTTATTACTAATTACGGTTGAACAAGCGTCTCTACGGCTTCCTATATTTTCAAAAGAAGGACTTTTAAACGATTGTTTACTCGACAAAGCTTGGAACGATGACCCGTATCATTTCATCCCGTCTGGTAGGTAGGTAGTAAATTCCCCAATGCCCAAATGCTTCTATTTGAACGGTATAAAGACGAGTCTAATTTGCTTTTGTAACAGGCGTTTTTAAATTCTGTTCCAGAACTTTTGTTAATACGCTGATGGTGACCTACTTTTGTTTTTAAAATATGGCGACACTAAATAGTAACAAGCACGAAAGTTGACAAACATAAACACGACAATTTAGTATTTAGATGAAAATAGGATTATGATTATATAATAGAGTGTGAAATTAACCATGGTTATTACTAATTCCGGTTGAACTAGCGTCTATACGGCTTTCTATATTTTCAAAAGAAGGAGTTTTAAACGATTGTTTACTCGACACAGCTTGCAACGATGACCCGTATCATTTCATCCCGTCTGGTAGGTAGGTAGTAAATTCCCCAATGCCCAAATGCTTATTTTTGAACGGTATAAAGACAAGTCTAATTTGCTTTTGTAAAAGGTGTTTTTAAATTCTGTTCCGGAACTTTTGTTAATATACTGATGGTGACCTACTTTTATTTTTAAAATATGGCGACACTAAATAGTAACAAGCGTGAAAGTTGACAAACATAAACACGACAATTTAGTAAATCCAAGAAAATAATATTATGATTATATAATAGAGTGTGAAATTTACGATGGTTATTACTAATTCCGGTTGAAGTAGCGTCTATACGGCTTCCTATATTTTAAAAAGAAGGAGTTTTAAACGATTGTTTACTCGACAAAGCTTGGAACGATGACCCGTATCATTTAATCCCGTCTGGTAGGTAGGTAGTAAATTCCCCAATGCCCAAATGCTTCTATATATATTATGCTTCTATATAGATATGTACGGTATAAAGACGAGTCTAATTTGCCTTTGTAACAGGCGTTTTTAAATTCTGTTCCAGAACTTTTGTTAATATGCTGATGGTGACCTACTTTTGTTTTTAAAATATGGCGACACTAAATAGTAACAAGCATGAAAGTTGACAAACATAAACACGACAATTTAGTATTTAGAAGAAAATAGGATTATGATTATATAATAGAGTGTGAAATTAACGATGGTTATTACTAATTATGGTTGAACTAGCGTCTATACGGCTTTCTATATTTTCAAAAGAAGGAGTTTTAAACGATTGTTTACTCGACACAGCTTGGAACGATGACCCGTATCATTTTATCCCGTCTGGTAGGTTGGTAGTAAATTCCCCAATGCCCAAATGCTTCTATTTGAACGGTATAAAGATGAGTCTAATTTGTTTTTGTAACAGGCGTTTTTAAATTCTGTTCCAGAAATTTTGTTAATATGCTGATGGTGACCTACTTTTGTTTTTAAAATATGGCGACACTAAATAGTAACAAGCACGAAAGTTGACAAACATAAACACGACAATTTAGTATTTAGATGAAAATAGGATTATGATTATATAATAGAGTGTGAAATTAACCATGGTTATTACTAATTCCGGTTGAACTAGCGTCTATACGGCTTTCTATATTTTCAAAAGAAGGAGTTTTAAACGATTGTTTACTCGACACAGCTTGCAACGATGACCCGTATCATTTCATCCCGTCTGGTAGGTAGGTAGTAAATTCCCCAATGCCCAAATGCTTATTTTTGAACGGTATAAAGACAAGTCTAATTTGCTTTTGTAAAAGGTGTTTTTAAATTCTGTTCCGGAACTTTTGTTAATATACTGATGGTGACCTACTTTTATTTTTAAAATATGGCGACACTAAATAGTAACAAGCGTGAAAGTTGACAAACATAAACACGACAATTTAGTAAATCCAAGAAAATAATATTATGATTATATAATAGAGTGTGAAATTTACGATGGTTATTACTAATTCCGGTTGAAGTAGCGTCTATACGGCTTCCTATATTTTAAAAAGAAGGAGTTTTAAACGATTGTTTACTCGACAAAGCTTGGAACGATGACCCGTATCATTTAATCCCGTCTGGTAGGTAGGTAGTAAATTCCCCAATGCCCAAATGCTTCTATATATATTATGCTTCTATATAGATATGTACGGTATAAAGACGAGTCTAATTTGCCTTTGTAACAGGCGTTTTTAAATTCTGTTCCAGAACTTTTGTTAATATGCTGATGGTGACCTACTTTTGTTTTTAAAATATGGCGACACTAAATAGTAACAAGCATGAAAGTTGACAAACATAAACACGACAATTTAGTATTTAGAAGAAAATAGGATTATGATTATATAATAGAGTGTGAAATTAACGATGGTTATTACTAATTATGGTTGAACTAGCGTCTATACGGCTTTCTATATTTTCAAAAGAAGGAGTTTTAAACGATTGTTTACTCGACACAGCTTGGAACGATGACCCGTATCATTTTATCCCGTCTGGTAGGTTGGTAGTAAATTCCCCAATGCCCAAATGCTTCTATTTGAACGGTATAAAGATGAGTCTAATTTGTTTTTGTAACAGGCGTTTTTAAATTCTGTTCCAGAAATTTTGTTAATATGCTGATGGTGACCTACTTTTGTTTTTAAAATATGGCGACACTAAATAGTAACAAGCATGAAAGTTGACAAACATAAACACGACAATTTAGTATTTAGAAGAAAATAGGATTATGATTATATAATAGAGTGTGAAATTAACGACGGTTATTAATAATTACGGTTGAACTAGCGTCTATACGGCATTCTATATTTTTAAAAGGAGATTTTAAACGATTGTTTACGTGACACCTTAGCTTGGAAGAATGACCCGTATAATTTCATCCCTTCTGGTATGTAGGTAGGAAATTCCCCAATGCCCAAATGCTTCTATTTGAATGGTATAAAGACAAATTTAATTTGCTTTTGTAACAGGTGTTTTTAAATTCTGTTCCGGAACTTTTGTTAATATACTGATGGTGACCTACTTTTGTTTTTAAAATATGGCGACACTAAATAGTAACAAGCATGAAAGTGGACAAACATAAACACGACAATTTAGTATTTAGAAGAAAATAGGATTATGATTGTAATGTCTAGTACGAAGGATGCCAAAAGGATTATTAATAAACAACTCCGATTACTCGATAATGACGGATTATATTTTTGTGAAAATATATGTGCACGTGCCTTCCTTTACAGTACATCGGAGGAGAATGGCTACGAGCGGAGAGGGGCTTACTCTATACATAAATCCAATAGATGTCGCTACTATACATACATCACACTCCTCCAAACATAATCTTTCTTTTAGTCGAACTACTCAAATTCAAATCATACTTCTCTTATCGTAAAGAATACTAACAATAAAATCCAAATTCATTCAATGACACTAATATAACAAAAGTTCACTATTATAGGTTCAATCTTTGTACAGGTTTTCTATTCCGAACCGATCGACGTAATGCTGGTGTCGCTGGAATTCCTGATGGGTCAGATGTCTGTAACTCCGGCGGACTATAGTAGCAGAAGAATCTTTACTATTATGTATTTCTTTAGGTGTAGGTACACATACTGGGTCGCTTGTATAAAATTGGTTTACTATTACCCGTCATAACAAATAATTCCGATTCTATCGTTTTCCCCTTATATTGCACTTCAACCTTTAAAATTTCCCAAAGGAAGCATTTGATTTCCGACATAGGAACGAAATTTTCTTTCGGTTTTACCTAACTGCAAACACGAGAATGTCTCATTTTCCAAAAATTCTTTCTCCGATATAGCGGATACCGGCGAACCAGTGTCAAGTTCAAATATAACCTCTTTTCCTTCTATAAATACGGCAATTTTAATCGGGTGCATTACAAACATTTCTTTTTCACTCTCATTCATATTGAAAATATTATTAAACTCTTCGTCCACATCAACAATTTCATCGACATAATTTTGATTTACATTTCTTTTTCCTTTAGAATTTACAAATTGTACATTACCGGGTTTCTTAAACTTAAATTCGCTCGAGCTTCTTGCTTGTTGAAAATCTTTCTTGGAATTGTCCTTGTTGATATTATTCTTATTGTCATTAAATCGACAAATGGACGCCAAATGCCCCACTTGTTTACAATGATTACACTGGTAATTTTTAAATCGACAATGAAAACGAATATGACCACTCTTGCCACAACATAAACATTTCTTCTCCAAGTTGGCGTTACCTTTTTTGTCTTGATCCACATAACTCATTGTGTCATTCTGCTTCGAAATATCCATTTCCCCAGTATCCTTCGCAGCTGCTTTGTCACTCAGGGCAATTTCTACGGCACGTTCATATGTCAATTGTTTTTCACACAACAATTTCTGCTTTGTTCTTTTATTTTTTAATCCACATACGAAACGGTCACGAATTAGATCATTTAATGCTTGTCCAAAATCACAGTATGTCGACAATTTTTTAAGCTCAGCGAGAAAATCTCTCACCGATTGATTGTCCTTTTGTTCACTATTATTGAACTTAAAACGTTGAGTAATTACACTCGGCATAGGCTTAAGATGATTATTCATGAGTTGAATTAACACATCGAATGTTTTTTCCTTAGGAATTTGTGGAGCACATAAACTGCACAACAATGCGTAACCTTCAGCTTCCAAAACACTTAAAAACAATTCTCTATATCGATCAAAAGTCACTGCATTCGTTAATGTATAATTTTCAAATCGTTGTAACCACTGTGACCAATCTATTTTACTATCATAAGCCTCAATAAATCCTAATGCCGCGACCACGTGTGTGTTTGCACTTTTCAACTTCTCTTGAAATTGTTGAACCTCCATCCGATGACTTTGCACTTGCATCTCGAGTTCACTGATAAGTTTCTCTCTCGAAGTTATTTCTGATCTTGCCGCTGCTTTGCAATTTTCAAATTCAACTCGTGATCGCTCCATTTCAGCTCGCAACTTAGCATGTTCCTCCTGGGAAACGTTACCTTTCTAACCTCACAGAAAAACACGCGGCACTTTAACTTACTCTTTTTAGCAAAAAGTTTTCACTAAATGCGAAACTTTTATCCTCGTCGCCAATTGTAATGTCTAGTACGAAGGATGCCAAAAGGATTATTAAATAAACAACTCCGATTACTCGATAATGACGGATTATATTTTCGTGAAAATATATTTGCACGTGCCTTCCTTTACAGTACATCGGAGGAGAATGGCTACGAGCGGAGAGGGGTTTACTCTATACATAAATCCAATAGATATCGCTACTATTCATACATCACAATGATTATATAATAGAGTGTGAAATTAACGATGGTTATTACTAATTACGGTTGAACAAGCGTCTCTACGGCTTCCTATATTTTCAAAAGAAGGACTTTTAAACGATTGTTTACTCGACACAGCTTGCAACGATGACCCGTATCATTTCATCCCGTCTGGTAGGTAGGTAGTAAATTCCCCAATGCCCAAATGCTTATTTTTGAACGGTATAAAGACAAGTCTAATTTGCTTTTGTAAAAGGTGTTTTTAAATTCTGTTCCGGAACTTTTGTTAATATACTGATGGTGACCTACTTTTATTTTTAAAATATGGCGACACTAAATAGTAACAAGCGTGAAAGTTGACAAACATAAACACGACAATTTAGTAAATCCAAGAAAATAATATTATGATTTTATAATAGAGTGTGAAATTAACGATGGTTATTACTAATTACGGTTGAACTAGCGTCTATACGGCATTCTATATTTTCAAAAGAAGGAATTTTAAACGATTCTTTACTCGACACAGCTTGGAACGATGACCCGTATCATTTCATCTCGTCTGGTAGGTAGGTAGTAAATTCCCCAATGCCCAAATGCTTCTATTTGAACGATATAAAGATGAGTCTAATTTGCTTTTGTAACAGGCGTTTTTAAATTCTGTTCCAGAACTTTTGTTAATATGCTGATGGTGACCTACTTTTGTTTTTAAAATATGGCGACACTAAATAGTAACAAGCATGAAAGTTGACAAACATAAACACGACAATTTACTCTCTAAATTTCCTGGAGTGAAATATTCACTCTAATTCTGGAGTGAGGCTTATGTTCACTCTAACTGGAGTGATAATTCACTCTTTAGGAGTGAGGTCCGTCACTATAAATGAAAGAGTGAACAAATTCACTTCAAAAATTAAAGTGAATATTCACTCCAAGTTTAGGGTGAGATATCACTATAAAAAGAGTGATATTTCCCTCTATTTTCAGCGAAGTAATGTTCAAGAAATTGACATTTTCTTCTCTAGAATTTTTTTCACGAGATAACGACTTCTAGAATTTGATTGTGTATCGTTAACAAAAGAAGCTTTTCGTTGATCGTTTCAAAATATTGGTTAACCTAGCCCATTTTGGAGAGTAAATAATAAATACATATATGTAATTGTTACTATACTGCGTGTAATATTTAAAAGATGTACACATAACCTTACTGTCAAACATAATGGACAACGTATTGCTTGAGATATCCAGACAAAAATTACCACCGGTAAGTATAGTAAATAATCTGTGACTAAGAGTCAACATTTATAATTCATGTTTTCTTTTTACAAAAAAATTTTTAATTCTTAATCTTATATTGCATTACTTTAAAATGATTATTTATATATTGCTATATATAATATATTAACGTGTTTTTCAGGTCTATTATTATTAGTATGTTGGAAACGATTTCTATTGTTCAAAACGGAATAGGCAGAAATAGTAACGATTTGCTCTCTGACTATATATACCTATATAAGTCGGCGTGATGGTCGTGCAGGCTAAGGCGTCAGTCTTAGAACTGAACGTCGCGAAGGTCCCGAGTTCGAATCCCCGTCCGTACAATTTTCTCTGCTTATGTCCAGTGTGGAATAACCGGGGAATTTTGCTGGGCGAAGGTTCGAATTTGGGACCGCTGCCGACCCCCGTCGGCAGTTATCGGTACCGTCAGCGTCTTATCCGCGGACGGTACGTCGTGGGTCTTATCTCGGATAAAGATGGGATAAGCCCCGCGTCGTACTCGCTAAGGCACAGACCGCCGAATCTGCTGGTGGTACCGATATTGGGGAGGGGGGGACTGGCTCTGGGTGGGTGTTGTGTTGTCCTGTTCCGTCATGTATAATGTATATGTGTTGTCCATCCTATACCTCTCCACCCGAGAGCCGACCCGCGAATAGACATCTAAGTCATTAAAGCGGGGGACAATTCCAAATCCTTTATCCTTTTTTATATATACCTATATATATATATTCATAGTACTTAGGATCTAACAATTTTACAGAGTGACTTTTTACTCCAATTAAAGTGAATTTTATTTTTAATGGCAATGACCTCGCACTCCAATTTAATGTTTTTTCACTTCAATTGAAGTGACATTTTACTCCTAGTATATAACAGTGACTTCCCTCTCCAATTAAACTGACTCTTCGCTCCAACTACAGTGACATTTCACACCAAATTGAAATCTTCATTCGCACCAAGTGAAGTGAACTTCCACTCCAATGGAAGTGAGCTTTCACTCCAATTCGAGTAATAACTTCATTTTAATGTGAGTGAATAATTCACTTTATCATTGGAGTGCAAAATTCGCTCTTACGGAGAGTGAGATTTCACTCCAAGGGTAGTGGCTCGTTTTTCACTCTTCTTTAGAAGTTTAGAAAATTTAGAAAGAAATTTAGAGAGTAGTATTTAGAAGAAAATATGATTATGATTATATAATAGAGTGTGAAATTAACGATGGTTATTACTAATTCCGGTTGAACCAACGTCTATACGGCTTCCTATATTTTCAAAAGAAGGAGTTTTGAACGATTGCTTACTCGACAAAGCTTGGAACGATTACCCGTATCATTTCATCCCGTCTGGTAGGTAGGTAGTAAATTCCCAATGTCCAAATGCTTCTATTTGAACGGTATAAAGACAAGTCGAATTTGCTGTTGTAACAGGTGTTTTTAAATTCGGTTCCGGAACTTTTGTTAATATACTGATGGTGACCTACTTTTGTTTTTAAAATATGGCGACACTAAATAGTAACAAGCGTGAAAGTTTACAAAAATAAACAAGACAATTTAGTATTTAGAAGAAAATAGGATTATGATTATATAATAGAGTGTGAAATTAACGATGGTTATTACTAATTGCGGTTGAACTAGCGTCTATACGGCTTTCTATATTTTCAAAAGAAGGAGTTTTATACGATTGTTTACTCGACAAAGCTTGGAACGATGACTCGTATCATTTCATCCCGTCTGGTAGGTAGGTAGTAAATTCCCCAATGCCCAAATGCTTATATTTGAATGGTATCAAGACAAGTCTAATTTGCTTTGTAACAGGTGTTTTTAAATTCTGCTCCGGAACTTTTGTTGATATACTGATGGTGACCTACTTTTGTTTTTAAAATATGGCGACACTAAATAGTAACAAGCGTGAAAGTTGACAAACATAAACAGGACAATTTAGTATTTAGAAGAAAATATTATTATGATTATATAAGAGAGTGTGAAATTAACGATGGTTATTACGAATTACGGTTGAACTAACGTCTATACGGCTTTCTATATTTTCAAAAGAAGGAGTTTTATACGATTGTTTACTCGACACAGCTTGGAACGATGACCCGTATCATTTTATCTCGTCTGGTAGGTAGGTAGTAAATTCCCCAATGCCCAAATGCTTCTATTTGAACGGTATAAAGACAAGTCTAATTTGCTTTTGTAACAGGTGTTTTTAAATTCTGTTCCGGAACTTTTGTTAATATACTGATGGTGACCTACTTTTGTTTTTAAAATATGGCGACACTAAATAGTAACAAGCATGAAATTCGACAAACATAAACACGACAATTTAGTATTTAGAAGAAAATAGGATTATGATTATATAATAGAGTGTGAAATTAACGATGGTTATTACTAATTACGGTTGAAATAGCGTCTATACGGCTTTCTATATTTTCAAAAGACGGAGTTTTAAACGATTGTTTACACGACACAGCTTGGAACGATGACCCGTATCACTTCATCCCGTCTGGTAGGTAGGTAGTAAATTCCCCAATGCCCAAATGTTTATATTTGAACGGTATAAAGATAAGTCTAATTTGCTTTGTAACAGGTGTTTTTAATTTCTGCTCCGGAACTTTTGTTGATATACTGATGGTGACCTACTTTTGTTTTTAAAATATGGCGACACTAAATAGTAACAAGCATGAAAGTCGACAAACATAAACACAACAATTTAGTATTTAGAAGAAAATAGGATTATGATTATATAATAGAGTGTGAAATTAACGATGGTTATTACTAATTGTGGTTGAACTAGCGTCTATACGGCTTTCTATATTTTCAAAAGAAGGAGTTTTATACGATTGTTTACTGGACACATTAGCTTGGAAGAATGACCCGTATCATTTCATCCCTTCTGGTAGGTAGGTAGGAAATTCCCCAATGCCCAAATGCTTCTATTTGAACGGTATATAGACAAGTCTAATTTGCTTTTGTAACAGGTGTTTTTAAATTCTTTTCCGGAACTGTTGTTTATATACTGATGGTGACCTACTTTTGTTTTTAAAATATGGCGACACTAAATAATAACAAGCGTGAAAGTTGACAAACATAAACACGACAATTTAGTATTTAGAAGAAAATAGGATTATGATTATATAATAGAGTGTGAAATTAACGATGGTTATTACTAATTACGGTTGAACTAGCGTCTATACGGCTTCCTATATTTTCAAAAGAAGGAGTTTTTAACGATTGTTTACTCGACAAAGCTTGGAACGATTCCCCGTATCATTTCATCCCGTCTGGTAGGTAGGTAGTAAATTCCCCAATGCCCAAATGCTTCTATTTGAATGGTATAACGATGAGTCTAATTTGATTTTGTAACAGGCTTTTTTAAATTCTGCTCCGGAACTTTTGTTGATATACTGATGGTGACCTACTTTTGTTTTTAAAATATGGCGACACTAAAGAGTAACAAGCTTGAAAGTCGACAAACATAAACACGACAATTTAGTATTTAGAAGAAAATAGGATTATGATTATATAATAGAGTGTGAAATTAACGATGGTTATTACTAATTACGGTTGAACTAGCGTCTATAAGGCTTTCTATATTTTCAAAAGACGGAGTTTTAAACGATTGTTTACTGGACACATTAGCTTGGAAGAATGACCCGTATCATTTCATCCCTTCTGGTAGGTAGGTAGGAAATTCCCCAATGCCCAAATGCTTCTATTTGAACGGTATATAGACAAGTCTAATTTGCTTTTGTAACAGGTGTTTTTAAATTCTTTTCCGGAACTGTTGTTTATATACTGATGGTGACCTACTTTTGTTTTTAAAATATGGCGACACTAAATAATAACAAGCGTGAAAGTTGACAAACATAAACACGACAATTTAGTATTTAGAAGAAAATAGGATTATGATTATATAATAGAGTGTGAAATTAACGATGGTTATTACTAATTGTGGTTGAACTAGCGTCTATACGGCTTTCTATATTTTCAAAAGAAGGAGTTTTATACGATTGTTTACTCGACACAGCTTGGAACGATGACCCGTATCATTTCATCTCGTCTGGTAGGTAGGTAGTAAATTCCCCAATGCCCAAATGCTTCTATTTTGAACGGTATAAAGACAAGTCTAATTTGCTTTTGTAACAGGTGTTTTTAAATTCTGCTCCGGAACTTTTGTTGATATACTGATGGTGACCTACTTTTGTTTTTAAAATATGGCGACACTAAATAGTAACAAGCGTGAAAGTTTACAAAAATAAACAAGACAATTTAGTATTTAGAAGAAAATAGGATTATGATTATATAATAGAGTGTGAAATTAACGATGGTTATTACTAATTGCGGTTGAACTAGCGTCTATACGGCATTGTATATTTTCAAAAGGAGTTTTAAACGATTGTTTACTCGTCACGGCTTGGAACGATGACCCGTATCATTTCATCCCGTCTGGTAGGTAGGTAGGAAATTCCCCAATGTCCAAATGTTTATATTTGAACGGTATAAAGACAAGTCTAATTTGCTTTTGTAACAGGTGTTTTTAAAATCTGTTCCGGAACTTTTGTTGATATACTGATGGTGACCTACTTTTGTTTTTAAAATATGGCGACACTAAATAATAACAAGCATCAAAGTTGACAAACATAAACACAATTTAGTATTTAGAAGAAAATAGGATTATGATTATATAATAGAGTGTGAAATTAACGATAGTTATTTCTAATTACGGTTGAACTAGCGTCTATACGGCTTTCTATATTTTCAAAAGAAGGAGTTTTAAACGATTGTTTTTAGTCGACAAAGCTTGGAACGATGACCCGTATCATTTCATTCCGTCTGGAAGGTAGGTAGTAAAATGCCCAATGCCCAAATGCTTATATTTGAACGGTAGAAAGACAAGTCTAATTTGCTTTTGTAACAGGCGTTTTTAAATTCTGTTCCAGAACTTTTGTTACTATGCTGATGGTGACCTACTTTTGTTTTTAAAATATGGCGACACTAAATAGTAACAAGCATGAAAGTTGACAAACATAAACACGACAATTTAGTATTTAGACGAAAATAGGATTATGATTATATAATAGAGTGTGAAATTAACGATGGTTATTACTAATTACGGTTGAACTAGCGTCTATACGGCATTCTATATTTTCAAAAGGAGATTTTAAACGATTGTTTACGTGACACCTTAGCTTGGAAGAATGACCCGTCTAATTTCATCCCTTCTGGTAGGTAAGTAGTAAATTCCCCAATGCCCAAATGCTTATATTTGAACGGTATAAAGACAAGTCTAATTTGCTTTTGTAACAGGTGTTTTTAAATTCTGTTCCGGAACTTTTGTTAATATACTGATGGTGACCTACTTTTGTTTTTAAAATATTGCGACACTCAATAGTAACAAGCATGAAAGTTGACAAACATAAACACGACAATTTAGAATTTAGAAGAAAATAGGATTATGATTATATAATAGAGTGTGAAATTAACGATGGTCATTAACTAATTACGGTTGAACTAGCGTCTATACGGCATTCTATATTTTCTAAAGGAGATTTTAAACGATTGTTTACTTGACACATTAGCTTGGAAGAATGACCCGTATCATTTCATCCCTTCTGGTAGGTAGGTAGGAAATTCCCCAATGCCCAAATGATTCTATTTGAACGGTATATAGACAAGTCTAATTTGCTTTTGTAACAGGTGTTTTTAAATTCTGCTCCGGAACTTTTGTTGATATACTGATGGTGACCTACTTTTGTTTTTAAAATATGGCGACACTAAATAGTAACAAGCATGAAAGTCGACAAACATAAACACGACAATTTAGTATTTAGAAGAAAATAGGAATATGATTATATAATAGAGTGTGAAATTAACGATGGTTATTACGAATTACGGTTGAACTAGCGTCTATACGGCTTTCTATATTTTCAAAAGAAGGAGTTTTATACGATTGTTTACTCGACACAGCTTGGAACGATGACCCGTATCATTTTATCTCGTCTGGTAGGTAGGTAGTAAATTCCCCAATGCCCAAATGCTTCTATTTGAACGGTATAAAGACAAGTCTAATTTGCTTTTGTAACAGGTGTTTTTAAATTCTGCTCCGGAACTTTTGTTGATATACTGATGGTGACCTACTAAGTTTTTAAAATATGGCGACCCTAAATAGTAACAAGCATGAAAGTCGACAAACATAAACACGACAATTTAGTATTTAGAAGAAAATATTATTATGATTATATAAGAGAGTGTGAAATTAACGATGGTTATTACTAATTCCGGTTGAACTAGCGTCTATACGGCATTCTATATTTTCAAAAGGCGATTTTAAACGATTGTTTACTTGACACATTAGCTTGGAAGAATGACCCGTATCATTTCATCCCGTCTGGTAGGTAGGTAAGAAATTCCCCAATGCCCAAATGCTCATATTTAAACGGTATAAAGACAAGTCTAATTTGCTTTTGTAACAGGTGTTTTTAAATTCTTTTCCGGAACTTTTGTTTCTGTACTGATGGTGACCTACTTTTGTTTTTAAAATATGGCGACACTGAATAGTAACAAGCGAGAAAGTTGACAAACATAAACACGACAATTTAGTATTTAGAAGAAAATAAGATTATGATTATATAATAGAGTGTGAAATTAACGATGGTCATAAACTAATTACGGTTGAATTAGCATCTATACGGCATTCTATATTTTCAAAAGGAGATTTTAAACGATTGTTTACTTGACACCTTAGCTTGGAAGAATGACCCGTATCATTTCATCCCTTCTGGTAGGTAGGTAGGAAATTCCCCAATGCCCAAATGCTTCTATTTGAACGGTATAAAGACAAGTCTAAATTGCTTTGTAACAGGTGTTTTTAAATTCTGCTCCGGAACTTTTGTTGATATACTGATGGTGACCTACTTTTGTTTTTAAAATATGGCGACCCTAAATAGTAACAAGCATGAAAGTCGACAAACATAAACACGACAATTTAGAATTTAGAAGAAAATAGGATTATGATTATATAATAGAGTGTGAAATTAACGATGGTCATTAACTAATTACGGTTGAACTAGCGTCTATACGGCATTCTATATTTTCTAAAGGAGATTTTAAACGATTGTTTACTTGACACATTAGCTTGGAAGAATGACCCGTATCATTTCATCCCTTCTGGTAGGTAGGTAGGAAATTCCCCAATGCCCAAATGATTCTATTTGAACGGTATATAGACAAGTCTAATTTGCTTTTGTAACAGGTGTTTTTAAATTCTGTTCCGGAACTTTTGTTAATATACTGATGGTTACCTACTTTTGTTTTTAAAATATGGCGACACTAAATAGTAACAAGCATGAAAGTTGACAAACATAAACACGACAATTTAGTATTTAGAAGAAAATAGGAATATGATTATATAATAGAGTGTGAAATTAACGATGGTTATTACGAATTACGGTTGAACTAGCGTCTATACGGCTTTCTATATTTTCAAAAGAAGGAGTTTTATACGATTGTTTACTCGACACAGCTTGGAACGATGACCCGTATCATTTTATCTCGTCTGGTAGGTAGGTAGTAAATTCCCCAATGCCCAAATGCTTCTATTTGAACGGTATAAAGACAAGTCTAATTTGCTTTTGTAACAGGTGTTTTTAAATTCTGCTCCGGAACTTTTGTTGATATACTGATGGTGACCTACTAAGTTTTTAAAATATGGCGACCCTAAATAGTAACAAGCATGAAAGTCGACAAACATAAACACGACAATTTAGTATTTAGAAGAAAATATTATTATGATTATATAATAGAGTGTGAAATTAACGATGGTTATTACTAATTCCGGTTGAACTAGCGTCTATACGGCATTCTATATTTTCAAAAGGCGATTTTAAACGATTGTTTACTTGACACATTAGCTTGGAAGAATGACCCGTATCATTTCATCCCGTCTGGTAGGTAGGTAGGAAATTCCCCAATGCCCAAATGATTCTATTTGAACGGTATATAGACAAGTCTAATTTGCTTTTGTAACAGGTGTTTTTAAATTCTGTTCCGGAACTTTTGTTAATATACTGATGGTTACCTACTTTTGTTTTTAAAATATGGCGACACTAAATAGTAACAAGCATGAAAGTTGACAAACATAAACACGACAATTTAGTATTTAGAAGAAAATAGGAATATGATTATATAATAGAGTGTGAAATTAACGATGGTTATTACGAATTACGGTTGAACTAGCGTCTATACGGCTTTCTATATTTTCAAAAGAAGGAGTTTTATACGATTGTTTACTCGACACAGCTTGGAACGATGACCCGTATCATTTTATCTCGTCTGGTAGGTAGGTAGTAAATTCCCCAATGCCCAAATGCTTCTATTTGAACGGTATAAAGACAAGTCTAATTTGCTTTTGTAACAGGTGTTTTTAAATTCTGCTCCGGAACTTTTGTTGATATACTGATGGTGACCTACTTTTGTTTTTAAAATATGGCGACACTAAATAGTAACAAGCGTAAAAGTTTACAAGAATAAACAAGACAATTTAGTATTTAGAAGAAAATAAGATTATGATTATATAATAGAGTGTGAAATTAACGATGGTCATAAACTAATTACGGTTGAATTAGCGTCTATACGGCATTCTATATTTTCAAAAGGCGATTTTAAACGATTGTTTACTTGACACATTAGCTTGGAAGAATGACCCGTATCATTTCATCCCGTCTGGTAGGTAGGTAGGAAATTCCCCAATGCCCAAATGATTCTATTTGAACGGTATATAGACAAGTCTAATTTGCTTTTGTAACAGGTGTTTTTAAATTCTGTTCCGGAACTTTTGTTAATATACTGATGGTTACCTACTTTTGTTTTTAAAATATGGCGACACTCAATAGTAACAAGCATGAAAGTTGACAAACATAAACACGACAATTTAGAATTTAGAAGAAAATAGGATTATGATTATATAATAGAGTGTGAAATTAACGATGGTTATTACTAATTACGGTTGAACTAGCGTCTATAAGGCTTTCTATATTTTCAAAAGACGGTGTTTTAAACGATTGTTTACTTGACACAGCTTGGAACGATGACCCGTATCATTTCATCCTGTCTGGTAGGTAGGTAGTAAATTCCCAAATGCCCAAATGCTTCTATTTGAACGGTATAAAGACAAGTCTAATTTGCTTTTGTAACAGGTGTTTTTAAATTCTGTTCCGGAACTTTTGTTAATATACTGATGGTTACCTACTTTTGTTTTTAAAATATGGCGACACTAAATAGTAACAAGCATGAAAGTTGACAAACATAAACACGACATTTTAGTATTTAGAAGAAAATAGGAATATGATTATATAATAGAGTGTGAAATTAACGATGGTTATTACGAATTACGGTTGAACTAGCGTCTATACGGCTTTCTATATTTTCAAAAGAAGGAGTTTTATACGATTGTTTACTCGACACAGCTTGGAACGATGACCCGTATCATTTTATCTCGCCTGGTAGGTAGGTAGTAAATTCCCCAATGCCCAAATGCTTCTATTTGAACGGTATAAAGACAAGTCTAATTTGCTTTTGTAACAGGTGTTTTTAAATTCTGCTCCGGAACTTTTGTTGATATACTGATGGTGACCTACTAAGTTTTTAAATTATGGCGACCCTAAATAGTAACAAGCGTAAAAGTTTACAAGAATAAACAAGACAATTTAGTATTTAGAAGAAAATATTATTATGATTATATAATAGAGTGTGAAATTAACGATGGTTATTACTAATTCCGGTTGAACTAGCGTCTATACGGCATTCTATATTTTTAAAAGGCGATTTTAAACGATTGTTTACTTGACACATTAGCTTGGAAGAATGACCCGTATCATTTCATCCCGTCTGGTAGGTAGGTAGGAAATTCCCCAATGCCCAAATGATTCTATTTGAAAGGTATATAGACAAGTCTAATTTGCTTTTGTAACAGGTGTTTTTAAATTCTGTTCCGGAACTTTTGTTAATATACTGATGGTTACCTACTTTTGTTTTTAAAATATGGCGACACTAAATAGTAACAAGCATGAAAGTTGACAAACATAAACACGACAATTTAGTATTTAGAAGAAAATATTATTATGATTATATAAGAGAGTGTGAAATTAACGATGGTTATTACTAATTCCGGTTGAACTAGCGTCTATACGGCATTCTATATTTTCAAAAGGCGATTTTAAACGATTGTTTACTTGACACATTAGCTTGGAAGAATGACCCGTATCATTTCATCCCGTCTGGTAGGTAGGTAAGAAATTCCCCAATGCCCAAATGCTCATATTTAAACGGTATAAAGACTAGTCTAATTTGCTTTTGTAACAGGTGTTTTTAAATTCTGTTCCGGAACTTTTGTTAATATACTGATGGTGACCTACTTTTGTTTTTAAAATATTGCGACACTAAATAGTAACAAGCATGAAAGTTGACAAACATAAACACGACAATTTAATATTTAGAAGAAAATAGGATTATGATTATATAATAGAGTGTGAAATTAACGATGGTCATTAACTAATTACGGTTGAACTAGCGTCTATACCGCATTCTATATTTTCAAAAGGAGATTTTAAACGATTGTTTACTTGACACATTAGCTTGGAAGAATGACCCGTATCATTTCATCCCGTCTGGTAGGTAGGTAGGAAATTCCCCAATGCCCAAATGATTCTATTTGAATGGTATATAGACAAGTCTAATTTGCTTTTGTAACAGGTGTTTTTAAATTCTCTTCCGGAACATTTGTTAATATTCTGATGGTGACATACTTTTGTTTTTAAAATATGGCGACACTAAATAATAACAAGCGTGAAAGTTGACAAACATAAACACGACAATTTAGTATTTAGAAGAAAATAGGAATATGATTATATAATAGAGTGTGAAATTAACGATGGTTATTACGAATTACGGTTGAACTAGCGTCTATACGGCTTTCTATATTTTCAAAAGAAGGAGTTTTATACGATTGTTTACTCGACACAGCTTGGAATGATGACCCGTATCATTTTATCTCGTCTGGTAGGTAGGTAGTAAATTCCCCAATGCCCAAATGCTTCTATTTGAACGGTATAAAGACAAGTCTAATTTGCTTTTGTAACAGGTGTTTTTAAATTCTGCTCCGGAACTTTTGTTGATATACTGATGGTGACCTACTAAGTTTTTAAAATATGGCGACACTAAATAGTAACAAGCGTGAAAGTTGACAAACATAAACAGGACAATTTAGTATTTAGAAGAAAATATTATTATGATTATATAAGAGAGTGTGAAATTAACGATGGTTATTACTAATTCCGGTTGAACTAGCGTCTATACGGCATTCTATATTTTCAAAAAGGCGATTTTAAACGATTGTTTACTTGACACATTAGCTTGGAAGAATGACCCGTATCATTTCATCCCGTCTGGTAGGTAGGTAGGAAATTCCCCAATGCCCAAATGATTCTATTTGAACGGTATATAGACAAGTCTAATTTGCTTTTGTAACAGGTGTTTTTAAATTCTGTTCCGGAACTTTTGTTAATATACTGATGGTTACCTACTTTTGTTTTTAAAATATGGCGACACTAAATAGTAACAAGCGTAAAAGTTTACAAGAATAAACAAGACAATTTAGTATTTAGAAGAAAATAAGATTATGATTATATAATAGAGTGTGAAATTAACGATGGTTATTACTAATTTCGGTTGAACTAGCGTCTATACGGCTTTCTATATTTTCAAAAGAAGGAGTTTTAAACGATTGTTTACTGGACACATTAGCTTGGAAGAATGACCCGTATCATTTCATCCCTTCTGGTAGGTAGGTAGGAAATTCCCCAATGCCCAAATTCATATATTTGAACGGTATCAAGACAAGTCTAATTTGCTTTGTAACAGGTGTTTTTAAATTCTGCTCCGGAACTTTTGTTGATATACTGATGGTGACCTACTTTTGTTTTTAAAATATGGCGACACTAAATAGTAACAAGCGTGAAAGTTGACAAACATAAACAGGACAATTTAGTATTTAGAAGAAAATATTATTATGATTATATAAGAGAGTGTGAAATTAACGATGGTTATTACTAATTCCGGTTGAACTAGCGTCTATACGGCATTCTATATTTTCTAAAGGAGATTTTAAATGATTGTTTACTTGACACATTAGCTTGGAAGAATGACCCGTATCATTTCATCCCTTCTGGTAGGTAGGTAGGAAATTCCCCAATGCCCAAATGATTCTATTTGAACGGTATATAGACAAGTCTAATTTGCTTTTGTAACAGGTGTTTTTAAATTCTGTTCCGGAACTTTTGTTAATATACTGATGGTTACCTACTTTTGTTTTTAAAATATGGCGACACTAAATAGTAACAAGCATGAAAGTTGACAAACATAAACACGACAATTTAGTATTTAGAAGAAAATAGGAATATGATTATATAATAGAGTGTGAAATTAACGATGGTTATTACGAATTACGGTTGAACTAGCGTCTATACGGCTTTCTATATTTTCAAAAGAAGGAGTTTTATACGATTGTTTACTCGACACAGCTTGGAACGATGACCCGTATCATTTTATCTCGTCTGGTAGGTAGGTAGTAAATTCCCCAATGCCCAAATGCTTCTATTTGAACGGTATAAAGACAAGTCTAATTTGCTTTTGTAACAGGTGTTTTTAAATTCTGCTCCGGAACTTTTGTTGATATACTGATGGTGACCTACTTTTGTTTTTAAAATATGGCGACACTAAATAGTAACAAGCGTGAAAGTTTACAAAAATAAACAAGACAATTTAGTATTTAGAAGAAAATAGGATTATGATTATATAATAGAGTGTGAAATTAACGATGGTTATTACTAATTACGGTTGAACTAGCGTCTATACGGCATTCTATATTTTCAAAAGGCGATTTTAAACGATTGTTTACTTGACACATTAGCTTGGAAGAATGACCCGTATCATTTCATCCCGTCTGGTAGGTAGGTAGGAAATTCCCCAATGCCCAAATGATTCTATTTGAACGGTATATAGACAAGTCTAATTTGCTTTTGTAACAGGTGTTTTTAAATTCTGTTCCGGAACTTTTGTTAATATACTGATGGTTACCTACTTTTGTTTTTAAAATATGGCGACACTAAATAGTAACAAGCATGAAAGTTGACAAACATAAACACGACAATTTAGTATTTAGAAGAAAATAAGATTATGATTATATAATAGAGTGTGAAATTAACGATGGTTATTACTAATTGTGGTTGAACTAGCGTCTATACGGCTTTCTATATTTTCAAAAGAAGGAGTTTTATACGATTGTTTACTCGACACAGCTTGGAACGATGACCCGTATCATTTCATCTCGTCTGGTAGGTAGGTAGTAAATTCCCCAATGCCCAAATGCTTCTATTTTGAACGGTATAAAGACAAGTCTAATTTGCTTTTGTAACAGGTGTTTTTAAATTCTGCTCCGGAACTTTTGTTGATATACTGATGGTGACCTACTTTTGTTTTTAAAATATGGCGACACTAAATAGTAACAAGCATGAAAGTTGACAAACATAAACACGACAATTTAGTATTTAGAAGAAAATATTATTATGATTATATAATAGAGTGTGAAATTAACGATGGTCATTAACTAATTACGGTTGAACTAGCGTCTATACGGCATTCTATATTTTCAAAATGCGATTTTAAACGATTGTTTACTTGACACATTAGCTTGGAAGAATGACCCGTATCATTTCATCCCTTCTGGTAGGTAGGTAGGAAATTCCCCAATGCCCAAATGCTTCTATTTGAACGGTATAAAGACAAGTCTAATTTGCTTTTGTAACAGGTGTTTTTAAATTCTGTTCCGGAACTTTTGTTAATATACTGATGGTGACCTACTTTTGTTTTTAAAATATTGCGACACTCAATAGTAACAAGCATGAAAGTTGACAAACATAAACACGACAATTTAGAATTTAGAAGAAAATAGGATTATGATTATATAATAGAGTGTGAAATTAACGATGGTCATTAACTAATTACGGTTGAACTAGCGTCTATACGGCATTCTATATTTTCTAAAGGAGATTTTAAACGATTGTTTACTTGACACATTAGCTTGGAAGAATGACCCGTATCATTTCATCCCTTCTGGTAGGTAGGTAGGAAATTCCCCAATGCCCAAATGATTCTATTTGAACGGTATATAGACAAGTCTAATTTGCTTTTGTAACAGGTGTTTTTAAATTCTTTTCCGGAACTTTTGTTAATATGCTGATGGTGACATACTTTTGTTTTTAAAATATGGCGACACTAAATAGTAACAAGCATGAGAGTCGACAAACATAAACACGACAATTTAGTATTTAGACGAAAATAGGATCTATATAATAGAGTGTGAAATTAACGATGGTTATTACGAATTACGGTTGAACTAGCGTCTATACGGCTTTCTATATTTTCAAAAGAAGGAGTTTTATACGATTGTTTACTCGACACAGCTTGGAACGATGACCCGTATCATTTTATCTCGTCTGGTAGGTAGGTAGTAAATTCCCCAATGCCCAAATGCTTCTATTTGAACGGTATAAAGACAAGTCTAATTTGCTTTTGTAACAGGTGTTTTTAAATTCTGCTCCGGAACTTTTGTTGATATACTGATGGTGACCTACTAAGTTTTTAAAATATGGCGACCCTAAATAGTAACAAGCATGAAAGTCGACAAACATAAACACGACAATTTAGTATTTAGAAGAAAATATTATTATGATTATATAAGAGAGTGTGAAATTAACGATGGTTATTACTAATTCCGGTTGAACTAGCGTCTATACGGCATTCTATATTTTCAAAAGGCGATTTTAAACGATTGTTTACTTGACACATTAGCTTGGAAGAATGACCCGTATCATTTCATCCCGTCTGGTAGGTAGGTAGGAAATTCCCCAATGCCCAAATGATTCTATTTGAACGGTATATAGACAAGTCTAATTTGCTTTTGTAACAGGTGTTTTTAAATTCTGTTCCGGAACTTTTGTTAATATACTGATGGTTACCTACTTTTGTTTTTAAAATATGGCGACACTAAATAGTAACAAGCATGAAAGTTGACAAACATAAACACGACAATTTAGTATTTAGAAGAAAATAGGAATATGATTATATAATAGAGTGTGAAATTAACGATGGTTATTACGAATTACGGTTGAACTAGCGTCTATACGGCTTTCTATATTTTCAAAAGGAGATTTTAAACGATTGTTTACTTGACACCTTAGCTTGGAAGAATGACCCGTATCATTTCATCCCTTCTGGTAGGTAGGTAGGAAATTCCCCAATGCCCAAATGCTTCTATTTGAACGGTATAAAGACAAGTCTAATTTGCTTTTGTAACAGGTGTTTTTAAAATCTGTTCCGGAACTTTTGTTGATATACTGATGGTGACCTACTTTTGTTTTTAAAATATTGCGACACTCAATAGTAACAAGCATGAAAGTTGACAAACATAAACACGACAATTTAGAATTTAGAAGAAAATAGGATTATGATTATATAATAGAGTGTGAAATTAACGATGGTCATTAACTAATTACGGTTGAACTAGCGTCTATACGGCATTCTATATTTTCTAAAGGAGATTTTAAACGATTGTTTACTTGACACATTAGCTTGGAAGAATGACCCGTATCATTTCATCCCTTCTGGTAGGTAGGTAGGAAATTCCCCAATGCCCAAATGATTCTATTTGAACGGTATATAGACAAGTCTAATTTGCTTTTGTAACAGGTGTTTTTAAATTCTGTTCCGGAACTTTTGTTAATATACTGATGGTTACCTACTTTTGTTTTTAAAATATGGCGACACTAAATAGTAACAAGCATGAAAGTTGACAAACATAAACACGACAATTTAGTATTTAGAAGAAAATAGGAATATGATTATATAATAGAGTGTGAAATTAACGATGGTTATTACGAATTACGGTTGAACTAGCGTCTATACGGCTTTCTATATTTTCAAAAGAAGGAGTTTTATACGATTGTTTACTCGACACAGCTTGGAACGATGACCCGTATCATTTTATCTCGTCTGGTAGGTAGGTAGTAAATTCCCCAATGCCCAAATGCTTCTATTTGAACGGTATAAAGACAAGTCTAATTTGCTTTTGTAACAGGTGTTTTTAAATTCTGCTCCGGAACTTTTGTTGATATACTGATGGTGACCTACTAAGTTTTTAAAATATGGCGACCCTAAATAGTAACAAGCGTAAAAGTTTACAAGAATAAACAAGACAATTTAGTATTTAGAAGAAAATATTATTATGATTATATAATAGAGTGTGAAATTAACGATGGTTATTACTAATTCCGGTTGAACTAGCGTCTATACGGCATTCTATATTTTCAAAAGGCGATTTTAAACGATTGTTTACTTGACACATTAGCTTGGAAGAATGACCCGTATCATTTCATCCCGTCTGGTAGGTAGGTAGGAAATTCCCCAATGCCCAAATGATTCTATTTGAACGGTATATAGACAAGTCTAATTTGCTTTTGTAACAGGTGTTTTTAAATTCTGTTCCGGAACTTTTGTTAATATACTGATGGTTACCTACTTTTGTTTTTAAAATATGGCGACACTAAATAGTAACAAGCGTAAAAGTTTACAAGAATAAACAAGACAATTTAGTATTTAGAAGAAAATAAGATTATGATTATATAATAGAGTGTGAAATTAACGATGGTTATTACTAATTTCGGTTGAACTAGCGTCTATACGGCTTTCTATATTTTCAAAAGAAGGAGTTTTATACGATTGTTTACTCGACAAAGCTTGGAACGATGACCCGTATCATTTCATCCCGTCTGGTAGGTAGGTAGTAAATTCCCCAATGCCCAAATGCTTATATTTGAAAGGTATCAAGACAAGTCTAATTTGCTTTGTAACAGGTGTTTTTAAATTCTGCTCCGGAACTTTTGTTGATATACTGATGGTGACCTACTTTTGTTTTTAAAATATGGCGACACTAAATAGTAACAAGCGTGAAAGTTGACAAACATAAACAGGACAATTTAGTATTTAGAAGAAAATATTATTATGATTATATAAGAGAGTGTGAAATTAACGATGGTTATTACTAATTCCGGTTGAACTAGCGTCTATACGGCATTCTATATTTTCTAAAGGAGATTTTAAATGATTGTTTACTTGACACATTAGCTTGGAAGAATGACCCGTATCATTTCATCCCTTCTGGTAGGTAGGTAGGAAATTCCCCAATGCCCAAATGATTCTATTTGAACGGTATATAGACAAGTCTAATTTGCTTTTGTAACAGGTGTTTTTAAATTCTGTTCCGGAACTTTTGTTAATATACTGATGGTTACCTACTTTTGTTTTTAAAATATGGCGACACTAAATAGTAACAAGCATGAAAGTTGACAAACATAAACACGACAATTTAGTATTTAGAAGAAAATAGGAATATGATTATATAATAGAGTGTGAAATTAACGATGGTTATTACGAATTACGGTTGAACTAGCGTCTATACGGCTTTCTATATTTTCAAAAGAAGGAGTTTTATACGATTGTTTACTCGACACAGCTTGGAACGATGACCCGTATCATTTTATCTCGCCTGGTAGGTAGGTAGTAAATTCCCCAATGCCCAAATGCTTCTATTTGAACGGTATAAAGACAAGTCTAATTTGCTTTTGTAAGAGGTGTTTTTAAATTCTGCTCCGGAACTTTTGTTGATATACTGATGGTGACCTACTTTTGTTTTTAAAATATGGTGACACTAAATAGTAACAAGCGTAAAAGTTTACAAGAATAAACAAGACAATTTAGTATTTAGAAGAAAATAAGATTATGATTATATAATAGAGTGTGAAATTAACGATGGTTATTACTAATTTCGGTTGAACTAGCGTCTATACGGCTTTCTATATTTTCAAAAGAAGGAGTTTTAAACGATTGTTTACTCGACAAAGCTTGGAACGATGACCCGTATCATTTCATCCCGTCTGGTAGGTAGGTAGGAAATTCCCCAATGCCCAAATGATTCTATTTGAACGGTATATAGACAAGTCTAATTTGCTTTTGTAACAGGTGTTTTTAAATTCTGTTCCGGAACTTTTGTTAATATACTGATGGTTACCTACTTTTGTTTTTAAAATATGGCGACACTAAATAGTAACAAGCATGAAAGTTGACAAACATAAACACGACAATTTAGTATTTAGAAGAAAATAGGAATATGATTATATAATAGAGTGTGAAATTAACGATGGTTATTACGAATTACGGTTGAACTAGCGTCTATACGGCTTTCTATATTTTCAAAAGAAGGAGTTTTATACGATTGTTTACTCGACACAGCTTGGAACGATGACCCGTATCATTTCATCTCGTCTGGTAGGTAGGTAGTAAATTCCCCAATGCCCAAATGCTTCTATTTTGAACGGTATAAAGACAAGTCTAATTTGCTTTTGTAACAGGTGTTTTTAAATTCTGCTCCGGAACTTTTGTTGATATACTGATGGTGACCTACTTTTGTTTTTAAAATATGGCGACACTAAATAGTAACAAGCATGAAAGTTGACAAACATAAACACGACAATTTAATATTTAGAAGAAAATAGGATTATGATTATATAATAGAGTGTGAAATTAACGATGGTCATTAACTAATTACGGTTGAACTAGCGTCTATACCGCATTCTATATTTTCAAAAGGAGATTTTAAACGATTGTTTACTTGACACATTAGCTTGGAAGAATGACCCGTATCATTTCATCCCGTCTGGTAGGTAGGTAGGAAATTCCCCAATGCCCAAATGATTCTATTTGAATGGTATATAGACAAGTCTAATTTGCTTTTGTAACAGGTGTTTTTAAATTCTCTTCCGGAACTTTTGTTAATATGCTGATGGTGACATACTTTTGTTTTTAAAATATGGCGACACTAAATAGTAACAAGCATGAAAGTCGACAAAAATAAACAAGACAATTTAGTATTTAGAAGAAAATAGGATTATGATTATATAATATAGCGTGAAATTAACGATGGTTATTACTAATTGCGGTTGAACTAGCGTCTATACGGCTTTCTATATTTTCAAAAGAAGGAGTTTTATACGATTGTTTACTCGACACAGCTAAGAACGATGACCCGTATCATTTCATCCCGTCTGGTAGGTAGGTAGTAAATTCCCCAATGCCCAAATGCTTATATTTGAATGGTATAAAGACAAGTCTAATTTGCTTTTGTAACAGGTGTTTTTAAATTCTGCTCCGGAACTTTTGTTGATATACTGATGGTGACCTACTTTTGTTTTTAAAATATGGCGACACTAAATAGTAACAAGCGTGAAAGTTGACAAACATAAACAGGACAATTTAGTATTTAGAAGAAAATATTATTATGATTATATAAGAGAGTGTGAAATTAACGATGGTTATTACTAATTCCGGTTGAACTAGCGTCTATACGGCATTCTATATTTTCAAAAAGGCGATTTTAAACGATTGTTTACGTGACACCTTAGCTTGGAAGAATGACCCGTCTAATTTCATCCCTTCTGGTAGGTAAGTAGTAAATTCCCCAATGCCCAAATGCTTATATTTGAACGGTATAAAGACAAGTCTAATTTGCTTTTGTAACAGGTGTTTTTAAATTCTGTTCCGGAACTTTTGTTAATACGCTGAAGGTGACATACTTTTGTTTTTAAAATATGGCGACACTAAATACTAACAGGCATGAAAGTTGACAAAAATAAACACGACAATTTAGTATTTAGAAGAAAATAGGACTATGATTAGATAATAGAGTGTGAAATTAACGATGGTTATTACTAATTACGGTTGAACTAGCGTCTATACGGCATTCTATATTTTCAAAAGGAGATTTTAAACGATTGTTTACTTGACACATTAGCTTGGAAGAATGACCCGTATCATTTCATCCCTTCTGGTAGGTAGGTAGGAAATTCCCCAATGCCCAAATGATTCTATTTGAACGGTATAAAGACAAGTCTAATTTGCTTTTGTAACAGGTGTTTTTAAATTCTGCTCCGGAACTTTTGTTGATATACTGATGGTGACCTACTTTTGTTTTTAAAATATGGCGACACTAAATAGTAACAAGCGTGAAAGTTTACAAAAATAAACAAGACAATTTAGTATTTAGAAGAAAATAGGATTATGATTATATAATATAGCGTGAAATTAACGATGGTTATTACTAATTGCGGTTGAACTAGCGTCTATACGGCTTTCTATATTTTCAAAAGAAGGAATTTTAAACGATTGTTTACTCGACACAGCTTGGAACGATGACCCGTATCATTTCATCCCGTCTGGTAGGTAGGTAGGAAATTCCCCAATGCCCAAATGATTCTATTTGAACGGTATATAGACAAGTCTAATTTGCTTTTGTAACAGGTGTTTTTAAATTCTGTTCCGGAACTTTTGTTAATATACTGATGGTTACCTACTTTTGTTTTTAAAATATGGCGACACTAAATAGTAACAAGCATGAAAGTTGACAAACATAAACACGACATTTTAGTATTTAGAAGAAAATAGGAATATGATTATATAATAGAGTGTGAAATTAACGATGGTTATTACGAATTACGGTTGAACTAGCGTCTATACGGCTTTCTATATTTTCAAAAGAAGGAGTTTTATACGATTGTTTACTCGACACAGCTTGGAACGATGACCCGTATCATTTTATCTCGCCTGGTAGGTAGGTAGTAAATTCCCCAATGCCCAAATGCTTCTATTTGAACGGTATAAAGACAAGTCTAATTTGCTTTTGTAACAGGTGTTTTTAAATTCTGTTCCGGAACTTTTGTTAATATACTGATGGTGACCTACTTTTGTTTTTAAAATATTGCGACACTCAATAGTAACAAGCATGAAAGTTGACAAACATAAACACGACAATTTAGAATTTAGAAGAAAATAGGATTATGATTATATAATAGAGTGTGAAATTAACGATGGTTATTACTAATTACGGTTGAACTAGCGTCTATAAGGCTTTCTATATTTTCAAAAGACGAAGTTTTAAACGATTGTTTACTGGACACATTAGCTTGGAAGAATGACCCGTATCATTTCATCCCTTCTGGTAGGTAGGTAGGAAATTCCCCAATGCCCAAATGCATATATTTGAACGGTATAAAGACAAGTCTAATTTGCTTTTGTAACAGGCGTTTTTAAATTCTGTTCCGGAACTTTTGTTAATATGCTGATGGTGACATACTTTTGTTTGTAAAATATGGCGACACTAAATAGTAACAAGCATGAAAGTCGACAAACATAAACACGACAATTTAGTATTTAGAAGAAAATAGGATTATGATTATATAATAGAGTGTGAAATTAACGATGGTTATTACTAATTACGGTTGAACTAGCGTCTATAAGGCTTTCTATATTTTCAAAAGACGAAGTTTTAAACGATTGTTTACTGGACACATTAGCTTGGAAGAATGACCCGTATCATTTCATCCCTTCTGGTAGGTAGGTAGGAAATTCCCCAATGCCCAAATGCTTCTATTTGAACGGTATATAGACAAGTCTAATTTGCTTTTGTAACAGGTGTTTTTAAATTCTTTTCCGGAACTGTTGTTTATATACTGATGGTGACCTACTTTTGTTTTTAAAATATGGCGACACTAAATAATAACAAGCGTGAAAGTTGACAAACATAAACACGACAATTTAGTATTTAGAAGAAAATAGGATTATGATTATATAATAGAGTGTGAAATTAACGATGGTTATTACTAATTACGGTTGAACTAGCGTCTATACGACATTCTATATTTTCAAAAGGAGATTTTAAACGATTGTTTACGTGACACCTTAGCTCGGAAGAATGACCCGTATAATTTCATCCCTTCTGGTAGGTAGGTAGGAAATTCCCCAATGCCCAAATGCTTCTATTTGAACGGTATAAAGACAAGTCGAATTTGCTTTTGTAACAGGTGTTTTTAAATTCTGTTCCGGAACTTTTGTTAATATACTGATGGTGACCTACTTTTGTTTATTAAATATGGCGACACTAAATAGTAACAAGCGTGAAAGTTGACAAACATAAACAGGACAATTTAGTATTTAGAAGAAAATAGGATTATGATTATATAATAGAGTGTGAAATTAACGATGGTTATTACTAATTACGGTTGAACTAGTCTATACGGCTTTCTATATTTTCAAAAGACGGAGTTTTAAACGATTGTTTACACGACACAGCTTGGAACGATGACCCGTATCATTTCATGCCGTCTGGTAGGTAGGTAGGAAATTCCCCAATGCCCAAATGATTCTATTTGAACGGTATAAAGACAAGTCTAATTTGCTTTTGTAACAGGTGTTTTTAAATTCTGCTCCGGAACTTTTGTTGATATACTGATGGTGACCTACTTTTGTTTTTAAAATATGGCGACACTAAATAGTAACAAGCATGAGAGTCGACAAACATAAACACAACAATTTAGTATTTAGAAGAAAATAGGATTATGATTATATAATAGAGTGTGAAATTAACGATGGTTATTACTAATTGTGGTTGAACTAGCGTCTATACGGCTTTCTATATTTTCAAAAGAAGGAGTTTTATACGATTGTTTACTCGACACAGCTTGGAACGATGACCCGTATCATTTCATCTCGTCTGGTAGGTAGGTAGTAAATTCCCCAATGCCCAAATGCTTCTATTTTGAACGGTATAAAGACAAGTCTAATTTGCTTTTGTAACAGGTGTTTTTAAATTCTGCTCCGGAACTTTTGTTGATATACTGATGGTGACCTACTTTTGTTTTTAAAATATGGCGACACTAAATAGTAACAAGCGTGAAAGTTGACAAACATAAACAGGACAATTTAGTATGTAGAAGAAAATATTATTATGATTATATAAGAGAGTGTGAAATTAACGATGGTTATTACTAATTCCGGTTAAACTAGAGTCTATACGGCATTCTATATTTTCTAAAGGAGATTTTAAATGATTGTTTACTTGACACATTAGCTTGGAAGAATGACCCGTATCATTTCATCCCTTCTGGTAGGTAGGTAGGAAATTCCCCAATGCCCAAATGATTCTATTTGAACGGTATATAGACAAGTCTAATTTGCTTTTGTAACAGTTGCTTTTAAATTCTGTTCCGGAACTTTTGTTAATATGCTGATGGTGACATACTTTTGTTTTTAAAATATGGCGACACTAAATAATAACAAGCGTGAAAGTTGACAAACATAAACACGACAATTTAGTATTTAGAAGAAAATAGGATTATGATTATATAATAGAGTGTGAAATTAACGATGGTTATTACTAATTACGGTTGAACTAGCGTCTATACGGCATTGTATATTTTCAAAAGGAGTTTTAAACGATTGTTTACACGTCAGAGCTTGGAACGATGACCCGTATCATTTCATCCCGTCTGGTATGTAGGTAGTAAATTCCCCAATGCCCAAATGCTTATATTTTAACGGTATAAAGACAAGTCTAATTTGCTTTGTAACAGGTGTTTTTAAATTCTGTTCCGGAACTTTTGTTGATATACTGATGGTGACCTACTTTTGTTTATTAAATATGGCGACACTAAATAGTAACAAGCGTGAAAGTTGACAAACATAAACAGGACAATTTAGTATTTAGAAGAAAATAGGATTATGATTATATAATAGAGTGTGAAATTAACGATGGTCATAAACTAATTACGGTTGAACTAGCGTCTATACGGCATTCTATATTTTCAAAAGGAGATTTTAAACGATTGTTTACTTGACACATTAGCTTGGAAGAATGACCCGTATCATTTCATCCCTTCTGGTAGGTAGGTAGGAAATTCCCCAATGCCCAAATGATTCTATTTGAACGGTATATAGACAAGTCGAATTTGCTTTTGTAACAGGTGTTTTTAAATTCTGTTCCGGAACTTTTGTTAATATGCTGATGGTGACATACTTTTGTTTGTAAAATATGGCGACACTAAATAGTAACAAGCATGAATGTTGACAACATAAACACGACAATTTAGTATTTAGAAGAAAATAGGAATATGATTATATAATAGAGTGTGAAATTAACGATGGTTGTTACTAATTACGGTTGAACTAGCGTCTATAAGGCTTTCTATATTTTCAAAAGAAGGAATTTTAAACGATTGTTTACTCGACACAGCTTGGAACGATGACCCGTATCATTTCATCCCGTCTGGTAGGTAGGTAGGAAATTCCCCAATGCCCAAATGCTTCTATTTGAACGGTATAAAGACAAGTCTAATTACTTCGACCCAGACCATAGGTCTGGCGAAGTATTGAATTTGGTCAGTTCCCGCAAAAAATTACCTTAGTTTTTCATCAAATGTCGACGTTTCAGACCCTAAGGAACCCAAAGCAACAATAAAAAAATTGGTGTCCGTTAGGTTGCACGTACGTCCGTCCGTCCGTTCGTCCGTCCGTGGGCAAAATTTTGTATACGCGATATCTCGTGACTGGCAGAACGAATTTAAAAAGTACAAACGGATTTGGGTTTCTCTTGGCCAAACTTAGATCTGATTAGTTTGCGGAGACAATGCATACTAGATTGTGGGGAGGTTTGACAAAAAAACGCTCAAAAAACACGTTTTTTCCATTTTTTAACAAAAAATACAAATCGTATAAAAAAATGTTTCAAACAAAAAATATAGAACATCGAATTCTCTACAAAAAAGGTTGTATTCATTTCTTCGTAAAATTAACGTTAATGCCGTAAAAAGCAAATTAACATGAAATTAACATAAATTGTACATAGACATATACAATGCATATGTATGTATATCATATACGTGCTCATTTATCAGTGCTTCGGCTGACCTGCGGTCGGGGTAGAAGTTTTGAAAATGCTCATTTTCAATTTTAATATAGGGTGAATATGCCAATGAATGGACGACTACCAATGAATGGACGATTTTCTACATTTTTCTAATGTGTGATGCATAACATGCAACAAAATACATATTTTTATGTTCTTTGAACATTCAAAACAATATTTACAGTACTATTGATCTTCCAGTGTTTATTATTTTGTAAAATCAAAGCAAAGTTTCAAAGCCATCCAAAACTGGTACTGAAAACGTCCAATTTGATTTAACCCGTCTATTCATTGGGGTTTAGCGGATTTTTTTACAAACATATGAAGACGAGGTTAATAATTAAATAAAATCAAAGGTTGAACTACACGGTCATAAAGAGCAGAGTCTAAAGATTCTAATGGTGGTATCATAATTCAATTTTCATAAAAGAATTCAAAAGTTACAATCGATCAAAGTGTGAAAAATGCTTAACCGTCCATTCATTGGCATATTCACCCTATTTAAGGAACAAGATATTGTTACAATATATGTATAGAAACTACTCGAACCTAGCGATGCTAGAACTACCCTCTGCCGTCTTCTTTCCTGGCAGTGTTAAAATGGGAATATTCCCGGAAGCATCAGCCTTTCGTCAGGGCACTGCAATACGAATTATCCAAAATTGTAGGCACCCGGGTCGAAGGCATCTAGTTTCAACATGAAATAGAAGTAATATTACGTGGAATATCAGGAGTGATCATATTTTTTGACCACACAGTTATTACGGGTAAGAACAGCGCCAAACACGATCTGCATCTGCGTAGGATCCTTCAAAATCCACAGGAGTGTGGGCTAACGGTAAATTGGGAGAAATGTGTGTTTGCCGTTAATAAGGTAGAGTTCCTAGGGTTCGAATTAGGGGTAGATGGGATTCAAGCTTCGTGTCAAAAAGTAGAGAGGCTATTGTAAAAATGAAAACACCGGATAATGTCTTAGAAGTAAAATGTTCCCTGGAAATGATAAATTATTATTCCAAAATAAAAAATTACGCAGATATAGTATCACCATTATATCAACGTCTAAAGAAAAATGAGAAATGGAAATGGGGTCCGAAACGGGATACAGCATTTCAGGACGCAAAAAAGGAATTAGCTTCGCGGAAAATTTTAACCCATTACGATACTCAACTACCGGTAAAAGTAACGTGTGACGCATCACCAGTGTGTATGGGAGCAGTTTTGACACATTTTCCCAGAAGGGTTAGAAAGGCCTATAACCTTCGCATCGAAAACGTTAACAAACGCACAATGAAATTACTCTCAACTCGATAGAAATGCACTAGCCCTTGTATTTGGAGTAAAAACGTTCCATCAATATGTTTATGGTGGTAGGTTCAAATTAAAACCCGATCATAAGACTCTGACATATATTTTTGGTCTTAAGAAAGGAATTCCGCAAATGGCACCCTGCAAAAAATGGAAGCATACGCGTACGCTTAAATGTCTAAATTCACGCTTCTTTTTGACATTTAAGAGTACCTGAAGAGTACTACAAGCGTGAATTTGGACTTTAAGCGTACGTGTACACTTACATTTTGGGCAGGGCAGCCAGTAGGGTGGAATGATGAGCGGTATTTTTGGCAGGGTATGACTTCGAGATTGTTCACATTAAGGGAGTAAATAATGGCCCTGATAGTTTTCAACGCGTATGGGATAATAATTGAAATACTTTCGTGGACAAAGGAATTGACGAATATACTTATCTAAATTGGATAAATGACAGCTTACCGTTGATAGATAATAAAATTGTGAGTATAGAGACAAGTAAGGATCCAGTTTTACGGAAAGTTAGAGTATCTGCAATTTGTAAAACTTCTTATTTGTCGATAACGACCTTTAGCCACTTGAAAATAGTGACATACGTTAAAAATATAACAAACACAAAATTGCAATCGGTTTTGGAGATTTAAAAATTGTATAAATGGAGAAATTTAATTCATTAATTTATCAACAAACAATAACCTATTTTTGTAATAAAGTAATTTATATGTTACCAATAATATGTTGCAGAACCCTAGTAATGCCGGATCTGTTTATTGTAATTATAAACATAGACACAGTATCGTCTTATTAGCGATATGTGACGCCAATTATAATTTCACATTTGTCGACATTAGTGCCTACGGTCGGAGAAGCGATGGGGGTGTATTTAGTGAAAGTGCAATTAGGCCAAAGTTTTAACCAAAACAAAATGAGTTTGCCTGAACCTGAATGTATTTCTGCTGGAAGAAAGACTCCGTTGCCTTATTGCCTTGTAGCAGATAAGGCGTTCCCCTTAAAGACATACCTCCTTCGTCCATACCCCGGTAAAGGTCTAAATAACGAGAAACGTATTTTCAATTAAAGGTTGAGTCGGGCAAGGCGAATGATTGAAAACTGTTTCGGTATATTGGCAAGTATATGGCGCATTTTTCGGAAGCCGATAATTGCCAGTGTATCGACATCACTAAAAATTATTCAGGCTTCGGTTGTTCTTCACAACTGGTTGAGGAAAAATAGTCTTAATAATCCAGATACGAATTCCTACACAGATAGCGCAACAAATGAATATATCTTAATGGAATCACAAAACGAAAATGTATCAAATGCATTTCCTGATACGAATCGGTTGGGAAGCAACAGGAGCAGTCGAGAGGCTGTAGAGATTAGAGACGAGTTTTGTGACTTTTTTAATAAAGAAGGTGCTGTAAGTTGGCAGAATCAATGTATAAATGTATAATTTCTTAATAAAAATTGTATGATAGTATAAATTATCAATTTATTCCTTTATTCCCTTTATTAATTAATATACATAATCTCAGACAGTTTATAGTTGTAACTTTAATCCTCAGAGTACAGACTGGGTCAGCCTAACTCATGCAAAAATTTCTTTTATTGAAAACTTTTAAAATATTGTTCTTATTTTTAAATATAATTTAATTTATAGAATATCAGAAATCTAATATAGCCATCGCATTTCTGATCGATTTAAAATAAATGTTTTATTAGAAAAATTTACATGTTTATGTTAAACTTTTTTAGTCCATACTCTGAGATTTAAGTTTTAAATTGCTAATATTTCTTAATAGAAACTGGAAATTAGAAATAACGATGTGAAGATTTTAAAAGGTTTGATGGATAGAAATGTGAAATTATTAGTGATTTCTGCGTACATAGCAACTTCTAGTGAAAGTTTCTGGAACGGTGGTTATGTTGAATATAGAAACCAATTGTTTTAAACTCTTTATTTTATGTTATAATAACATAATATTAAATGTTATACAAACGTTGAACACTTATGTTTAGTCTTTCATTTCTTAAATTAAAATCATTTAAATTAATAACATTAAACAATATGTATCTCACTTGGTGTCATCTTATTTTAAGTACGCATTACCTTCTTTTTCTTTTTTGATCATTAATTAAACATTCGCTTCGTGAGCATATAAAGCTTTTTTTATTACATTATAATCCGACTATAAAAGATATAAAACCGTGAACATTAATCAGTCTTTCATTTTCATTTCATAAATAAATTTATGAATTTTGAACATTATTTCAGTTTGTACTTTTTTGTCGTTAAATGAACGAATTTCCTTCCCAATCATGGTTAAAAATCCATCTACAGCATCTTCAGGTGTTGGAGGTGGAAAAATTGGTGCTGGTGGATACGCAATCGGTGGTGGTGGTTTTTCAAGCACGTCAATAAGTTTATCTAGAGCTTCTTCTTTAGATTTACTCTTTCTTCGTTTCGGTAGTGCATTTTCTTTACCATCATCCTCCAATTCTGCAGTTTCGAAGGCACTTTTATTAAGTACACAGTTACTTACTGTTTCTTGATCTGTCAAATCCACATCCTTCATAAAACTCATTTGATAGTAATAGATCCATTTTTTCTTTTTTTGTGCAGAAGATCCACTTGGAACATTTTTTTCTTCTGTTAATACTTGTCTGTGCACATCGCATAAGTTTTTCCATCTTTTTTTGGCATTCTCCACATTATAAATTCCATTTAAATCCTTACAAACGTCTTCCCAAGCTTTTTGTTTCTCATCCTTCGAACGTTCATAAATTGGAATACGAATATTCCAAATCGCTTCGCGACACTGCACTGCTGCAATCAACTGCTCATCAGTGCAAGAATTCTTGACACAATTTGTTTTAGATGAGGATTGCTTGCTGGAGCAAGAATTCTGTGCACTGCTTTCGTTAGATGAGGATTGTATATGCCCTTCTTCATATGTTAACATTCCGTCATCTACTAGGCCAACCACTGTTCCAGCTTCTACATTTTTAATATATACAAAATTAATACCAAACATAATAATTATACCTAGAATATTATTTAATTATAAACAAAATTTAAATACCGAATTGTGGGTAGAAGTATCCGTTATTTGTTTCAAAAAAACATGGTGTAGCCTTGCAAACATTCGTGTGTTTGAACATTGTCGCATGCTTTATAGCAGATACCACAAATCAGAAAATCTTTGGTAACCTGATACATAATTGAAATTAGAAATGGTATACATTTTGCTTTATTTACTTATATTCTACATAATATTTATAGGTTACATGTATTAAAAATGTATAGATTTCAATTATACTTATAATAAAAACAAATTCAAACCGTGATGTGTAATAAATATACTCACGCAATCCATATTTTTGTTTGTAGCTTTGTGCTGTACTGCGTCCGAGAAAAATAACGTGATATAAATATTATAACTTTTTCGCCAAGTTTATATATACATATACAGCTGACTTTCAGCGATAGTCGCTAGTAGTTCAAAAAATCGAACTACAAAAGCGACAACCCGCGACATTTTTCGAGCGACAAAAGTAAGATCACGTGACAAAAATCAGCGATTTAGCGACGTATGTGATTCCGCCTTAACAGAGGGCACTTGCAAAATATTTTCAATCCTGAAAATGTATAATTAAATCAATTACCACCAGATGCTTAAGCCGGGTATAAACCGCGAAATTAAATTTGTTTAATATCGTCCTGCAAAAATATTCATATTTGTAGTATGCACTAATTACAACGATTTGCTCCAAACGTCAAAACGAGACGGACAACGTTTCACGCCACTATCATCGGCTCGTGTCATACCAACTAGAGTATCCCATCGATATTCCTCGTGCCGGGTTGAAGCTTTTGCACACTTTCTACCTCCTCCGCAAATTGTAGGGCTTTCATTTCGATTGAACTGAGGGAAAAGAGGGAAAGTTTCCCACCGGCCGATCTTTTAGAACTTGCCCTTTCCAAATAACACACGCACACATATCTCCATCAAACCGCAGCGTGTTTGTCTACCTCATAATTTCCCTACCGCGTGATCAGTTGTCCCGTTAGATTTCCCACACGGATCGAAACGCCACCTACACCATACATCCCCTCGCAATACCAAGCGCGCGAAATTCAAACAGCAGGACGGTGCTTTCACATTTAGGCTACTATACTCCCTCCTATAGATTAGTAAAAAATATTCGATTTCACACGCGATATATACTAATCGTCGAGAATGTGCCACATCCATCCGGTCGGGCTCAAACTGATCAGGAAATCGATCGATCGAGTCGTCCCTTACTCCTCGAACTTACGGACGCTCAACCGATGGTATACACCCTGCACACCATCTAAATCATTTAGGTATCTCAATTCAAACGCATTGTTGCGAACAATTTTGGTTTGAATTTGAGCCCCCTTTACGAATTTGCAAGATATCACTTTTGGATATCTTCCTTTGAACCTCTCGCGATGTTTGTATTGCCAAAAACGCCAAAATTTCCAAAATTAAACGGAGCCATTACTGAAGGTGGACTTGGAGGACAACCGCTTGCTTCGTAAACTGTGAAATTCTATTTTGACTCAGTTTGTAATGCGAAATATTTTGAGAGCAGATATTGCTTTAGATATCGATCTTTGATGTCGCACTAGGCTCGCCTTCGAATGGAAAGTATTGTCGTTCCGAGCACGAGAAATCGGAGTTAGACTGGCCTCCTGGCGAATTAGAAGTTCGTGGGTTCGGAGCGCGAAATGTTTTGGTTCGCATAAAGCTCACTCTCTAAGATGGACAGTAACCTGATAGGTGCTTGTGACCTCTGGCGAATGAGAAGACTAGAGAATGTGGGCGACAACGAATCGAATTTGGAAACGATTCATTTTGTTGAAAACTTTGAAGAAAATTCGAACAGAAACCGCTAGATTTGAATTTTATCAATTGGCCGTTGGAAAGTAGGGAACTGCAGAGCGAAACTTCCTTTGTTTTTTACGAAACTTCCGGAACGCTCCTTGAGGCCAGGCAGTCGCGTTTTGGCGAGGAAAGCGAACGCATCTCGGGCAGAAGTCATCCGGCACTAGCGAATAATTCAAATCGTTCCGAAGATATTGCCGAATAAAGTTTAGTTTTGGAAGCTTGACCGCGCGCTTTATTTCTCACCATTTATTTTACAAATTTTTACAGCCTGTACAAATGAAAAAACTTACAACTCGTTTCAGAACAAGATCCCCAACGTTCAATTTGACGTTACTTATCTTCTTTTGACTGTTACACCGTCATTCAAAAGCTTTGTCTAAATTTTCACGCGCAAATCTGAACATGGCGTTGATGGAAAGCGGGTCAAGTTTGGTCAGTGGGAATTTTTCTTCCACACAATCTCTAGCGTTTCGACCATAGTGGAGCACATATGGGATACACCTGGTACTACTATGGAGTGTTAAGTTTAAGCAATCCTGAACTTGGGGCACAAATTTTGCCCACCTAGAATGCACTTCCGAACAAAAGGTTTGAAACAACCAACCGATCTCGCGCATCGAACGCTCCACTGGATTAGACTACGGATGCCTTATGGATGACTAATAAACTTTAACACCTTCACTCCTAAGACGAGCGACCCATGGCGGAGACGTGAAATGAATGCCATTATCAGACAGTATTTTCTTTGGCCGACCTACCTCTACAAAATAGCGTTCCAACAGCTATTTTATGCAAATATGAGTATTAGCATTTTTGATGGAATATAGGGTCACGAATTTCGAAAATAATTCCTGCACAACGAACAATAATCGCATCCCGCCTGGAGATGGAGGAAGAAGACCATAGCAGTCCATCGACACCAGATCGTTCGGATGTTCCCATTATACGCACCCATCATCGAATAATTTATCGGCTTAATCCTTGCGATGATAGATAGAGCGATAGAGCGATAAACCAGATCGACAGTTGGAAGGCTAGTTGCACACAGCCTTTCGTGTTGCTAGCGCAACGTGCTCTCGCTTGCATTGTAGCCATGCGTTTCGCCGGCCGTGAGTCTCTCTGTGTAACCAGCTCTTTCGGGAGCCATCCCCTAAACAACTGCACCCTCTCTTGATCAACGTCAATGCCATTACAATCGGTACCTATAATCATTTGGTTTGATAGACCTGGCTCAACTAAGAAATGGTCGGAAATCGTGGTATTATTTACAGTTATAGGCCGATTAACCTGCTTCTTAATAATCGTGGCCTTACGACCCACTGCCGGATATACCGTAAACTGACTGACCGGCAACTAAGTCATTTTTCGATACGACTCAACTCGTTGTACACTGCATCGGAAACACAAGTCACTTCACTACTAGTATCCATGACTACATCTTTTTGTCAAAAACTGTAATTCGGACACGCGGGCTCGCGACTCTTGGTCGATCAGCCTCCAAAACATCCAAACATAACTCTGAGATGAACTCAGAATAATGATGTATATTGAGTGATCGAATGTTTCCACTTTGCGGTGGCGTTCCCTCGGATTACTGGGAAAACCGTATTTTATGCCGTTCTCGTTTGACCGAGTCAGTTCATTCGATCCTGGAGGGTCGTGGTTCCTTTGGTCCCTATTGGGGACAGGGTTCCTCACATTCGGCTCATTTCGTTCATAATGCCGTGTACGCCAATTAGTTTGAGTTCTTCCTTTCGCGCGTTGGAGATACCCCTCCTTATCAACATCACTGACCTGCCCTGGGCCTGAGATCCCGCGACATCGCACATTCCCTGGTTCATCCGATCAGTCTTGACATGTCCATGTGCATTATCCCTCGAGGATTCATCAAGTCTAGCTAAAGCTTTCAGTAATAATGAAGTCTGCGAATAATCTATTAATGACACAATATTCTGGACGCGGTGAGGTAACTGTTTAATAATGGTGTAATTTACCTTATAGGGCTCCATTTTAGGAGTAAAATATCGCGGTGCCCTAAATTGCGCCATACAGTATTTATATACTGTCCCAACTTCCCCTCCAAATTTCCCAGCAGCCAATTCACCCTATCCTCTGGTACGAACATCAATCGAATAACATTTTTTGAGAAAAATGTCCTTAAATTTCTCATAATTATTCACCGAATGCAATCGAGCCTCGTACCAAATTACTTGCGCTGGGTTTACGACCGGAATGCCACCACCAAATGAGTTTAAGGAAACATCAGTATTAACACCCTCGTTATTTGTTTGAACCTGTGCTTTTGAACTCACACACTCTGCTATGGCCTTAGTTTGGTGCTGTACCTGCTCCAGGAGTTTTTGACATTCCCGCCTCAGACGCTCGGTCTCCAGCTACTCGAACTTGGGTTTACCACTTCTTTACTTCGAGCAACAAATTTTGGTGCTCTTCTTCGCAATCCGCAGGAGTAACTTAACCGCATTTTAAGTTATTTATTAGAGTGCTCAGTATTTCCGATTATTTCCCCCCTCTATGCTCTTTTCTCTTTTCTTTTTTCTAGTTTTTTTTTTCAATACAATGGCGAAAATGCAAATAATATAAACAGAACAATGAGATATTTTATTAATAAAAAAAGGCAATTTACACGAGTACCTGTTCAGGCGCTAGAATTGAGAATCACTTCTGATTTTAAGGCTATGAGATGTCTATACGCGGAGAGAAATTTCTAACAATTACAGTACGGAACTCTTATCGACACATCTCATGCTGGTACCCATCGTGAAATTCGGTGGGTCTTGAGGAAATACAGTATGCGTTCATGGTAGATTACGTTGATAGTCTCTGCGGCCCCGGCAAAAGAGTATGAAAACAAATGAATTTCCCGAGTGAGCGCCTGAGTCTTTGCGGGCGAAGGTGGTTCACGGTATAGCATTAGAAATTTCTCACCGTGTAAAATAAGACTCCTCGCGTGATACACGTACTTACATTTTATCATACTACCACAAATAGAAAATACAGAAATGCAATTTAGAAGACATAAGATCCGAAGAATTCATTATTTATTAATATTTAATAAATAGATACAAACGGATCATAACTTCACCGGGTCACTCCTGCAAAATATACCACATTCGAACGCTCTAATAATTTTATGTAACACACACTTTGAATCTATAGTACGTTGAGGTTATGGACACCCGTCGTCCGAATACACAACATCAAACTTCTAGACTAATTATAAAAATCTTCTAGACTAATTATACGGATCATAACTAAAGCAATGACCACCAAGTGCTTTAGCAGAAAGCAGAAATCAGAAAGCACTTTAGGAGAAAGGGTCATATGAAAAATGTGAAGAAATACGAAATGTGTGACTAATTAGAAAATTAACGAGCGGAGGAATGTTGGGAGACACAGCTCAGTTGGTAGAGTATTCAACCGACAATCAAAAATTCTCAGGATCATACCCTGTTGTCTACCGAATGTTATTCCAAGTTCTCCGTTATTTTTTCTGAATTTTTCACCCATTTTCGGATCCTTTCAGCGCCAGAATACCGCCAGAGTACAATTTTACAAATGTTTTTAAAGCCCTGCGCAAGTCGTACCACGAAGAGTCTTTGAAGGAAGCCGTTGGGGATGGTGGGTACTCACCAATTTCCAAAACCTAAAGATTTTTTGATAAATATACAATTAAGTTTTTCACATAAGTACCGAATGATTTATTGCGCTAGACGTGAACTGATATCCCAGTTACGTCATATTTTCTTTGTTTACTTTTCAGAATTAGTAAAAGAACCGTATTACCGTGAAAAACTTAATTGTATATTTAATTAAAGCGGTCAAGAAATATACCTATATTAACTTACTTATTTGCTATAATCGGTTACACAACGTTCTAGTACTAATATCAAAGTCTAGAATATATATTATATTTTATCACTGCTTAAATGCTATATCCCGGCATTTAATGCAGTATAAAATGAAAATTAGATTTACAAACTTAAAATTAAAAATATCGCGTCCAGGGCAAGGATGCCATAAGCCCTGCTGAAGAGCACAACATGGCATCCTGGTGCGAAACGCATTTTGACAATAGTTCTAATTTTATGCGCTAGAGGGATGGTTTTTAATATTAAATCCAATAGTAGGTGATTCAAAATTTGTACACATAAGTACCGAATGATTTATTGCGCTAGACGTGAACTGATATCCCAGTTACGTCATATTTTCTTTGTTTACTTTTCAGAATTAGTAAAAGGACCGTATTACCGTGAAAAACTTAATTGTATATTTAATTAAAGCGGTCAAGAAATATACCTATATTAACTTACTTACTTATTTGCTATAATCGGTTACACAACGTTCTAGTACTAATATCAAAGTCTATAATATATATTACATTTTATCACTGCTTAAATGCTATATCCCGGCATTTAATGCAGTATAAAATGAAAATTAGATTTACAAACGTAAAATTAAAAATATCGCGTCCAGGGCAAGGATGCCATAAGCCCTGCTGAAGAGCACAACATGGCATCCTGGTGCGAAACGCATTTTGACAATAGTTCTAATTTTAAGCGCTAGAGGGATGGTTTTTAATATTAAATCCAATAGTAGGTGATTCAAAATTTGTACACATAAGTGCCGAATGATTTATTGCGCTAGACGTGAACTGATATCCCAGTTACGTCATATTTTCTTTGTTTACTTTTCAGAATTAGTAAAAGGACCGTATTACCGTGAAAAACTTAATTGTATATTTAATTAAAGCGGTCAAGAAATATACCTATATTAACTTACTTACTTATTTTTTGATAAAGTATGAAAATAGGTTACCATCACAGAAAGAAATAATTAAAAATATTGTTTATTTTAAATGTACCATAGTAAAAACGGCAATTTTTTTACCCGTCACATTTCAAGTAAAAATGTTCAAATCCGTATAGAATCATTTGCAAAAGAAGCTCATAAATGAGTTAAAGCGTAATTTGTTCGTTGGTAACAAATTCGGACTTGAGTTAAAACAATTAGTAATACGGCATAAAATTTATAATAGATAATCTATATTGAATTTATATTTATATAATACATGTTTCACAATTTTAAATCCCTATTATTTTTTATCGAACGCAGGAACGTACATAACATTCTGACCATTATTTAGTGTATTTATTTTCCTACATATTGCACTTTGAGAAAATGAAATATCTTGCACGACATAGATGTAGCACAGCAATGTTCTACAGAATTTTTAACAATTACAAGTGCTATTTTTCATTTTGCAATATTGAAACGTTTGCAGCAAGTACCTGGGTTTACTAATTCACTTGATATCGTTCAGATGTCTTATTTTACAGTAATTGAAGCAAAATATCAGCATATATTAAATATATTTTAATAATAACGATTTTTATTTCCTTATATGACTGTATAACAGACAGGTTAAAACGTGTATTTCTTTTATCACAGAATACGTCACAAAATTGCAAGAAAAATCGCAAAATCCCGATCGTGACCTCCCCTTGTAAGTTGCTGTTTGAAACAAATTTAAGTTTTCTCGAATATCTTACGTTTTATTGCATGTATTTTTATTGGTTATCATTCCCAACGTTTTTCTTTAGTTTCGCTATATTTTGATACTACTTTCCTTGTGACCGGAAGCATTTTGTAATACAAATTCATTTCAACTTTACGTCAATACTGACTGTGGCTCATAAGATATTTCTGTATTGCATTATGAAATTTCAAAGTAGACTACATATAAACAAGGGGACCTTCGCTCAAACAAATTTGCACTTGAGTAGTACTGACCACAATTTTCTCTATAAAGCTTGTTTAAGATTTAGAGACCGTTTGTATATTGAAAACATTCAGCAATTGCTTCGATCAATGCTTATGTGTTTATTACGTTTCACTTTGAAATGTTCATAGACGAATTCTGAAATAGTTACTCAAATATTATGTAAGTGTTGACAAAGTTACAAATTCAGACAATTATGCTTAAAACCGTAGACACAATTCAAGTCGTTCGATACAACATAATTAAATTATAAGAATAAGACTGCGACAGTTAATCATTTTCCTTCCTATCATTGTTATTTTCGGTCATTATATTATTTCTTCCAGATTCTAAGTATCACATTTTTTTTAAAATCGTCCATAAATGCTTTTTATTTCTACTTTACAGTAAGGTTCGATCTCATTTTTGCATTAGAAAGCCTCTTCTTTTAGGCATACACACTTTGTAATATTCTTAATATTTGTACGGAAATGCAGTTTACGCTGTAATGTCTTTAAACATTTATAAGTAGTCAATATCAGAAAACGCAAGGTAATTGTTTGTAATTTACACACATGCCTGCGTTATCTTCGCGTAAAATTCCAGTATCTACTCCAGGTCCAAAGGCCACTCGTATATTAAATGGAATAACAGACGTCTCCACGTGGCATGTCGTATCCATTAAAAATGCATTGGAATTACACAGCGAGGAACCGCAGTGTTCAAGGTCACAAATTCCAGCTCCATGATTTCCAGGCTAAATTCGAAGAGTACAAGATTATGATTAGTATTAAAATACATAAACTAAATTATTTAAACTAAATTATGCGAAGATCAAATTGATAAATTGTAGTATATAATTGTATCAATTTCAGCATTCACGTCCGATTCGTTTTAGATATAACGTAACCATATTAATGTATGCAATGAACGACAAAAGGATTACACTTGCGCAGAATAATTCTTTTTTATTATATTAACATTTATTAAAAGACAAGTAGGACTAAAACTGAGCAATATTCACGAGATATCTCTTTAGTAGAAACTATGGATTTCCACTGTGTTCGTGCGTATATCGCTGACCACACTAAAATATTATGCGGTGTTGTTTATCTATTCTAACGGATTTCAGTACACAGAAAGAAAGAAACAGGACTGAGTGCTGTCTAGGGACAGTATTGGCTACTGCGTAGCCAGCTCGCAAACATTTTTGATTTCAACTCGCTATAACATAGTCAATTTTGAAGGTTTTGAAATGAATAGACAAGAAATTAATCATCAGAGTTTTGCGCATCTACTAAAGAAAGAACAAACGATATATACCAATAATCAATAAAGTTATTAATTATTTTCTACACAACTGCAAAATATATGTTCAGGCGCTTCGTTTATCGAACGAATTTCGAGTATCCGGAAATTTTCAGGGAGAATGTTGTTCACTAAGGTAGGAATAAATTTTTTGGAAAGTATCATCTTGATTGTGTTAATAGTTTAAAAGTTATGAATGTTTATAAGCCCGATGGCTTGCCCGTCATGCACCCCGAGGCGCTGAACAGCTCTTCTCTGCATTCAGTTTTAAACCTTCATAACGTTGAAAGCATTAATGGAATGAAGATTAAACTTTTCAGAAAATTTGTTCTTAATCTTAATGAACAACTTTCTCGCTGAAATTTTTCGGGTACTTGAAATTTGCTTGATAAAAGAAGCGCATGAAGATATGTTTTAGCCGCCCGACAACACCCACTGGGATCCTTTCCGCCATAATAATTCGCTCGGCTATTCTTGAAGCAGAACTCATCAGTGGCAAAAAATCCATTTATTTCCTCTCCGGAAAAACATCCGGCTGACGATGTTGGCTCCGCCAATTCTATGATCGCCCTAAATTCGGGCTCCGATCACGAAGTCATGAAAGAGGGATCTCTCTTCACGCTGCCGAACCAGCTTCCACACCCCTTTTCCCGGTTCCTCGTCTTCGACGCGCACCTTGCATTTTTAATAAACGTCGTATGCTGTATCAACTTCAATTCTGGTTTCTCATTCTTTTACCCAATTTACTCGTTGTTATTTACACGAGTAGACTCCCCCTCGTACGAAAGCGCGGACCTGAGATGAGCGGCAACGCTCAAATCGGATCGTAAAATTGCCAGTATATTAAGGTTTTTTTTTGGTCGCTGATAGAGCATTCCACCGTTTGAGCGCAATATTGATACACCCTGGAGGAACAGTGTATTCACTAATCATATGATGAAACAGGTTTTTCTGAAATAAGTTAGTAAGATGGCGGATGCTAAATTGGAATCTATAAATTAGTTTAAAAATTTTTAAAGCTATCAAATATAAGAATAATTTTGATATAAACAAAACAATTGAAATATTGTTCAAAAAATAGCATGATTTTATAACTTGCCACTTCTTAAAAAAAACTGCTTTCCATGCTATTTTAAAAATTAGTTGTCTTCCCGTATATACATATCCGTATTCTTCAGTATTCAGTCATCTCGCTGCATAACGTCACAATGTAATATGTTCTTGCACAAATTTGTGAGATCACACTGAACCTCCGGGGGGCTTTGGTCCTCACTAATTTGTACAAACTGCGCGTTTTCCGTTTCCTAGATATATTATGAGACATTCTTTTACAACAGTTTTCTTGTGGACATTTTAAAATCGCTTCAAAAGCTTTTTACCAATTCTTGGTGTACAAAAACCGTATACCTGTATCGCGGTTATTTTAACATTTATTTCCCAAGAAATAGCGATTTTAAATTTTGATTATTGTAACGCGAAATTAAAATCAATATATACGGGTGTTTCTTCGACAATTCTTAAATTCATCCCCACCTACTAACTAATTAACGTATTGACAATACTGTTCTAAAGGACAAAAAAGGACAAAAGGACAACGGACAGGTTATTTTCCCCCGCGTTAATGACGAATATGTCTATTTGCGGGTCGGCTCTCGGGTGGAGAGGTACAGGACAGAGACAGACAGTACAAGACAGAACTAGGCACACACAACACCCACCCAGACCAGTCCCCCCTACCCCAATATCGGTACAACCAGCAGATTCGGCGGTCTGTGCCTTAGCGAGTACGACGCGGGGCTTATCCCCTCTTTATCCGAGATAAGACCCACGACGTACCGACCGCGGCTAAGACGCTGACGGTACCGATAACTGCCGACGGGGGTCGGCAGCGGTCCCAAATTCGTACCTTCGCCCAGCAAGGTTCCCCGGTTATTCCACACTGGACATAAGCAGAGAAAATTGCAGGACGGGGATTCGAACTCGGGACCTTCGCAACGTTCAGTTCGGGCGGACTAAGACTGACGCCTTAGCTCGCACGGCCATCACGCCGACATATACGGCCATACGCAAATCAGCCTTTTTTTGTACACAAACACAATCACAGCGATGAATTGCACTGAAACTAACTTCTTAGTATACAGAGAAAGAATGTTTATATAATTGGATTTAGTGATACATTGAATGTAAAGAAGTTTGAACGAATTAATTTGATTGTTTCTTTGACTTCGAAGAAATTGTTTTCGTATTTTATGAGTTGCTGTTGTTTTCTTTTCGTTTGTTTGTGTTCTCGTGATTTTCAGTGGCACATGTACAATAAATAGTACTATTTACATGGAACATTGTATTGTATTATTTAACTACAGTGAGAAATAATAAATATATTAAAATTATTGAATACCAGAACGGTTTCCAGTTGACCATATTTGAGGTATATTTGAAAATATTCGGAATAATTTAAATTCGTCGGAACACGATCCTACAGGTGAATAGTGACAAGTAGAGGTCGAGTTAAATGGCGCTGACGCAGAACTTGTTTTCGATGGGCAACAAGTACCCAGAGACTTTTGCAACGAGAACTCGATTTCATGCGTAAAAAAAGAGATTCGATAGCTATAAAGTTAGTCGTTATGAAACAGGAACTTGTTTTAGCACGAGGCAAGAGTAGTGGTAATCGGCCGTAAAATAATTGGCTAAATAATAATTATTAGAATACATCAACTGCGTTAGAACCCAATGACATTATAAACGAACCTGCTTGTAATATTCAAATTATTGCAGAAAGGTTACTCTAATTTACGGGATGTCATGACGCTTTTTGGAAGTGGAAAAAACAGTTGGAATTCCTGAGGGACCGCTATGGTTTAGACGAGGTTTCGATGCGCCTAGTCGTTGGTCTTCATTTGAACGGTGCAGCATTGAAGTGGTTGCACAAAAAACTCGAGCATTTGAGTATAATCTTGACAGCATTGGCCGAAGAATTGAAATCAGTATTTGATAATCGACCTACGATACTCATTCTTAGACGTGAATTTGAGAACAGATAATGAAAATGTCATGAAACCTTTGGTGAGTATTATGGAATACCTGACCACTTACTTCAGAATCAAGCCAGAATTCAAAGATACGCAACACAAATTCCATTGCTCAAAAGTTTTGAGAAAATATCGTTGAAAGCATTAGCCAGCGGTAACAGAGAGAAAAGAGATGCCCCGAAAGCTCGCGTTCATGTACAAATAATTCCGAAATCACGTCATATGCCTGGGAACTTCAACACTCAGCAGCAACTGTCACGCGTTGATTTGTCACTGAAGATAAATCGTCTGAAACTAGTGGCTACACGACAGCGATGGAAGATAAAGAATGCAATTATTGTATTACATCCCACGTAACGCCGACGTTGTACTTTTAAACTCCACTTTTCGAGAAATCCCCAAGTCAAATCCACACTCAAAACCACACGCAAGTGCCTACATTGTTTTGTTATACTAATAGTTCCCGGTAACAAGTATATTTTTGAAAGCGGTTAATGCATACTTGAAACTTTGTGAGTCACTTTATTTTGTCGAGTCTAACAAACTTTTCCTGCGAACTGCAAACAAGTGCTGCGTTTTCGAGGATATATGCGCGAAATACGACAAATTCGGGATGTCTTCTTCGGAGGGCAAACAATTTGTCGGATAATGTGACTAATTGACTTAATAAATAATAATAAACAACTAAACAAAGATAAACTATTGTATTGTATATATTCACCACAAAATATAACCTCATAAATTGAGCGTGTCTACGCTCTCGGGCTAACAAATTGCAGCAAAAATTTCTCGGACATTGTTGTCAGTCGATGTTATAAATAATTATTAAACAAATGGTCACATTGTCCGATAAATTTTTTGCTGCAGAAGGAGACATCACGCATTCCTTATATTTCGAGCATGTATGGTCGAAAACGCAGCATTTTCGACAACTTACGGAGAAAAAGTTTGTCACACTCGCCGAAATGAAGTCACTCACAAAGTTTCAAGTATGTATTAATCACTTGCAAAAACATGTCCTAGGGACTATAATAACAGATTTAATAAAACCAGAATTCTACCCTACCGACCTCGAAGGGTACAACTAAAGAATAGCGAATAGCGTTCGCTATATCGTACATATATTTTTGATCCGTGCTGAGGTTTTTTGAATCTACAGCAGGTAAGTCGTTATCTACAGGTTTGTACTTCACAATTGAAAGCGTTGTACAAAAGAAGGCCCATCAATAAATGTAAAAAGAGCTCTGAACGAAGAGCTCATTAAAATGTAATAAGCAAACGGACCATTGCGCAGGACGCCTAATCTTTTCTTCCAGTTTTCGAAGAATTCTGTATTTTGTATACGGCTGTATCTACATGGACGGCGCACAGAGGTCAATTTTCAAGTTCTTGATATTTTTTTTGACAAAAATACTTGCGGGAGGTCAAATCTCAACCAAACGGCTCGCGACAAATTTTTGTTTTAAAATACTCGTAATAGATTGCACATTGATGGATCACTGCCCAAATTTCGAAATCGGACGGTATACGTGATTAGCGACCCCGAAAACCCCCGAGTAATGAGCTTGAAGCGATTTCGTTTAATTTTTGAAAAAACTTCCGCCATAGTGGATCCGCCATTTTTAATCTTCAAAGTGGGTTATCAGATTCATAATCAGCTACCTCCGAAACGTAGAATAGTGTTATAGCATAGAAAAAATAAAAAATAAGAAAAATAGAAATCAAATTGTAAAAATCGCGAGATTGTTTATAGAATTGTTCATATTAGGTGTTTATATGAATGATGAACATATGCCGTCCGATTTCGAAATTTCGGCAGTGACCCATCAATGTATAATCTATCACAATTTAAAAAAAAATCTTTGACATCCCGCAAATATTTTTGTCAGAAAAAAAGTCAAGAACTTGAAAATTGACCTCTGTGCGGCGCCTCGTGATCGTATGCCATATCTTTTAGAAATTATTGCTGTTTTAGATAAATCAAGTTTTAACTGCGATGACTCTGACTGGCTCTTAGTAAATCCGAGTGGTAAAGTAAAGTCATCGTCAGGTACACCATTAGCACCTCCTTCATCATCTTCCCTATAAATGTAAGTATCAGTATTATTTTGCGGAGAGGATGAAGGTGTAAATGAACTTAACTGTCCTTGTTCAAGTTTTATCCGTTTTTTAGCGCGTTTATCCCATTCTTCTCTGTGTGAAATTTTTCCCTTTAAGTACGATCGACTAACGAGATGAACATGAATCGAGAACTTTGTTGGCCAAGATAAAAAGCCAGTTCAATGACTGGAACATTTATATTTTTTGTGTAACAATTTAATCTGCACTTTTTAAAACAAAGGAAGGTTCGTAGTATGTTATATAATAATACATACGTTAACATCTTCTTTCAGAACTAATTCGACAATTGATTTCGCTGTTGATTTCAAGAGTAATAGAAGGGGAGCCCGCGATGCAAAATGTGGAATGACTCGAGCGTCATGGGGACCTATTAGATTTAAATGTACATATGATGGATTTCACGTCAAATGTCCAGACAAAAAAAAAATGTTCTCCAATCCAGCCCCAATTTTTTTTATGAGTTGTACTATAGGTTAGTAATTATTCAGGAAAATATTTTTTAATTTTATTAAAAATTGGAGGAGTGGGAGGGGGTGAAAGTTTTGAACTTTTTTATGTCACGCGCTACTTTGTGTATTTATTCCACTTAAACAAATAAATACAAAATTTGTTTCAGATATGATTTTGATAGGATTTTTCATGAACTTTCGATTGGTGTAGTCCATTTTGGATTTATTTTTTATTTTGACCAACATTTTTGAAAATAAAAAATATAATTCAAGTTTTTTCGACTTTGGGCACGTTTTTTTTTTTTATATATTTTTAACAGAAAGCTGAGGGTTTTTCCTACAAAATACTTGAATTTCAAAACATCGATTTTTTTTTGTTTTCGAGAAATTGAATTATAAAGATTGCGCGTCACGGCAACTCGAAGCACCAATGCACCGCGCTGCTACGCTAACGACTTTGGATTATTGCCGACAGGTGGCTGAGATCGTGGCATGTTTTCTCATACATGAAACATTATAATACAGAAATATGTAGATTGAATTTTGAGTTCTCCAGAGTTATTAAGTGCAAACTTTCACGTTGTACAAATTTTTGAACCTTCTGGAAGTTCAGGATATTTCTCTCGTAAACTCTCAGAAACACTAATCAAACCTGTTATTTTAATAGTTTTTTTTTAGTGGGTTGATCCACCTGCTTCTCCACACGTTTCTTGCCTTAACATTCATTTTTTAATAAAACAAAAATAAATGAAAAAATTAAACCCAAGAAAAAAAAGAAGATATATCTAAAACAAAAAATATCTTGCGAATGTCAATAAAAGTGCAGTTACTTACAATTATCTTTTGAGATCAAATAAATGGATAATTACAGTTTAACGCGTGATGAAAGACACAGTGCAATATGAGCGATAACGGGATTTAGTAAATATCATATTTCCTACCATATTTCTGTATTATAACGTTTCATGTATGAGAAAACATGCCACGAGTTCAGCCACCTGTCGGCAATAATCCAAAGTCGTTAGCGTAGCAGCGCGGTGCATTGGTGCTTCGAGTTGCCGTGACGCGCAATCTTTATAATTCAGTTTCTCGAAAACAAAAAAAAACGATGTTTTGAAATTCAAGTATTTTGTAGGAAAAACCCGCAGCTTTCTGTTAAAAATATATATAAAAAAAAAGTGCCCAAAGTCGAAAAAACTTGAATTATATTTTTTATTTTCAAAAATGTTGGTCAAAATAAAAAATAAATCCAAAATGGACTACACCAATCGAAAGTTCATGAAAAATCCTATCAAAATCATATCTGAAACAAATTTTGTATTTATTTGTTTAAGTGGAATAAATACACAAAGTAGCGCGTGACATAAAAAAGTTCAAAACTTTCACCCCCTCCCACTCCTCCAATTTTTAATAAAATTAAAAAATATTTTCACGAATAATTACTAACCTATAGGACAACTCAAAAAAAAAAATTGGGGCTCGATTGGAGAAAATTTTTTTTTTGTCTGGACATTTGACGTGAAATCCATCATATGCTAAATAGAATAAATTTTATGTTAAGTTTTCCATTTTACTGGTGGCGCAGCAGGAGGGATGAAGCGCCAGTCCACTCCATCGTCCGCAACGCATGCGCAAAGTTTATCGGACTCGATAGCGGCGCTGTAAACCAAGAGTAGTTCTTTGGCGCCAACGAAGTTCGTTCCACAATCACTAAAAACAACGCGTGGAAGCTCGCGACGCGACGTAAATCTTTAAAACGACATAAGAAATGCTTCTAACCGTTTTTGAACCTCGGCCACTCGCAAGTCTAATTCGAAAGGGACGCGTAATCGACTCCGCACTCTATAAACGCGCGGACTGGGCGACTGAAACGAGCCTGTGGCAATGACCCCATTAATTGAACGGGTGCCCTCGCGAGGTGCCATGCACAAAGCACACAATGTGCAACCACTGACTTCACCACTTTGCGCGCTTGCGCCCGCAACACCCTCACTTGATTACGTAAAGTGCTGAGCGTTAATGAAATACCTCCGTGCAAACATCTTTTATGAGCATGTCGAATGATTAGACGAGATAATGGCCCAGAGGAAAGAATAACCGGAAATTTCGTGGGCTAGGGCAACGTAGACAAAGACAGACGGCCAGCCATGCGTAATAAACCGTTGGAGTCTAAAAATGTATTCAATCGTCGGAGAGGACTACCGGAAAGAAGAGTCTGATCCTTCTGCAGATGGCGCTCCCCACCTGGGACATCGGATTGGCTCCAATCAACTTGATTTCTTTCGCAAATGCAGTGGCTTGTGCCATCGTGAAAATGCGATCTGCAACTAGCTGAAGCTCCATTACTCGTGTTGGGATGAACGCGATAGCTCTCCGTTTGAGGAACAACTTCCAGGCAACTTCCAGGCTATGTCAAAATGATTGGCAGTCACTGCAATATTTTTTAGTAACGCTGCGGCGTCACCCACAAGACACGATTTTAGGTAATACAGACGTTGCAATGCATCATATGAGTTGTCATTAATAATCATAGCCTGAAAGTGATCACGGAACTCTACCCAAATCGCGAAATCCCCGGAGAATTGAACTAATTTGACCTTGGGTACTTGCGTTCGACGTGAAGTCTCTTGGACTGCAGCGGCTGGAACATTAACGGTATTCGATGTAGAGGCATGTGGCCGGGCAGCATTGATGAAAGCAGATAATCCAGATAAGGTCTCCAAGAATAATTCGTTATATTTTTCGATGAAATGCTGCACGAAATATTCATGGGTCGTGCAGGAAAGGACCGTCTCGTAGGCCGAAATTGTCTCATCTCGTTCCAGCACCTGATTCCACTTCTTCTCTATATAAGATCGTCTCGTAGTGGCTTGTTCTGCCGTTAATTCTGTGGTTCGTAACAGTTCGGAAGCACGAGTTATAGAGCCGACCGCCTTCGACTGTAGAGCAACAGCTCAAACCAATTCATGGTGCTCATCCTGAGCATCGGCTTGTCTACCTTTCGTCATTGTTCAGCTGTGAATTAAATTGAACTGAGTGGATTCGGGACGTCTCGTGATATGTGCGGTCGTCGCACCGGTAGCGTCGAGACTGCGAGCTTGATGGGACACAAGCGGAGCGCGGGGAAGAGCTTTTGCGAAGTCCAATCACGAGTATGCGAAGCGCGTCTGAGTACGAGTGACTCAAAAGAAAAGGAGATGTCGCAAAACATTTGCAAATAGTAGCTCGCGTGCAACGTCTTTTTATTGATAAGTCTTCGGATGATTAATCGAAAGTTATTCATTTCTTTTCTAGTACAAAGATCTTCAGCCAGTTTCATAATTTTATCTATCTGAGTTTCTTCTGTGGTTTTATGAGACGATTAATTTTTTTTCTTAAACGCCTTAATTTAGTTTTGAGTTGAATAATGACAGAGGCTTTCTTCTGAATTTCCTTATTTCTTTGTCTTCTTTGTTTACATGATAGTTTCTTCGCGTCGACTGTACAAGCCGATAGTGAATTTGGAACGTTCTTGGCATTTTGTTTCGCATAATATGTAGCAGAATATTTACTCCATTTATGACGACATCTTTATTTTCTCCCAAGACGGCATTTTCAATATTAACTTAATCTCCCCCGCTTCTTTCTTTCTTAAATATCTTAATCTTATCGCTTCTTTAAATTTCGCTAGCTTAATTGGATCACTTTTCATTCTTCCGTAATGTGCCTACTCTCCCTTTTCTTCTGCAAACTTTTTTCACATCATACGCTTTTCTTCGTCTTCATTATTCGATATCTATCTTTGACATCTGAAATAAGTAAATGCAAATAATTTCAGATTGTTATAAAAATGAACTAATCATATAATAAAAATAAACACGAAAACAAAATTTGAAAAACAGCGTAATTAGCCTTTTGCATTAATTTTGTATGTGAGGAGACCAATATGACGGATAAAATGTTAAGAAATTAGAATTTCTTCAATTTGAGGTAAGATTCATAATCAGAGACCCCGAAAACCCCTGAGTAAAAAAATTCAGTTCGATCAAGTAATTTTTTACATTTTGATCCGCCATCATGGATTCGCCATTTTGGATTCGCGATTTTAAATTATACAAATCTGAGGCTAGACATATGATCAATGACCCCAAAAACCTTGAGAAACAAATTTCAGCCGTTTATATTATTTATGTAAAATTACCTATTGAAAAGTTCTGGTGAAAAATATTGAATGAAAATTTGGCGTTATTATTCAAAAATACTTACCAGAAAACTGAGAAATTGACTGGTTCGCAGGTTATCCTCCGATATAAAGCCCAAAATTTATTAAAACCTGATACCAGATTTGAACAAAACACGATCGTTTCAGAACTTTCTATCCAACACTTCATTGCTATGAAAATTGTAAGTATAAATTGTTTGTTGTGCGCATTTTATAGTACAAAGTATACAGCCAGAAACTGAGAACGAAAATTCCCCAATTTTCACAAATTAATCCAGATTTTTATATATTTTAGAGTGTGAGTGTGAGCTGCGGAAATTGGATCCTGAAGAGTATTTGGCGAACATCAAGTCTGGATCCAAGGTACAGCTGTTTTTGCACTGTGTTGGCGAGATTTGGACAGTTCATTTCTCGTGAGTACCGCCGCCCCCATAATAACATTTTCCCCGAATCGATAACCGGTCATTGTCAAGTAAATTTCCCTTCGCGTGGTTTTCGAACTCGCCGCCCTTTGCGTGTTTCTGCCGTCCGTTTGTCGCGCCCTAAATTAATGTACAGTCTCCTTTATTTTCGAGAAATATAAATGTCAGTTGTTGCATAGATTTTGTAGTTTGAGTTTTTATATAACCCCTTTTTCCGATCCGAAATTGAGGTTACAAATGGCATCCCTGGTGGGGACCATATTTTGATTTGTGTTGCGTATTCTAATAAATTTGTTCTGCCCTTTTCTATTTAGCAAAAGGGTTACAATATATATATTAGGGTGGTTCATAATTGCGCAACTGCCACAAAAAATTCCCGACCGGCCAAATCGAAAGAAAAAAAAACTTTTTTGTCTCTTGACAAAAATCGATTAAATGACATTTAGAGGTCGCTCAAGCGGCTTAAAGTTTCACATTTGATTAACAGGGGAAAAATCTAACGTTTCCATTTCTTATTTTTAAAGGCTACAAGGAGACCAGGAAAAAAAATTTCTCCATTTGGAACTCAAAACTGAGAAATTTCTGAGTAGACATGAATTTTTGCGAATATTTTAAACGATTATTTTCAGAGAAGTAGGTCGTAATGACAGACTATGTGATCGGTCTATATAATTTAATAAAACAAATATTTTGGGAATTTCATTAAAACAAATGAGTGCAAAATAAGATTTATCTATTACTTTGAAGTTACTAAAAATTTTTGAATAAATTATGAAAGCAGTAAAGTGATAAAAAAATCATTAAAACAGTAATAAATGATTACTTTCATTTAAAAATCTGTAAATACAGCAAATAATGAATAAATCGATTTAAAATCTTTCACGCTGCCAAAAAGTTGTTCAATAAATTATAAAATCAGTAAATTGATGAAAAAAATCATTCATTAAATTGATTTGGTTCAGATGACCGAATTTAGGCGTTGTCAAAATTAATCAAAACTAAACAGACACGCATTAATAACTAATTGAACAACAATTGTCTAACTCAATTTAACTGAACCACAAGAACGAAATCACCTCGAACGGACCCCGTTCAGAATTTCGTAAACTAAACAGACAAGAAATTTAAACCTAATTAAACTGCTTAACTGAACCAATTTAATTCAAGCCGACCGAGTTTAGGATTTTTTTTAAACTAAACAGTCAATGAACAAATAAGGTAAGCCAATAAATCTTCCACTGTAGGGGAGGCTGGGGCACATTGGCATTAAAATTGTTAAATCATTTGTTAAGAATTATAAACAGTATTATTCAATTTATATAATATACAATTATGAAGGTGTAAGCCCTATCTCTAAGATACCTTGATTAACATTTTAGAAATATTGCTAGAAAGAGAGAAAATAATTAAATAATCGGCGAGTTCAAAACCGCCAATATGCCCCACGCGTAGGACAGATTGGCGGTAGATGCAAACTATGTTAATGTAGTAAGTAAATCAAATCTACGACTTTCCTTCATTTCATTACTTCCTATAACAATTATCGGAGACATTTGCATAAATGTTTTTCTGTAATTTATCGACAGTCCCTGCCTTTGTAAATAAAACATATAGATTTCACACTCGTGTCGAAAAGAACAATATTCTGCATTATCTTTATTTACCAAGCTATCTATTTTTGTTGGTGAAACAATATTTTTGAACATTTTTCGACTTTTTACATTCCATTAATAAATAATTACGTTCCTGAGGGTCTTCCCGCCAAACTGCCCCATCCCGAGTTCGTAGGTTAAAAGGCGATTTTCGTAATGTCGTGTATAAATATTACGATATTACTATTGTAGACTTTATACAGTGAGATTAGAGGAAGATAAATATATAAATAGTTACTTTGATACTTGTGAATCTTTAACTGGAAGTAATTAGTTACATTTCGTACACCAAATCAATCAATCCCAATTATAACGAAATTGAATAATATTAACAAAGCTATACTATGGTAATACGATGCAGCTGGTTACAAAGAATATATTGTGTGAGGGACAGTATTTTTTGATGTTGCGGAATTTGTTTAAAGAGCAAACCGCCAATGTACCCCAGCCGCCAATGTGCCCCAGTCTCCCCTAATGCTTTATCCAAAAGAACTCTGTACTTTGTTTGTGTTTGCAAAAAGTAAACAAATAAACAAGCATTAATATTACCAACATAGTATGTTAATAACAAAAACTTTATCTTTATATATATATATATATATATATATATATATATACAGGGTGTACGAAAAGTCTCGGGACGATTGAATAATTTTCGAAAGAATAAAAATTTCAAAAATCGCCGAAACACGTGATTCGATTTTTCAAACAAGCTATCTTTTGAGGGGGGGGGGGGGGGGGGTCGGCCCCCCAACCTCAAGGGGGCGGGGGGCACGAGGGGGGCCAAAAGTCTTAAATGGCAACATGATTTGAGTAGGGGCTCATTTGAAAGGTATTTTCGAGATGAATTCAGATCACTGGTCATAGAGGGCGCTGCGATCATTTTTCGGAGAGATTTTTAACTTTATCAGATCTTAGAGTACTAACGACGAATTACACGATTCGGCGACTACGAAATTTTCATTTTTTCAAACGTTAGTACGTCTAAGATCTAAAAAAGTTAAAAATCTCTCCGAAAAATGATCGCAGCGCCCTTTATGACCAGTGATCTGAATTCGTCTCGAAAATACCTTTCAAATGAGCCCCCACGCAAACCATGTTGCCATTTAAGATTTTTGGCCCCCCCTCGTGCCCCCCGCCCCCTTGAGGTTGCGGGGCCGAAACCCCCCCTCAAAAGATAGCTTGTTTGAAAAATCGAATCACGTGTTTCGGCGATTTTTGAAATTTTTATTCTTTCGAAAGTTATTCAACCGTCCCGTGACTTTTCGTACACCCTGTATATATATATATATACAGGGTGGCCGATTTATCTGAAGACATCGAAATATCTCGAGAACTATGCACAGAATCAAAAAAGTTGTCGGATGAAAGTTGTTCGACACGAAGGGGGGCATCCAGTGATAATTAAATTTACCCCCTCCCCCCTCCCCTGGGGGTGGAGTGGGGGCAAAAACAATAAAACTTAAATAGGAACCCCCAGTTTTTATTGCAGATTTGGATTCTCCGGAAAAAAGTACACCAATTTGACCTAGGAGCTATTGCATTTTGGTTCACAGGTGGCGCTGTATTCGATAAAAATCCAAATTTATCTGAAGACATTGAAATACCTCGAGAACTATGCACAGAATCAAAAAAGTTGAGGGATGAAAGTTGTTCGACACGAAGGGGGGCATCCAGGGGGCAAATAGGGACAATTTGATCCCTTTATGAAAATTTAATATTAAAAATTCTAATATTAGAATTTAGTAATATCAATTGCGAAAATTGTTATTCTGAATATGAAATTTTAATAATGTCCATTCGAAAAATTAAGATTATGAATAATTGATATTCTTCATATTAAAAATCAAAACTGATTACATAAAAATTGTGCATACAATATGGAAGCAATTTTATAAATAAGTTTTCTACCTTCAATAAAATTACATTTTAGGTTTTAAATTTATTATTTAATAAACAAAAAGAGGACATCACGCAATCCATTAAAAAACGCGTCATGTCCCTTCACTCAGCTCATTCATTCTCTCTCTGTATGTTTTTTCCGAAATGAGAATAAATAAGCTGAGCATTGACGGTCAAACCAGCTTCTATTAAACAAAACGAAACTCTTACTTCATTTGGGGATTTCGTCGCCATCTACCGGACCCCGAGAGAACTCACGTGGTTTCATACATGTACATCGCTTGCATTTCGGCTATCACCGGCGCCGGTTCTGTTACATAACGCTAGAGGGCGACATAACTCGAAAATAAAGTAGCATATCATTTTATACATAAATTGAGTCACACGTAACCAGTTCACCTACATTTTTCTCTACTTTCCTGAAGGGAAGTAAATGGATATCGCGACTTTCTAATCCCCATATTAAAATTTAGTATTCACGGTCTCTCAGTGTAAGACTGTTTTTGAAGTCCATTGTATTGGTAGTAATTCGGTCGGAGGTCACTTTGCTTTTAGAATAACAACTTTCCGTTTACGTGACTATTTTTTGTCTACCCTTCATTGCTTAAATCGAATTGCAAGTTAAAAATGAATCCTGCTACAGTTCCCGAAAAAATCAAAATGATTCTTATTTATGGTGAATGTAAGAGGAATATTGACGATGCTGTTGCGTTGTATGCTGAGCGTTTTCCAGATAATGCTCGCTCGCGTTCTTTTTTTTACAAAGTTGTGAATGACTTTCACTCTGATGGCAGCGTACAAATGAAAAAAAGGAAGCGAAGATTAACAGTTACAAGAGAAGTTAACGAAGTAGCTGTACTAGCAGCTATTCACCAAAATCCACATGTAAGCACACGACAATTACATCGCGATTCCGGCATTTCCAGAGACAGTATTCAAAGAATATTGCATCGTCATAAGTTTCACCCATATCACATTTCACTGCACCAGGAACTAGATGGCGATGATTTTCATAACCGCGTGGTGTTTTGTGAATGGGCATTTCAAAAAATGCAAACGAACCACAATTTCTTTGCTAATGTATTATTTTCAGATGGATCTACATTCACGAACCATGGTGGCGTCAATAGGCATAATATGCATTATTGGAGCGTAGAAAATCCCCATTGGTTACGACAAGTTAATCATCAACGTCCTTGGTCGGTGAACGTTTGGTGTGGAATCATAGGAAATAAACTCATTGGTCCTTATTTCATTGAAGGTAATTTGAATGGAACAAAATATCGAGATTTCCTAGAACAAGAAGTACCATTACTACTTGAGGATGTTGCTATGGACGTCCGACGGACAATGTGGTTTCATCATGATGGTTGCCCAGCACATTTTTCAAGAGTAGCACGGGAAATACTAGACCGTGATTACAATGGTAGGTGGATTGGTAGAGGTGGCCCCATTAATTGGCCTGCGAGGTCACCTGATCTAACATCTCCGGATTTCTTCCTATGGGGTTACCTAAAAGGTAAGGTTTATGAACAAGTACCAACGACTCGTGAAAACATGGTGGAACGCATAAGAACTGCTTGCGCAGAAATTTTTGCAGATATGATTCTATCATGTATAAAGTCATTTGAAGAAAGAATAAATAAATGCATTGAAGTGGAAGGTCAACATTTCGAACACTTACTCAAGTAAGTGAACAGTGAGACAGTGAGAGGCAAGGGGACTCACGTAAAACAAGCACCCCAAAGGGAACAGAAAAATACTACGTCCACGTCGTTGTTCCTGGGTAACGCTAAATGTATTTTTTCCAGGCTTTGTTAGAATGACCGTATTCCATATCCGCTACGCGGGCGAAAATTGTCAATATTGGAGAATCCAAATCTGCAATAAAAACTGGGGGTTCCTATTTAAGTTTTATTGTTTTTGCCCCCACTCCACCCCCAGGGGATGGGGGAGGGGGTAAATTTCATTATTACTGGATGCCCCCCTTCGTGTCGAACAACTTTCATCCGACACCTTTTTTGATTCTGTGCATAGTTCTCGAGGTATTTCCATGTCTTCGGATAAATTTGGATTTTTATCGATTACAGCGCCACCTGTGAACCAAAATGCAATAGCTCCTAGGTCAAATTCGTGTACTTTTTTCCGGAGAATCCAAATCTGCAATAAAAAATGGGGGTTCCTATTTAAGTGTTATTGTTTTTGCCCCCACTCCACCTCCAGGGGGTGGGGGAGGGGGTAAATTTAATTATCACTGGATGCCCCCCTTCGTGTCGAACAACTTTTATCCGACAACTTTTTTGATTCTGTGCATAGTTCTCGAGATATTTCGATGTCTTCAGATAAATCGGCCACCCTGCCGATTCCAAATATATATGTAACAAGTAATCCACATAACTACGTCGACACTTAAACCGCACCCCTCGGGTGCGGTGATCAGTTACGGGTGCAAAAGTTGTTTTCCGCCCTCGATACGAAAATAACTATTTCGATATATCTAAAATATGTTTTATAGATATCTTTTCAACACTTTCCAGATATCTTTGACGAATTATATGTATATATATATATATATATATATATATATATATATATATATATATAAGATCATAACAATACAGACAGCTGATTAGTAATGCATAGTAAACATGTAATATGCATCGAGTAGTCTATTACAATAGAAGTGCGTGAAGTAAGTGTTTTGCAAGTATCATTTATTAATACTTTGGCTGACCTGCAGTCGAGGTCGAAGTTTTGAAAATGCACATTTTCAATTTTACTTCGACCCAGGCCATAGGTCAAAGGTGTTGGATTATTGTAAAACTTGGTTCAAAATATCAATTTTTTATAGAATTCCAAGTTCAAAACGTCCAAAAGAAAATCCAAAATGCGTCAGCAGACAAGCTGCACAACGGTATCGTCAACGCCGAAAGGACTAATAAAAAAACGAAAATTCCTCAGAAACTACAACAAATATGCGGAATGCTAAAAAAAGAAGAATTAGGCTGCAAACAGTAAAAGTCCGCAAGGAAAATAAAGAACTTAAGAATACAGTACGAAAACTGAAAAATCAAGATTTTCTATCTGCAGGAAAAAAAAACAAAAGCCTAACAGAAGTTAAAAATCCAAATACTTCGTCAGTTGACAATTTTTTGAATGGGCGAAAAATTGATGCTGATATTCCAGATAAACTCATTACTGCTGAAACTTTCAGAAGTCAACTGAAAGAAAAATACAATATTAAAGATTATAAGGAAAAACAAGCCACCCGAAAAAATATTTGTCGTCGTAAAATAAAAAAAAAATGGGAATATGAGGCACTACAAAACCGTTTTTACTCTCGGAGCTCGACACTTTTCCGAAACAAATAAGGCTAACGCATCAAGCAGTTTTTTGAAATTCGTCCGGAATGTTAATACAGACAGTTCAGAAAAACTGCACAAATCTGTTGTTGAACTTTTTCGAAGACGATGACAAAATAGTCGATTATGTCCAGGAGTCAAAGATTGCCCGAAATGGGGCCAAAAAAAGATATTTGAATTTGTCTCTAAAAGGGTTGTATCGAATATTTACCGATTCTTCTTTTGTGAAACTGAGTTATTTCAGTTTCACATCACTGCGCCTATTTTTGGTGGTAAAACCTACTGTTTCTAGAAGATATACTTGTCTCTGTACTTCTCATGAAAACACACACCTTCTAATTCAGACACTGCATCTAGTGTATTAAAGAGCATTCTATTGGCGACGTTTTGAAAACAATGGAAGAACTGAAAACTGCTTGAGAAGACTTTGTCAGAACTGTGTGGATTCGTCGATAGATTATGAAATCTGTAATGAGGAAGCTCCAATCTCATACTCTTCTTGGATTACAAAAAAAAGAATATCGTATAAAGAATTATCAAAGAACGAAATACTTCAACTATAAGAGAAATGGTCAACATTTTCCGAATAAAATTAATCCCATTTTTGGAACATGTGTTTAGAATCAAGCACCAATATAGCATTATGAAGGAATTGAAAATAAAATTAACAAGTAAAGAAGCACTGTTTCATATTGATTTCCGCGAAAATTATTTTTGCAATTATACGAATGAACTGCCGCCGTTCATTTTGGAGCTTATTGTAACCAAATCACACTTCATATAGGAATGTTTTATATAAATAATTTCGCTCAAAGAATTGCAAACATTTCATCAAGTCTTCGATCCATCAGTAATAATAGCTCATTTCAATCCCGTGCTAGTTAAATTTCTACAATTTCCCATGATTGAAGTTTTACACTTTCTCAGTGATAGTCCATCAACTTAGTATCGGAATAAATTCATGTTTTCCCTTGTTTCTGAGTATATTCCTGAGAAATTTATATAAAAAAAAAATATTTCATACAATTATTCAGAATCTGGACATGGAAAAGGGACAGGATTGGCACTGTTTTGAAAAGACAGTCTGATTCTAGTGTGGCTCATGGAAATGATGTTCATAATTTTGATGCATTTGCAAATATTGTGAAAACCCGCGTAAATAATATCTTAACGTTCACAGTCCTTGATGATGATATTAAGAATGTTGATAAGTTTCAAAATTCGAACGTAGAAACATTCAAAGGCACAATGAAAGTCCATCAATTCACTTGGAGCAGAACCGCACCCTGCGGATTATATTTCAATGAAGTAAGATGTTACAACTGCCCTCTAGGCTTCAATGCCTCCCTTTTAAATTGGAAAAATTGGTCTCCGGTTTTGAAAGAATTCCAAGATGCAAGCATAGGAAGCATAAAAATGAAGAAAATGATCCTCCACAAACAAAACCAGTTCGAAAATCAACAAGAAACGGAGGGAGAACACGAATACATGACATTATGATATCCGCAAGTACGCCGAAAAATGTAAACAAATGTAAAAACGAAAACCCTAATTCAATAAGAAAAAAAATCTTTTGATAAGATTCGGATACATCATCACTTTAAAAAAACCACCAGTCAACTTCAGCACAATATGAACCGGTAGAATTAAGTTTAATATATGATTTTGTGTTGGGTGTTTCGCGTGAAAATAAAGATTTATGAAAAATTAATTATACCTTGTCATTTAAAATAATAAATTCAGTATTTTTGGCATGTTGAAATTTAATCCAAAACGGAGTAGAATCGTGATAATTTCCAAAATCAGTAAAATCGTGATAATAATTGTTATAATTAACATATTGTTGCAAAATTGTAAATTTACCTTTATTTTAATGATATCAACATATCCTTGCCAAAAAACGTAAAGATTGAAACGCTTTTTTATAATCCTGATTGAAACGGATTTTTTTAAAATCCTGATATTGAAATGTTGGGTGTAACCAATTATTTGGTGGGTTTGAGCTTACAGGGTCCTCAAAATTAAATCAATTTTATTGGGACCCACGCTAGGTTCTGTCCGTTTGGGTTAGGCTATGTAACGTTAGGCAAATAGAGTTATAGGCTTAATATTGTTAACATATATATAGGTACTTATGGAGTTGGACTCTTTAAGAGTCTACCTTGAAGACTATATATGTACCATATATATTATATATCATATATTATATATACCATTCATACACTTGTGACAAAAATATTCGATACTTCTATAACATTTTCATGATTTGCAAATTTTTTACCGTTATCAATTCTTCTAAGTCGCAAGGAATTAAAATGCGGTCAGTGCAACGCCGAAGACTTCCTCCGGCTGCAAGTTCAATTCCAGAGCCTTCAGAATTTTCGTCCACATCCGCGTTACTGAAGTTTTTCGGAATACCTATTCGAAATGACGCGTTAGTGCACTGCGTATAAGATATGCTGCACATACTTTTTTCTTGCCGAATACATATTAGGTAGTCATATCCAGCCAAGTACCTTCCATTTGTCAAATAGTTAAATGTTTTCAAAGTACCAGTAACATCTTGGAAATACTGAAAACATCCAGATGGTGCACGTTGTTCAAATTGTAATTGGATTAAACGCATTTCCCATATACGTGAGTGCAAATTGCTTGGTAGATGAAATTCGATTAGTATCAAATCTTCCTCCATGTCTACGTAAACTGAAATAAAAGAAAATACTGTTGTATATTTCGTACATAAATACTAAACGTTTGTACGCTTAATTTTATTCGCATAAAGTTAGCTACTCATGAGTGTAATACAAAATAATGAATATACACATGTGCAGGGCCAGGTTCAGGGTACAGAATAGGTATCGCGCTTGCCGTTAAATTACTTGCAATCAAAGGCATAGTTTGTAGGTGGCCTTATAATTACGCATAATCGTGCAGATAACATCGTCCCGCATAGGTATAGCGTGTCTGTATTGTCAAAAACGATAATTATTTAAAAAGGAGAAAAGTTGGGAAATGAATTCATAATTCGTTCATGATTAGTAAAAATTTAGGTATTTCATCAGTAATGATAAAATCACCTACGTTATTTTATTAAACCCTGTTCACCATTATTTAGAGCAATATTAATCATAATATACGTTAACTTGATTTCTACGTTTATTGATGTTTATATACGATCTAATCAATAATAAATTATATATAATCAGACCTGAAAACAAGCGCGAATATTTAAAAACAACTGCAAAATAACCGCTGGAACAGTAGGACGCAACGATTTTTTTATTTTTATTTAAATTAACCGCGAAACAACCGCAAAATAACCGCTAGGGCAGTAGACCGTCACGGCGCCGAGTGTAATGCAACACCTATATATAGTAGAAAATGATTTTGAATATTCCTGCGCTTTATCAAACTGGAAACTGGAAGTTTTCGCTGGATACTGTATTTCTCGCAAGCGCAGCAGATCTTCCTAGTACTTAGCACAAATGAATCATGCTCGACGTATATTATTACATGTAAATCTTTCGATGTTAATTTCCGTCGTTTCAGTTAATGTAGCGTGTGTTGGAATGTATAGTCAATATTAGGGTACTGGCGCATGTAGGTAGAACTAAATGTATATATCCTACCCTACCTACCGACTGTGAAGGCTAATTGTCCTAAAGGGTTTCTTGCGGTTGTTTTACGGTTAATTTAAAAAGAAAAAACCTTTCCTTTTTTTGGAAAGGCAGCTGAATGCTCGTTTTACTTCAGTTAACGTAAACGTATTAGAATAAATGTTTCTTGGTATAAATGAACAAATTAAATACTAATAAATTTTGAAAAGGATGGTATTTGGCGTATATTTCAACGTGACCCCGATAACAAAATGATATCGCAATGAAATCACGATGAATTCACGCGTGAGAAATTCCATCACGGATAAATTCATTAAAGCTGCGTAATGCGACGCGTATTGCATCTCATAGTGAAAATAGGCTCGTGATTTCACATGAAATGCTTCTCATGATGAGCTCATTATGAGTCCTCGTGTGCGCAAGTGTACAAAAATTTGCCCATAAAAATCTACAATAATTAATAGGAGATATTCTTTTGGTTAATACGAAAGAATTATAAAATAAAATAGATTATGTTTTGAAAGGATCACGGGGACTTCAATTACGTTATGTGTCATTATAACTTAATCTGAATACTCTAAGGCTGCGCTTCATAGTCGTGTGTTATGCTTTTTATGTTCGAAAGGTATGCGATGCCATTTTTGCATCGTACAATTTTGAAATGGACGATAATGTAAACGAAACAAATCGAACTTAAGTTGAACTTACATCCCTAGTAATCTGGGCGACCGTAAATCAGACCATCGTCCGACCGCTAACCGCTCCGTCGGTTTTCGACTTCTTTCGGACCATAAATTTAGCCTTTTCGACCGTTATCCGACCGCAGTTAATCAGCTCTAAGTTGGTCGGGCATAAGTCGGTTCCTCGCTTCATCGACTTTGGACCGACCGTTAATACTGAATCGAATTTCGGTCAGTCCACAGATTTTCCGACCAATACCAGACTACAAACCGACCGTTAGTTTTGAGCAGGCTTCCGGTCGGTCACCTGGATTTCCGACTATTAACCGACCGCGAACTGACGGCAAGTTTTGAGGTGGCTGTAGGTCGGTCAGCAGCCGGTCCGACAATTCACCGACCGATAACCGACCGTTAGTTTTGGTCTAGGCTTTCGGTCGGTCAGCAGCTTTTCCGACCAATAACCGACCGCGAACCGACCGTTAGTGCTAAATTCGTTCATGGTCGGTAAGCACGCTTTCCGTACCGTAAATAAACGGAAAAATATGTTCGGTATCCCACCGTGTCGCAAATGATCAAGTGAAAATTGCGAAATCAATCGCAGAGTCGATTCGACCGTATTGTTCGGGCGACCTCAATTTCATGTGCGTATCAATTACGTAGGCTACATATATGACACGTCACCGTCATCTCTGCGTTACGTGATAAAATCTACGCTTGATGCATATAAGTTATATTCAAGTCACGTGTCCACATTGTAACGTAATTGCTCCGGTTATGTGACCGTTACATTACCGCTATATTTCCGTTTCGTTCTGAAACTAGAGGAAAATTGATGGTAAATATTTTACAGAAAAAAAGGGTGTCTTCGAGAAAATGCCATTTGTTCATTATTATGAAATCCCCAAGAAAAAATTGATTACATTAATTAGACCAAAATTACGGGCAAAACAATGTTGTTTTAGTGCTTTTACAAAAAAAAAGTTTTGAAAGTTTCACCTTTCAAAGTTCAAGCCCAGATAACTTCGTTAAACAAAGTTTTTATGAAAAATAAAAAAGAGTGTCCCATTATTTTTCATGGAGAGTAACATATTTTTTGGATAGCTAATTCTACAACTGTAAGTTGGTTGGCCTGCCTGGTTTGAAATGGATTCCACCTGCAAGAACAAAATTTCCTAAATCTAAGTAAATTTTGTTTGAGACACGTAAAAGCTTTACTTGAATAGTTGTAAGGTAATATTTCTTTCAATTGAATAAATATATTCCTTCAATCAAGTGAGTAAATATTAAATTAAATTAAGAAAACAATTTAAGAAAATGTTTACTTAAATCCATAAAATAATTACTGAGAATGAATATTTATTTACTTAATCGAAGTGTAGAATTACTTCGTTCCAAAAAGTCAGTCATTCAATAAATGAAATATTTAATTCCTTCAAGTAAATAAACAATAATGGCAAGCAAATATTTACTTAACGAAAGTTTAGAATTACGCCGTTGGAAAAGTTCATTAATTTAATAAGATAATATTTACTTCAGTCAAGTGAATATACAGGGTCATCGAAAAGTATCGGACCCCCCCCCCCAATATCTTCAGTTAGAATGCACTTAGGAGAAAATGTCCAATAGCAAAGTTGTATGGTTTCAAGCGGGGAGTAAGATGATGACCTTGACTTTGACCTTGACCATGTCCTTCAAGGTCATTTCAAGGTCAATCTTATTTTTTTAAATAGAACCCCCTACATTTTATTGCATATTCTTATAGCTTATCTCGAGAGCTTTCCAAAACACTATAATAAAATATTTTTTTATTAAGTACTTTTTGAGTTAGAAAGGTTTGAAGTTAACAATTTTTTGACACAAAATGTAGAATATCTTGTAAAATATTATTTAGTTTTCAGTAATCATAACCTTGATACTTTTGTGCGCGGAATAATGAGACCAATTAATTGGTTTAAAGAAAATACCACTCTTGCCTTAACTGGTCGGACTCGCACACCACTTAACAAATTGTTAACTTCAAACCTTTCTAACTCAAACAGTACTTAATAAAAAAATATTTTATTATAGTGTTTTGGAAAGCTCTAGAGATAAGCTATAAGAATATGCAATAAAATGTAGGGGGTTCTATTTAAAAAAATAAGATTGACCTTGAAATGACCTTGAAGGACATGGTCAAGGTCAAAGTCAAGGTCATCATCTTACTCTCCGCTTGAAACCATACAACTTTGCTATTGGACATTTTCTCCTAAGTGCATTCTAACTGAAGATATTAGGGGGGGTCCGATACTTTTCGATGACCCTGTATATCAAAGTAAAGCACATATTTACTTAATTCTGTAGAATAATTACTCAAAATAAGTATGTATTTACTTAATAATACTTTATTTTATTGAATTAAAATGTTGTATTTTTTTTCGTACGTATCTATCCTCCCTTTTATTGCAGTGCAGAGAAGAGATAGAGAGGAAAGAAGAGAATCGTTATTTTTTTCCTGCTTCAACATTGCTACGTTCTTTATAAATATATATACACTTCACTCGCAATAATAATTCTTGTACTGTGACGAAATACGTCACTGATCTAACCCCCACCGTATTTAAATTATAAGTTTCCGCCATATAAGACTTCCGAGTTAGTGTTTAAGAGTGAACAGGCGAGAGGTCAAGAAGATATACCAGCTTACCAGTACGCGAACAACAGGAAAATCCTAATAAAGCCGCGCAGTTGCAATAATCGGTGACCTCTTGCAAATTCCAGAGCATCACCTTGAAATTTACCATCCCAATTCTTATCTCTTCCTTTAGATATTACCTGCATTATTTCCTCCCACCTCCCATTAGCTGTCCGTCAATTGAAACTCAAGCAATTGAACGGAATGACCTAATCACTCGTAAAAGCATCTGCTTGGGTTCGAATATTTTAATCACACTTTCGATGTGCGAGTCTCCTGCCCCCTCTATCGCCTCTTATGCCTTCAAACTGCCGATCCGGCGCACCATCGTTCGTCATTTTCACGACGCGTGCCCGTTCCATTTTCTCCCCCTCCACGGCTACGCACCCGACAGCCGTTTGCTTCGTTTGTTACGAACTCTCCCCCTCTCTCCGCTGGATTCTTCCATGTAACGGCCACGCCTCGACTTCGTTGCTGCCGCGACACGCGAGAGTCCGATGTCGTTTCCTCTCCTCACCACGGCTACGCATCCGCCAGCCGTCCAAATCATTCGAACTTCAAACGGACGATATATGCCGCGCGCACCCGCGCGCCGATTCCCTTTCCTTGACTCGTCTGTATTGCGCAGCCCCCACCAATACTCATCCTTCTTCGTCGGACTCGTGCAGCCTTTGCTGCTCCCCTCCCCCTCTTCTACTGCGTGCATCTATGCACGTTCGGCGACTTTCGTTGCCGCCACCGTTTCGTGCACGAGTCGACAGTCGTCACTCGGCAAATCTCCACGGCATACGGGAAAGGCCATAATCCGATGGCTATCGTCACTCCACCAGGAGTTTTCATAAAAAGAGACGATATCCCGTACATTTCTCTCCAGGACACGGAAATCTCCGCCGTCCCTCTTCGTCGCTCTGAGACGTTTCCATATATCTCTTTCTCTCTCTCTCTCTCTCTCTCTCTCTCTCTCTCTCTCTCTCTCTCTCTCTCTCTCTCTATTTATAGTTATTTATAGTTAAGTTTAATACATATATTTCTAAATATAAGAACATAATTGTAACAGGCGATTTAAACTGTAATTTGTTAGAGAATAGATTTGATTCTGTATATCTCCAAAATTTTATTCAAGACTATTCGCTTTTTTCTGTACTCTTTGGAACCACCCATTATTCTTGTTTTTCTTCTTCTCAGCTGGATGTTATGCTAGTCGATTCTTCAGATAAAATCAAAAGTTTTTCTACGTCTCCTACTCCTTTTGCGGCTAGTCGTTGTCTTATTACGATTCAATACGAATTCACGAACCTCAATTCCATTCCACAAATTATCACCTATCGTAACTTCGCCAAATGCGACTATTCTGCTTTAAATAAAGATCTTTCAGCATTACTTCAACTTAAATTTCCTAATCTCTTAGCTTCCGACCACACACAACTTCAAACAAATTCGCAACTACACGGTCTAATGAACTGCGTAAATAATTTTTACGAATGTATTACCGAAGTTTTAGATTTACATGCGCCATTTATTACAAAACGTATTTTGCACCGCGCTATTCCGTGGATCGCACCTAGTATACGAAGTAGGATTAAGGAACGCGACAAATTGTACCTGCGTGCCAAACGAACTCGAAACCTGCGTCTTTTCCAGGAATATAAGAATATGCGTCGCGAGATTAAAAATATCTTAAAAGCGGCCAAAAATCGTCACTTAGCCGAACTAGTGCTCCAACAAACAAGCACGAACAAACTTTGGTCTTGCCTACGAAAATTAGGACTTGCTAATAAGTCATCACAGTCAGCACTTCCTCATTTCTCACCCATTGCATTAAATCGTCATTTCGCAAAAATATTGGCATCTCACCCGCCCTGTGACTTAGCGACACTCAACAATATTATCATGCGTCCATTACCTAATTTCCATACAACATTCGCCTTTACTGCTATTAATCATCATGATGTCCTACTTAGTCTTAATCTAGTTGCACAAAAATCACGTGGGCTTAGTCCCGATCATCTTCCTTTAGAGTACCTAAAATCCATGTTTACAACCATTGCACCATATTTAACATCCATTTTTAATCTTTCACTCATCTCTGGCTATTTCCCTCCCATTTGGAAATCATCTTACATCATACCACTCAAGAAAATCGTTAACGCCTTAAGTCCTTCTGACACCCGTCCAATCACAAATCCTCCCCACCTTTTTAAGGTCATTGATTCCCTTGTCACTCAGCAGATCACAAAATATTTAGAGATAAATTGTATACTGCATCCCAAACAATGTGGATTCCGCAAATTTCTCAGCACCCAAATTGCCCTATTACACCTTATGGATGATGTACGTTTGGGTATAGATCGTGGGGCAGTTACTATCTTGGTACTGTTCGATTTCTCAAAAGCCTTTGACTCCTTAAACCATGTCGTGATTTTAACCTGCCTTAGAGACATAGACTTTGAGGAATCAACATTGAGATGGCTGCATTATTATCTCACAAATCGCTCTCACACAATAATTGGCCTGGATGGTTTAACATCTAATCCTGAGTCCGGCGTTCCACAAGGTTTGAGCTTAGGCCCCATATTATTCGTTATTATTATCAATACCTTATTCTCGAGACTTAAATACTACAGACACACTACCATCATCTTTGCTGATGATACGCAATTTTATCTCTCGACCCCGATATGTCATCTAAATGAAACAATACGCAATATTAACAGTGACATTGCTGAGCTTGTGAGGTGGTCCCATGATTATGGGCTAACTTTAAATACGCATAAAACTCAGGCCATCATCCTAGGTTCACCTCAGAATATAGCCGTTATGAAAAATCTCACCATACCACAAATTATAGTAGAGTCGGATGTAATACCTTATTCACATGAAGTAAAAGATCTTGGTGTTATAATAACATCCGATCGAACATGGAATCGCCATGTTAGTACCATATCATCTAAAGTACATAATGTTCTTTACAGGCTTAAATTTCGCGGTGCTTTTCTTCCACCGCAGATCAGACTCACACTCGTCAACGCATTAGTCATCCCACACCTCGATTTCGCATCCTTAGTTATAGCTGATTCAACAGCATATCTTAACACTAAATTACAACGCCTTCAAAACATCGCCCTGAGGTATGTGTATCGCCTGCGCCGGGATGAAAGACTTGCGCCGTATCGTCAGAAAGCCAACTGGCTACCCATAACATCTAGGCAACAGTACTTTCTCGGTAGCCTCACTCATCAAATCATCCGTACCTCCCAAACTTCCTACCTTGCTGACAGATTCATTCCTCTAGACCATTCAATTCGCCGATCTTCTCTGTACGAAAATAGTGGCGAATCTCCGTTTTCCCGTTGCGTTCGGCTCGCAGAAAATGGTCATCGTGAGTTTGTTCTGCAGATAATTGGATGCTGAGGACCAATTGGCGATTGTCGCGTCTGAACTGCCCAATTTTAGACTGCGAGATTCTGATCATCTCTTCTGAGTACCGCCGCCCCACCTATTTTTTTGTGCCCCCTTTTTGTGCCACCATTGTCAAGTAATTTTCCCTTCGCGTGATTTGCAAACTCGCCCTTTGCATATTTTCTGCCGTCCGTTTTCTTATCGCGCCCCAAAATTCATGTACATCCCCTTTATTTGCGAAATATACATATTCAGTTTGTTCCCCAGAGAGTTTGAGTTATTGTTTTTTTAACCCCCTTTTCCCATTCGAAAATTCGGGTTACAAATGGCATCCCTGGTGGGAACCATATTTTGAGTTGCGTATTCTAACAATTTTACAATAAAATGAGAAAGAACTTGCTTACATTCAAAGGAAAGTAGTTCTTGTGGCTGGCAAAAATGTTGACTCCGAATCGAAGCCACCTAGTGGAAATCTCTGAAGGTATTACCTACCCATATATACGTGTAAATCGCGTAAATTTGAATTGCGTAATAAAATCTATGTTGATAATATTCTCTTTATAAAACTATAATATTTACTTACTTTGGTAAAATATTTACTGTGTATAATTAAACTAAAATATAAGTATTTATTCACATCATGTTGTAGCATGATTTTTCTTACAACTTTTACTTTACTTACTACAATAACAATAATATTTAATTTATATTTACAGAAAGAAAAAGAGTAAGCATTGAGGATAAATTGAAAATTATTTCAAAAGTGGAAGTAGGAGAGTCGTATTCTACAGGGGCAGACAGTTTTGGAGTTGTCAGACAAACAGTATTGTACCTACACAAACACACTAACGTTTTGTAAAAAAGCAAATTTCTGTACCTGCAACACATTTAGAAACCGTCAAAGGATCTTTAAAAAAGAAAAAATATACCAGGCATCGAGGTATCCGAATTCGAAAAAATTTTGTTCGTGTGGTTTGTTTGTCCAGGAGTATCTGTATCGGGTTCTAATCTTCAGGAAGTAGTCTCATTAGTTAATGAACAATTTGGAGGCTCTGATAATTTTTCTGCAAGCTCAGGCTGTTTAATGAAAATTTAAGAAACGTCATGACATTCGTCAGCTTTCAATGCAGGGGGAAAACTGTCCGCAGACATTAATGCGAATGATGCATTTTGCGAGGGAATTCGAAATTTCATTGAAGAACACAATTGAAGGCCCGAAAACGAAAAGGGCATATAATCTTTTTTCGAGCCGCGGAGATGGCCCCTGGCCTATTATTTGTAAAGTTCCGAAATTCAATGTTTTTTAAACGCCATATTGCAGAAAAGTTCATTGCGCAACTTTTCTGTAATGAGCAAAATGTTATAACTTATTCCGTTGTTTAAATATACCCAAAAAACGGATTATTTATAAATTTAAATTTATCCGTGATTTTTGTGTTCAACTCGTTGTAATTAAATCAGTTGATTGAATTTATTAACGAAATATTCAGGAGATATACCTCATAGTGTTTAAAAACTGTCGGTGATGTTAAAAAAAATTAATAGTGTGTGATTACTCGTTTTTTTATTTTTAAGATAACCACGACATCAGGGAGTTGATTACAAATCTTGCTTCAACTTCTCCTATCTACAATGCACATTTTTTAATTCTCCGGCGAGAGACAATCACGATCCGACAACTTCCCACACACGCACACACACACAATCGATGATTCGCGTGACGCTAATGTCAGATAGTTGAAATGCTGCCACGGTCGTTATGGAAATTCAATCCAAAATAGTCAGATAGAAAAGAAAGACATAATAGACAAGTCAACCTAACCTAAGTCGCCACCGCCAAGGAATAACGGAGTCCTTACAATACTAAATCTGCATTGGTGCAGTGAAACCGTCAAGACACTCGGTGCAATTTCCACTTACGAACATACAAAAGGACTAACGGAGTCCTTACGATACTAACTCTGCTTCGGTGCAGTTAAACGATCAAAACACTCGGTGCAATTTCACTCGCAACATTGAGTTATTAATTTGATTAAAACGGCACCGACACCTTAACCGGAGGAACAATCTCACACCCCTTTCTTTTGGGTGAACGACCAAGGTAGGACACCGGTGTCACGGAAACACGTTTGAAGCCGATGGGGAACCACTAAAACGGCGATAGTAGCCGCATACCCCCATGAAGCCTTGCAACTGCTTCCTATTGCATGGTGTCGGAAAGTCTCGAATTGCTTCCAACTTCGCTGGATCAGCTTCTATCCCCCTTTCCGAAAGTACATACCCCAAAAAACTAACTGATTTTTTAAAGAGATGCGATTTCTTTAAACTGAGAGTAAATCCAACCTCTCTCAACCTGTCGAACAGTCTCTGTAAATGTTCTAGGTGCCCTTCAAATGTCTGTGAGGCAATCAACACATCGTCGACGTAGCATGTCACAAATTCCGAAAGCTCGTTTCCCAGGGACATCCCTAGTGCGCGAATAAAGCCACTCCCCGCGGTTTTCAATCCAAAGGGAATACGGGTAAACTGGTATAAAGTTCCACCATGTAGAAATGCCGTATATTGCTTTGATTTTTCTTCGAGCGGTATTTTCCAATAACCTTGGACTAAATCCGTTACGGAGAAATACTTTACGCCCTCAAACTTCTAAAGCAATTCCTCTATTCTTGGAGGCGACTCATTATCAGCGATCATAATCATATTGATATGACGAGCATCAATACATAGGCGAATGTCACCATCCCGTTTCCTCACGACGCGAAGGGGATTGCAGTACGGACTTCGCGATCTTTCGATGATCCCTTGGGACAACATTTTTCCAATCTGTTTATCAACCGCTGCGCGCTGATGCAGGAGAACTGGGTACGATTTTTTAACGTATGGTTTACCCTCAGCCACTTCGATTACGTGTTTATATGTAATTATACAGCCTGGTTTATGCGAGAAGACGTCCCGATTGCTCTCAATCAATTCTCTCACTGTTTCCTTTTCGCGATTGGTCAAACCCTCTAAATTATTAATTTGATCATCAATTTCCACATCCGTTATACTCGAATCATCCCCCTGGACGTCAATAATTTCATCTTGCCCCCTCATGCGTCTTCCACGAATAACAGTTTCATTTCCTCAGAAACGTTTTTTCTTATAAAATATTTTTCTAGGTCCTCTATGAATTTAATCGGATTTTCATTATTTCCTTTAAATATAGGCAAGGTTGTATTTAATTGATTGTTGCGAAAGAATGATAATAAACCAGCAATTAAAGACTTATCAATACTATTACTATTTACATTCTCAGAACTATTCATCGATCTATTTTTATTTTCACGTTCATTAGTTCTATTGTTATTGTTTGGTGTACTCACATTTGAATCATTCGCTGGTGACGACGGTTGATTTCCATCAACACACTCTTCAATCGTTTTTTTTTTGCCTTGTTATTTTCTTCGCGAAGCTTCTGGACCTCTCTACGTAGGAGCTCGTTCTCCTGCCCCGACGACCTTGCCTGAGCTCGGAGTCTCATCAGTTCGTCCCTTAACTCGTCCATCGTAGGCTCAGCTACCTTTTCTTTCGAAGTCATTTCACGAAAAACAATAAGTAAGAAATTAGAATAAACGATCTGGATCCCGATTACAATTATTCAATTTTTTTCGTTATGTTTCTGTGAGCAATTCTTTCGATTTTTCTTTTACAAAATTTGTTTTTCTTTTACAATACTCTTTTCGAGTCCCTGTTCGGGCGCCATTTTGTGATTACTCGTTTTTTTATTTTTAAGATAACCACGACATCAGGGAGTTGATTACAAATCTTGCTTCAACTTCTCCTATCTACAATGCACATTTTTTAATTCTCCGGCGAGAGACAATCACGATCCGACAACTTCCCACACACGCACACACACACAATCGATGATTCGCGTGACGCTAATGTCAGATAGTTGAAATGCTGCCACGGTCGTTATGGAAATTCAATCCAAAATAGTCAGATAGAAAAGAAAGACATAATAGACAAGTCAACCTAACCTAAGTCGCCACCGCCAAGGAATAACGGAGTCCTTACAATACTAAATCTGCATTGGTGCAGTGAAACCGTCAAGACACTCGGTGCAATTTCCACTTACGAACATACAAAAGGACTAACGGAGTCCTTACGATACTAACTCTGCTTCGGTGCAGTTAAACGATCAAAACACTCGGTGCAATTTCACTCGCGATATGGAGTTATTAATTTGATTAAAACGGCACCGACACCTTAACCGGAGGAACAATCTCACACCCCTTTCTTTTGGGTGAACGACCAAGGTAGGACACCGGTGTCACGGAAACACGTTTGAAGCCGATGGGGAACCTGTTGGACGAAGCATTACCTGGTATTCACTCTTCGACGATGAGCAAGGGATGCCTCTCGACGTCGACTTCATTCAGTACAGCAGTGATCGTCTCGTTTGGGGTGCTCTGCAGCTCGAAGGAAATGCTGCTGTCGACTACCTTGCAGACTTTCTCCACTTCCACATGTGCGTGCACTTGTCTCTCCAAAATGACGTTTGCTTCGCAAACGCGGGAAACGGGCATATTGCACCGTGACCGTACTTCCTTCCTCTCGTCCGGGTCGATTATTTGGTCCAAGCCAAGCAGCTTCCTGTCTTCCCTTTTTGCTGCACAAAGAACCAATAAATTTACCGCGGATTCTCAACCGCGTTTCGGAGCACTTACCCAATGGGCAAAAATGCCGTGTCGCGTCGCCTCGTGGGCAGGATTCCAAGGCGTCCTCGTGTTTTCCTTGTCGCCGATGCTCCGGAAAAGAAGGCCGAGGTGCCAACTTGCATCCTTTTATCACCTTTCTCCCGCACCATCAATTTCACTCGCACTTATATATAGTATAGTAGCACGGATATATGCGAGGTAACACATTTCCCCTTCCGACTAACCGAATGCGACAACCACGCTGTCTGGCGGTCTGGCGCGAGGTTTAAAATATTCCTGTACTCGGCGACTACAACCAACAACTACAGCGCCAATGCGACCATGCGCGAAGTACCGGACGAGCGCGCGAAATTTAAATTTCCTGAGTGCCCACGAAATTCAAAATAGCACTACTACAAGTGTTTTAAAAAAAAAGGTAAAAATTTTATTTACGGCTAAACGAAAATCGTGTATTGATAGTTTGTAAGGTTCGGAAGTCGAGCAAATTTTCATTATATAAATACTTCCAGTGAGAAAGTTATAAATAAGTTGTTTGGAATGTTTAAAAAACTGTTCAAAATACTGAACCGGTAAAAACTTGCGAATCTTTTAATCATTCGCCCCGCGGCGATGAAATAATTTTCAGCATCGCGTCCCGTGCACCGCTTCACAGCGTTCTGCTTTTCTTTAAATAATTATTTTCAAATTAAAAAACTAATGAAGTTCATATTGTATACATTGTGACCCCCTCGCCCCCGACTTCATCGCCTCCACCCGTCCGTCGTCGTCGTTCGTGGCGGCCTGCAGAAAACCGAACTTTTCCGGGGGGGGGGGGCACGTAACTCCGCACGGCGCGCCGGATGGTAAGAGAGGGCGCCAGCCGAGCCGAAGCTCGACAAATTTATGGGCGCGCCGCATGCGCTGGTGTGCCCGCTATCTCAGCCCCGAGTTCCCGGCTCGGCAAGGGAGAGGGCGGTATTCTCTGGCGCAGACTAACTACTCCGCGACCACGGCCGACGAGGACGGTTCTCCACGTATATCGCGCCCTCTCTCGCGCCCCACATCACGGACGCCAAATTCTATTCGCGATTCCCAACTACGCGACGACACGCGATTCCCCGATACGCGACGACACGCGATTCCCCGACAGAGAGCTCGACAGGGACTTTTCGCACGCGGGGCCTGGCGACGAACTCTACCAGGACTTCCTAATTACGGTGCCCTGCGACGAACTCGATAGGGACATTACGCACGCGGTGCCTGGCGACGAACTCTACCAGGACTTCCTAAAGACGGGGTGCCCGCCGACGAACTCGACAAGGACTTTCGAAGCGCGCTGCCTTGCGACGGACTCGGTCTGGACTTTCGCAAGTGGTCGCGGCGCCCTGCGACGAACCCATCGAGGAACCGTTCTCGTCCGATGTACACGCGCCCTCTCCAATACGACATTACACTACCTACACGAATCTACACGAATCTACACGATTCTCATACCGAAACTACCCTGAACGACGTTATCTGAACCACACGAACTTTACCGAAACCGACCCAATTGACAGATTATACCCCTTTACTGAAATCTACTAAACGCGAACAACTCACCGAAATTACGTTACCCGAAACACACTCGAATTTATCGCTGGAATTAACAAACCGACTAATTCCCTAATTCCCTAATTTAACAATCTGCACTTTCGTTACTAAATTGAAACGGATCACCCGGACGCTATCGTTTACCGCGGACACTGCTATTCAAGTTAACACACTCACACTCATACGCAACAATTTTAGCGTCTCCGTAGAGGCAGTTATCCTCACGTACAAAAACATAACAAAAACACGGCACTACCTTCCGACAGTGCGAGATAGCCTTGGCCCCACAAGATTGCTCGTGAATCAGCAATCTATGTAACTTAACCGCGCGGAGGGCCCGGTCCAGTTAGCATCGCACGCATGGTCCTTTCCTTACCGACAGATCGGCTGGAGTATTACCCGAGAAAAAACTTCTTATTGCACAAAAAGTCCGCTCGTTAATTCATAAGATAGCGCCACCTCACAAGAGGGGCAAGATAGCAGATAACCACAGTGTTCACTCTAACAGAGTGAAAAGATAACCAGGAAGTTCAAGATACGATCGCTCACAAGAGCGATTCAGCGAACCAAGGTAAAATTAACGAGCTTGCGTTTTCGATCATAAGAAGTCAGACTATGAATTTAAAATGTCGACCATGCTAGTTAACGGCTCGCCAAGCCAACTGGAGATCGCGTCGCGGACCGCGGATCGGAACCGGCGGCCATCTTGTCGGCGTCTGCGGTGTGACGTCACAAAGCATCACGTTCGGTGGAATTTGCTTTTCACGCGTCGTATTACCGTTTTCGTTACCGTCTTTATTTCCGATCACCGGACACGCACTTTCGAGACAACAAAGGTAACCACACTAGATTCGATCTTACGTTCGCCCGAACCGCTAGTTATTTCTCCCGGATACCGAGCGATCACAAAATATAACCAAATGACGGCTTTTTCCTGAAGACCTCGATAGGATGAAGTTATCCTCTTACCGAAGCATCTCACAGAATTTTAAGAGAACGGTCTTCGATCACGTTTCCGATAGTTAACCATACCGACGCGCGTGGCCTTTGGGCTTCGTCTTTCCGAAAGTAACGAGAACGAACAAAAAGCGTAAGATAACCATATTTTTCACGAGTATGCCGAATAGAACAACGAGAGATAACCACAGTCGCGTTAAAGAATCTAATCGAGATATTCTCCGCGAAAAGAAAGATTCCCGGAAGATAACCCTAGAGAAATTCGCGGCCAAAGCAGAAGTTTACCGAAGCACGATACGAACCGAAAACCCGACTCAGATAACCGAAGGCGATTCGCGTTTTTCACTTTCACTTTCACTCGCGAAATGGCAACGGACAATCGGAAAAGCGCATTTTATTTAAACAGCCGTGAGCACAAAGAATCGAAATATTGGCGCATGGAAAGACTTGGTAGCCGAAACTATTTGCGCTCAGGGCTGTTGGTACCTTTTGATGACCAGGCGTACCTATAGGCTCCAGGGCTCCTACCAACGGACTGTCCCAATTGACTTCAACGGACTGGCGATCCGACGCGTCGGTTGGAATCACGACGCTCGCGCCGCGCCGGCCGCCGTTTACCACCTCTCTACCGCGATCGTGATGGTAGGGAGGGCCCTGCGGCCCGTACGGGCACACACGACTCGCCGTCCCCTCCCGGTACTCTTTTCTTATCCTTCTCGAATGTTCGCGAGAATGCCCTCGCGTACCCTCTCCTTGCGAACATTCCAGAATCTCCACGCGTCGTTCCCCCCCTGCACACCAGCAATAAGCAGCGTGCTTGACGATATACCCTGGATGTTCAGGTCTCGTGCTTCTGGAAATCGAAAACAAGGCCGTCCTTGATCCGACTTCCAAAACAAAGCAGATGCGCATACCCATGTTTACACCTGAAATATTTATCGCATACAATAAACCTTAAGTTATCCCCGTTGTGAGTCTCGTGGCAGATAGCACTGTAACGTGATTTGCCACGTTACAACATTTTCTCTAATAGTAATAAGTATACATTAATCATTAGTTTCACTTTTTCTTGTTGATTTGTTTTCTTGCACGGGTTTCATTTTTTTTTTTGGCCCTTTTCCTGTGACACTTTTCCCGTTTTTGAGAATTATTTAAAGAAAAGCAGAGCTCTGTGAAGCGGTGCACGCGGCGCCATGCTGAAAATGATTGCATCGCCGCGGGATGAATGATTAAAAGATGCGTAACATTTTAACGGTTCAGTATTTTAACTTTAAACTTTCCAAAAAACTTATTTACACCTTTCTGAATAACTTCCTCACTGGAAATATTTAGTTGCTGAAAATTCGCTAGACTTCCGAACCTTACAAACTATCAATGCACGATTTTCGTATAGCCGTAAATAAACATTTTTATTTTTTTTTAAACACTAATAATATTTTTTAACATCACCGACAGTTTTTAAACACTGTAAGGTATATCCGCTGGAAATTTCGTTAAAAAATTCGATCAACTCATTTAATTACAGCGATTAAACTCTCGAATGTAAGTGAATATAACATAAATATTATAGATTCCGTTACACCGAGCTCGATAAAGTTATTTTCGGGGTCAAAACGAGTGCACCAATGTACATGGAACCGAACAAATGAAAAATCTGTGCAATTTAATTCTCTAAGCTAGTTTGAATGCGCGGCAGGGATAATTTGCGAACATTATAATATAGAAACGTTAATCATACTTGCGATACGAAAGTAAGAAATAATAAGAAAATTGTTATTAAAAAATGCATCAAAATAGACACCAAATAATGTAATTCTACGTTGCAAAGAAGCTCAAGATTATTAAAAAGGTAAAAGAAAATATCGCAATAAGATGTTTGCTCGTTATATAAAATTTATAATAATAGATTATAATAAGAGATTGTAATATTCGCGGCGTCATTTGAATTCCGCGCGCAAAATACGCTCGTGTGTGAATGGTTCGTTCGCCTGGGTGCCCGAGCCACCGTTTGAATCTCGCGCGTAAAGTGTGCTCGCGCGCGATTGGTCGTTCCGAATCTCGGGCTAGTGTGTTTGATAATCGAGACGATAGAGGCATTCCGATGGTGCTGACATGGCGTCCGTGTGTGTGGGTAGTCACGTGGGAAGTGTGAGGGTCGTTATGGAGTGCGAGAGAGATGGGGAGATGAAAAACACGCTGTTCCTGTTACCGGTGTGCAGGTCTATAAAAGGGCTGGTTCGCGGACTTCCGCCCTTTTCCTTTCCCGATTACGCCGAAGACCACACGCGATCACATAGATTGCTCTCTCGACTCGTAGTGGCGTGGGTCGGAGGATCACTTCGTGGAATAGGACAACGTAGCAGATCGGTGCCGACTGGGTAAGTTTCCACCGTTTTTGGAGTGAAGAGGGGTTGGTGAACGCCGGCTACAAGGTTCGATTTTGCAGCATTCTCTGTAGCGGAAGACCGTTTCACGTTGCTGCAACTGTGCAGTCGCTGACTGTTGCCCTCTAGACGACGTCGTCGTGTGACCGTCATCGTAGTCGCTCCCGAAAGTGTCCACGGTCCATCGTCGTGAGACGCCGGAAATCAACGGCTCACCGTCGTGAGGTAATTGGGGAGGAATTTAAAAATTGGATTTATCTCCGAAGCATGGGGACAGGTGCTTTTCCCGGGATCAGATCGCGTGGTGGTTCATTAGCATATTCCACTTTTCACCGGAGAAGCTACATTCCAGGAGAGGAGGAGTACGTTCCTGACCTCGACATCAGTGCGAGGTTTCTCAGAGAGCGGAAGAAACCTTTTCGTCGCAGCATCTTCAGACTCCAGGTAACAGTGTTGCGTAAAGTGTCCCCCATTGAGATCTTGGCGCACACGTACCGAAATCCTGTTGGTCGCTCCCGGGAATGTGGACAAAAAATTTGTTACTCGCGGTCGTCTAATTCTGTCGTCATGGACAAGTGCGGTAAAGTTTTATTCGACAAATTGAAAATTCTTTCATCGGTCGCAGGGAAGTTTTAAGTCTCCGGTGTGTCAATTTTTAAAAGAGAAAAGGGAGAAAGTGACCTAATTATAATATTAATAGTTTGAATCCGACGGCTGCATTTGATTTGGTTTGGACGTCGGGGTATTCGGATCGTGGTTTACTACAGACGGCGCAGTTAGATTGACGGAATCGATACTCCACGTTTCATGATATTTTCATATCGGTAATGCAGCGGTGAATGATTCTTTATGAACATATATAATTTTGACGAATTCGGTTTTTGTAATCTGAACAATTTTTGCGATAAGCGATCCCCAAAATTGTCAAGCACCGGTGTGCTTAAAGTAGTACGGTGTATGCTCTCATCGGTTACATTTTTACTGATAGCCTAAGCGGGGGCTGGGGTAAATAAATATTGTATTGTCGGTGTCAAAAAAAAGAGATTGTGTAATCGATGTATGTGAGTGGTATGATTCTCCCAGGTCACAGGAGTGTGGGTTTATTTCTGCACCTAACCTCTTAAACTGAATGTTCTGCGGGTCAACACTGTCAGTCGAGCCAAGAACCTTAACCCAGCCTTTTGCTTTTTTTGTAAATTAGTTTGGACGGGTTGTGATTACCTGGCACAGCAGATATTGAATAAAGAAATATTGTGATATTGGTTGTAAATAAAGCATTTAGTTTATATAAATAAAGATCTGTTACAAAATTTGGCGCCCAACGTGGGGCTCGATAAATTGTGTAGGCTCGCAGTGATAGTTCGTTGTAAAGATTTGTGATAGGTTGTAATTGATTTTGTATTATTGACATTTTTGTAAAGAAAATAAAAAAGGGACGAAAGTCAGAATGGGTACTCCTGCCAACCCTAACGGTGTCCAAGATATGGAATGTGAGGAGAATAGTTTGAGAGAAGAGGTTAGGCGATGGCAAACGCAGGTGAGTTCGATCGCTCAAGAAAATGAGATGTTGAGGTCCCAAGTGGTGCAGCTTCTTCAGGAAAATGCCAAACAACGGCATACTATTGCCGAATGTATTGGAAATGCAAATAATAGCCCACTCGATAGTAACCGATCCCAAATAAATTCAAACAACCGGGTAGTAAATAATGTTGCTCATGAGTTACCGGTAAGTGGGAACCAGTTAAATTCAAATCAATCCCTCAATAATAGTTTGATCGATAATAATACATTAGCTAATTTATTATTGCATTTACAAATCGGTCAAATTAATTTGAATTTGCCTACTTTTAGCGGAAGAGGGGATAATCCGATAAAATTTTTAAATGAACTTGAGAAATATTTTTTGAGGAAAAGTGTTACGGATAATTTGAAACTCTTTGTTGTGGAAGATGCCGTACGAGGTTCAGCTAAAACATGGTACGAAGCCCAATTAATTCAGATCGTAACTTTTGAGCAATTCAAAGAATTATTTCGATAAGAGTACTATTCTATAGAGTCTCGTGTTAAGGCAAAGGGTGAATGGGCTGCTCGTCGGTACAAAGTAGGTTCGCAGTCTGTGTTGGAATATTTTAACGAATAAATACGAGCTTCTCGATTTTTTATACCCATGATGGAGTCTTATGAGGTGAACTACACGATAGTAAAGCAACTTCCACTTCGCTACCAGGATATTCTTGCTTCAATCGATTATTCGGAAACAGCTCAAATAATAAGAACCTTAGCTAGGGTGGATGAAACGTCCAGGGATGGCTATGTTCCTTCTTCCTCGCGACCTTTATTTCATAATGTCTCTGAAAAACGTGATGATTTAATACGACCTAATAGATTTGATAGAACGGGATTTTCGGATCCACCGTCAAATCGTGATAACCGGATTAATGAAAATTGGCGTGTTAGGGATAGTGATAGGGCTAAAAATCCATCTCGTTCATCAATTAATTCAGGGGGATCACAAAGTAACGATCAGGGGCGAGGGTCAAATTTAGGGCATTCCCAAAGTCACAGTTCAGGAATGACCCGTTCGCATGAAACGGGGCGAGGAAGTGGCCATAGTTCCCAGGATCCCGTTCGATCGTTAAGTGTCCAACCATTTTCGGAATTCGAAGACGAATTGTGTTGGGACGTTTTGGTGCGAAAAGTCGAAGAGGGAGAGGGGGGAAACGAGTAGTGAGCCCCCGTATTCAGGCCCGAATTTTTGACAAGGATCTCGAAATTATTATTGACACTGGCAGTGATGTCACATGCATGTCTGAACAGTTTTATCAAGGTCTTTGTTCGGGTAGGGAGATTTTGGAGTTACCGGTCAGTAATTTGGCTCTGTTTACGGCAATCGGCCGCAAATCCGCTACGGTTAGAAAACAGGTTCAATTGGAAACCACTATAAATGATGTCACTATCTGTGATCCTGTCCTGGTGATATCGGGGCTCTCCAATAATATTTTAATGGGCACCGATTGGCTGAAACGACACAAGTGTGTTGTTGATGTCGATCGTGAGAGAATTTCATTATGGGATGCGTGGCTCCCAAAGGGAATCGTGTCGTTTAGGCCAGAGTCGGTAAGGCCGGGTTCTTCCTCGAAATCGGGTGGAGTTCATCACGTAAATTGGCGACAAAATAGTAATCGGGAAGATTCTGGAAATTCGGTTGCAGGAAATCTGAGGGAAATCGTGTCGGCATGGGGTCAGGAGGAGTCTGACGCGGATCGGAATGTATATGTCATATGTCAAAATGGAATAAATTCAGAAAATGATAAGAGTGATGTAAATCATGGAAGTTCGGATTTTGATAATGATGTTCGAAACGGAGTAAAGGGCATGGATATCCTATCGGACGATGAAAAGGACATAGTCCACGATTTTTTTATTAAGAATCAGGATGTTTTTTCGGTCAATCCGGGGTGCTTTCGGGATTTCGAGTATTCCATTGACGTATGCAAAGATAAACCGTACGTTAGACGATCCTATCCGGTACCGATTCACCAACGAGCAGTGGTCGGGGATCAGATTCGCAGTATGTTAAGTCAGGGTATTATAGAAAAGTCGCGCAGTCCTTATTGCAACCCCCTCAGAATTGTAAAGAAAAGTAGTGGAGAAATCCGATTATGCCTTGACGCGAGATTTGTCAATATGATCATAATCGCCGATAATGAGTCGCCTCCGCGGCTCGAAGATATAATGCAGAAATATGAAGGTGCCACATTTTTTTTCGACCACGGATTTGGTCCGCGGGTATTGGCAGGTACCGTTGGATGCTAAATCAAGGCAATACACCGCATTTCTCCACGAATGTCAATTGTACCAGTTTACTCGCATCCCGTTTGGGATTAAAACGCGGGAAGTGATTTTATGAGGGCGCAGCGAGAGGCTTTAGGGGCAGAAATTATGGAATTTGTTACCAGCTATGTTGATGACCTTTTGATTACATCAGGTACTTTTGAAGGTCATCTTGCGCATCTCGGATGACTCTTTCAGAGATTACGTCTAACTCTTAGTTGGAAGAAATCTAAATTCTTCCAGAGATCGGTTTCGTTTTTAGGATACATTCTCTCAGATAGGGGGATAAACGCAGATCCGGAAAAATTGAAGGTCATCGAGGAGTTTCCGGTCCCTCGTGATCGGAAGCAACTCCAAGCCTTCCTCGGAGTGTGCGGCTATTACCGTCGTTTTAGTACCCGACATGCAACTTATTTAGACCCTTTTCGCGATATTCTTAGTTGTAAGAAACCCTGGGTATGGACGGAAGGGCACTCGGAGGCCTTTACGAGTTTCAAGGCGAATTTTATGAAAACGGTTACATTGTCTCATTATATCCCTGATGCGCCATTTTGTTTGCAGACCGATGCAAGCGACGCCGGGATTATTGGCATCCTTTATCAGGTTGATAATGAGAGTGAACCAAGGATAGTTTCTTTGACGAGTCGTCTTCTCACCAGTTGTGAACGCAATTACACGACGACAGAAAAAGAACTCCTGGCAATTATTTACTCAATCATCAAATTTCGCATGTACCTTCGAGGCGCCACACTATGGGGTATTTTGAAAAATGTCAAAAATGTTTTGTCTCAAAATCGTAGAACTCGAGAGCAAAATAGGATAGGCCAATAGGGTTTTCACGAGCTTACAGCTTGATGTTTGTAGAATAGACGAAAAATAATTAGAAGATGGAAAATTCAATAGTTTATCAGTGCATTTCAGTTGAATGTGAAAGTAATAAAAATGAAAAGTTACAATATTTATTTCGAAATCGTATATTTTTTTTTACCAAATAAGATAATGAAGTAAAATTTTCTGGAAAGTAGAACTAGATCCTGACAGAGTAACAAAATAATAAATATAAAGCAGAAATATTACAAAGAAGTACCAATTAGTGGCCGTGTACCTTTTAATGAACTACTATTTATGGATAATTCTTTGTAGTGATAATTTATAGATGCAAAAAACTGGCAGTAATACAATGAGTAATTACTAAACTGAATTACAGTATGCATCAAAAGCTAAACAGGTACCTATTAGTGGCCATGTACCAATTAATGAACTACCAATTGCGAAAAAATGTTCGTAGTAATTGTTCATAGATGTAAGACATCATAATCAGGAATACAATAAGCAATTTCAGAACTTAATTTCTACACTTGCTGAAAACTGAATAGGTACCTATTAATGCTCGTGTACCAATTAATGAACAACCATTTATGGGCATTCCATTATAGTTTCTTATAATGCAAGACTCTGTCAGAAATACAATAAGCAATTCAAAAACTGTATTACAGCATGCACCAAAAACTAAATAGGTAATAAATACTAAATAGGTACCTATCAATGGCCGTGTTCCAATTAATCAAATAATATCTGCAGACAATTTTTTGTCATAATTATTTATGAAGGCAATACACTGTTACAACTGTAATAAGCAATTTCTGCCCTTAATTCTGCTCTGCTAAGGAAAATAGTCTCTAACTACATTTTTATGAAAAATGAGTTTTTATATCAGACGATTAAAAAAAATGTGATGGCAGAAATTTAAAACTTGTATTGTTTATTGTAAAAAACTTAATATTAAAAATTGAGGTTAACCAAGAAAGTAAAGAAATACAGCTGGAAATGAGTTTTCAGAACGTCCAAGCTACTAAACTGGTGAAATACTTCATGTGTATCACCAAAATACGAAAGAAAAATATAGGCATAATAATACACAGCACTGTTTTATTTCAAAATAATGTTCTTGATGAAAAACAGTTTTTCGTAATTTTCTCCAGCCTGTCAGATTTGCAGTTAGATACTTTTTTACTTTAGAGGGCAGAATGTAGCATGTGCGAAAAATTGAATAGTCACCTATTATTGACCATGTACCTATTGAACAATTATTTTTAGTAATTATTTACAGAGGCAAGACACTATTAGGAATATAATAAGATATTTCAGAACTTAATTACAGTGTGTACCAAATACTAAATAGGTATTTAGTATTAAGTATTAGTGGTGGTGTACCTATTAAGGAACCACCAGTTTTAGACATTTTTTTGGACTGGAATTTCGGAGCCATTGTTTGATCAAATCTTTTCTTTCCAAGCTTAAATATAAAGGTTATTATAAAATGTGTTTAAAAGGAACCCTTATTAAAAAAATGACTAAAAAGAAGAGCAACAAATGCTAGATAAATGTTGCCACCTTTAAAAAACGAAATTTTTTCACTATACAAACCGGACCCCGGTAAAATCATTTATTTATGTCCCAAAAAGTCGTAGGAATCGAGCAACAAATGCTAGATAATTTTTGCCACCTTCTAAAAAGCAAATTTTTTCACTATTCTTCAAAAGCTGCTTTTTGCGTAACTCAAAGTCAAATATTTTTGTATGTTACGAGCAGAATTAAACCGGACCCCGGTAAAATCATTCATTTGTGTCCCAAAAAGGCGTAGGAATCGAGCAACAAATGCTAGATAATTGTTGCCACCTTCTAAATAGCGTACCTGTACACTATTTATGCATATAATACCGTTTTTTGCGTAATTCAAAGTCGAATATTTTTTTATGTGACTAGCAGAATCAAACTGGACCTCGACAGAATCGGTAGTAAAAAACGAGCAACTAAGGCTAGATATTTGTCGGTTTTGTTTTTTCGCTTCTTCTATTTGTACTACATACAGTTCTGATTTATCAATTATTCGAAAAGCAGTAATTTTTCATTTCCTTGTATCGCACCTATGCGGAATTTGATACTTGCTCGGTATTTTGTAAGCAACAAATGAGGAACAATTAACTGCTTATTCGGTTTTTTTATTGTATGCTTATTTTTCAATTTTTGAAATATGTTCTGCTGGCTTTTATACAAGCCAGCAGAACCTACTTAATTTTTAAAAAATATTGGAAACAGTTAATCATGGTCCTATATTAATTATGTGATCTTTTAGCAACAAATGAGCAACAATTAACTGCATATTTGTTTTTTTGGTAGCATCTTTACTTTCCTTTGTTTTAGCGATGTTCTGCTAGCTTTTAGGCAAGCTAGCAGAACATGCTTATTTTTTAAAAAATAAGCGAGCAACAAATACGGGATTGGGGAAACTTTTGAGCAACAAACGTTAGTCCTAGTTTGGTTCGATTCTGCCACAGGTGCTCTGCCAGCTTTTAGTACCTCAGTACAAAGGCATCGATAGTACAAGACGTATTTTTGATGTAAGGGATAATTATTATTATTTTTTCTTTTTCTTTTCCTTCATACTTTTGATTATTTCGACACAGACCAAAGAAAACGAAGAATTTTTCGTTTTAATGTAGTTTTGAAAATTCAAACCCCATTTTAATCTTTTCCCTTTTCTCTTCTGTTGCTAATTATAGAGATGAGTGGATATACGAAATATGTTCGAAAAACAGAACAAAGCTTGCGTTGTTTGCAAAATTATGGAAGCAATAAACAAAATATTAGCAAAAGGAATGAGTGCGTACTCTTGGGCACCTCATGCAGCAAAATACGAAAATAACATGTCCTCCAAATTATTTATTTAACAAAAAATTTTGTAACTTTCAATACAGCGCGCCCGTTTTAGGGATATATACCTACAGTCTATATTTTGATAAATTTTCAATACATTTTTACATTTAGGTTAGAAAGTTAGAAGTTAAAGTAAGTTAAGTGCGTATTCTTAGGTCAGTTCACCCTACATAATTAACTGCATTAGTTAGTAAGTAGGGTAGTAAAAACTCGAATTCTTTTGTTCTCTTTTCAGAAATTTATTGCTCGTGCACAATCAATTTTTCCACGTCATGTGAAATTGGAATTAGTTTCTGGAGCTTGATGCGTTGCTGGACATAGTACATCGATAATTTAGGATCACTAATTTGTAAATTTTTTTCTTTATTAGTAAAAATCATTATTAATTCAATTAATAAACGACTTTTCACACTTTCATCAAAAATTTCTGGCTAATTCAGATGTAGAGGGTTCCAATATCCCGAAATGAGAAAAGCAGGTATCAACTTCAGCAAAGTTTCTCCAGTAAATAGAATTTTGAAAACTGTTTGCAAGATAGATGTTCCATTATTATCAAGTGCGCTCGATAGGGACCCCACAAAAAACTGCAAAAAAAACGATTATGTACGCAAAAGTTTTGCAAAATAGGTATAATGAATATGCCATGAATTGTAAGTCTTTTTTTAATTTATCACGAGTTTCTTTACCGAAACGTGCTATAATCAATAAATTGTATACATAAAAAGTGATCCCGATTGTTGAACGTAATTAACATGGTAGTAGAATATTTTTTATAAGTATTGGCCGATTCAAAATGGCCACGGAACGAAACAAGTTTTTTCAAAATTATTAATTATTTGAAATAAATATCGTAGACGCTTTTCAGTTTTATGATGATATATGATATATTATGAAATAAATATCAACTTGTTATGTGCGAATATTATAATTATTTTAAGTTTATAAATTCAATGATAAATTCAATCATATGACCACCATATGTAAACAGATTCATGCAACAACGAGATATAATTTACATTCAGTGGCCATTTCAATATTATTACATCTTCGTATATAACCATCAGTCAATATTTATATCATCATTATAAAACAAAAAAAAAACTTTCTATAAACTTTATTTCAAGGAATTGATCATTTTTAATATATTTGTTTCGTTACGTGGCCATTTTGAATCGGTCATTTGTTCATCGGGCATGTTTGTGAAAAATGGTCTACTAGCATATTATTTATGATCAATAATCGGGATTACTTTTTATGTATGCATTTTGTTAATTATAACCCGTTTCGATGGAGAAAATAGTGAAAAATTTTAAAAAACGATCGACAAATCAGAGCATTTTCATTAATTTTGCGGAGTTTTCGCGTATATAATCGTTGTTTTGCAATCTTTTGACGGAAATTGACCGAGCATACTTGATAATAGTGGGACAGGTATCTGTCAAACATTAAAAAATAATCTTTTTACTGGAGAAACTGAGCTGAAGTTGACATACCTACTTTTCTCATTTTGGGATGAAATGGGTTATAACGAAGTTCAGAAATTGTTTACTACATTTCTGAAAGTTTCTTCAGACCTTAAATGAGTGCAATAGGTACACTATTAGCGGAGAGTAGTTCAGTATCTGCTACACGGACACTAATAAATGGTAATTTACTTTTTAAAAATTGCTTAAAATCAGATTAGAAATTGATAGAAGGCAATAACCAAGCACAAGAAAAAATTTACCATAAGCGGTAGTTCTTCAATAGGTATACGGTCAGTAATATGTATCAATTCACTTGTTTGCTATTGCTAAAAATAAGTTTAGAAATTGCACAAACGGTAGTTCATTGATAGGTATCCGTTCAGTTTTTGGCACATGCTATAGTTAAGTGCAACAATTGTATTATATTTGTGAGTGTGTTTTGCGACCGTAAATGTACAAGCCAAGAAGTTCATGGAAAAGTAGTTCATAATTAGGTACACTGCTAGATAATAATCTACTTTTTGATAATCGCTTAAAATAAGTTTAGGAAATGCTCACTTACAGTCATGGCAGTGTCTCGAGTCTATATCAAAGTTTCAATATAGTTATAATATAGTACAAGGAAGAATTTTCCACACGTGATAGTTTGCCACTAGGAACACGATGACTTATAGGTACCAATTTAAATAATTTTAGAAATTACATTTAAATTACATTCCTGTCAGTCATGCGTCTGCATATGAGTACAACGAAGGATTCACAAATTATAGTTCATTAATAGGTACACGACCACTGATGGTACCTATTTAGTATTTGGTACACGTTGTAACTAAGTACTGCAATTTCTTATTATATTCCTAACAGTGTCTTGCCTCTATAAATAATTACTAAAAATAATTGTTCATTCAATAGGTACATGGTCAATAATAGGTGACTATTCAATTTTTCGCACATGCTACAATTAAGTGCAGAAATTGCTTATTACAGTTGTAACAGTGTATTGCCTCTATAAATAATTATGACAAAAAATTGTCTGCAGATACTATTTGATTAATTGGAACACGGTCATTGATAGGTACATATTTAGTATTTATTACATGGATCAATTCAGTTTTGAAACTGCTTATTGTATTCCTGATAACGAAGTGTGTTATCACATATGAACAATTACTAGAAAGAAATGTACGCAACTGGTAATTCATTAATTGGTACACGGCCACCACTAGGAACCAATCCAGTTTTAGGTACATGCTGTAATTCAGTTTAGAAATTGCTTATTGTAGTGCTGCCATTTTCTTGCGTCTATAAATAACTACAAAGAAATCCCCAAAAAAATGGTAGTTCATTAATTGGTACACGGTCACTCATAGGTACCTATTTAGTTTTTGGTGCATGCTGTAATTCAGTTTTTAAATTTCTTATTGTATTTCTGACAGAGTCATGCATCTATAAGTAACTGTAACGGAATGCCCAAAAATGGTTGTTCATTAATTGGTACACGAGTATTAATAGGTATCTATTCAGTTTTTAGAACGTGTAGAAATTCAGTTCTGAAATTGCTTAGTGTATTCCTGATTATGATGTCTTACTTCTATGAACAATTACTACGAAAATTTTTTCGCAATTGGTAGTTCATTAATTAGTACATGGCCACTAATAGGTACCTGTTTAGCTTTTGATACATGCTGTAATTCAGTTTACAAATTACTCATTGAATTACTGCCAGTTTTTTGCGTCTATAAATTATCACTACAAAGAATTATCCATAAATAGTAGTTCATTAAAAGGTACACGGCCACTAATTGGTACTTCTTTGTAATATTTCTGCTTTATATTTATTATTTTGTTACTCTGTCAGGATCTGGTTCTACTTTCCAGAAAATTTTACTTCATTGTCTTATTTGGTAAAAAAAATATGCGATTTCGAAATAAATATTGTAACTTTTCATTTTTATTACTTTCACATTCAACTGAAATGCACTAATAAACTATTGAATAATAAACTACTAATAAACATTTCCATCTTCTAATTATTTTTCGTCTATTCTACAAACATCAAGCTGTAAGCTCGTGAAAACCCTATTGGCCTATCCTATTTGGCTCTCGAGTTCTACGATTTTGAGACAAAACATTTTTGACATTTTTCAAAATACCCCATAGTGCGCCAGTTTCAAAATTATAACGGACCATAAAGCTCTTACCATTCTGCTGACCACTCCCTACCGAAACGCTCGTCTGACCAGGAGGATTTTATTTCTGCAATCGTATATGTATGAAATGGATCATTGTCGTGGTGTCGACAACATTGTTGCCGATTTCTTTAGTAGAAATTTTCCCGATCGCGTGCTACCCTCACAGAATTCCGACTATTTTATTCGACGTATAGTAAATTCGGTGGGTGGAAACCGTGTCGAAGGTCCAGATGGTCTGGTATGTAGCCTCAATCGAATGGCTAAGGTCCCTGAACTTTTGGACGACTTGCAGGATCTTGCAAAGTGGCAGGATTTGGATCCCGAGATCGTCCGGTTGCGAGCCAAGTCGTCTACTGGGTTCGAAATGCGGATGGAGAATAATATTTTGTTTGCAAAATGCCCGCACTGGCCAAACTGGAAGATTATGGTTCCTCATGAGATCGCTGAGAGGGTTGTCCGGTCAAGTCATGTGAAAATTGGTCATGCTGGGGTATATAAGACCTGGTATTATGTATTTCAGTATTTTTACTGGAGCAAGATGCGAAAAGATATTAAACGCCTGCTTCGAAACTGTGACTTATGTCAGAGGGTTAAACCCTTAAATCAAAGTATGGAAGGTGCTTTTAGCGCTATTAAATCGGAACACCCGAATGACATAGTCTCAGTGGAATTCTACGGTCCCTTGCCGGCTTCAGTAGGTGGAGTTCAATATCTTTTCGTGCTCCAAGATTTGTTTACGAAATTCCTCACGTTGTACCCTATCAGAAGGGCAACGACAAAAATTTGCATTAAGAAGTGGCATGACCATTATTTTCGTTAGGTTGGACGTCCTAAGCGAATTCTATGTGATAATGGGACCCAATATACCTCCCCAGCATGGTCCCGGTATTTGGCAGCCGAGGGCATTAAAGTTATGTTTTCGTCTATTCGCCATCCCCAGTCGAACCCAGTAGAGCGATCGATGAGGGAGATTGGACGGTTGTTCCGGACTCTGTGTTCCTCATCTCACTCAAAGTGGGGAAAGGTCGTTCCCCAAATACAGGACTGTTTAAACTTAACGGTGCATAGTAGCACCCAGTATGTCCCTTATACCCTTCATTTTGGGAAGTCGCCTAAGGAGTGCCTAGAGGAAGTATTTCCCTTGTTAAAAATCAACCATGTTGTCAATGATGTACTCTGTAAGATGGCTCGAGAGAATTTAAAAGAAGCTGCTGAAAAGCGTAAAAAGGCCCAAAAGAATGTTAGTCGGTTACCACTTACTGTTGGGGATTTGGTTCTTCTACGTGTGCCCAGGTTGTCCGACAAGTCCAAAAAGGTTATTTATAAATTTTTCCATCTGTACGAGGGGCCCTATAGGATATCTAGAGCTGTTGGGGACAATGCTTTTGAGATAGTTAATAATAATGACGATAGGGCTGTCCAGGGTATCTATAATAGGGTTAGTTTGCGCAAGTATTTTTCAGAAGAGGTTGATGCCCCCCAAAGACCAGAATAATCTTGTTAATGTAGTTTTAAGTTTGCAACAGCGCAAATAATGTGCAATGTGATTTAGTTTGTATCGTATGAAATAGGCGATGCTGTGTAATGGGTACCGGGTGTTTTAATATGTTATCGATGCTATGTCTGATTATCCATCCCATCGATAAGGGGGATAGTTGTAATATTCGCGGCGTCATTTGAATTCCGCCCACAAAATACGCTCGTGCGTGAATGGTTCGTTCGCCTGGGTGCCCGAGCCACCGTTTGAATCTCGCGCGCAAAGTGTGCTCGCGCGCGATTGGTCGTTCCGAATCTCGGGCTAGTGTGTTTGATAATCGAGACGATAGAGGCATTCCGATGGTGCTGACATGGCGTCCGTGTGTGTGGGTAGTCACGTGGGAAGTGTGAGGGTCGTTATGGAGTGCGAGAGAGATGGGGAGATGAAAAACACGCTGTTCCTGTTACCGGTGTGCAGGTCTATAAAAGGGCCGGTTCGCGGACTTCCGCCCTTTTCCTTTCCCGATTACGCCAAAGACCACACGCGATGACATAGATTGCTCTCTCGACTCGTAGTGGCGTGGGTCGGAGGATCACTTCGTGGAATAGGACAACGTAGCAGATCGGTGCCGACTGGGTAAGTTTCCACTGTTTTTGGAGTGAAGAGGGGTTGGTGAACGCCGGCTACAAGGTTCGATTTTGCAGCATTCTCTATAGCGGAAGACCGTTTCACGTTGCGGCTCCTGTGCAGTCGCTGACTGTTGCCCTCTAGACGACTTCGTCTTGTGACCATCATCGTTGTCGCTCCGGAAAGTGCCCACGGTCCATCGTCGTGAGACACCGGAAATCAACGGCTCACCGTCGTGAGGTAATTGGGGAGGAATTTGAAAATTGGATTTCACTCCGAAGCATAGGGACAGGTGCTTTTCCCGGGATCAGATCGCGTGGTGGTTGATTAGCATATTCCACTTTTCACCGGAGAAGCTACATTCCAGGGGAGGAGGAGTACGTTCCTGACCTCGACATCAGTGCGAGGTTTCTCAGAGAGCGGAAGAAACCTTTTCGTCGCAGCATCTTCAGACTCCAGGTAACAGTGTTGCGTAAAGTGTCCCCCATTGAGATCTTGGCGCACACGTACCGAAATCCTGTTGGTCGCTCCCGGGAATGTGGACAAAAATTTTGTTACTCGCGGTCGTCTAATTCTGTCGTCAGGGACAAGTGCGGTAATGTTTTATTCGACAAATTGAAAATTCTTTCATCGGTCGCAGGGAAGTTTCAAGTCTCCGGTGTGTCAATTTTTAAAAGAGAAAACGGAGGAAGTGACCTAATCATAATATTAATAGTTTGAATCCGACGGCTCCATTTGATTTTGCTTTAGACGTCGGGGTATTCGGATCGTGGTTTACGACAGGCGGCGCAGTCAGATTGACGGAGTCGATACTCCACGTTTCGTGACATTTTCATACCGGTAATGCAGCGGTAATGATTCTTTATGAACATATATAACTTTGACGAATTCGGTTTTTGTAATCTGAACAATTTTTGCGATAAGCGATCCCCAAAATTGTCAAGCACCGGTGTGCTTAAAGTAGTACGGTGTATGCTCTCAACGGTTACATTTTTACTGATAGCCTAAGCGGGGGCTGGGGTAAATAAATATTGTATTGTCGGTGTAAAAAAAAGAGATTGTGTAATAGATGTATGTGAGTGGTATGATTCTCCCTGGTCACAGGATTGTATGTTTATTTCTGCACCTAACCTCTTAAACTGAATGTTCTGCGGGTCGACACTGTCAGTCGAGCCAAGAACCTTAACCCAGCCTTTTGCTTTTTTTGTAAATGAGTTTGTACGGATTGTGATTACCTGGCACAACAGATATTGAATAAAGAAATATTGTGATATTGGTTGTAAATAAAGCATTTAGTTTATATAAATAAACATCCGCTACAAGATTATAATAACAAATGTTTAATGTGTATGAAAAACGTTATTTCTGAATAAAACAATCTGAAAATTAAAAAAAAGAAATTAAACATATGTTTTTATTTTTATTTTACTCTCTACTTTCTACTTTCTACAAAACATCAACTTTTGGTTTAAATATGCAATTTTATTTTGATTTTGGATTAGCATATAGTTGTAAAATTGTGTGTTCATGTTAAAACATGATATCCACTCGGATAATACAGTAACCTAATAAAAATGTGGCACAAGTGTCCCTTCCGAGGCTTAAATATTTAGAAATAGTTCAAGAACTTTGAAGCAAAATTGAAGTACGTTAGTCCCCCCACTCAAGAAATACTGTTTCAATAATAAAGAATAGAAAACTCATTAATAAAGTCTCAAAAATTAAGTTTTATTTTTACATTTACTCGCTAAGTTATAGCCTTCTTGAAAATCACCTATATATCTGCGACCGAGCCTTCAAGAAAGCGCATTTTTTAACAGGTTTTTATTAACTTGCTTTCTTGTCTGTTTGTCTGACTATCTGTTCGGGTGGAATCTCGCGATCGATTTTTCTTGTACTTCCTTGGAATGTACATGAAGATGGAATTAAGATTTGAAATTTTACGAGTAGGTTGGTATTGGACGACAATTGAATGTTATGCATTAATATTATGACGAAATACGTCACTTATCTCAACCCCACCCGAGTTAAATTATAATTTTTTAAGCTAATGCTCAAGTGTGACCAAGCAAGAGGTCAATGTCAAGATACTGCTTGCACGTGAGCGGATAATGGAAAATCGCGACGAAGCCGCGCAGTGGCAAGTCAGCAGGATTCGCAGATCATCCTGAATCGCCACGTATCGTAGAGCGTCATTACCCTAATTATTTCCCTTGTTCAAACACGTACATCGTCTCCTCTCCGAAAAGTATCAATTTCTCGAAGAAACGTCTTCTCTAACACCTTCGATGCGCGAGCCTCTTCCCCCCTTTCCCCCTCATATATCACCAAGCTGTTGGATCGGTGCTCCGACGATTGTCGCCTCGACGCGCGAGAGCCCGATTCCATTTCTTATCCCCACCATGGCGACTGCTCCGTTAGCCGTTCGCCTCGGTCGTGCGTGCATGCATCCATCGCACGTTCTCGACGCACGAGTCTTCTCCTCCCGCTGGATAACATGCGGCGGCCTCGCCTCCAAGTTCGTTGCAACCGTGACACGCAAGGATCCGATGCTCGTTTCCTTTTCCCCACAACGGCTACGCACTCGCCAGCCGTCCCAAGCTGTTCCAACGACAATCGGACATTCCATGCATCGCGCGCGCGCACCTATGCTCCTTCTCTCGTTCGCCTGTAATTCGCCGGCCCTTCTCTTCGTCGGACTCAGGCAGCCGTCGCTGCGGCCGTCTCACTCTCTTCCCCTCTTTTTGTGCGTGCCTCCTCTCGTTGCCTCCACCACTTGATGCTCGAGTTGACAGTCGTTCCGGGCAAAACTCAACGGCAGACCTTATGCCGCGTTCTCCGCTGGTTGCCGTCCAAACAGCACCAGTTTTCATAAAAAGAGAGACGATCTCCCGTCCGTCTCTTTCCAGGACACGGAAATTTCTAATATGTATATAAACACTAATATGTTGTATCTCTCTCTCTCTCTCTCTCTCTCTCTCTCTCTCTCTCTCTCTCTCTCTCTCACACACATACAAGAGGGAACGTAAGCATCCCTCTCTGTGCTGTGATACGAAATCTCCTTGCTCTCCTCCCTCCATACAGCGGTCACACACCTTTTTCCTGTGAAGCTCTAAATCGCTGTCCTTTTCCTTCTGCTTGCTCGTCACACCTTCTATTTCTTTCCCCCCTTTCCCCGATGTTCTGCGATACGGACAAGCGGCAACACCGCGCTCGCGGCTCGAGTCTCGCGGATTTCGGCGAGAGCCCCGGCACATTCGTCGTGAGAATAGCAACCCGTACGGTCGAACATTAAAAAGCGAAACCTTTCGAGTAGAAAACGAGTGATATTGGATTGTGACGTGTGCTCTGTGGAGTGCCCAGAAGACCTACCTCAAGGAGGAACGCCCCATCTCCGTCACCAACCGGACTCCCCCAGGACCGACAGCAGCCACCCAGGAAGCGACGCTAGCCTTCCCGAGTGGACCGTAACGTTCGTGTTCAACGCCCGTGAGTACCGCCGCCCCGCTTACATTTGTTTTGTACCCCCTTCGCTTTCCCCTTTTTTGTGTATAACCGGTCACTTCGAAAGTAGTTTTCCCGTCGAGTGATTCCAAACCCGTATTTTATAATTTCGTTTCCGTTTCCTCTGTGCTCACCCACTTTTATGTAGAGCATCCTTTTTATTTGTGAAATACATGTCAGTTTTGCGTAAAGATATTCTGACTTCATTTTTTTTATAACCCCTTTTTCACATTTGAAAACCCAAGGTTATAAATGGCATCCCTGATGGGGAAATTAACTCAGATTTCCTAAAATTTTGAGTTTTGCGAAATTTGTTGTTGCGAAAATTCGCCGGTTACCGAGTAACGAGTGTCGTTTCCGAGTTTTTTAGTTCACGGTGGATCTTGTTCGTGCTCCCCTTTTTTAGTAATAAGATTATTTAGATTTGTAAGAATTATTTAAGTTGATAGCTCTTAAAGTTAGATTAGGTTAGGTTATTATGAAAATTTGCGAATGTACGCGAAATTAAACGAACCGAAGGCTGAACGATGGAACAAGGTTCCGGAGGGGAACACTTGGTCGCGAACGTTTGCGAATGGCAGGAGCTAAGTCGAGCTCGGTTAAAATTGTTATAAAAAATAGAATTGCTCAGGTCGGAGCTGAAATGATAAAATAGTGTCTCATAAATTACAAGTTCGAAGTCGTCGAATGGTGTGTGCTTTTGCGAACAAGGGACAGAATTGGTTCGGTTAATTTACCACGTGTGAAAAGATTTGTGAAGTGAACGTTCTTAGGAGAATCCGTTAAAATCTCATCAATCCTAGTCAGGAGCGAGTTAAAAGTGATTAACAAGACTGTATTGAAGTTAATGAATAAAATTAGTGTGTTTATTTTTCAATTTCAAACCACGTGTTCTTTTATTGAAATTCAAATCTACCGCCATGGCGTGACCGACGCCATTTTGATTAAAAGGGTACATGCCGTACTCTAAACCGGATGCCTCAGAAGCTGTATAAAATAGGAGATTATGTATTGATTAGGAATCCACAACCGAAGGTTGGCTTTAATCGTAAGTTAGCAGATAAATAGAAAGGTCCATATGTTATCGATAAAGTTTTGAATAATAATAGGTATGTGATCAAAGATATTCCGGGCTTTAACAGGACGCAAAAACCGCTGAATACAATACTGTCATCGGACAAAATTAAAAAATGGATTAGGGAGGTCGAAGACCCAGATCAGAATCCGACAGTTGTCGATGTGATACAGTTAGATTTAAGTACATTGTAAGAGTTAATTGTTAAGTTAAATTCGAGGACGAATTTGATTCAGAAGGGGTGGAGCTGTAAGAATTATTTAAGTTGATAGCTCTTAAAGTTAGATTAGGTTAGGTTATTATGAAAATTTGCGAATGTACGCGAAATTAAACGAACCGAAGGCTGAACGAAGGAACAAGGTTCCGGAGGGGAAAACTTGGTCGCGAACGTTTGCGAATGGCAGGAGCTAATTGTAAGTCGAGCTCGGTTAAAATTGTTATAAAAAATAGAATTGCTCAGGTCGCAGCTGGAATGATAAAATAGTGTCTCATAAAGTACAAGTTCGAAGTCGTCGAATGGTGTGTGCTTTTGCGAACAAGGGACAGAATTGGTTCGGTTAATTTACCACGTGTGAAAAGATTTGCGAAGTGAACGTGCTTAGGAGAATCCGTTAAAATCTCATCAATCCTAGTCAGGAGCGAGTTAAAAGTGATTAACAAGACTGTATTGAAGTTAATGAATAAAATTAGTGTGTTTATTTTTCAATTTCAAACCACGTGTTCTTTTATTGAAATTCAAATCTACCGCCACGGCGTGGCCGACGCCATTTTGATTAAAAGGGTACATGCCGTACTCTAAACCGGATGAACGGTAAAGAAACATATTACAGATTTAAGATTATCTATATTGTAAAATAATAAAATATATATAAATTGTCTCTCTTTGTTCCTATCCTCTCCTTTCCATTTTCGTCATTCCCCGATTAGGAAAAAAGAAAAAGATAAGATCCGTTACAAAGAGTGACTGTTGACGTTGCGAGAACGGTGCGTTCGAAAATTTCAATTATCAAACGTGTTGTTTTTTTTCCGGAAGAAGTTGTTTTTTTCAAGGCCGAGTGTTGACAAGTTCTGTTTATACTGGGCTACCGCGAGCAAATAATTACCGGTTCGTTCGTTTTTTTTAAATTAACTATCACAGCGGAAATTAAACTCCCTCGAAGGTTGTTTACTTTCGGGTTTGCTGTCCTTGTCCTTGTCCAACGGCCCTTTGTTCGAACGAACAACTTCCAACAGTTACAGCGAGTACGTACGAGTCCGGCCTGTCCGAAAAAAATAGAATAACACACCACCTTCCCTGACGTCCCCGGAAAGTTTTTCGATCTGAAATAAGATTCAATTTTGAAAAGTAATTAGTTCTTTTTTCTCAAATTTTAAGAATATTTGAATCTGTAGTTAAAATTTAATTTCCAAATTTTCAAATTTTATTTCGAATTAACACTTTTTTTGTGTGATTTGATTTAAGTTTTGCATATTTTCTCTGTCTTTTTTATAAATTTTCGTCGCGTCGAGACTCTGAATAAATTTTCGATTTTTTCCTTTGTTGAGTTAACCCTTCGTTGAGTAAAAACTATGAAAAGTCACTTTACTTTTATATTTTTCTGTTGTTTTGTGCCATGTATTTCCCGAAATACACACCCCCTTTCGCCTAGACCTTTATTTTTCTATTTTTGTTGCTGTTTCGTAGAGTATTCCCTCCCTTACCCCTTTGCCGGCCTGATAAGCCGGCCCAAAAGAACCTTTCCTCCAGACCCCTCCCCCCGTCGGGATTAAATCAATTGACGATCCACATTCGTGAAACGATCCTAAATTCCAGCAATCCTTTTTCCGTCACCTTTTTTCTGACTTTCGTGAAAAAAGCGCTCCGAAAACCGCCCGAACTGGATCCTAGCGTGCAACGTCCCTCAAAAATAGAGAGCATTGTGTTTGCGTTCGTAAATGTGCTGTCAGGGTCATATGACCCGATAAATTGTGCCTAAAAACTGTGATAAAAGGACTATAAAAATATATAGCTTTAAGTATCATGTAGCGAAACTTGTACGAAACGGTGATATGTCAACTATAATGTACCTAGTATAATTTATTTATTTATTTAGTAGATTAACGGCACAATGAAGTGCTTTTACACAAAAAATAGTATACAAAAATATTGAGGCGCTATACGATTTGAAACATCAATAAGAAATTTATAAATAATAATAATCGAAAATAAAATACTTAAACATAATTTTTCGTAGCGTTAGCAGTATGCAATTTAAAAGTGACAAGTCTTTCAAAGGTTATGTCGGTTGGTACAGAATTCAACGCTCGTGTAATTCTGGCCACCGGGGAAAAAAAACATAGTTTGTTCTATGAACAGATTCATGAATCAGTTGTACTCGGACCTCGAACTAAGTAGACTTATAACTTCATCACTTCTTATTATTTTATTGATTATTTTAAAGCCTAAAATATTATCATAGTAAACACGCACAGACTTAATAGAGCGGAGATCGAAAGACTTAGCATGATCTTCATACTGATGATCGAAAGGATGCATGGGATTGCCAGACTTACGAGATAAGTATCCTATGAATGAATGCTGAACCGATTCGAGGTCAGAAATGTCCTTACCTGTAAAGGGTGACCATATAGACCAGCAATATATTAAATGTGGTAAAACAATTAACCGGTAAAGATGTATGATAGTATTAATATTTTTAAAGTGTTTAGTAGATCTGATCAAGAATCCGATAGCTCTGTAAGACTTGGCAACCACACTCTTTAGATGTTCGCTATAATTTAAAGAACCCTAAAAAATAACACCAAGATCTTTAATGAACCGTACCGATTCTAGATGAATGCCATTTACCGAGTACGCAAAAGCCATAGGTTCCCTTACTATATAAAAAGAGATGGTTTTGCATTTAGCGTTATTAAGACACAAACTGTTCCCCAGTGACCATGCGCTTATCGCATCTAAATCACTCTGCAACTTAACGGCATCACGGAGACAACTAATAACGGAGAAAATTTTAACATCATCGGCATATATAAGAATTCTACATTTTCTACCGATTACACAATATCATTCATAAACAGGGTAAATAACACTGGACCTAAGTGTGAACCCTGCGTCCGAGGTTGTACAATATTTATCCGAGTTAAATCCTTTTACTCTGACAAGCTGTTCACAATTAACTAGAAAATATGCAATCCGTCTAAGAGACTTCCTCTGAGCCCTAAACGATACAACTTATCAACCAAACAGCCATGATCGACTGTATCAAATGCTTTGGAGAAATCCAGACAGATTGAATCAACTTGTCTGGAGTCCTCCAACGCCCGAACGATGTAATCACTGTATAATAATAAATTCGTAGTAGTAGATTTACCAGTGACGAAACCATGCTGAGCATCTGCTAAAATAGATGAAAAGGCATCCGATATCTTAGCCGCAACAATAGCATCAAGAAGTTTCGGTAAAGTATTGATAATAGATATCGGTATGAAATCTCGAACGTTGCAAATGTTGTCAGCTTTAAAAATCGGCGTAATAAACGACTGTTTCCAAAAGTCCGGTAGAAGACCTACCGATAAGGACTTATTAAAGATTAATAAAATGGGATTTAAAACTGCTCCAATACACTTCTTGACAAATATTGACGGCAAGAAGTCAGGACGGCAACTAAATTTCTCATCCAAGTTGTTTAGGGCTCGCATTATATCTTCCTATGAGACAAACAGATCATTTAGAATCCCCTCCTCTTCTAAATCATAATTTCTTAAATCAAAAGAACTAGATTTTATATGGATTGAAGCAAAATAACTCGCAAAGAGATTTGATATGTCCGTTACAGCCGAAGCTTGATTATTATCGAGAAACATGGAATTAGGGATTCCTATCGAAGACATTAACCTACTAACATAGGACCAAAACGCTTTTACATTCGATTTCGCATTTTATTCGACTTTGTTAATTTAATCCTTATACGACTTCTTCGAGAGGTATATACATTTCGCCCGTAAATGCTTAAAATCTATGAAATCTGTCCAGCTAGCTGATATACGCCATGTTCTATGTGCCATTTTCTTGTTTATTATAGAGTCTTTCAACTCTCACGTATACCAAACTGGGTAGCTCGAAGAATAAATATGCTTAGCCGGAACAAATTTATTAATAACCGAATTAATTTTGTTATAAAAAATAGAAATACTTTCGTCTAACTGAACTTCCGACAACAACAACTCCCAATTAACTTTATCTAACGACGGTGACATATCTTCTAAGTTAGCGTTACAAAAATCCCATTGGATGCTCTGAACGTTCAATGAGGTATGGCTTGAGATGTCTATCTTGAAGAACGCTGATGGATGATGACTGTCCTCCGGGACCAAAAAGTCAGCTGACGGTAGATGAGACAAATTCCTTTCTTTACTGAATGCTAGATCCAGAGTATAGCCTTTACTGGGAGCTATGGGAAAAGATTGGTATAAACTATGAAGTGCTGCGAGGTTCCCAATAACCCTAGCACCTTCCCGGATAACCGCATCTCGATGGCTACAGTTGTATTCTTCGGAAGATAAATACCATGTGGTTAGTGGAATGTTGTAATCTCCAAACAAGAGCTCATGGTCGGGATACTTGGCCATTTGATACTCAATCTCTTCAACATGCTTACAATAAACACTAGTATTAGATCTTAGGAATATAGATCAATCCTAATAGATGTCCTCTAGTTCCGACTCGAATAGTTGTAAATAACTGCTCGACATCCCTATGAATACTATCACAGACTGAGACGAGGTAATTTTGACTAGCTGCGATTAATAACCCACCACCGTATCCACTAATACCCGTAACGGAGACTCTGTCACGACGAATCACAGTAAAACCTAATAAACCCAACTCGTTATCGTATATTCCTGGGTGAAGGTAGGTTTCTGTCAGTAAGAGTAGATCCGGTTGAGGTACTAAAGAGGACACATTATTATTTACAATATCACACTTTGTTCTGAGACCGTTAACATTTTGGTAATCAATAATGAATTCTTGCGCCATTGATCCACTTACTAGTTTTCCGACCGAGTAGATATAGAGCTTTCTACAATGCGAGGAACATCATCTATGAATTTGACCCTTTTCTTAGTGGTGGGGTTGGTAGCGTTGAAAGATTCAACTTCAGCTTTACATTCATTATATAGAGCCCTTTGCGCTGTGGAGTGATCAACCGAGTACGAATAGTCCTTAGGAAGGAGTTGCCAATTACGGATGACTTTCAAAGCTTCGTCTCTACGATTTAATTTTACCAAAATGGCCTGATCTTGTTCGATGAAAACACTCCTAGCCTCCTGACCTTAACCGGAGCTAAATCTACTTTGCTCAGAACATCATTGACATTGTGAACATATTCCATTAAATCCTTATTATCTGGCATCCTAAATATGATAATATTGCTACAACGATATTCGATATCATTTTTATTCTAGCCATTTTACCACGTAAACATAAGGCATTAGGCTCCGATAACTTGTCGACATCAAGTTGATGGTTACGAAGTGCACTCACTTTTTTTCCAAAGCCTCAAAGCAAACTTCATATTTTTTCTTGTTAGATTGCGATACTTTCTTCAGGTCAACAATATCTCTTTTTACGCCAGGAATGATTACCTCATCCAAAGTTTGCACCTTCTTTAGCGAGTGCTTAATATCCTTGCGAAGTTGAATTAATGAGTCATTGGTTGCCAGTTTCTTCCGGGAAGCTTGGATATCGGAGACTATCTCCATAAGCACAGGATCCTGCTTACAGCCAGCTTCGCAATCCATGCATCTATAAACCAAACGAGCCTTAACTTTCTTTAACTCCAAAACTTTGATTTCGGAGACAGACACATCTGCACAGTTCGAAGTTGGAGATCCACGAAAAAGCCCATTGCAAACGCAGCAGGATGTATCTTTTGCGATCCCTTGTGATCGTTTGCGACTTATTTTCTTTACGATCTTTTGTGATCATCTGCGATTTATTCTTTTTTGTGATTTTGCTTTGCGATTTTTCTTTGCGATTTTCCTTGCGATTTTTCTTTGCGTTCTTTTGCGATTAATATCCTGTCTTAGCCATAATTCTGCGGGTATGTTGTGTGTTAGTATGTAAGTATGTTAGAGCCGCCACATTGCGATATTTCATCCCCTCCTCCAGAGTGAAAGCGACATTTAGTGTAGTGGAAGTGACTTATAGTGAAAGTATTTAAAGACAATTTAGAACGTAGTGGCCCGAAATTATGATTCGTCGTACACAAGAGGTACTCGAGTCAGGCCCGGGGGTTTGTGACGAAATACGTCACTGATCTCAACCCCACCCGAGTTAAATTATAATTTTTTAAGCTAATGCTCAAGTGTGACCAAGCAAGAGGTCAATGTCAAGATACTGCTTGCACGTGAGCGAACAACGGAAAATCCCGACGAAGTCGCGCAGTGGCAAGTCGGCAGGATTCGCAGATCATCCTGAATCGCCGCGTATCGTAGAGCGTCATTACCCTAATTATTTCCCTTGTTCAAACATGTACATCCTCTCCTCTCCCCTCCCACGATCCGTCCGCCAACTGCAATTGTAGCTGTTGAACGGAAAGTATCAATTTCTCGAAGAAGCGTCCGCTCGTGTGAGGAATCTTCTCTCACGCCTTCGATGCGTAAGCTTCTTTCCCCCTTTCCCCCTCATATATCACCAAGCTGTTGGATCGGTGCTCCAACGATCGTCGCCTCGACGCGCGAGAGCCCTTTTCCATTTCTTATCCCCACCATAGCGACTGCTCCGTTAGCCGTTGGCCTCGGTCGTGCGTGCATGCATCCGTAGCACGTTCTCAACGCACGAGCCTTCTCCCCCGCTGGATTTTTCCATGCGGCGGCCTCGTCTCGGCGTTCGTTGCAACCGTGGCACGCAAGGATCCGATGCTCGTTTCCTTTTGTGTGTGGGAGAGAGAGAGGATACAACACCATCTTCCCCACTATGGCTACGCACTGCCTAACCGTCCCAAGTCGTTCGAACGACAACCGGACGTTCCATGCAGCGCGCCCGCGCGCCTATATCCCTTCTCTCGTTCGCCCGTAATTCGCAGGCCCCTCTCTTCATCGGACTCAGGCAGCCGTCCCTGCGTCCGTCTCACTCTCTGCCCCTCTTTTTGTGCGTGCCTCCTTGCACGTACGGCAACTCATGTGAATACACAAATGTGAAGTATGGCGCCATCTCTTACGACGATCGGCAGATCTCACAAAATATTAGAATTCTATGCAAAAACTAAGTGAAAGGGCGATTCCGTCCGTTAAATAATTAAAAAAAAAAGAAAATGTGCATAATAATATGGAGAATAGAGAACAGAAAATAGAAGTTATAAAACTCACGAAGCAGGTTGATTATGTGCACCCCACGTTTTTCATTGGAAGGTCAAGTGGAGAAAAAAACATCGGAAAAATCTGAAAAAATTCATACATATATTTTTCGAGGTCTGCAAATCGGAATCTGAAGAAGGCTAACTTTCATACGGTCAGGTCGAAGGTCATTTGAAAGTCAAGTGGAGAAAAAAACATCGAAAAACCTGAAAAAATTCATTAATATGTTTTTGAGGTCTCTGATTCGACTTTCATCTTCACTTTGGATCTAACAGAAGAGTTCATTCATGGTTATTATAAGAGTTTTGGCGATAAAAATGCCAAATACCATTCGAAAAAAAGGCATAGAACACCTAGAAAAAAATGGATACGTGTGTTTTCGAGGTCGCCTTGGTTTCCTTCACTTGAAGTTTTATCATATCAGAATGAAAGTTTCTGGTGGACAAATTTTTAGCTTTAAAGACTTATAGTACACAATTCATTACATCTCAATTCATTACAATAACAAATTAATAATGTGTGGTTGCATCCAGGACACCTTCACGTGGTGACGGTGGTCAATGGAGTTATGCCACTATCCGGTGAAGTGCCTGGGTTAAGGCGTTGATGCCGTCAAGGCAACCACACAGAAAAATGTTATGATGCAGGAGAGGGATACCCCAGTATCGGTGGCTGGTCAGGGTGGGAAAGCGAGCCCGCAGGCGTCATTATCGTGCGACCGCAGCTCTACATTGGTGGGAAACAAGGCCTCTTCAGAGCCAAATGCTAGAAGTCCTGGCAGAAACAACCCGGACATCTTTTGTGTTGTTTGCGGCCAGTATGCAACAAAAAATAAATTCGCATTCTCAGGAACATTCCAAACAAAATATAATGAATGCTTTGCAATAAAAAGTGATTCTTTAGGGAATGGCTTTACTCCAAAAGTTGTCGGTAGTAGATGCCGCAATATGTTGATGGGAAATAGGAGACAGATATTTTCTTCTCCGTTGAAATGGAGAAAGCCGTCAAATCACGCCTCTAATTGCTACTTCTGTTCAACTAATCTACTTCGTTTTAACAGTAGAAATAAAATATCGATCAGTTATCCTCGCGTAGCGTCGGTAACTTTTCTTGTATTTATAGATACAGAATCGAATGAGGATAGCATGGATATAGAAACAAGTGAACAAGAAGTTGGCACTCATGTAGACTATGCAATAGGTGATGAGGAACTGCCAAATCAATCCTTCCATTCATCTGAAAAAGAAGAAGAAATAGAAACTGACAATACTTCATCAAATTCTGAAGATGAATGCAATATAAATCAATTGCTTTGCAAGGCCTAATTTGACGTGCAATGGCGGGAGAAGAACTTTTGTGCAGGTATTAAACTTTCTCTTAAGACATTTTTGCTGACTGGAGTTAAATTTATTTCTATTGTGCCAGACTTTTCTCAGATAGTGTTGATCTCAAGCTCAACTATTCCAATCGCAATGAAAACATGGATATGATGTGAATCCTTGTTGTCGGCCGAGCTCGGGGCTGTAGAGAAAGTTATTTTATACGTATTAGTCCCTTTTAAAAAAGTGGTTTTTAAAAATGTAATTGTATTTCCTTCCGTAAATCTTGTTTTCTTTCGCAAATTTTTTAGCATCATCGTGTCTTTTCGGGAGTGTCATTTTCTGTGGACAAAGTGCGGGTGTCGTCATCAAATGAATAAATAAACCTTAATAAAAGATTCGCGTTTTCGGACTTGTCCCGTGGTAGCCGTTCTTTGTCGAACAAAATACACCTTAATCACTTAAACCTTAAAATTGCTATGAAACTAACATTGTTAATTAATCAAATAAAAATTGAATGGTTCTCGTCGTTGGAACTTGTTCAAGGAGATTAATGAATAATTTAAACAAAAGTAGCATTGCTGCCGCCTTTGATTCGCTCAGAGGGAATAATGCTGCTTAATTGAACATAAACTTAACTGTTCCCGTCCTTGAAATTTCTTCAAAGAGATTAATAAATAATTTAAACAAAAAATAAACTTAACTGTTCTCGAGTTTGAAATTTGCTCAGGAGGATTAACAGATAACTTAAACAAAAGTGACATTGCTACCGCCTTCGATTCGCTTAGAGGGAATAATGTTACTGAATTGAAAATATATTTTTGTCATAGTGCGCACGAAATGCGATTTTGCACTTCGTTTTTGGGGCGCCAAATTCCATTTTGCGCGCACCCGGGTGCAAAATAAAAAATTTATAAATTCACGTTTTAAACGCATTCATGAAAGTTTAGAATCATTTCAATCAAATTTTATTTCTCCCGTAGAATATTTTCATGTATCCCCACTCTTCATAAGATTTAAATGTTAATTTTTCTTATGATTTCCAACAATCTTTTTAATCGGGGGGGGGGGGGCTTCGCCTCCCCGAACCCCCCTTTCCCCACCTGATCACCCAACCCACGCCCAAATATCACTCTATACAAAATATATTAATATATAAACGGTTGGAGCATTTTGCGCGCACTATGAAAAAAAATGTCGTTCGTGTCACGGGCGCAACATTTCTCGCCCACGGGTGCTCTGGGAGGCTCGAGGGCCGGCGAAGCCGGCCCTCGAGCCTCCGATCACCCGCGTGCGCGAAATGTCATTTTGCGCCCTTGATGCGAAAAATACTATTAACTGCCCTTTTTTTTGATAATTCTCCAAAAAGATTAAAATACTGATAATAAAATATTATCGCTACCGCCTTTCACTTGGTCAGAGGGATTTTAATACTAGTCTAAGAAGTAAAATTTTAAATGAGTGGTCGTCCTTGAAGCAATAATTAAGAAATTTAATACCCTGAATTGAACAGGGATTTAAATAATACAAATTCGGAATGTGGCGTTGGATTTGTGAGACAAACGATCACCTACGGTTAAGTGTTCGTAGGCGTGTAAGCGCGTGTAATATTGCGTATTTTTTTTTTTTTTTTTTTTTTTTTTTTTTATTGCATAATTTTTACACTAATACAAAGGTGGGTTCTAATACGATTATTCACACAATATTGCATAATAGTTAATTTTATTCCATAGACGTTTTTCGTCTAACCGAAAAATCTCCAGAAAAGTTCACTTCGTATCAAGGAAAAAGACAAATTGAAAATTGAACGCATTGAAATGTATCATCACAAATCTTTATAACAATCCAAAACAAAAAAAAAAAAAGGAAAAAATATAGCGCTCCATTGATTCACAAATGTATGTCGAGACAACCCGTTCGTGTTCGCGAGACAAATCAAATAAGCGGACCCACGCTTCTGTACGTTCATTTTCTAACTACTAATTTTACCAACGACGTGATATACTTAAACATCCCGAAAGAAAGAGAGAAAATTCATTTTATACTTTACGTTCGACGTAGCGGAAATACTTTAACGTCAATGGTGTTGAATGGACGCGTGGTTGATGAATTCTGACTTCTTGGCGATTAGAATTTGTATCGTAACCGATCTGTCAATAAATTGCCGGCCTGCGCCGAACTCAACATCCTAATTGCCGGCCTGCGCCGAACTCAACATCCTAGACATCTCCTGCGTAGTGCACCAATTGCCACACGTACCAATGATCGTTTTCTTTTGGATACGATCTCTAATTTTCTCCAAATACAACTCGTCGACGCCAGAACTGAAAATGTCGCACGAACCCAGAATTCTGCTTTCGAAAGATAACGATATTCACTTTTATCTTTAGAGTGTTCACTCACCGGGACCCCGACCGGTTTGGTCGAAGTCGAAAAATAAACAGCGCCTTGTACATAAAATCAGGAATCTGCAAACGCCATTTTGATGAAGCACCGTCGGAGATTTTTGGCTGAACTTCTACGGGCAGGCTTTGCGTCGTCCTTCGTCAAATTTGCCGTCTCGTCGTAGATTCATACTACGTTCCGATTGAATAAAAAGAAAGAATAACTCGATCAATCTCGATTCGCGGCTACCTGATGAGTGTGTTCCCGTTTTTCGGGGGCGAAGCTCTTCCCTCAAGCGTTCCATTCCCCACCTTTCCTCTCTCCACTACAAACTATGCTTTCCGAAACGCGACTCGCGTTCTTTCTCTCTTTCTCTCGTTTTTCTCTCTTTCTCGCCTTAAGTTAAACTATATTTACAGTCTACCAACGCACATACACATACATATACATACATCATTGGTCGTTACATTACACACTCCCCCCTTTCGAGTATACGCGATTCGCGCGATTGCTCGAAACTTTCAAACAAACAAAACGCATTCCCATCATCGTCAAATCGAATTCCAAAACTTACCGCTAGATCAAATAAAGACTAGAAAAAAAAAAATCCACAGATGAGACGCTCGCCAATCAAATAGCTACATGTACGATATACGTTTTCAAGATATTCCCAAGCCACCCCCTCACCGATCAACATCTGCAGGGCGGCTTACATATTTACGCAAATTAAACTGATTATATATTCCCTTAACTCTATCTTTGTTAATTTCTTTCAATTCAAAACTATTATTATCGAACGAATGGGAAATACGATACGGACCCTCAAAAAGACGAAAGAACTTTTTTGTTACCCGTTCAGTAGCTTTAGATAGGTGAGGTACCCGAATTAAAACGAAATCACCCACCTTTAATTGTATTCGCGTAATATTCTTTTGGTACTTTTTTCGCTGCTCAAATTTCAGTCGCATCCTATCCCTCGCCAACACGTGCATCTTTTCATAATCAATACCCTCACTGTCCGGATACTGTAATAGCGAACGAATTTTATCATTAGGCTTAATACTAAAATGCATTTCGAGGGGAGTAAAACCTGTACTGCTGTGCGTCGTTACATTCAGCAGATCTTCAATAGTACGTACATATTTCGCCCAGCTAGTATGCAAATCCGCAACGTACAAACGAAAATGTTTTCCCAACTCTCGCATAATACGTTCACTAGGGTTGCTCTGTGGGTGGCGCACCGATGAATAGCACACCTTTATACCGCACTCACTTAAAGCACCTTTCCATTTTTTAGATCTAAACTGGGACCCATTGTCTGATAAGATATTAGCTGGTTTTCCCATATTAGGAATATAATCCTTTACTAATCGATTCACAGACGCAGCGGCTGTCGCTTTCTTTAGCATATACAATTTAACGAATTTAGTATAGACATCTAACATAACAAGGATAAATTGCACTCCACCCACAGATGATGGTAACGGACCATAGTAATCAACCGCAACTAATTCGTTTTTTCCTTTAGGCTCAATCATCTGATATTTACCCTGCATGCCACAATTCAGATTTTTAATTCGCTGACAAAGGTCGCATGATAAAATAAAACGCTTTACAAAACGATACATTCCCTTCCAAAAATATGAACCCTTCAGATATGCATATGTTTTGAAGATACCCGCATGACCTAGCGTTTCATGAACGGCATTTACTAAAGCGATTGCTAATTCATCGGGAACCACAATTTGCCAATTTCCTTCCCTCGAATTTCGGCGAAAAAGAACGTCCTCAAACAGAATGTAATGTTCGACCTCTCGTATTCGACATTGTTCTCGAATCTGTTTCAATACAACATCTTTTTCCTGGAAATCCTTAATTCTCATCATTTGAGATTTTAAATTATTATCCCCTTTAAACGAATCAATCCACAGCAAGTTTTTTCGATATAGCTCCTTATCATTTATCAATTTCAAAGGAGCTCGCAACATAGATATCATATATCTCTTTGAAACCTCCTCGTGGAATTTCCCATCAGGATGTCGACTAAAGAAGTCGGCCACCCGATTCTCCTTACCAGAACAATGATCAATCGAGAATGAAAATCGTTGTAAAATTAAATTCCATCGAATTAGCCTTGGACTGAGAAACGGAGTGTCGGCTAAAAACGTCAAAGATTTATGATCGGTGAGGATCTGAAACTTCCTTCCAATCAAATAAGTCCTCAACTTAGTAACGGAATAAACGATGGCCAACAATTCCTTCTCAGTTGCCGTGTAATTGACCTCATGATTGCTAAGACAACGACTAACTATCGAAATTACCAAATGATAACCATCCCGATCAACTTGATACAATACACCACTCACGCCCGTATCAGATCCATCAGTTTGCAATACGAATTCAAGATCTAAATTCACGTGATTCAACATTATTGCGTTTGCGAAATTATATTTCAGCTCCGCAAATGCCCTGGAGTGTTGTGGTCCCCAAATCCATTTGCTTTTAGAACCCAATATATCCCGAAACGGTTCTATGAAATGCGCATGTTTGAATACAAACTGCCGATAATACGTGCAGATCCCCAAAAAACGTTGCAACTGTTGAAGATTTTTCGGCTCTTCGAAATCGCGTATCATATTCAATTTATCAGGATTAGGCTTCACACCGTTTATCGATAGCTCATAACCCACAAAATTAACTTTACTAGCAAAGAAAGTCGTTTTGTCTAGCCTCAGAGTAAAATTTTCTCTTTGCAGAATCTCAAATATGGAATTTAAGTTAGCAAGATGCGAAACAAAATCCCGCGAACCGACCACCAAATCATCAATATATTTCGATAGAAACTTGTCGACTCCGGGTCCCAATGCATCCGACATTGCACGGATAAAACCCGCACCAGCCGTTTTAAGCCCAAACGGCATTCGTCGAAACTGGTACAGATCGGTGCCGACTCGAAATGCTGTCAAATGACGCGACTCGGGATGCAACTCGATTTGCCAATAACCGTCGGCTAAATCAGTGGAGGTAAGATATTTGACGTCGTGAAAGCGTTGGATTATGTCACAAATCAAAGGTGGAGTTTCCTGATGGTCCTCAATTTGTTCATTCAGAAAACGGGCGTCTAAACACACACGCAACGTTCCGTCTTTTTTACGGACCAATCTTAGCGGGTTACAATATCCGCTCTCCGATCGCTCGATCACCCCCGTCTCAACCATCTTTGATATTACCTCTTGCAATTCCTCTCTCAACGTGATCGGCACCGGGTACGACCGACGAACTACGGCATCCTTGTTTTTTAAGCGAATTTTATGCTTATATTTACCGGCAGGCTGATGCTTAACCGAAAATAACTTTTTAAATTTCAATAAAAACTGAATAAATGTCTTCCGCTCTTCATGTGACAATTCTTCAAGATCATTTGCAATATTATGAACATCACGTGAATAACGTTCATCCTCTCCTTCAGCATACAAATGATTCATCCTACATATCATAGGTTCATTACTAATATCAACTTCATCAAAAATACCGAAACAATCACTGGACAAGGATCCCGCTTCGTCACACCCAGAATCACCGTTTTCCACGTGAGAGACACAATCTTTTTTAACAATACCTTGATTATCCTCACCTTCATCAAATAATTCAATTAATATCCCATCATCATCATCACTATTATCGATCGACTCACGATTGGCCATGCGTCTCCGATTTTTACCCAAATCCAATTCGATATCGCGAAGTTGATCTTTACAAATACGCAACTCCTTTTTTTTTAATTTATTAATTTTTTCGCCATTTTTGGACTTCGCATGTAAAACCTGTTCAAAATCATCAACTGTGCAACAAACTTCAATGTCGTTAACGTTATTATCAGAATCAATTTCTATTAATCGTTCTTCATTTTCATTAAACATTTGAGAAGCATCATAATAATCATCTTCATTCGCATCAACATGAACATCAACAACAATTTCTACGCAATTATTTCTAATATTATTAACATCAATTACATCTTCAACACCTTCATCAGCATATATCATTTCAGCCGACTCATTTTCACCATCATCAACCATTTTTTTATCATCATTACATATTTTGTCATCAATTTCTAAAATATTATCATCAATTTCTACAATATTATCACTAGGCAATAAATCCGTTTTCTCAGACATAGAAACTTTATTTTCATTAATAAAATCAATCGCAGAATTATTAACACACCTAATGATTTGAACAAATATTACATCTTCCTCTTGCGAAAAAACTACCCTTTCTGGCGCCTTTGTCGAAAACGCAATGAATTTTTTATCAATTAGCTCATTACCAATTAAAATTTGACACGCACGGTAATCAATCACTACACCATTTTTCCTCAACCAATCGTTACCTAATATCATGGGAGATGTAAGATGCGGAATGATTAAACAAGTGGTTGGAATACTACACGTTCCTAAAACTAACTCTAACCAAATCTGTTTTCGAACCGTCGTGGGTTTCTTTCCGATGGCTGTCAATACCACAAGACCCGAAACTGGCAAAATTCGTAATTTATTATACTTATCAAAATACTCAAACATTTCTTGGGAGATACAAGTAATTTGACTCCCAGTGTCCACAAGAGCCAAAATCGGAGTATTGAAAATATTCACCGTAAGTCTAGGACAATTTTCAATCCCATCATTTTTTTTCACATTTTCGGCATTGACACCATCCAAATCCGTGTTAAGATCCTCAAAAAAATCAAAATTTTCGCACCATGCCGGATCTTTTCTCAAAGTGCGACATATCAGTTTAACGATCCGGGAGATGCACGCGTCTGCGATGGAACAGCATACTCTGAACCAGCGACAAAGTTAACTCTACTCGTATTGATAGCGGGCGGGGGGTTACGCACATCCGGCAAAGTCAAAATATTATTCATTCCCGAATTTTGAGGAACTTCGTTATTTAAATCACGGTGATAATTTAACATCGGTCTCGTACCATCATTCGGATTTACGGTATATGAATTAGATCGAGGTGACATATAAGGGGCCGATCGAATCGCAGAAATTGAGTTCCGCGCATAATTTCCAGAATTTTCTTGTTTATACATTTTACGCATTTGAGGATTTTGCGAACGACCATTATCACGATCACGCAACTGATCCCTTTGATTAAAAGATCCACCTTGCCGCGCATGACTAGACTCTTTCTCTCTTTGCAACATATCAAATTTATTTAACGTTTTGCGCAATAATTTCTTCATTATCGTAATCTAATAGAAGCATTTTTTCGCGAAAATAAAAAGGTAGTTGTTGAATGATGTGAAAATGCAACGTAATTTTTTTTAACGGCGGCTCAAAACATCTAGCTTTTTTTATTTGGTCATAAAAATAGTCCTGAAGAGTCATGCCCTGATTACCGACATATTTTCGTGCAAACCAATTCGTCTGATTGTTGGTCTTGACCATATCCGAATCAAAATGCTCCAAAAATTTTTGTTGAAATTGAACAAAAAGAATTAAAAACTCGCGATTCGTACCATCGATAAGCACGACCGCCCAATTGAGAACCGACTAACATTAACTTCATTTCATCATCAATCTTTTTTATCGTACAATACCTCCCAAAACGCTCAAGAAATTCACTAGGATTTTCATGAGAATTTGCGTTATATTTTGGTAAAGGAATTTCAATATTAACTGCTTTCATATTTTGCATAAAGCGATCCATTATGTCAACACTAGTAGGACCATTTTCAATTACGCGAATTTGTGACATTAAAGCGTCTCTATTTAATTGACTAGCATCGTTCTGTACCCTAATATTTTCATGGCGAGCCTCCCTATCAATATTTACATTATTTATTTCTTTATTTAATTGTTCAATTCGACGCTTCAAATGATCATTTTCATTTTGTATTAATTGAACATTATTTTGTTGATGATGATTTTTAACAAATTCATGAAACATAGCATCTCGAACTTGACTTTCTTTTCTCAATGTGTGTATTTCTTCTAACAACACACGATAAACAGATTCGTTATTTGACGCGCCATTAGCACCCTTGTTTACATTCTCGGATGATAATAGATCCTGGTGTTCGTTATTACTTTCTTCAAACGTTTCTATCAACGGTCTATTTTCATCGTCTTCCGTATCGTCATTAAATTCATTATTTATTTCAATATTATTTTCATTTTCAACAGTTGTTATTATTTTTCTAGGTCTACCGCGTTTAGGCGGAGTATGTTTCACCGGATTCATAACAACGGTTCTCAGAATCAAAACAAACGAAATGTAAACAATACGCGCTCTCTAAAAGTGTTCGAAATTATATGCTTGATAAATATAAAATACGTTACATACAATATTAAAAATATGCGTTCAATTTATCCTGTCTTTTCCCCACCAGGGATGCCAATTATGTAATATTGCGTATTTTTTTTTTTTTTTTTTTGTTTTTTTTTTTTATTTCATAATTTTTACACTAATACAAAGGTGGGTTCTAATACGATTATTCACACAATATTGCATAATAGTTAATTTTATTCCATAGACGTTTTTCGTCTAACCGAAAAATCTCCAGAAAAGTTCACTTCGTATCAAGGAAAAAGACAAATTGAAAATTGAACGCATTGAAATGTATCATCACAAATCTTTATAACAATCCAAAACAAAAAAAAAAAAGGAAAAAATATAGCGCTCCATTGATTCACAAATGTATGTCGAGACAACCCGTTCGTGTTCGCGAGACAAATCAAATAAGCGGACCCACGCTTCTGTACGTTCATTTTCTAACTACTAATTTTACCAACGACGTGATATACTTAAACATCCCGAAAGAAAGAGAGAAAATTCATTTTATACTTTACGTTCGACGTAGCGGAAATACTTTAACGTCAATGGTGTTGAATGGACGCGTGGTTGATGAATTCTGACTTCTTGGCGATTAGAATTTGTATCGTAACCGATCTGTCAATAAATTGCCGGCCTGCGCCGAACTCAACATCCTAATTGCCGGCCTGCGCCGAACTCAACATCCTAGACATCTCCTGCGTAGTGCACCAATTGCCACACGTACCAATGATCGTTTTCTTTTGGATACGATCTCTAATTTTCTCCAAATACAACTCGTCGACGCCAGAACTGAAAATGTCGCACGAACCCAGAATTCTGCTTTCGAAAGATAACGATATTCACTTTTATCTTTAGAGTGTTCACTCACCGGGACCCCGACCGGTTTGGTCGAAGTCGAAAAATAAACAGCGCCTTGTACATAAAATCAGGAATCTGCAAACGCCATTTTGATGAAGCACCGTCGGAGATTTTTGGCTGAACTTCTACGGGCAGGCTTTGCGTCGTCCTTCGTCAAATTTGCCGTCTCGTCGTAGATTCATACTACGTTCCGATTGAATAAAAAGAAAGAATAACTCGATCAATCTCGATTCGCGGCTACCTGATGAGTGTGTTCCCGTTTTTCGGGGGCGAAGCTCTTCCCTCAAGCGTTCCATTCCCCACCTTTCCTCTCTCCACTACAAACTATGCTTTCCGAAACGCGACTCGCGTTCTTTCTCTCTTTCTCTCGTTTTTCTCTCTTTCTCGCCTTAAGTTAAACTATATTTACAGTCTACCAACGCACATACACATACATATACATACATCATTGGTCGTTACATTACACGCGGTTTCCGAGGATGCATGTCTAAGCAACGCGTGTTCGAAAAATCATTCGACATGACCATAGGTTCACATTAAAACGAAGATCGAATAAAGCGACAAAAAGGGGTGAGTAGGTTCGACTAGTCGGTACCGGATTGAGTGGACGGGTTACATCCCTTTCGCGGTGGTTCCGGCATGATTGGAACGGATAGGAATCTGGGTTACCGATACCTGTGAAGGTGCTTAGAACTGCTGAATTGTTATTTTTCTTTATGAATAAAATTAAATTATTACGATAGGTTTTGTTTAAAATGCACAATTAAAGCGGTTTTACACCGGGCTTTAGACCTACCAACGAAAAAAAAAACGGAAGTTGTTCAAAACCTGGATAACCTCTTCCCCAAATATGCAAGAAACTTACGGAGGGAATATCAAAGTTCTCCTAGAGACCTCAGCGTTTCGAATCTATTTTGATCCCTCTCTAGGATTAGAAGATATTATCTTTATCTTCATGATCAAATGTAAATTATATTTAAAACAAAGAAATTTACTTTAATTCAATGGATTTAAAAATTATTTTGGAATTTTGTATGTATCCCAATCTTCAACAATTTGCAATTTCTTCATTTATACTTGCAACATTAAATTGTATTATTTTTATACAGTTCAACTAAAAATTGTAATAAATAATAACATATTTCAAGCAATGCATGAAAATATTATTTTTTGAAAAAACGTTTTTCAGTGTTTCGATGTTTCTGGCAATTTTTATTCAAAGTAAGGTCAATTTTTTTTGTCCACAATAAAATCCCCCTCTGAAAAAAAACGAAAATCTACAATTTTAACACGAGATTTTTCGATTGAAGTTACAGGTTATTTTTCGGTTTTATGTCAACATATTTTTTTTTAAATTACAGCATGTTTTGGGACATAAAAGTTTCCACCAAATTTGGTAAAAAAATTGCTTTTAATCGAGAAAATTAATGAAAACGAAAAAAACAGTCATGTGATAAATGATATATACAAAATTTTTAGATCTTTTTAATATCTACAACTTTTTCTTAAAACACTTTTCGATCCAAAATTAACTTTTGACAGAAATCACAATAAACCACTTGACACCCCTAAAAGTCATCCTAAAATACATCTCATCGAATTGCATTTTTTCCCGCATTCAGTGCAAAGGATAAGGACATAGGATTTTCCCACGCTTTAATGACGATTTTGTCTATTCGCAGGTCGGCTATCGGATGGAGAAATACAGGACAATGACATTAACAGTGCGGGACATAACTAGGCAGACACACAACACCCACCCAGAGCCAGTCCCCCCTCCCCAATATCGGTATCACCAACAGATTCGGCGGTCTGTGCCGTAGCGAGTACGATGCAGAAATTATCCCATCTTTATCCGAGATAAGACCAACGACGTACTGACCGCGGATAAGACGCTGACAGTACCGATAATTGCCGCCGGGGGTCGGCAGCGGTCCCAAATTCATACCTTCGCCCAGCAAGGTTCCCTGATTATTCCATAAACCCGCATCCAGTGCAAAATGTATATGTAATCTAATCTTCCATTTCCACCCAGAGTCGTCCCGTTACTAATTTTTCCCGTTTTTGATCTCTTTAACGCATAATGGCACTGGTCTAAGTATGGGGTGGACTCAAAAATTGTTTAGTATATTAAAACTGTCAAAAAATAGAAATATTTCAAGTTCATCTTTAATTAATAATTAAATTTACAGGACACATTCATGCCAATATTCATTGTCTGAATACAAACTCACCATGTTGTCCACTGTTCCACCCACAAAGTTGAAATGTTTTATTTCCACTTCTCACCTGAAAATACACATGTACTAATTAATATACTTTTCAAATACTTATATTTCAATTGTTCTCTCGATATAAAATGAATTTAGTCTATAAATGAAAACGTTCAATTATTCCCTTGCACATACGCATTTCACGCAAATGTATTAAAATTGACTTATAATATACTTCAATATATGGCAGCACGGTGATACAATTTTCTTTCAATTGAATATTCGAATAAAAAGTGCATAAAATATAGAACTTTCTGTGGAAAGTTTATTCTAAAGTGAACGGTAGTAGGTCTCTTAAATCTTAGCAACGTAATTTATCCAATTAATGATAAAAAATTAATTTTTACCAGTGTTTACATAACTATAGTATCTATTTGACTGCACTACCAATATTTATTGAAAAACATAAAATAGTATTTTTCGATACAAGACGGTAAATATTTTATCTGCGAATGTGTGTGTTGCCGGCCGAGCCAAAGGCAAGGTCGCCATTCACATTTACAGAAAAAACATTTACCCACATATGCCGAAATATAGTTTATGTTGCATGCGTGTGTAAAATGCGCCGAAAAAAATCCAAAAGTGTGGAAAATAGCATTTTCCTATTATATTGCGCAAAGTTCGATTTTGCGTACGTATTTGCGTGTGCAAAGTACCACTTTCCCACACTTTAGTAATCTTATAGTTATCGCGACTCGTGATTTTATACCCGTGAAGTGGATTCGGCACGATTTTATCAACCGCAAATGCGTCGATTCGCTTATGAAGCTCCCGAAAATCTGCCAATTTCGGAAATGAGGTACGCAAATATCGGAACGGAGAGCGGCATTCTTATAAACTAAATACATCTATTGTTTCTCAACATTGTCCCAATAGGTATCCCAACTTATATTAAATTTAGATACATGTCGGAAAAGAATTCAGTACTTAGTAATATTATAATGCGGTAATGTAGAAATATGTATATCCAAACATCACCGCCCACCTTGCGCCGACCATGAGCGCAATTTTAAACACGACAGATCGGCTATTAGATTAGGCAAATTGGTTCATTTTATAAAGATCAACTGGAAGCAGAACCAACTTCGAAATTGATCGAAGTTATGATGATTTAACCGTTTTGACGTCTACGACACGAACGAGACCATCATGTTCGGCGTGACATTTAGTAACGCGTGCTAGAGCCCATTCAATGGGCGGAAGTTGTGAATCTCGTAAAAGAACCATCTGCTCAACATTCAACTTCACATTGGTTGTTGGTTTTAGCCATTTGGAACGATGGTGGCAAGAAGTGAGATAATCTCGCGACCATTATGCCCAAAATTGTTCCCGCATTTGTTGAATACATTGCCATCGAGTTAAGCGATTACGCGAGATATCTAGAATAGCCGCAGAAGGGATAGCAGTTATAGGGCCGCCGATACGGAAATGAGCCGGGGTTAAAACATCCCGACTCTTAATATTGTCGTTTAATGGAGAAAACGGCCTAGAGTTGAGGCACGCCTCGATACGACAGAGAAGAGTGTACAGTTCCTCGAAAGTCGGTGTTTTGTCCCAAATGATCCGGTAAAAGTGACGCTTCATCGACTTCACACACAATCATGGTACGAGGTAAACCTCGTCGCGAGCAAAATCGGTTATACGCGGCCAGAACCGCGGCAGAGGAGTAGTCGCAGACGAGTTCCAAATGAATGTCTTTGACTGCCATACAAACAAAGACGGCTATAAACCCTAGTCGAGAACGTACTCCGCTTGGTTATCCAGGAACGGATTTAGGTAACGAAGTGGGCTACAACGAGACAAAGTATTATTTGGCGTGATTCTACGAGAACCATAAAAAAATAATGGACTTTCCTGTAATATAGCCAGTTCGTCAGGAAACTGCTGTTTTTACAAGACTGCAAAGATTTTATTTGTGGCACGATTGAGCTCTACGGCTTTTAAAACAACCTTGTGGTCAGATTGAGATGAAGGCGTTCCATACTTCCAACGCAATATCCATGCAAATACACGAATCATGCGAATCATCTGACGTGTTGGACAGGTGTGCGAAGACAACCTTAGCTTCGAGATCTGCATCATCTGGTAATGGTGGTTCTTGACTGGGCCACAGTTCTTCAGGAGTGCTTAGCCAAAAAGGGCCATTCCACCACAGCGAACGGGATTCGTAGAATTGTAGAGAGTCTTCGTTCAAGGGAAATGGAACTATTTATTCACGTGAACGCGTGTCGCTGAAATTCAGGGGTGAGGGATGCGTCAATGGGATACGCACCACATATTGCCCATCAGCTGTTGGCGAATGTGAAGATCGAAAATGCTCTTCACATTTGAGCTCTTCAGATGAGAGCGGGTGAGAAGTGGAAATCTTCTCGATTTCCCAGAATCGAGACATTGACAAATTTAACTCGTCCATTTGTATATGATGGATGTATACTGATTTATGATCGTGCTTACCCTGCGAATTCGTAACTGCCGATATCGCCCGTCCAAACACGGTATTAATCGCAACTGGTTCTTCCGTATCTCCTCGTCGAATTCCATGACGAAGCAGATATGGATAGAGATCAGACCCGATGATCATATGAATGGATGTATCATCGGTAGGGCACGGATCAGCGAGAGACAACCCGTGTAAGTGATCACATTTCAATACTGGGTAAGGAAATTTCAGGACAAATGAAGTTAACGATTTTAAAATATATGAATCGGTAGAAAACACGGCCGAATCATTATTTGACGAACTAATTTGTATTGGAACAACGCGATTTACAACCTCTGTCGGTTTTTTCCCGAGCCCAGTTACAGTAGCGGATGCGGGGTAGGTACGCGTGCCTACAGCATTGACTACCTTTGCCGATACGAATGTATGAGTGGCGGCATGGTCAAGGAGAGCGCGTACTCGCACAAGACGTTGAGATGGGGATGAAATACATAACAATGCAGTGGCTAATACGACGTGAACAGCCTGTACACCTGTTACGTGGTATGATTGAACAAGATTGTTATCAATTTGTACATCATTCGCGGGTGAAGTACTAGCGGATGACTCATTTAAAACGCGTGCATCGGATGCATTTTTTACCGATTCTTTGTGAAGTGTCGAATGGTATCGTATGCCCCACACGAAGCAAGTGCGTTTGCTTGGACATTTACGATTATTATGAGTCGCAGATAGACAATTCGAACATAAATTGTGTAATTTTACCAAATCCCATCGTTGGGATATGGAACTTGACACAAATTTCGAACATTTGTAGACTGAATGTTTTTCTGAACAAACCGGACATTTAACTGCACTTGCGGCATCTGCAAAATACATTTGTGCATTAGAAGTATGAGGGTGTTTCGATCCCGGCTTTGATGCGTAGTTTACCTTTTGTGAAGGTATCGAGCGAGACTTAGACATCGTGTCTTACTTACCCGCAAGGTCGGATGCTTCAAGCGCACGTATTCTAGCATTCAGGAATTTTTCAAAGTCATTAAAATTCGGAAATTCCTCGTTGTCTTGAATATTTAATTCCTATGCTTTGCGCGTCTTTGAGTCCACCCGTTGGAGCAAAAAAAATATTAGAACGTCATCGGAAACGGGCGGTTTAAGACATTTCAGAGCCTCGGTCGATTCCTTCAAGGAATCCATAAGTTTTCTAAGCACGGGCGACGAATTAGTGCGCGTAATCGATTTTAAAGAAAACAATTTTGATAAATGAATATTTAGTAAAAGACGTTTATTCGAATATCTATCTGATGAAAGTTTGCAAATTATCATAACTTGGATCATTGATAAAAATTGTATGAAAATAATCGCTAAATTCTTCCCAATATGCATAATCACTCGAAAACCGCGGTAAATGTAACGGTGGTACTTGCGCAATTCGATATTGATGCTTTGTAGCAATTCCAGTCGGTGCCGGTATCGAGGTTTGACTCTGAGGTGGCTCGAACAGGATTTCCTTCAGTGCACCAAGAGTGTCGACGCCCACTAATCCATTTTCACGTACGGATCATCGATGAAATAAGAGTCAGCCATACAGTGAGGCACTTGAGAATAATTCATAATTGAATAATGCAATGAAATGCATTTAGTCCACAGGCTTTGCATATAATCGAGTCTTGAAGCAGCTTGAGAATTCCGCAAAACACCATTATCCACCATGGCAGCCTCATACGAATAACGGTCACAGCCACACGTGTTCGCCGGGTAACAAAATGGACGCTGAGCTACCCACGCGGTTCGTGTACAATTTGGAGACTCCGAAACTTCAGTCAGTCCATGGGAATCCCGATCGAGTTCCTAATATGAATATTTCATGGCAGAGTCCGATTTAATAATCCATCGCACGTTTCGAATTGACGGACTTGCCATTTCGAACGGTTTAAACAAATAAATCGGTTGACCTGCTCGACCTGCCCGTTCCCCCAAGGAGATGCGAATGCTGTGAACCTATGGTAAAATTCGAATAAGTTTTGCCGAAGCATAATAATTTCCTTCTTTACCGCTTATTAAATAATTAAATTAAATGAATTTATTTCTTGGTCTTGACGGTATATTTACGAGGGGTAATTAAAATCATAAATAATCCTTTTGGGTTTGCGATGGAACCACTATTTGTTTATCAAAATATGAATTTATATGTATGTACATAAATAGATAGCCAGAAAGATGTGAAATCATCACTACCAGAAATCCCGATTTTACTTGCTGTATATATTTAATTTCTATGAAACGATCGTATATGGGTTCTGTTTCCCTCTAGTGACGACAATTGTAATCAAATGCCTATTACTTAAAGATTAACGAACTTTTGTTAAAAATATGTTTCGTCCCAGGATCCCGTTTGGACTCATCAGTAAGGCGAACGAGGATCCCTGCCCTAGACATACTAAAACCAAAATTCGTTATAAAAATTATTAAGCTAAGATTTTAAATAACATTAGTAGGGGAGAAACCTACTAAGGCTACTTTAGTACATATCGACTAATTGGTAAACGAGATATCGTTTTACCCAGTGCGTATATGCATTATTTTCCCGTTTTAAAATACGAATAAGTTTTGCCGAAGCATAATAATGGTAAAATTCTTGTGATTTGACAAAATTCTTAAACTCTCTTGAATCGAAAGCCCTGCCCCTATCGGTAATTAGGTGCTTCGGTATTCCAAATATTTGGAATAAAGATAACAGATGAGCTACGACTTCCTGACTGTTCGTCGTCTTAGTTGCCACAAGTGAATTGCACACATTTGATGCAATTATCAATGTGATTTTTCACTTTATATTTTAGGTTAGGTAACCAATAATGCTCAAGGATCCCCCTTACTGATTTATCAACCCCTACGTGGCCCACCTCATCGTGATAAATACGAATTACGTTTCCTATCATCGTTTTCGGTGCCACAAATAATTGACGATCATCCAGCTTTTTAAAAACTAAACCATTTACTAAGGAAAATCTATCGCTACCCTTCATCTCTATTGTCTCCGCTAATTTACATAGGTTCACATCAGACAGCTGCCGATACATTAACTCCTCCTTAATTTATCGAATATACCACTCGACTCAAAGCATCAACGTGGGTCATCTTTTTACCTTCGTGATGCTTCAACTCGAACCAGTAATTTTGAAGGACCCTGAAGTTAGCGGCCAATTCGTGGGAGCGCTGGCCACCAGGGTTCTCGATTTTAAAAGTTGAAAAACGTTTTAGGCAACGGCCGCTTCGTACGATTTTGATTCCTGACATTGTTGGCAGCCTATATAAAAATTTTAAATATTCCCTGATGCCGCCGAGATAGTAAAATGGGTAAAAGTTGCCCCAAATTTCCATAACAGCCGATTTCAAAATTTTAAGACTTGAAAAACGTTTTGTACCACGGACGCTTCATACGATTTTGATTCCTGACATTGTTGGCACCCTATATAGAAATTTCCAATATCCCCTGATCCCGCCGAGGTAGTAAAATGGGGAAAAGTTTAAAATTTAGAAATCGGCTGTTATAGAGATTTGGGGCAACTTTTCCCCATTTTACTACCTCGGCGGGGTCAGGGGTTATTGGAAATTTCTATATAGGGTGCCAACAATGCCAGGAATCAAAATCATACCCAGCGGACGTGGCACAAAATGTTTTCAAGTCTTAAAATTTCGAAATCGGCTGTTACAGTGATTTGGAGAAACTTTTCCCCATTTTGCTAACTCAACGGGGTCAGGGGAGATTGGAAATTCCTATACTGGCTGTCAACAATGTCAGGAATCAAAATCGTATGAAGCGACCGTGGCACAAAACGTTTTTACGCTCTCAAAATTTCGAAATCGGCTAATATAGAGATTTGGGGCAACTTGTACCCATTTTACTACCTCGGCAAGGTCAGGGGCATAAAATTTAAAATTCGTGTTGAAGGAATCGCATCAAGACCAGTTATGACGTGCTCAATTTCGACGTACGAAAGACACAGCTCCGAGCGCTGGGACTTGCAAAACGGCGAATCCACGCGAAGTTCTTTAAACAATAATTAATTACTTAACACGGGTGTCCCCTGAGGATTTTAAGATCGAAAAAAATGGTGAAGAAAATGGTAAAATTGCAGAAGAACTGCCCCACCCCAAAAATGAAATGTGCCAGATGTTTTTTATGTATTTTGGGCTGCTGATAAAGAATATCGCAATAAAATTTGGCGGTCGGACATATTGAAACCGCTATCTTGAAAAAATGGTCAAAAAACACGATTTTTTCCAGTTTTTTGCATTTATTTCGAAAAATACGCAACTTACGAAAAACCGTTTCAAATAAAAAATGTAGAGAATAAAATTCTGTACAAAAAAGGTTTTATGCATTTTCTTCGTATTACCAACGATAACCTTGCAAAAAAAGGAAAAACTTAGAATAAGCGGCATAATGGGTTCTGTTTAGCCTTGAATGCTGTCCGGAAAAATTCCCATGATCGTTACTCCGTGATATTTATTTCTACACATGAAAAATCGCAATGCGTGCTAACTCGCATCATGTACCTGGGGGGCTCTGTCCCCCAGACCCCCCCCCCCATAATACTAACCTAACCTCTAACCAATCACATTTGTGCCTAAAATCCCCTAACCTACGTGGAATCTCGATGATTCCAAACACACAAACATGAGACTCCAAGTAGGTTAGGGGATTTTAGGCACAAATGTGATTGGTTAGAGGTTAGGATTATGGGGGGGGGGGGGGGGAGTCTGGGGGCGGGGCTCTGCCCCCCAGGCACATGATGCGAATTAACACCCATTGCGAGTTTTCATTTGTAGAAATAAATATCAGGGAGTAAGGATCATGGGAATTTTTCCAGACAGCATTCAAGGCTAAACAGAACCCATTATGCCGCTTATTCTGAGGTTTATCCTTTTTTTTGCTAGGTTATCGTTGGTAATACGAAGAAAATGCATAAAACCTTTTTTGTACAGAATTTCAGTCTCTACATTTTTTATTTGAAACATTTTTCGTAAGTTGCGTATTTTTCGAAATAAATGCCAAAAACTAGAAAAAAATCGTGTTTTTTGACAGTTTTTTCAAGATAACGGTTTCAATATGTCCGACCTCCAAATTTTATTATCATATTCGTAATTAGGAGGCAAAAATACGTCAGAAAAATGTCGTATAATTAATTTTTTAGGTGGGGCAGTTCTTCTGCAATTTTACCAAGAAAATGGTTTGTGGGAAGCGATTCTACACATCTTCCCGAACATTTTCCCGCAAACCGCATGAATAGAGGAGCTCAGTTAAGATATTTATGAGCAAATTACGTTTTTGTGTAGAATAATTGATTATATCATAGTTGTCTTCTGACGATTTTAAGAATCAAAAAAGATAGTGGAAAAAATGAATTGTAGGAAGCGATTCTACACATTTTTTCGAAAATTGTCTCATAAATTGCATGCATAGAAGTGGTCCGTATAATTAATTATGAGGCGCTTATGAGGTAAACCCAATGAAATAACCAATAAAAATTCCGAAAAAATATTGAAATATGGAACTATTTATTTAACAGTAAATACAAGTCTTTTTTTTTCAAAAACATAAATATACATTAATATTTTAAATGTGTTTTGACGAAAAATCAACTACTGCGTCTCTTAATCTTTCTGGAAAGCTAGAATCGTCAATTAAATTGATTTTGTAGCGGTTCCAGTATTTTTTGAATTCGCGATGTTTCGCTTCGCTAGCCTGTTCAGACCATAACCCGAGACCTGAACAATTCATATATGTCACACATTCCTCAATATGGTTAAATAATATATGTATTTTTAATATTTCAGAAACATCAGTAGCAATGAAACTTTTTTTAAAGCCTCAATATATACATGCAGCGATTCAATATCTACTGGCTTGGTTGAAAAAGATCACTACAACTTTATCCATTGCTTTAAATGCATTGATAATAGGATGTAATCGAATTTTTCCGATATCTCTATAGGTTTCATAATCTTGCAACATATCAGCATTTCGCAATAGTTTTCGACAACCATTTCCCTCGAATATTTCACCATGATAATTTTTGGATATAATTTTTAGCTTTTTCGGCCAAATTAACGCTTTTTCTCTTCCCACTAGCTTAACCAGTCCATTCCAAAATAGATGTTTTACGAAACCCTGTAAGATACGAAGTTCCGGTACCGGACATTTATTAAGCACACAAAGACTAGTGTTTTCTTCAAATAAAGGAGAATGAATTGTACAAGAGGAAAATTTCGCATCTTTCTTATGTTTACCGAGGTCACAAAATTTCATATAATCTGCATTCAAATCACCGTAGGTTTTGAGTCTTCTAACTTCCTTATCCGCTTGTGAGGAATCAGTATCGGTACTTATGACAAAAAATGAACGGTTTTCTTCTTTGAGAGTGAAATCCTTACAACCTTTTTTTAAGTCCTTCAAAGAAATAAAACAATACGGACATGGATATGTTGACGAAGCAGTTTGCTGTCCATTGATAATTAACAAAAGTTTCAAATCGAACACAAATTTAAAGGAAATATTATTTATTTTTGTCAAATCAAACAATAACTTAGTATTTTCATAACTTTCTTTTATACTCGGAACAATGCACAGCATTATAACTTTGTAAACACTAGAGAGAGACGTGTGCTTAATCATGTATCCTTTATTGGTTGATTTTTTTGTCAATGTATCGTATCCATTTGATGCACTTTGATAAAATTCATTCACATAGTCTTCAGGAAAAATAGATAAGGATATTTTGAAAAACCCTTGCCCTCCATCAGCCATGACTTTAACTATATAATTACCAATAACATTCCGTTCAGTTAACACTGTTTCCAACAATTCTTCTGCATCGGCCCAGACTACCGGTCTACTTTCCTTGACTTTCGATATTTCAACCTCGAACTCAAAATTCCAATACTTATATACATTGTTGAATAGTTTAGACCTTTCTTTAATGTGCTCTCTATATTTGCTCGGAACAGATTTCTTACCAGCATGTGTCCTTAAGAAATTTGTCATTTTCTTCATATCTTTATTAGACATGCTCATATGACTCTGGTAATCATCTAAATCTTGGCTTGAAAATGTAAGATTAAGTTTTGTTTGCGGATTTAACTGAACCCTTAATCTCTTTGGACCGTATGTTTGCAATTCTATTTCATTTGTCGAATTTATAGGATTTTTATCACAATTTTACGTTTTAAAAAATCAATAGCTATTTTGTCTTTTACCGACTCGGGAATTGCGTCCACTAATTTCATTGTATTATCATGAATATCTTTAACACCAGAACACTTATGATATTTACCAGATCCATCTATTTCGCACAAACATTGTCTGCATATCATACCCAGATAACAAAATGATATCGCAATAAAATCACGATGAATTCACGCGTGAGAAATTCTATCACGGATGAATTCATGAACGCTGCGTAATGCGACGCGTATTGCGTCTCATAGTGAAATCACGCTCGTGATTTCACGTGAAATGCTTCTCATGAAGAGCTGACTATGAGTCCTCGTGTGCGTAGGTGTAGAAAAATCTGCCCATAAAAATCTATAATAAATAATAGGAAATATTCTTTTGGTTAATACGAAAGAATTATAAAATAAAATAGATTATTATATTCTGAAAGGATCATGGGGACTTCAATTACGATATGTGTCATTATAATTTATTCTGAATGGGCTGGGCTTCATAGTCGTGAATTGCAACTTAACCTCAAACTGACAAATCAGTAATTATACATTCTGTTATGTACTTTGATGTTGTCCAGATCTACTGTATTTTGCTTTTTATGTTTAAAAGGTATGTGATGTCATTTTACCATCGTACAACTTTGATATGGACGATAATGTAAACGAAAAAAAAACGTACTTAAGTTAAATTTACAACTATGAATCCGGGCCTAAAAAAATATATTCAAGCATTAATAAAAGTTTAATTGTCACTTCCTTCTAGGAATAAATAACTTTCATTTACTTTGTTAATAAATAAATACAAGAATACGCAATACAGCGTGTGTCACTCATGTGGGTTCACACAAAATTTGTAATGTTGCCAATAAATGCCGGGCGACATTTTCGTGTAGGTGGCGCCCCGCTCGAAGAGAGAATAGAGACCCTTCTAAGAGAGAAGACAGATAACGGGGCTCAAGTAATGCACCTATGCGCATGCGCATGTCACTCAGATGCGAATCACGATGAACTCACAATGCGCATCACGCTTGAATTCACTGTGATTCGGAGGTGAGAGACGTGCATGCGCAGCACGGAACTGCCTATCATGAAGGCTGCACAATGACATCATTTCGTGAATTCACGTCGTGAGCCCATCGTGAGTCGCACCCAATGTTATCTGGGTAGTAATATTGTCAGACGGTGCAGTAGTTGGAGTATCAGCAATTGGAAGTTGTTTGATGCCCGATGCCGTATACTGCCCATTTGAAGGAGTAATTTGGATATCAAAATCACATTTATGCCCTCTACCTTTTTGCCCTTTTACACGATTAGTAGTTTTTGCTTCTAAACAAATATAGCAGTTACAACATGAAGTACTCGTACTTCTTGTTTCTCTTTGTATCAGTAAATTTTCGTAATTGGGCATAATCGGTAATGTTTGCTTGAAATTACTTTTACCATATTCATGTAGTGTATTGCGACAAGAATTGCAAGTACTTAGTGGAAATCTCAAATCGCTGGTCTCAAAATTTTTATTGACGTACTTTGTAATCAACGCAGCACACGCGGCACTAATTTTATAGAAACTTATATTTTTATAACCCGGAAATATTTTTTTGCCGCAACAAGCACAAACTTTGGTTCTATTTTCTTCACGATTGTTTGCAAAAGGCATTGTTAACAGACCGATCTATACTAATTGATTGATAGGAACTAAGAAACAAATATTTACCCTGCACATAACAACATAATTATATACACAGTTATTTACACTTATGCCTTACAATGAAAATTTTATTCGTGTTTTATCTGGTTTAACATTGTAATGTTTATAAACAACGGTTAGGCCCCGGTAATATTGAAAAGTATTACTAAAAGTATTATTACTAAAAATATATTACATTACTATTATTATTAAAAATATTAGTATCTTATTTTATACTATAGTAGTATATAAATAATGAACTATAAACTCGGATGATTTGACTATTTTTTTAGTTCTTAAAAAAATCGTCAGAAGATAGCTATGATATAATCTGGAATTATTCTGACCAAAAACGTAATTTGCTCATAAATATCTTAACCGAGCTCCTCTACTCATGCGGTTTGCGGGAAAATGTTCGGAAAGATGTGTAGAATCGCTTCCCACAACCCATTTTCTTCACCATGTTTTTCGTTCTTAAAATCCTCAGGGGACACTCGTGTTAAAACGTTGTTAACGGGCCATTCTAAAATTTTGACAGTATTTTCTACATAGTTGAAGGAATATTTTTAATGCAAAAAAATTTTTAAAAATCATGCCGCTTTTCAGAAAATCGAATTTGTTTATAACATTTACCAAATAAATATGTCAAACATTTTTTTAACAACTTTTTTATATTTCATCGCAAAGCGTCAGTAAATACGAATATTCCATTCTAACAGATATTTTTTCTATATTCAAACAAATTTGAGTTACAGGGATTTAAAAACAATACTTTTTTATAACATCGTAAACTTTGAAAACTCATAACTCGAAAATTTTAGATATCATATTAAAATAAAAAAACACGTGCATTTTACTTTTTGTCTAAAATATAAAACAAAATATGCCGCAGAATTTAAAATTTTAATTGTAAATCTGACGTGGAATGACCTTTATACATATCCTTTTAAACAGAGATAAGCATTATTCAAACCTTAATAAACGACTAGGAATTTCATTGTAAATCACTTATTAAAGGGAAGTTATCGGTTGTAAAATAATACGAATTAATCTTAGAGAAAAGCTTGAATGATTTCCTTTCATGTAAAGAACGATTCATATTCAATTTAATGCTTATTAGAAAGTGGTTTGAACCACGAGGTTCGTCGAATATTTGATACTCGACATGATCTGGAAGAGATAGAGATGCAATAATTAGGTTAATGGTTGACTTCTTTCTTCTGGCAACTCCGTGAATAAGTGAATTGAGGTTATGAAAATAGATTATGGGTTAAAATAATAAGAATTGAAATTACTAAGCAAGATGCTGGATTCGTCACTTATTAAATGATTTCTTTTGATTATTAAACTTATTCTGAAAAATTTACAGAAGGATGAATATGCGGAGGTTTGTAACGAGTTATTAAGTTGAAATTCTGATTTGTGGAATATACCTTGATGCCGTCCGAATTCAACCTCCTCTAGGTTGGAAGAAGGAATACACAGCATTTGAAAGTCTACTTCATCTTTAACTATGAAAATAATACCTCCACCTAATGCATCTGGACGATCTATATAACTCGATGTATATTGTGCCCAGTCAAAGAAATGAAGGGTCATTATTAAACCATGTTTCAACATCGACAAAAATATTAAAGTCTTCAATTATCTTTTCGAGTTCATGTTTTTCAGAATGTATACTATAATGCGTCTTTTACGGAGTTTCTTGATTTTACGGCCGTCCACCTCCCGTGAAGCGGGCTTCGGAGTTTTCCTGTTGAAAACTCCGCGCCAGGTGGATGACACGCCACTCAGCTCGGCTAGCTGAATTTAACGCACTCCCGAAGGGCACGAAACTCGCCCACAGGGGGACGGCTCCTGTCTGCTGCCGCACCGGAAAAGGTATTCCCGAAAGGATCTGCGGCGGCACCGCACACTGCCCGCACAAGGTAGGAAAGAAACTGTGGCACGAAACAATAAGAAGAATAACAATTTTATTATTAAAAAAAAGATATCGGGGCCTTCATTTTCACTTTTATTACCACGATTTCAAATATATGACCCAAGGCTTACATTTTTCGTTGACACTCGTTGGCTTTTCCACCCTCTACCAGTTCCTTAACATCTTCTCCATGATGGCTGTTGGGGTCGCTTCCTCTCGTGTTAACAACTTCCTTGGTACTCGCGCCTCTCAACACTACTTCTTACTTTTCTACAATCTACTTCCGAACCGACGCGATACAAAGGTTTTCGCTGCTGCCTCGTTTACGGCTCGAGACGTACTCCAACTCATTGCTAACAATAAACGACTTATTAATAATATGCAATCTCACGATCGCGACATAACTTGTCCCCACGAATGTAACGTCCCGTTACAATACTTCTAAAGTTCTAAAATAAGATTGAAGGTCTTATTATTATTGAATTATTTTTGTCTTTATATATAATTTTTTTTATTTGTTTGTTGTTCTTCTTCGTTTTCAGGGATACCCTTATTTAATCTTTTTAACATTGACTTAAATTGGCTTTTTAGTTTGTTATCTTGGACCCTGATTTCTATCACCACCAGCCACTCTATCAAGGCAACGGTATCAGAAGTGAACTCTTGGCTGATGCATAAAACGTCTCTTTGATATTTGATTTTGTTACAAAATTGTATAAGCTATTCAAACTGTAGGACATTATGAATATCTGTTTGGTTATAAATTGTTTGAATGAAAGCCAGGGGCGCTTCAAATTCCTCATCAGTGTTGCTGATTTCGATGGTTTCCATTTGGTCATCACTACTTTGTGAACACCAATTTCTTTGGCAAAGCCGTAATAGAATTATCCCCTGACGTTAAAGGAGCAGTTCTTTTTAAAGATGTAACGTTATTAATTTATGCCTGGCAATCGATACTGCTATACTCTATGTCCTTAACGTTCAAGTTAACGTTTACTTCGGGTGGAATCTTATTAATAAGGCTTTCAGATTTGCCCTGATTTATGATTAAATCAGGACAATACTTCGCTATATATTCAGGGTTTTTACAAAAGTGACATTTGATATCGTCAGCACCAAATAAAATCCAATAGAATACGTCTTGAAAATATATTTAGATTTTGTTGGGGACTTTGTCAAAGCCCTCGTCATTAATATAAAACTGCCATCGATGAAACAGAACATGTTTCCTTGTTTTATTTGAAGTAGAACATCTTATGTTAGTAATTCTAGTTGTATTATATAATGTTTTAAGTTGATCAATAATAATATCATTTAGAATTTGAGGCATAATATTTGAAATAACATTTCACCTATATTTATGTACGATTCTACCTGTCAATAAAAGCAGAAAGACAACACTTGATCATTGATTGTTACTGTTTTGTTTAGTAGTTCATCGATAGCATTTTCGGAGTGTAGCTTGAAACATACTCGATTTTCAGAAATCTTGGAAAATGATGACAGTTTATTGATATCCTTAACTTTCTGGAATTCGTCTATATATAGATTATTGATAAAGTCTTCGATTGCTTTAAGAGTAACGGATTGTTTGAACGTGGGTAAAGCCCCTCGATATGCTGCATTTGCCTATGATAACTTATTCTTTTGATTCAAGACTAGACAGTTTGCAAAAATCTGATTATCTTTGCAATATTTTACTCGAATAAATGAATATACTAAGAAATAGGTAATACTTCAGCTATTTAATTTAAAACTTAAAATGTATATAGTAGTGGTATAATGTTTTATTTATCGGTATTTCTTGAATGCCTGTCTCAAAATTTAGGATTAATATGATTTTTGGGACCAACTGGACATAAAGGGCCCTTTTTTAAAAAGATCAATATTTTTTGTACATGATTCGTATTTTGTAGAAAATTTTACGTTCAAATACGTATTTTCAAAATTAACGATAGCTCTTATGTACGCTGTTACACTAGACGTTCGTTGCGTTATGAATTCAACATTGCCCGGTATATCACCGCAAAAAAGCGGACGTTTACCGATAACTATTTTTTTTCAATTTTATATTGTTTTATATCTTTTTGTTTGTTCATCTATTTATCGTATTTTTTTATTTACAATTTTATTTGTTGTTGACTTTATTCTTGTAAAATGTTATTTGATACGAGGATAACAAAAATATTTACAAATGCAGCTTAGTAGTAGCCATGTACATACTATTATTTTGTCCTCCTTACTTTTTTGTATTTTTACATTCCATTTTTGCACTCTATTTTATACCATTTTTTAAAATATTTGTTGTAAAGTACTTTTATCTCAGGAATTGTATTAGGTTAGGTTGTCGTCCAGTATTCCTCTCTCAAATCCATAATATTGCCCGTAAAATGTAACGGGCATAGTGCATAGCACTTATTGTTTTAGCGGTTAGAAGTTTATTTGTTCTACATCCTAAGACGTACATTCGTAAGATGCGTTTACTTCTCCAGGAGGCGTTCATTGTCCAAAATAAGTGCATATTTAATTTTTATGAAATTAACGGATGGGATAATGATGTCGACGTTATGTTCATTCTTGATGTACGTGCTTCAGGAGCGTCTGAAAGTGACGAGGCTGATGGTGAGATTGATTCGCAGGACAATTGCACATATCATTAGATAGATAACTAGATTTATTTATCATGTATAGGGGAGTATTCCCCATACGAACGAAAGTATATGGTAGCTAGGCGAATCTGAAGCTTCATTCTCAGGCAGTCCAGGGACAAGCGTCTTGGGTACAGCGTAACAATAGAATCAGTACTAAGAGGGAAAATAGGCATTTGATGAGAATCTGAGGCAATATAGCTGGAGAGATCTTTGTTTTCGCAAACTTCAGCGAATTTAACCACGATTAAGGGTCTAAGGCATTAGCAAAAGTTTGCATTTAAATTATCCCAAAGGTCGGTTGCCCCAAAACTATCTGAGATGGTCTTTAATTGCAGATTCAAACTGAGAGGGAGTGAGAGTCAAGTCGTTAAGTCTTAAAAAAAGAATTTTAGGCAATCTGGAATCAGGCATTTTCAATAATCTAGTTACCCATTTCATAGCTCTATTAAAAATTTCTACTGCGATAGCAAATATTCCGAGTCCCTAATGGATCATATAAGAGGGCGTACTCTTTGGTAAATTCTAAAGTCTCTTGAAGAAAGCCGTTTGTATAGACTCCAGTTTATTCAGATATCTAAGAGCCGACATTGGGGCGGCGTAGAGAAGGATTGATACAATTATAGCATTGCATCGAAAGCATCAGATTTTACAGCTATTATTGACAAAACAGAAGCAATTGCAGAGCCAGTTGTGGCGATTGCATCTTCACTTAAAAATGTTATTTCTTATATACTTATCGATTTATATAAATCTGCTAACCAGGCAGAGGAAAATCATCCAGTTGAAAGTTAATAGTGTAACGTGGCACTTTTTTGATAGTGTTCAAACAAAAATTATTTTTCTTTATTTCACAACTTCGAACATTTTCGCAAAAGGTTTCGTACTGATTTCGCAACAGAGCGGGTATATCTGAGTTTATCTGGACATTCGCAAGTCGTAATAAATTAACAAATTCGGATATAACGTCATTCGATCTCATAAATGTTTAACCTGGCAGCTTTATTCACTGAGGAGAAGACTCCGTATGAGTAGAACGCTCGTCGGTTAAAAGTAAAGAAAAGCATACGGAAAGTTCGTCAGAGCTATGGAGATCATCTCTTATATTCAAGTCAAGTGCAAAAGGCAGATATGATTTCGATATCCAGACCAGGTCCACAACGCTACAAATTCTATTTACGAGAACAGTAAAATGCGCTGGATTATCGCCCGGAATACGACCATTTAAGACTATAAAATTGTGTGTACACAATACATATATTCAGACGAAAGAGAAAAGGTTTGTTGTCACAATGCCGTAGCGCGAAAAATAAACAATAAGCATTCACCGTTGTATCTGTGTGTGCATGCGCGTACGTTTCACCAGAGTCAATGAGAGATTATACTTTTCATATGATCTTTGAATTTAACGGCCGAATTAAAAGCTTTGCGGTTTATACAATTAAAATCCGACGAATCCGTTCTCGAGCAGAATTTTATTCGTCAGGTAATATATGATAATAATTGGCTCCAAATTTTGGGACTGTCGTTCAAAAGATCCCGATAAATAAAACAATATTTACTCTTATGCATTTTCCATAACAGTACGTTTTTAACTAGTTATCACGATATTGTCTTACCTCGCCATCATGACCCGCAGATATAGCTGCCATTTTAAATTATCACTAAAAACAACACCGTTATCGAAGTAAAATTTATGATTTTTAAAAAAATATACCCATGAAAATAGTTTTTTCGGTTTTTAATTGGTGAAAAATCGGTATTAATCATGTTTTTTTACCTAATTCTGCAATCGAATTCGAAAAGAGCAAACCAAAACCTATAGGAAACGTAGTTTAGATCAACGTCCAACTTCATTTTCATAAAATATTTTAATGCAGGATTCAACGTACCTTTTTGGTCAAGTTGAGCGTTAATGGGTTAATCTCTCTTTGTGTATATAGACAATTGGAAAAATGTTCATAGATATCTGTATTCAGCCGAGAATTCCAAATTTAATGAAAAAAAGCTCTTATAGCAGTAACAAACGACGTCATTGATGGTGTTTGATGGAATCCTGTAATTGTTCCTATTTATTACAACCATTACCTGTATCTTGGATAAGATTTCTTCGTCGTCGAAGTTTCCAATGACTCACAGGTGGCTGGAAGGCAAAAAAGGTTTGACTACGATGCCGCAACATCTCATTAGTGCCCGATGATGCCCTAGCATCTCTTGAGTCTAGAAAACTTGACCCCTAAATCGTAGCTGCTCATGGGGGGGGGGGGAGAACCACCCCTTTTTATGGGCAAGTACAGGATTTAGTAGAAACAAATTTTTTCAGAGGATAAAAAACGTGTATTAAATTATGTTATTGATTTCTATACAATGCTCGCATATGTATGTATAATTATAGGGGTTTACATCCTTTTCAAGAGGTCAAAAAAAATAGTCGATTATTAAAATAATTCAAATTTGGAAAATTTACGTTCTAAGAAAGAAACAATGTTTTTATCAGGATTGGAAACACAAAATAATAGAGTCGCTATTTCTATTACTCATGATACATGTTATTGTGGTGATGCAACAGTTTTTCTTAAATATGTTTAGAAGAAAAGTCTACTACGGCTTCTTTCAATTTTGCAGGATAATTGGGGTCCATTATATTATTTAACTTTCGCCGATTCCAGAACTTCAGGAATTCACGATGGATTGACTCCCCAGCTTGTTCAGACCAAATGCCGAATCCTTCCTCTCGCTCTAAAAAGTCTAGAGATTACTGAAGATGTTTAAGGCATACGTGCATTTTTAAAGTTTCACTCAAGTCTGTGGCTGCGAGAGATTTTTTCAAATCAGTTATGTATAAATCCAAATTCCCTCCAAGCCTCATATTCGAAAAGCAATCATGAACTATTTTATTGAGTGCTTTGAAAGCTGAAACATACGGGACCAAGGCTAAAGGACCACCAGCAATATGACTACAAATTTCAGGACTTTTCATATTCTTCTTCTTTTCATATTCTTTCACCTCTATCTTCTAAACATATTTAAGAAAAACTGTTGCATCACCGCAATAACATGTATCATGAGTAATAAAAATAGCGACTCTATTATTTTGTGTTTCCAATCCTGATAAAAACATTGTTTCTTTCTTAGAACGTAAATTTTCCAAATTTGAATTATTTTAATAATCGACTATTTTTTTTGACCTCTTGAAAAGGATGTAAACCCCTATAATTATACATACATATGCGAGCATTGTATAGAAATCAATAACATAATTTAATACACGTTTTTTATCCTCTGAAAAAATTTGTTTCTACTAAATCCTGTACTTGCCCATAAAAATGGGTGGTTCTCCCCCCCATGAACAGCTACGATTTAGGGGTCAAGTTTTCTAGACTCAGGAGATGCTAGGGCATCATCGGGCACTAACGAGATGTTGCGGCATCGTAGTCAACCCTTTTTTGCCTTCTAGCCACCTGTGGACTGCATGAATGGTTCTTTCGTAGTCCCAGCACCGCACCACAAGACTTCAAGATCTGCTAGTGTCTAGAGAAAGGCAACATACGATTAATTAGCGTGACTTGGTTATATTTTTTTGCAGATATATGATATATAGTACACCATAATATTCAATATGAAAGAATTGATCACGTACTGTAAGTTGGTGCAAAAAATAGGTTCATTACTACTTTTTCCTTTACGAATAATAACGCCCAATAATCGTGGATGACAAAGTAAACCCAAAATGTTCTTTTTACCTGTAGAAAAAGGTAAATATTTTTTCAATATTGTTCAAAACGTTTACAATATGTATAACAACATGCACACCTGAGTTTAGTAGTGATTCGTCAGCACGCTTTAATTTTTTGTTATTTTTGCTACTATTACACCAGTTGAAATTGAATTCCAGCCTTCTGGTAATGCTACTACACAAGCAGGATAAGTAAAAATTGAAATGGCTCCCTAACTGTATAAATTAAAAAAATAAGTATTTATTATTCTGCTAATACGGACGATTCTACATTATTGCGAAATTATAGCAAAACAGTGTCGAAGTCTGCTCGCAAACATTTAAAGACCTTTCGACTACTAAAAAATGTTTCTATCCATTTCATCAGAACGTAATCCCAAGGCTTAGCATTATTTTGTAAACAATATATATCATGCTCAGAAGTAGTGAAAAACGTGCCTAAAAATGGTAATTTTTTAATAAGTACTAATTAATACTTCTAACAAGTAATAATGATGTTTAAAAAAATATTAAATATATTAATTTAATGTCCATGATAAACTATTACGATTTTAAATAATCAATTTTTTTCCAAATATTATTTAGTTGATGATTTTAAGTACGAACCTTCAGAAAGATGTTGACTCGTTGCAACGATGATCATTTTTGTAGGTAGGTAATACAGATAGTTATCATATAAAACTTCGCCTTCGTTTAGATTTTTTGTTCATTGGTATTTTTATAGGAAGGAAAATAAAACAGCTTTGCACTTTCGTGAAGTGTTTTGTCTTCAGAAGGTAAGATACGCAGCAAGCTCCCGTGACAGTTCGATAAAGTGATCTCGGCTTATTCTGCAAAAATATATATTAATAGAATTCATAGAAAAACACATTTTCAACTGCATTTCATTATATACCTATATGAATCGTAAAAATCTAGCTCATATGCTATCACCACATCAGAAATCAGACTAGTATTATTTAATTTTTTCAATTTGAAAGACTGCAATACGATCTTTCCTCCTACTGTTATCTTTAATAATTCAGTGATAGACTTTCTTGCATTACTTTAGAAAGAAAAGCATGAAGCACATATATGCGTGTAATAGTGAATGAATGAGTGAATGAGAGTACTGAGTGGGGGTAAGATTATTAATTTTCTTATTAAAGAATTATGTAAGTAAAAGGAATTGAAAATGTATATAAACCATAATGATCTATAATCACGTCAGTGAAGGCCATTAACGAATACAAACATATAATACATATAATATTGAATAAATATCATGTATTCAAAATAAACATCTTATTAAATGAAAGATAACTAATACCAGTTTGAGTATTAAGTGTTAGAATATGCGTGAGTATATTTAAATGTGCAAACATACAGCACACGCTAATAATTTGAACATTATCTTCAGTAATTGTTTTGTAAACTTGTTCCGATGGATTATTGACAGTTGTGACAACTAGGATATCATTCGAAATATTACAAGGCTGTGATGTTATTAAATTTGGTAATTTCAGAATTAGCATTCTACTGGGCAAGAACTGCTTGCACTACTTAGAAACGGTTTATGCAACATGCTTTTATTAATATCATGAAACACTTCGTCAGCAACTCCAGTATCTAAAAAGACGAAAGATGTGATAAAAGATCCGCTAAACCCCAATGAATAGACAGGTTAAATCAAATGGGACGTTTTCAGTACTAGTTTTGGATGGCTTTAAAACTTTGCTTTGATTTTACAAAATAATATCTATAAATATTGTTTTGAATGTTCAAAGAACATAAAAATATGTATTTTGTTGCATGTTGTGCATCATACATTCATAAGAAATAGAAATATGTAGAAAATCGTCCATTCAATGGCATATTCACCCTATATTAAAATTGAAAATGAGCATTTTCAAAACTTTGACCACGACCTCAGGTCAGCCGAAGCACTGATAAATGAGCACGCCTTGTTCACACTGATGCTTAAAACAACGCGGTTTAGTCGAGTTTTTGACCGGTCGGGTTGCAGGAAATAAATTTTTTTATATGTGGGATACGTCGGTTTCCGTTCATGCGATCCAGTACATTAATACGGTTTTCATCACGCCCTGGACGCGAAAGGTTTTAGCTCGATTGGTTAATTATAACTGAAAAAATTCCGAAATTGACAAGCTAGTTGCGTTTCGTCCTAGTTGCCCGATTCTATAAACGTTATTTACAATAACGTCAACAGTATGTTCGTTAATAACAATATCCTGAACCACGATCAGTTGAAGTTGTTGCTACCGGTGAAGCCCCGAACCCCCCTCCCCGCTACCACCTCCCCATGGCTACCCTACACCAACATTACAGTGAATATTTTTTTATGCCCCCCCCCCCCCTCTGATACCCGCCTCGCTCCTCTGCTTCCTCTGTGTCTCTGTTTTTCATGTAATGTATATAATATACATTCATATGCATTGTATATGTGTATGTACAATTTATGTTAATTTCATGTTAATTTGCTTTTTACGGCATTATCGTTGATTTTACGAAGAAATGAATACAACCTTTTTTGTAGAGAATTCGATGTTCTATATTTTTTGTTTGAAACATTTTTTTGTACGATTTGTATTTTTTGTTAAAAAATGGAAAAAACGTGTTTTTTGAGCGTTTTTTGTTAAACCTCCCCATAATCTAGTATGCATTGTCTCCAAAAACTAATCAGATCTAAGTTTGGCCAAGAAAAACCCAAATCCGTTTGTACTTTTTAAATTCGTCCTGCCAGTCGCGAGATATCGCGTATACAAAATTTTGCCCACGGACGGACGGACGGACGGACGGACGGACGGACGACGTACAACCTAACGGACACCAATTTTTTTATTGTTGCTTTGGGTTCCTTAGGGCCTGAAACGTCGACATTTGATGAAAAACTATAGGGTAATTTTTTGCGGGAACTGACCAAATTCAATACTTCGCCAGACCTATGGTCTGGATCGAAGTAATATAGGGGTGGCTGAAGTATTGAATTTAGTCAGTTCGAAAAAAATTACATTATAGTTTTTAATCAAATGTCGACGTTTCGACCCCTTACCCCCCAGGGGTAGTCTTCGCCACCCCCTCGGGCGCGGTGATCACCTACAGGCGCATAACTTCTTTTACGCCCTTGATACGAAAATAACTATTTCGATATATCAGAAATATGTCTTATAGATATTTAAAAGATATCCGTCAGAGATCTTTTCGTCACTTTCAAGATATCTTTGACGAATTATATGTATATATATATATATATATATATTGTATATACAGGATGTCCCAGAACTCCCACATAGTATCGCAGAGACTGGACCCGCATAAAAAAAATATATATCCAGGGATATATCCCGCATATATATAAGATAGGCAGGATATATTTCGGCAAAAAGTATACTATCCGCTTTATATGTGATTATATATATGTTTCAGGATATATCCCTTTTATATGCAGATTATATCTTCGGATATTTACAACATATATCTTATTATGTATGTCACATATATACGCACCCGTATGTGTTTTCGGCAATATTCAATATATATCCAATATATCGACGCTCGAGACGAAGACTAGGATTTCTCAAATCTAAGACGAAGACTAGGATTCGGCGTTAAGGGACGAAAACTAGGAGAAGTCAATATTTGCAACGAATACTAGGATTTTTCATTATTTAACACCAAGACTAGGTCATTTCAATTTCGGCGCGAAGACTAGGTTCTTCCATTTCTTCGGCGCGAAAAATAGGATGTTTCGTAGAGCATTTTCGGTTTTCCAACTTCGGGACCATTATTATTTCATAAATATCATCGCAAAAAATAAAAACTGTATTTTGTGACAATATTTAAGAAATCAACTTCAACTCCTATTGATCACATGGTTTTGCTGTTCCCTCAGTATTCGGGGCACGATGATTGGTGCGAGCCAATGTGTCATATAGGTTTGGTTGTAGGAAAAATATAAATACGCATTTGTTGTCATTGAAACCTCTTTGCCATCCTTATGTGTTTTTACTATTTCGTGCGTCCTGTATTGAAAATGTCATCCACTAAAATAAACAATGTACTATCCACATTATGCTTATGGGGCCTTCCATGTAAAAAGAGCCACTTTTTTGGACGTATATTTTAATTTTGATATTCATCACATATTGTCATTCAGGCATATATTTCATTATTTTGACACGATAACTAGGATTTTTCGAGTTTTCTAAGCGACGATTACATTATTATTTTATTGTAAAGCGTAGCATGTCTGATTTGTATAATTATTTTTCATTTAACCATGTATATTGTTAAAAATTTTTATTTTTATTTTTCCGCCGCAAGCGGGAGGAAAGGTGCCGCTTATCCTCCCGATCATGAAGAAAAATCGCATACTTCCCTCGGGATGTAAAAAAGAATGCCTCGGACTGCATGTTTTTTGTGTGAAGAAAAATATGTTATAAGTATTATTTTTCAGGAATAAACAATGTTACTATTATTTATTAATAAATCTATAGAAAAATAAAAATTGTTAACAATATACATGGTTAAATGAAAAATAATTATACAATTCAGACATGCTACGCTTTACAATAAAATAAGAATGTAATCGTCGCTTAGAAAACTCGAAAAATCCTAGTTTTCGTGTCAAAATAATGAAATATCCTATCCTTCGTGTCAAAATAACGAATTATCCTAGTTTTCGCGCCGAGAAAAGTGGAAATCCTTTTCTTTCAGGAAAAAATCGAAATCTCCTAGTTTTCCAGTAGAAGAAGTGGATTATCCTAGTATTCGTCTCGAGCGTCGATATATCCAACATCTATATCTGCAATAGCTCTAGATATAAGAAATTTATATGCTTTATATATATTTATTCGATAATTATAATATAAGTATAATATAAGTATACTAGCATTGTTTTCTTTTAAGTAACATGGACATTTATTCTGTTTGTTATTATTTCCGTGAGTTAGTATTTAGTAATTCCCTCCTCCGCCTCTTTCTGGATAATATACTATTACGTGCAACAAATTTTTCTGAACGAACGTGCTTACGTTCACAGAAAAAAATTTTGTTTACTTGCATCGAAAATTACTTCTTTTTTTTAACTTCCATTTTAGTTTGTTGTATGGACAAATACTGGAATAATGAGCTAATAAATAAATTCCATTAATATATTGACAGGTCGAACTTGGATAAACTGGCAGTGGTGTGAAAGTGAGTCGTACCTTGTGGAATTATGCCAAAGAAGCAAGATCGTTTACGGCAATAGCAACAAGGATCAGGTTAAGTATTGATTTTTTACACAATATATACCTTTGTATCGATAATGGAATCGCCATACGTATAAAACATTGAATTTTTTATTGCAATTCCGAGATGCATGGTGTTAAAATCTCGAAGGGGAGTCGGCATATTTTCACGAAATTATAAATATGGGGCAAAATTTCTCAAGTGGGCCAGCCCAAAAATAGAAGTTATCTAATTTGGTCCAAACTTGGTCAAGTTGTACTTCTATATGGTAGTACTTCACACACGAAAAATTTTTTCGATCCTTCAAATAATGGCCAAGGTAGAGGGGGTGAAAATTTTAGACTCCTGACGGAGGAGGACTATTACAATCGCACATAACTTTGATTCTATTGCATTAATCAAAATAGTGTCCAGAATATTTTTTATAGATTATTACGTGGTCTTTCAGACTGCTATAGTAAATTATTTCAAAAGTCAAAATTTAATAATTTTTTACTGAAAATAATAATTAAATCGACGTTTCCTTCATGTTTCGCCCATTTTAATACTTTGAAACTATTTTTAAATGAAAGCTGAGGTCTTTTTCTATAAGATCACTAATTTTCAAAGATGCTTTTTTAACGTAAGCTACACTCCGAGATGGAATCAGCGATTAGTCGGGCCATGTTAGCCCCCACAGGAAAGGACAAGGAACTGTAGCGGAATAACGGACTCACAATAATCCGTTATTACGAAACTTTTTAATCTGGTCCGTTAATCGTTCTCTTAATTTAAAATAAAAGTTTTAAAAAAATAAGTTTTAATTTAAAAGTAAATAAACGAACAGTTTCGAATTCGATATTTCCTGGAAAAAGTATATTTATTACGAAGTTGTTTACATAAATCGCAGAGCGTGCTGATTGACGCGGCGCGGAACCGATTAGACAAGGACAGTGTTAGTACAAAATTGGAGCGCGATGATTGACGCGGCGAAACGCGAACTAAAAGCTATAAAAGACCGCGAGTTTCGCGAACAAACATTCATTCTATCCCGAGCTAGCGAAGCGAACGGACCTCCAGGTGAACAAGTGGGGTAACAGCATTCCCTCCCGGAGTACTTCCACAACACCGGCATCGGACAAGAGAGCTTCAACTACTTGACGGCGGCGGATGAATTACCAACCAGACAACGCTACCATTTCCTAAGGCTCCAGCAATCGCACGTCTCTCGGCGTGCAATGACGTAGCACACAATCGATAAACTCAAACGAACGTAAACGGGCGAGCTAACTCAACAGTCCTTTTTAGGACTTAGACGTTCTTTTCAGCAGGGACTACCGCTGACACGCTGCCGTCGAGAAGGACGACCTAGAATACATCGAGAATATGGTCCGCTAACCGTTCCATCTCGTGCACGGCTTGCGAGTCTGCTGACCCGGGATTAGCCGACATCATCTTCATCCACAGCCTACATCCTGGGGGAACGAAGCTCCTGTAACACGAGCGGTCTACTGACCGGCACATCACCAGTGATGCGTATGTCGAAGAAATTTTCAAGAGGTTCTGGCTTTTGAAATTTCCGGAGGACTCTCGTGCAATGCCATCGCGATTCGGAAATAAGCTACTTTCCTTGTTCGGTACGCCGCGCATTCGACGCCCGAAATTTCAAGTCGGTTTTAACGCCCAAATTTCGCGTCCGTTCTCCTTACTGATTGGTAGGTACAGTTTTCACTAAAGTCTAATTTCCTTTATACTTGAGCGCGCGAATCATCGAACTCGGGTTTTCGAAGTGGCAAGCGATTGGCAGCATCACGCCCGGGCAAAAAGCTTATAAACTCGCGAAATGGCGGGTGGCACGACATCCTCATTATAATTTAAGTTACTTTGAAGGAATCCAAACAAAGGTGTAACATGCGCAAAGATTACGAGGAGTTTCCTATTCATAGTTTTATAAAAAACCTTTTAAGTTAAAATAAACCTTACATTTATGATATTTTCTGAGTTATTTTACTTGTTCCTGAACACGTAGTTAGTCGTATTTTTTGAGATTCCATCGTCGGAGGTTATTTGAAGGCTATTTGGCACTCTACGTTGGTTGTTTGAATTTTTCCGCTTCCACAGTCGTAAATCATAATTTTCGTAACCTTCTAATCAACATAACATACAACTTCGACAGAACAAAAGGAAAGAAGACCGCCTACAATTTTTGAGGATGAGGAAAGTTGTCTTCCCCAATATTCTCAAACCCAATAGCGAAGTTCCCTATATTTACGCAGTTTCCACGGAGCGGAAGACCTTCAGTTCTAATTCCCATTTTTCAAACCAATTTAAAAATATATGTTATATCATCGTACTGAGTCGCTTCAAATTTATTAATTTGAAGGAAAAAGAAAAATGGAATGCGTGAAGGTAGGTATTGCTTCATCGTCAGATATATTTTACGAATGCAGAAAAGTCGCCCAGGAAAAATTCAGAAAAGTTGTCTGCATATAGGGACAATACACCTAAGATATACATAAGAAAAATAGTTACAATAAAATGCTAGGGTAAACCGGACAGTAGTCGGCCATTTAAGGCAATATTTTTGATGAAAATGCCTAAAAAAAATTAATATGATATTTAATTAATTCTAATCGTACATATTTTTTCGTTAGGGATATGTGAAACTATCTGATGAAGCGGATATAAAAAAAAATTTCTTTTCGTTAAAAAAAATCTCAAAAAAAGAGTTACAAAATTACATTAGTCGGCCAGCAAATGGACAGTAGTCGGCCATCTATCCGACAGTAGTCGGCCACCATTTAAATTCGTTAAAACAGGAAGAAATTTTTTTTCACTAACAAAATGATTTCTTATCATTGATAAATACAGTTATTTCTCTACGATCTTTTTTTTTATCAATCTCGATCCTCTCGATCTTTTGGATCTTTTTCGAGCTCTTTCGATAATTTTCGAACTTTTTTATGTTTCTCGATATTTCTTGATCTTTCTCGATCTTTTTCAATCTTTCTTGATCATTGTTGATCTTTATCGATCTTTCTCGATCTATCTCGATCTTTCTCGATCTATCTCGATCTTTGTTGTTCTTTCTCAATCATTTTCGATCTTTTTCAAGCTTTTTCGATCATTCTCGAACTTTTTTATGTTTCTCGATCATTCTTGATCTTTATCGATCTTTTTCGATCTCTATCGATTTCCACCGATCTTTCTCGATTTATCTCGATCTTTGCTGATCTTTTTCAAGCTTTATCGATGTTTTTCGCTCTTTCTGATCTCTTTCGATGTTTTTTGACCTTTTTCGATCTTTCTCGATCATTCTCATTTTTTCTTGATCTTTCTCGATGTTTCTGATCCTTCCCCAATCTTTTTTGATCTGCCTTGATCTCCTTTGATTTCGTGAGATTAAGAGATTTTAGATATCGAGAGAAAAGAGTGAAGAGATTCGAAATAATCTTGAAAGATGGAAAAAGATAGAGAAGTGTAAAAAAGTGATAGTCGTATGACTTATACGATACGTTCTCCTTTGCTTTGTTTCGCTCTCATTTTCTCTCTCTCCCTCTCCCTCAGCCGCTCTCCTCCGCTCTCCCGCATCCTCCATTCGTTTCGCTCTTTCGTGCTCTTTTTCAATACATCGCTCTTCTTCGTGAAAGAAAAAAGTGAGCAAATGACAGTAAAAAGTCGCTGAAAATAATAAAACACGACGACAGATTTTGGAAGTTACTGATTTTGAATTTACAGTAGACAATTTATTAATTAACTGACGGATAAGTACAATGAATGTAAACACTAGCAGCTTAAATTCGATACCTATTTTGAAATACTGTCGACCCTCTCATTAATGCCGCTTTCTGTAATGCCGCTTCTCCGTTTGTCAAGAGAGCTCGTTCCCCCACTTTCCATTCTTCCGCGGAATATGTTTCGCTCTTTCTCGCAGTAATGCCGATACGCGATATTACTGGAGACTGATCGAAAAATTTTCGGCGGAGAAATACAAAGTGGGGGAACCAGCGTTCTTGGGAAAACATTGCCCTTTCCGCGTTGCCCGTATTTACTGAGAGGGTTGACTGTATTCGGTTACAGTATTGGAATGTAATAATCTATGATATCGACGAAAATATGTTAAAGGATTGGGTCTTTTTATTAAATCCATACTTTAAGTCTTGATAACTTTATTTATACTAATAATCATCATAATTTATAATATTGTCAACGCAGATATGAAACACAACGAATTTAAACAAATATGGTACATTTTTAAGATCATTTTTAAATTCATTATATAATCTTATTAAATTATTTTTAAATAAAATTGTTTAATTTCTAAGACGCGCGCTTTTTCTTCGCTTCTCGCATCTGCTTTCTTTCTTCTTTAACATCCTCTTGTGCTTTTCTCTTGGCAGCTTGAAGTCTTTTTCTTTCCGCTTTAGCGTTTTCTTCTGCCATTTTCTTATCATCTTTCTGTTGAACCATATCTTGCCATTTTTGTGATGTTAAGACATAAGGCAGTCGCTCTGTCTGACGTTTCCCCTTCCGTTTCGGACTTTCAGGCCACTGAAGCATTTCTGCTGCTGGTTTCTTGAAGTTTCTACTGCTTTCAGGATGGACAGGAACTTCAAGTACTTCTGCTGCTGGTTTCTCGTACTTTGTGCTGCTTTCAGGATCGACAGGAATTTCAACAGAATCCTCCCCTTTTTCGCAGGTGTTTTCTGACTGATTAGAATTAGGTTCGCCCAATTCACGCCACAAGGAATATAAAATCTGCGTAGAATTTGCTTCATCGTTTGTACAGTCAGCTGATTTACTCTGTTCCAGCATCGCTTTGAAGATCAGAATTCTCTCCTGACCAACAATTTCGCAAAATTTTTCAGGAGTGAGTGCCTTTGGTTTTTCAGAATTGTGAGTTGAAACTACATTTGAAGCACTTTTATTAGCACTTCCAATGCATTTACTAAAATCAATTGCATTAGAATTCCAAGGATATAGTCCAGTGGCTTTAAACCCATTCTTCAGTGTTTGTGACATATCCTTCTTCAAAATGGACTCCAGTATTGGAGCAACTTCAGTTTTAGATAAAGATTCGTGAAGATGATTTCGACGCCATTCTCGTAGGGCATTCGTCCACTCCATCTTTAAAGGGTGGAAAGCTGAAACGTCAGCTGGTTGTAGTATTCGGGTAGCGTTAGGGTATAAACAAACAAGAATTATTCCGAGTTCTTTGCACAGTTTTGTGGTTTGCATTGTCAAATGTGACTTGTGTCCGTCAACGAAAAAAAGGACTGGTCGTGGAATGTTATTCTTCTCTATGAAATCATTGAAAACGTTGCCAATGTACTCGTAAAATACTTCAGATGTCATCCAACCACTATCACTTCGACCTACGCCCCAGCCTTTAGGAACTTTATTTACTATCTCACGAGGAATTCTTTTATAAGGATAGATCATCATTGGAGGAACCATCTCACCAGCAGCAGAAAATGAGAACATACATGTTACTGTTTGTTTTCCCTGTCCAGATTCTACTTCATAAACATTTTTTGCACCTTTGGTTGCTAGAACCGTCTTTCCTTCAGGGGAGAGAATAAAATTTGTCTCATCGCCAATGAAAATTTGCCGTGGGTTTTGTAAAATGCAAGATAAATTTTCTTCTTCCAAGTATTGTTCTATTTGTTGAAACCAACCGCGGATGTCCTGCTCTGACACACAGGCACTTGCTGACGTCACACTTTCCGGAGTTCGAGAAACGATATTAGGGTGCCGCTTCAAAAAACTGGAATACGATCCATCGCCGGGTCGATCAGCAGTGAAAGGATTTTAAATCTTCAGTTTCTGAACTATTTCTTGAACTGAGTCAAGAACATTCTCCTTTCTCTGGGGCAAACATTTCCTGGCACATTCTTGGATCCACTCCACTAAGACTTCTTCGTGATCTTTAAGGACAGGATTCGGTCCTCTGGCACACTATAATAACAGACACCAAACAATGAGAGAGAGAGAGAGAGAGAGAATTCTATTGGTATCGTATAATTGTAGCGTTTTCAATATTTCTCGATCTTTTTTCGTTTTCACTAGAGTGTTGGACTTTCTTGACCTCCCAAAATCTAACTGGAGCGAGAAAGATGAACTGAACTCGAGAATGACCAAAAAATTTCGAGAGCGATTGAGAAGTATCATAAAAAATCGACAAAGATCGCATAAATCGAGAAATCGGGAATGATCGAAAAAGATAGAAAAGATCGGAAAAGATCGCCAAAGATCGCCAAAGATCGAAAAAGATCGAAAAGATCGAGGAAGATCGAAAAAGATCGAGACAGATCGAAAAAGATCGAAAAAGATCGAAAAAGATCGAGAAAGATCGAGAAAGATCGAAAAAGATCGAGACAGATCGAGAAAGATCGAAAAAGATCGAACAAGATCGAAAAAGATTGAAGAAGAACGGAGGATAGGCCTCACACACACACGCGCACGTACGCACGCACGCACGCACGCACGCACAAACTTATAAATGCTTGCTGAATGCTTACCCTCTTCGAGTCCTCTTGTTTTATCCGTGATTGTAGAGTGGATCTGGTGATTCCATACGATTTGGCCGCTGCATTCAATCCCAGTCCTTTTCTTATGTCTGATAAGGCTGCTTGTAGTCGATCCTTTTTCAGTGCATCCATTTAGTCTTTAAAACTCAATGGAAAATGATCCCTATGCCTATTAATGTTGCAATTGTACACGATTGCATGTCAAAACTTTAAGTGGCCGACAACTGTAGATTCCGTGATTTTCACGTATAGTAGTCGGCGACCTTTAACAGTATAAAAAATAATTTTTTTTTACCTGTTGAAACTTAGATTTGTTTATGAAGGTATCAAGATTATTTTACAACAACAACAAAATTTTTATATCATTTGGTTCTCTTATAATGTAGTAATTCGTAATAATGTATTCTAATGGAAGTATGTAAGAACTTACCGTATTTTTGCACTGATTTGGAAACACTTTTTTGTTATTGCAATACTTTTGCGCCAATAAGGAAAAAAAATTCCGGATTGTAATTATAACTATGATATGTGTACTTACCAGATGCTATGAAGAAAAAAAAATGTTACCTATAAATTTTAACATTAAACACTACAATTTGCGAAGTGGCCGACTACTATCGGGTGGCCGACTACTGTCCGGTTTACCCTACTACTATTATACACAAGACACATGAGTGCATTTGGACAATATTCTCAAACAGCTGCTGAAAAACTGTTTATTTCTTCTATATGGGATATAAGTGGGAAATATCTCACATATACGGAAAATGTATTTTTATTTATATATATTGGATATTAACCGGATATATCTTATATCTGCGAAAAATTTATTTTGTGAGTTATGAATGGGATATATCTCGGATATATTACATATGTATGACTGTATATATCCTGAGATACATAAATTCGGCAAAAAGTATACTATCTGTCATATAAGTCGGATATATCTTGCATATATGCCAGCCCTATCCATTTATATGCCAGATATATATCGCATATTTCCAGGATATATCTCAGGATATATCTTTCGGATATATATTTTTTCATGCGGGGATCTTGACATCATTCTGAGCAAAAAAGTTTAATACCAAAATTGGATCTGAAGCTCAGAATTTGAGTGGCGAGCCATTGAAGTTTCAAAAAAAGAATAGTTTTTTTGTAATAACTCGGCTCGTTTTAAAGTTACTTTAACAAATGATGACTGATTTTAAAGGTTTTTACAGCGTACAATTTATATGTATATAATGTAATATATATGTTTTGTGGTAATTTTGCGGACTTTTTTTTAAACAGATCGGTCATTTTGCGGACTTTTTGTCATTTCGCGGACCGTCCGCGAAAAGAAAGTATTTTTCTGGTCATTTCGAGGACTTTTTTTTTATACATGATGGGCATTATGCGGACCCTATGTTTTTGCTATAGGGAACATAATTTCGCACCAAACTTTAGGCACAACTAGGTCTAGGCGAGGTTTGGTAGGGTTGGGTTAGGATAGTTTTTAGCGGGGGGTCTGGGGGGCAGAGCCCCCCAGCGCACGCAGCCTAGTTAAGCTTGATAAGATCCAAATAGACCAAATTTAATTTTTCCCGAAGTCCGCAAAATGACCGATACATAGACGAGTTATATATAAAAAAATCGGGTCCGCGAAATGACCACATTACGTGTTTATATATATACAGGGTGATCCAAAAGTCCCGGAACAGCAAAATATCTCAGCGGGAGTGCATTTTCAGGGAAAATGTTTTAGACAAAAGTTTAAGGATTTTTCCCTGGCTATTTAATGGCGATATTGAATTTGACCTTGAACATGACCTTGAAGGTTATTTCAAGGTCAAGTTAATTTTTTTAAATGGGAACCCCTATTTTTTTTCACGGAATCGGAAAGAGCACAAAATTTTACGTCCGAACATGCTATGGCCGTTTTTTTCGGCAAGGTCATTTCAAGGTGAAACTTAAAACTCCCGTGACGGCGAAATATCTCAGAGGGTGTGCATTTCTTTGGAAATTGTTTTAGACAAAAGTTTAAGGATTTTTCCCGGGCTATTTAATGGTAGTACAGAATTTGACCTTGAACATAACCTTCAAGGTTATTTCAAGGTCAAGTTTGTTTTTTTTAATGGAAACTGCTATTTTTTTTTCACGGATTCGGAGAGAGCACAAAATTTTACGTCCAAATATGCTATGGCCGTTTTTTTCGGCAATGTCATTTCAAGGCCAAACTTAAAACTCCCGGAACAGCGAATTAACTCAGCAAGAGGTCATTTTCGGGTAAAATGTTTCAGACAAAAGTTTCAGGATTTTTTCCGGGATATTTAATGCTAGCATAAAATTTGACCTTGAAAATTACCTTGAAGATTATTCTCAGGTCAAGAGTATTTTTTTTTTAATTGGAACCCCGTTTCATTTTCTTAACGAAGTTATGAGGATCTTCCGGTATTGAGAGTGGTTAAATTCATTTTGTTCAGTCGATGCTATTACTGGACGATCTGCTCTAGGGAGATCCTTTACAGTGCCGTAAACTTCGAAACAATTTATTGTTCTGCCAAAAGTCGATTTAGGAATCAGTTCCTGTCCCTCGCTTGTCCTCTAATTTTGTAAATAGAATAATAAACTGTTTAAAAAAAGTGTATACATACATCTTACGCAACACTTGTGCAAAGTGAACTTGGGCGCGCGAACAGCGACAGAGAGCACGAGTCACCAGCGAAGTAAATAAACAACATACATTCACATTGAATTTATACATACGTGTACAGTCTTATAAGGTTACATTTTGGTCTTAACTTTATCGTTTTGTGAGATACATGGATTTCCTATCTAAACGCCTTTCCTATCTAAACGTATTAAGCATCATTTCAGTAACAAAATACATACGTATATTTCGTACAAAGAGCAATGGCTGCGCTAAGTGAACGAGAAAGAATAACCATTCTCATGATGAGAGGCTGGGGTGATAACCAGCGATCTTTAGAGAATGTGCGAACCTTATTTAACGCATCATTTAGAGAGGGACGAGAACCGATTTCTAAATCTACTGTTAGCAGAACAATAAATCGTTTTGAAGTTCACGGTACTGTGAAGGATCTCCCAAGAGCAGGTCGTCCAGTAACAGCATCAACTGAAGAAAATGAATTGAATGTCGCGCTGTCAATAACGGAAGATCCTCATACTTCCATCAGGAAAGTTAAACAGCAGCACCACTTATGTTACGGTACAGTACAACGGATCTTAACTAAAAACTTAAAATTTCACCCATACAAAGTTAGACTCGTACAACAATTGAATGAAGACGATCCTGATAGACGCCTACAGTTTGCGGAATTAATGATGAATCGAATAGATGCTGATGCCGGTTTCTTGAATCGCATCGTATTTTCTGATGAAGCTACATTCTTCTTAAATGGGGCAATCAATAGACATAACATGTCTTATTGGAGTGAAACCAATCCTAATTGGATGGTCGATAGTCGTTCTACTCAATATCCTGAAAAAGTAAACGTATGGGCAGGTATTATAAACAATGCGGTAGTTGGGCCCTTCTTCATCGAGGGTACCCTTACTGGTCAAAAATACCACGATATGTTGAGGGACGACATCATCCCTGCTATTCAGGTTATTGTAGGCGAGGATTTCGATCAGACTTGGTTTCAGAAAGATGGTGCAGCACCCCATTATGCAACAGATGTTCGCAATTATTTGAGTGATGTATTCGCAGAACGGTGGATAGGTCGAAGGGGTGTAATAGAATGGCCACCAAGATCTCCGGATCTTACGCCCCTTGACTATTTTCTATGGGGTTATCTCAAAGATAGAGTGTATCGAACGAAACCGGTGAATATTGAGGAAGTAAAACAACGAATACGGGATGAGATCGCGGCTATAGAACCAGATATGATTAAAAAAGTCGTATCGACTTTTTATAATCGCTTGGGATATTGCCAAGAAGTTCATGGCAATCACTTTGAGCATAAGCTTTAGTAAGATACATAATTTCATCAAAATCTTAGTATACCCATCTTGCCTTAACTGTCTGGGGACACCCACACACACACACACGCACACGCACACGCACACGCACACGCACACGCACACGCACAGGTGACGGCGAGGGGAACCACCTGAACAAAGCACCCCGAAGAGGTGTAAACCTGACCGTGCTACCTCCACGCGGTACATCTTGGGTAATGCTAAAGCCGGCGGTAGCATTGGAAACAATGTAAAAATGTTACCCATACATACGGTATTTATAAACGTATCGGATGTAAAAAAAAAAATGTATATTTTTATCCGGGAACAATGATAATGCATTGCACTCTGAAAACTCTGGAAACATTACGAAAATAAAACGGGGTTCTAATTAAAAAAAAATAGTCTTGAGCTTAGAATAAGCCTCAAGGTAATTTTCAAGGTTAAATTCAATGGTGCCTCTTGCTGAGTTAATTCGCTGTTCCGGGAGTTTTAAGTTTGGCCTTGAAATGACATTGCCGAAAAAAACGGCCATAGCATATTTGGACGTAAAATTTTGTGCTCTCTCCGAATCCGTGAAAAAAAATAGCAGTTTCCATTAAAAAAAACAAACTTGACCTTGAAATAACCTTCAAGGTCATGTTCAAGGTCAAATTCTGTGCTACCATTAAATATCCCAGGAAAAATCCTTAAACTTTTGTCTGAAACAATTTCCAAAGAAATGCACACCGTCTGAGATATTTCGCCGTTACGGGAGTTTTAAGTTTCACCTTGAAATGACCTTGCCGGAAAAATCAATCATATCATACTCGGACGTAGAATTTCCCGCTCTTTCAGAATCCATGAAAAAAAATAGGGGTTCCCATTTAAAAAAATTAACTTGACCTTGAAATAACCTTCAAGGTCATGTTCAAGGTCAAATTCAATATCGCCATTAAATAGCCAGGGAAAAATCCTGAAACTTTTGTCTGAAACATTTTCCTCGAAAATGCACTCCCGCTGAGATATTTTGCTGTTCCGGGACTTTTGGATCACCCTGTATATATATATATATATTAGGGTGATTCACAATTTAAAAACAGGGAATTAAAAAAACCCCAGTTCGAAATTGACTTTCTCCTGGGCAATCATTGAAAAGGAAATAAAAAAACAAAAATTTTGAGCCCTTGCTGAACTTGATTGAAAATGGCACATTGAATATCGCAAATATTCATAAAAATTTTGATCTTTTCATTACCAAATCATCGTGAGAAGTGAAATTTATCGTACGCAGAATAAAAACACCAAGTACAGTACATACAGTAGTTTGTAATTGATTACTTCTTATGTAGTAACAGTAGCACTGAAATCTATTTTTAAATTGGTTTTATTGCAGTTTTTTAATTTGCGTCGATGTTCGGAGACTACTTACAAAATATGTTGTTGTCGGTCCTTGCTTCTTGTCAAATGTCCATTAAACGCCAGCGCCAGTGCTACCCCCCGTTCAGCAATATCGTTAGTTACTTTTAAGTTCTTTACTATCTGTTGGCCTTGAAAGTATTCTTTATCGCATGTCCACAACGCCGGATTTTTTTGTAGAAAATTTACTGCAATTTTGAATCGATCAAAAACCTGTACGTTTGTGACGATACAAAATCTGATAATTTTTTTTCTCCCAATTATCATTATTTTTGAGAGCAGGCAGTTTTGACGATTTTTTAAGTGTAGAGTTCGGCAACAAAATCAGCGAAAGAAATGCACCTTTAAAAAATGTGAAAAAATTAATTCATAATTCTATAATAATTTTTTGCATGGAATTCAGTGGTGCTAGAATACAAATCGTACAAATTTTTTTTGATCCATAAAAAAAATTGAATTTTTAAAAATCTATCCGTAGTTATTTAGAAAATGTGTTTTTATGTAAACCTTAATTTAAAAAATTTTTAAATTAATTTAGAAACAATATTTTAATTAAATATTTTAGATCTCCATTCTAAATTTGAATACGATAGTCCTAGAATATAGGATGAAAAGAAGAAAAATAGCTTCAATTCCGTTAAAACTGACGATCATTAGATCAAAGAGAAAACATAGTAATAAAACGTTTATCCAAGAGCTTTCATAAACTATTGAAAGATACAACTGTATTGAATCCTTATACACTCGAATATGCAAAATGAGCCAAAAAATTTGTGACTTTTATCAACCTAATGATCGAGAAAAAATGCAGATCACTATTAGGAGCTGTGGTAGCCACCGGATCCGTGAACCACGCTGTAATATATTCTTTGCAAATGAAAATACATACGTCGCAGAAACCAGGTATTCCTTGAGCATAAATGCTATGGTTTACGGGGTCGCTGATTACGAATTTGTTCTCAGATTTGCAAAATTCAAAATGGTAGATTCAATGTGTCGAACCAAGAAATGAAAATTTTCTAGATTTGGACGAAATTGGGTATTCGAGAGTTTATGGGGTCGCTGATTACAAATCTGGTCTCGGATTTGCAAAAGTCAATATGGCGGATCCAATATCGCAGACAAGAAATGTACATTTTCTCGAGTTGGACGAAATTCGGGTATCCGAGGGATTTTGGAGTCGCTGGTTACGAATCTGCCAAGGATTTGCAAAATTGGAAATGGCGAATATAAGCAGAGTACATACATCTGTGTGGCAATATATATCGCTATAGAATGTCATACGATGGTACATAAATCTATATGAATTCTATACAATTGTATCCGATTTCTGTACAATTATATATATTTTTTCTTTGTATTTGTACATAATTATTTCCAGGCATCTTAATACATTTTTCAATATTATTTACATCTGCGCCCTTGGAATACTTGTAGTTCATTTGTTATAAACGAGATTATGTTATTATTGTGCACACCCTCTCGAGTTATTATTTACTGAAGAGCGTTCAGAAACCCGTCACGTCTTAAAGTAATATAAAATTTTAGTTGTCACTTTAATATATTTTCGTAATTAAACCAACATGGAAGACAGAAGTGCCACGTACATAAAATTTATCGGTTACGAATCACAACAAATTTCGGATTGTGTTTTTCCGACATGAAGACAAGTACTTTGTATTTTTTTTTTACTATCATCGGGCGCTGAAATTGACAGTACCCGAAAGTTCTCGACGAGTGATTGAAGATATTTCCAGCTTTTGGATTAATAAAAATATTCCTATTAAGTCATTGCAGCGCATGACTGACATGATCATGGCCAAATTTCGTGCATGGAAATTATTACTTAAAGGAAGTAATAGAAAATCCGAAACGGAAGAAAAACGTCTAGCTGATTTTACCGCTGATCTTGATGAAATTTTCGACATTAGAAGAAAGGAGGAAAATCTCTGTGTCGCCATAACCCATTCACACCAGCAATCCTGTAGTACTGAACGCATAGAAAGTAAGCTTTTTTTATCATAAATCTGATACTGATATTTTTTGAGCTATTATTTAATTTCCTTGTTATACACACTTCACAGCCTTACGGAGTCATGACATCAAACGGTGAAGAATCGAAAAATACAGCGATGAAGAAAATCCTGTAAGTCATGAAACAATGGTAAAGAAACTCGGGGAAGAGACACCGTCAGATAGCGTCGAAAAGTACCAAATAGTAACACAGAATGTCGTATCAGCATTAGATAGGTGCAAGGTTACAGATAGAAATGCTGCATATCTTTTATCTGCTTGTGCTAATGTTCTTCGCCCAGACATAGACATGGATGTATTAGCAGTAAGCTACTCAACGATTAGGCGCCAACGGCAACAAATGCGAGCCCAATGCGCGAATTCCATAAAAAACAATTTTATATCTGGCGATTGGTTAATTGTCCATTGGGACGGTAAGCTGATGGAAGCCTCAAAGACGGAACGTGTGGATAAACTGTCAATAACTGCAACAGGAATGAATGAGGATCAACTTCTGGGTGTCGTACCGATAAAGAGAAGTACTGGAGACGCACAAGCTAGAGCAGTTCATCAGGAACTACAACGGTGGCAACTGGAAAATGTAATTGTAGGGGTATGTTTCGACACAACACCCTCAAATACAAGTAAATGAAAATAGATCACTACATACCAACTTTCAAATTTTTGTTGGGATAAAAAAATTGGTAATAGGACAATGAATAGGGGTAGAAAATGTCGCGATGCCCCTGCATGTTAATATTTGAGAGTTTTCAAGGTCGCTGATTCGAAATCCTGTAACAGTTTTTAAAAAATTAGAAACGACGGATCCAATATGGGGGACTAAGTTTTTTAACCCATTGAAGCACACATTTTTCTTTACATGGAAAACATCCGAAATTTGTTACTCGGGGGTTTTTGGGGTCTCTGATTATGAATCTGAATTCAGATTTTGAAAATTCAAAATGCAATACCACTGGATTGATGGATTTTGTACTACGAACCGCGCACAGCTGATTCCAGAGATACAATGTGGACGTGGCGATTATCTTTGTCCTTCCATTTTCATTATTTCATTCGAATTTTTTTTTAATTTTATAGATTTATTTTAGGATTTTAATTTTTTTTCAACTTATTTTGAAAAATTACGGGTGGTAATTGAAAATAGTATTCTTCGATACAAGTGCGTAAAAGATTTTTGTACGAATATGGGGTGTTGCGTCCCGGGCCGAAGGCGAGGGCTGCATTCATATTCGTTAAAAAAACATTTATGCACATGCGCCGAACAATATTTTTTGTTGCAAGTGTGCGTAAAGTATCGTTGAAAATGAACAGAAATGCGTAAAGTCGCACTTTACGCACACTGCCACAAAAACAATTTTTATATATTGAATAATAAATAAATTGTATATAATAAATAAAAATTATCCTCCATGAGTGACACGCTACACAAAAGCGCCAATAATCTTATCTTCCATTTTGAATTTCAAAATCTGAGTTCACATTAGTACCTACCGAATACTCCGAACATCCAGTTTTATCTAGATGTAATTTTTGACATTTTGTTCATCCACCTTGAAAAAACCCTCTACTACCCAATTTCGTTATATTTGATTGACGTTTTCGTCTCAGCATACATTTCTTGTAAAGAAATCCATCATTTTTACCCTTTGTTTATCATTTAAAACAATGTCACATAATAATTAATAATAAATATTGATTTATTTATACTTCCTAACATGTTTTCGAAATAAGGAAGCAAAACACTGCAGCAAAATTAATTAATAATTACCTGAAATATGCAAAAAATGGATTACAAAAACGTGTCCATCTGGACACGGTGGTCCTCAACCATGTTTGTTATTAACAAAAATTGCAAAGAAATCAGCCACGGCACACAGTGGGTAAAACTGAAAAATGAGAATTCACAATCGTATATGTCCCGAACGGAAAGAGATAACCCAATGAATTTTTTTTTAAAATGGAACTAAAAAGTGTGTAGAATAAGGCAAAATTGATTACAATTATGAGGAGATGATTATTTATTAATAATATTTATTTACAACTGACCATGTGTACGTATGTTTTAGTAATATTAATGATAGGCCGAAATAAACATTTTAATTTTTCATGCAACATGAACTACATTACTTTATGTTGCATTTCAAGTCGGTTTTGAGAAATTCAAAATGGCGGAAACAATATGGCGGATGAATTTTTAAAAATGCATCTGATTTACTTGAAACTCGTTACTCGGGGGTTTTTTGGGTCGCTGATTACGAATTTGAAGTCGGTTTTGAGAAATTCAAAATGGCGGAAACAATATGGCGGATGAATTTTTAAAAATTCATCTGATTTACTTGAAACTCGTTACTCGGGGGTTTTTTGGGTCGCTGATTACGAATTTGAAGTCGGTTTTGAGAAATTCAAAATGGCGGAAACAATATGGCGGATGAATTTTTAAAAATTCATCTGATTTACTTGAAACTCGTTACTCGGGGGTTTTTTGGGTCGCTGATTACGAATTTGAAGTCGGTTTTGAGAAATTCAAAATGGCGGAAACAATATGGCGGATGAATTTTTAAAAATTCATCTGATTTACTTGAAACTCGTTACTCGGGGGTTTTTTGGGTCGCTGATTACGAATTTGAAGTCGGTTTTGAGAAATTCAAAATGGCGGAAACAATATGAAGGATGAATTTTTAAAAATTCATCTGATTTACTTGAAACTCGTTACTCGGGGTTTTTTCGGGTCACTGATTACGAATCTGGCCTCGGATTTTGAAAATTCAAAATAGCGGATCCAAGATGGCCGACAGAAATATGAAAATTTCTCCGATATTGATGAAATTGTGTACTCGGGTGTTTTTGGGGTCGCTGACTGCGAATCTGATCTCTGACTTATATATTTAAAATTCAGAGTACATAGAGTACCCAGTTTTATCTCGATCAAGTAAATTTTCACATTTCTGTCGGCCATCTTAGATCCGCCGTTTTGGATTTGCTAATGACATTATGTAAATGTTATTTATTTGCTACTTATTATTATTTTTGAAACATTGTCTTTCGTATTGAAATGTAAATATTCTTTTGTCTTTTAGTGGAGTTGTTACCTACGTTACAAACATTTGCATTGTAAGCTTCAAATTGATAGTTCGTTTATACGGTTTACGGGTAAAAAATTAATTTCTTGAATCTGATTTAACTTACGGAGTATGCCAAGTAGAAAACGAAAGCGTTCGCGGAATGGACAAGTGGGTCGTCCACGTAAACAGTCCAAAATAAGTATTAATTCTGGCAGAAAACCTGTGTCTGTTGAAGCCGCGTCAAAATCAACTCGGTATAGGCGAGCTAAAATGCTTTTAATGGATCCGAGTTATAATATTGGCATAATTCAATCTGCTGCAAAATTAGGTTCACGACAAAATAGTGTAGCTGGTGTAAAAAAGGTTATACCGATCAAGAGACGAAGTAACGAAGAAGCTTTAAGCTATTATTTGGAAAATGACTATAGCAAACAAAGGTACTTTAGACATTACATCATTTTACACTTACTTATAATATAAATATCTTATAATTTATGCTTAATAATCAAACTTTTATAAAAATTATAGGTATCTTCGTTAATCGTTTTATAATTACAAAACGAAAAACAAAATTTAATTTCTTTACATTTGTTGAATGATTAATTCAACATTATATTTTTAAAGGTTAATAAAATAACATTTAAATAATTATACATTACATAGACTAATGAAATTTCATAAAGTTACAGTAGAGTAGAGTGGGGTGAAACAGCCAATTGGCTATTATGTTTAATCCTGTAAACTAAATTACTAATCATTGACAATAATATATATATGAGGCGTTGGGTTCCAAAACCTGCCAAGTCCTTGCTATGGAGGTTTGAGAAAAATGCAAAAAACTGATTGCGACTGAAATTTAGGAGATAGCAGAATTTTAACAGCATAGAGTGTTGCATAATATGATAACAAAAATTATAGAAGAAATTTGCACTACAGATAACAAAATATGAAGCTTTTTGTAATGGACTTGGCAGTGTTTGTTTCGCGACATTGAACTTGGAAGGTTTTGTTTTGCAAAATTTACAATATAAATTAGTCATTAGTAAGTAATAATTATTTTATTAATGTAAATGAACAAGAACGAAGTTTGTTACTCGGGAGGTTTTCGGGGTCGCTGATTACGAATCTGAAGTCAGATTTTGAAAATTTGGCGGCTCAAAGATGGCCGACATAAATGTAAAAAATTTACTTGATTTTGATGAAAGTTGGTACTCGGGGGTTTTTGGGGTCGCTGATTGCGAATGTGAAGTCAGATTTTGTAAATCCAAAACGGCGGATCTAAGATGGCCGACAGAAATGTGAAAATTTACTTGATCGAGATAAAACTGGGTACTCTATGTACTCTGAATTTTAAATATATAAGTCAGAGATCAGATTCGCAGTCAGCGACCCCAAAAACACCCGAGTAACGAGTTTCAAGTAAATCAGATGAATTTTTAAAAATTCATCCGCCATATTGTTTCCGCCATTTTGAATTTCTCAAAACCGACTTCAAATTCGTAATCAGCGACCCAAAAAACCCCCGAGTAACGAGTTTCAAGTAAATCAGATGAATTTTTAAAAATTCATCCGCCATATTGTTTCCGCCATTTTGAATTTCTCAAAACCGACTTCAAATTCGTAATCAGCGACCCAAAAAACCCCCGAGTAACGAGTTTCAAGTAAATCAGATGAATTTTTAAAAATTCATCCGCCATATTGTTTCCGCCATTTTGAATTTCTCAAAACCGACTTGAAATGCAACATAAAGTAATGTAGTTCATGTTGCATGAAAAATTAAAATGTTTATTTCGGCCTATCATTAATATTACTAAAACATACGTTCACATGGTCAGTTGTAAATAAATATTATTAATAAATAATCATCTCCTCATAATTGTAATCAATTTTGCCTTATTCTACACACTTTTTAGTTCCATTTTAAAAAAAAATTCATTGGGTTATCTCTTTCCGTTCGGGACATATACGATTGTGAATTCTCATTTTTCAGTTTTACCCACTGTGCGGCAGTTCGATTCGTTATGATTTTCAGCTTCGAATGCCGTTGGCCCGAAATTCCTAGCAGATCATTTTCACGACTGATGCAGTTTTAAAGGTAACGAAAAGTGAAAAATATTAGTTTTTAGCAATTACCTCCTTTTCTATTGCTTGTATGGAGAAACGACCTTAATTAAGAATTGAATATCATAAAATTCTCTACAAAAAAGAGTTATGGTAAACGTACCAGTACCTGGACATACAAGAAACGGTACTTATAACTAGACATTCTACTCGATGTGACACTCGTCTCTAAGCAAGTGGCCAAATAAGTGTCAAAATTGATTAGGTTGGCCAAGTATAAGCACGTGTCCAACCATTGGTACGTTTATCTTAGTTTTTTATTCAAGTGTTTATTCTTATTGAAAAAGCACAGCGGAAGTGTATGTTGCGCTCGGCTTGTAAGGTGAACCATTAAAGACGCTAGAAACATCGCTCCTTTTATTTAAATGGAGTAAAAATTAATGGGATAGTGTGTATTTGTATATACAGGGTGGCCGATTTATCTGAAGACATCGAAATATCTCGAGAACTATGCACAGAATCAAAAAAGTTGTCGGATGAAAGTTGTTCGACACGAAGGGGGGCATCCAGTGATAATTAAATTTACCCCCTCCCCCAACCCCTGAAGATGGAGTGGGGGCAAAAACAATAAAACTTAAATAGGAACCCCCATTTTTTATTGCAGATTTGGATTCTCCGGAAAAAAGTACACCAATTTGACCTAGGAGCTATTGCATTTTGGTTCACAGGTGGCGCTGTAATCGATAAAAATCCAAATTTATCTGAAGACATTGAAATACCTCGAGAACTATGCACAGAATCAAAAAAGTTGTCGGATGAAAGTTGTTCGACACGAAGGGGGGCATCCAGGGGGCAAATAGGGACAATTTGATCCCTTTATGAAAATTTATTATTAAAAATTCTAATATTAGAATTTTTAATATTAGAATTTAGTAATATCAATTGCGAAAATTGTTATTCTGAATATGAAATTTTAATAATGTCCATTCGAAAAATTAAGATTATGAATAATTGATATTCTTCATATTAAAAATCAAAACTGATTACATAAAATTGTGCATACAATATGGAAGCAATTTTATAAATAAGTTTTCTACCTTCAATAAAATTACATTTTAGGTTTTAAATTTATTATTTAATAAACAAAAAGAGGACATCACGCAATCCATTAAAAAATGCGTCATGTCCCTTCACTCAGCTCATTCATTCTCTCTCTGTATGTTTTTTCCGAAATGAGAATAAATAAGCTGAACATTGACGGTCAAACCAGCTTCTATTAAACAAAACGAAACTCTTACTTCATTTGGGGATTTCGTCGCCATCTACCGGACCCCGTGAGAACTCACGTGGTTTCATACATGTACATCGCTTGCATTTCGGCCATCACCGGCGCCGGTTCTGTTACATAACGCTAGAGGGCGACATAACTCGAAAATAAAGTAGCATATCATTTTATACATAAGTTGAGTCACACGTAACCAGTTCACCTACATTTTTCTCTACTTTCCTGAAGGGAAGTAAATGGATATCGCGACTTTCTAATCCCAATATTAAAATTTAGTATTCAGGGTCTCTCAGTGTAAGACTGTTTTTGAAGTCCATTGTATTGGTAGTAATTCGGTCGGAGGTCACTTTGTTTTTAGAATAACAACTTTCCGTTTACGTGACTATTTTTTGTCTACCCTTCATTGCTTAAATCGAATTGCAAGTTAAAAATGAATCCTGCTACAGTTCCCGAAAAAATCGAAATGATTCTTATTTATGGTGAATGTAAGAGGAATATTGACGATGCTGTTGCGTTGTATGCTGAGCGTTTTCCAGATAATGCTCGCTCGCGTTCTTTTTTTTACAAAGTTGTGAATGCCTTTCACTCTGATGGCAGCGTACAAATGAAAAAAAGGAAGCGAAGATTAACAGTTACAGGAGAAGCTAACGAAGTAGCTGTACTAGCAGCTATTCACCCAAATCCACATGTAAGCACACGACAATTACATCGCGATTCCGGCATTTCCAGAGACAGTATTCAAAGAATATTGCATCGTCATAAGTTTCACCCATATCACATTTCACTGCACCAGGAACTAGATGGCGATGATTTTCATAACCGCGTGGTGTTTTGTGAATGGGCATTTCAAAAAATGCAAACGAACCACAATTTCTTTGCTAATGTATTATTTTCAGATGAATCTACATTCACGAACCATGGTGGCGTCAATAGGCATAATATGCATTATTGGAGCGTAGAAAATCCCCATTGGTTACGACAAGTTAATCATCAACGCCCTTGGTCGGTGAACGTTTGGTGTGGAATCATAGGAAATAAACTCATTGGTCCTTATTTCATTGAAGGTAATTTGAATGGAACAAAATATCGAGATTTCCTAGAACAAGAAGTACCATTACTACTTGAGGATGTTGCTATGGACGTACGACGGACAATGTGGTTTCAGCATGATGGATGCCCAGCACATTTTTCAAGAGTAGCAAGGGAAATACTAGACCGTGATTACAATGGTAGGTGGATTGGTAGAGGTGGCCCCATTAATTGGCCTGCGAGGTCACCTGATCTAACATCTCTGGATTTCTTCCTATGGGGTTACCTAAAAGGTAAGGTTTATGAACAAGTACCAACGACTCGTGAAAACATGGTGGAACGCATAAGAACTGCTTGCGCAGAAATTTCTGCAGATATGATTCTATCATGTATAAAGTCATTTGAAGAAAGAATAAATAAATGCATTGAAGTGGAAGGTCAACATTTCGAACACTTACTCAAGTAAGTGAACAGTGAGACAGTGAGAGGCAAGGGGACTCACGTAAAACAAGCACCCCAAAGGGAAAAGAAAAATACTACGTCCACGTCGTTGTTCCTGGGTAACGCTAAATGTATTTTTTCCCGGCTTTGTTAGAATGACCGTATTCCATATCCGCTACGCGGGCGAAAATTGTCAATATTGGAGAATCCAAATCTGCAATAAAAACTGGGGGTTCCTATTTAAGTTTTATTGTTTTTGCCCCCACTCCACCCCCAGGGGATGGGGGAGGGGGTAAATTTCATTATTACTGGATGCCCCCCTTCGTGTCGAACAACTTTCATCCGACAACTTTTTTGATTCTGTGCATAGTTCTCGAGGTATTTCAATGTCTTCGGATAAATTTGGATTTTTATCGATTACAGCGCCACCTGTGAACCAAAATGCAATAGCTCCTAGGTCAAATTCGTGTACTTTTTTCCGGAGAATCCAAATCTGCAGTAAAAAATGGGGGTTCCTATTTAAGTTTTATTGTTTTTGCCCCCACTCCACCTCCAGGGGCTGGGGGAGGGGGTAAATTTAATTATCACTGGATGCCCCCCTTCGTGTCGAACAACTTTCATCCGACAACTTTTTTGATTCTGTGCATAGTTCTCGAGATATTTCGATGTCTTCAGATAAATCGGCCACCCTGTATATATGTATTTGTACAGTCATATACCACTCGCTGCGTCACCCAGAGCCAACGACGCGGACGTGGTGGTTTACTGGCTCCATTTTTTTTGTTTTTTTTTTTCGTTTTTTGTTTTTTTTTGCATTTTTTTTATATCTTTTTTTTTCATTTTATTTTTTATATCTCTTTTATGTTTCTATTGAAAAACAAAACTGTCTTAAAATTATTAAATGTGCTGCGATGAAAACTCGCATACTGCATTTTTTAAATTTCCTATATACGTTGAATTTTTTAACGAATTAACCTTATATCTATTCCAGAATTTGAGAAACTCTTTGTGGATGGATTCACCGGCTTGTTCAGACCATATACCTAGACCATTTTTTCCAATAAAATGTAAACATTCTTCAATATGATTCAGTATCACGTGTATTTTCAGTGTTTCTGAGACGTTGGTTGATTCAAATGCCATTCTTAGTTCATGGCCATGTTTTTTCAATTGCGGACTGACTTTCTCAACAGAGAAACAGTCATCGACGACATTATTCATGCATTTAAATACATTTACGAATGGTTGTATTCGAAATTGACCAACGTCGTGATAAATTTCATAATCAAGGAGCTTATCAGCTTCTTTTAAGAGCTTTCTGCAAGCATTGCCTTCGAAGATTTCTCCTTGATAACATTTTTGAACAATGTTCAATTTCGTTGGCCAAATTAGGGCCTGGTCTCTACCAACTAATTTTACCAAACCATTCCAGAACATATGATTAACAAAACCCTGTAATAAGTGAAGTTCTGGCAGAACACATTTTTGTAGTACGTAAATCTCGTCTCTTTCCTCTAAAAGAGACGAATTTATGGTACTATTGCAATTGGCTGCATTTTTCTTCACTTTTCCAGAATCACAGTATTTTTTAAAATCGTCTTTCAAATCTCCATAAGTTTTTAACTTTCTTCCTTCGTTGTTTTGTGAAGAACTAGTACCACAACTAATACTGAGACGATCGGCTTGTTCGTTATCAATAAATTCTTTACATCTTTTTTTTAAATCTTTCAAAGATACATAGCAATAAGGGCAAGGAAACATCGACGAAGCAGTTTGTTGTCCATTGACTATCAATATCAGTTTAAAATCAGATATAAAATAAAAAGGAATATCATTTAATTTCGTTAATTTGAAAAGAACATCTAGATTCTCGTATGTCTCTTTAATGTTTGGTACAATGCACAGCATGATAAGTTTATGAACACTTGTTAGTTTTTGAACTGTGCTTGCAGACCCCCCTTCAACGTATCGCGATAATTTTTTATCTGGCTCATCCACATCTGATTCTAGCTCTCTTTGAAGAAAATCTTCAGGAAGTATCGACATAGAAATTTTGAAAAATCCTTGGCCTCCATCAGCCATTAATTTTATTGTAAAATTTGCTTTGAAGCTCGCGTTCCATTAAAATAACGTCTAATAATTCCTCAGCATTCGCCCACACTACTGGTCTCTTTTCTTTAGACTTTGAATTTTCAACGTCGAACTCAAATTGACCGTCATGATAAAGATTTTCCAAAATGTTAGATTTTTCAGAAACATGTTTTCTATAATTTTTGGGAACGGAATTTTTTCCGGCATAACATCTTATCAAATTAGTGAACTTTTTTACTTCGTTTGATGATAAGTTTGCATTGGTTTTATATTCATCCAGCTTATCTGCAGGAAAAAATACGTTTCTTTTTTTAGTAGGATTTAGTACAATTTTCGGCTTATGATTACTGCTAGTGTTTAATATCAATTCTACGTGTCGCAAGTCTTTTTGTTCATTACTTTGATTATTTTTCGGCTCTACTCTCTTTTTTATGACGGAATGGACAACTCCATCCTGAACCTCCTTTGGCACTTAATCTAGGACTTTTACTATATTATTTGTGATCGTGCGATTTCCACCGCAAGTATGACTTATGCCTTTGCCTACTTCTTGAAAGCATATCTTGCAAAGTGAAACCACGTTATTTGGCGTTTTATGAACCATCTCAGTTGTTCGTGGAAGATTTTGGTTTTCAGATGCACCATAAAGACCATTATTGGCATTTATTTGCGTGTTTACTTGACGTAAATGACCTCTTCCTTTAGCGCCTTTTAAATGGCCCTTCTGTCTTGCTGTCAGGCAAATATAACAGTTACAGTCTTCCCATTTATTTCTCGTTTCTTTCGGTAAAATCATATCTGCGTAATTCGGCATGACTTGTAATGGTCTTTTAAACGAATTTTTTTCTCGATCACTTAAAGAATGACGACAAGTGGTGCAAATACTTAGGGGAAATTTTGAATCAGACAATTTGAAATCACGATTGATGAATGTTGTGATCAAATTTTCAAAATGTTCATTTATTAGAAAATGATGTAATTTCTGTTTTCCAATGACGATTTTTTTACCACAAGGTGTACACACCTTTCGTCTATTTTCGGCATGATTGCACTTATTACTGATACAGCTCTCCATTTTTATGCTCTATTTAAAACATATACCTTATTTATAATTAATAGTATTTCTCGGTATTAAGGGTCAATTAACAAATAATATAAAAATAAAAAAGTAAATTAATTTTTTGGTTTTCGATGGAAAACACGAAAATGGTAAAAAGATGAACTTCGCCGGATTTTGTATGATAATCGCGACAAAACCTTAACTTTGGAATATTCATAATCTTCGAAGGCCAACGGCATTCGAAGCTGAAAATCATAACGAATCGAACTGCCGTGGCCGATTTCTTTGCAATTTTTGTTAATAACAAACATGGCTGAGGAGCACCGTGTGGATGGACACCAGTGGCGTAACTACACCCCCGCCAGCCCCCGCGGTGCGGAGGGCCCTGTGCGACATGGGGCCCCGATTGGGATAAGATTTTTTTAAAAATAATTTTAATTTAAAAATTCATTATCGGATAAGAATATTATTATATTAACAATTGAATTTTTGTAAACATTTTAATTATAAAATTTATTTTCTGGAAAGTTTTTTTCGTTCAAATGTAGTATATTTTATATTGTTTAAACGACATTTATTTATACGTATACTTCAAAAAATTTTGAATAAAATCTATATTAACTATGGCAAATATAGCAATATGGATGAGTTCTGAGTGTTTTATTTAAGTCAGTGCCGGATTAAACAGATCCTGGGACGCTTGGCATTTGTGAGTCGGGGCCCTATTAGACAGAAAGGAGGGGTCTACTATCGTACCACAACTATGTAAAATGAGATTTTACTTACGGGTCGCGTACGATAAGAATATGAAAAAGCTTTTAAGGGGACCTATACCCGAATTTTCAGCTATATTAAGTAATAATTAAAATAAATTTTATTATTTTTATTCTGAAACTATTTTGGGTGAGAAATAACGTGAAGAAGAAAGAAAAAATTTTACTTTTTACTGCATTCTTGGCATCATAATTTTTCACAAAATTAAAATTTCATAAAATCCATATCCTTATTTCTTAAATAGAGTTTAAGAAATAAAACAAAAAAAGAATTATCGAAAAATATTGAATATTGAAATCAACCGCTATGGCGAATACTTTGTTGTCGAATAAAACAGGAAATAACAAAAATTGCTTAGTATGTATTTTTATGCTTAATCCGGCCGAGCGTGGCGCTGCAATAGGCACGCCGTGTTCTATATGAATTTCCGTCAGAGTCTTCCGTGTAGTAAACACGGACTATATCTAATCATATACAAAGATTGATACTGTGCAAAGTATGATTGTATGATCTTATATAAATAAGTTTAAAACACACAGTATCGTTTATTTTATGACAATGGTGTGAACACGTAATTTTGTGTGATTTCTATTCTTGACAGGTTAGATAAAGGTTTGTTTACATAAAAACGTTCATTGCAGCAAATAGTTTTTTAAGAATTACAAATTCAAAGAAGCTAACATTTTATGATTGTATATAGTCCCCAGTACTAAACATATTTTTGCAAGTGATTATTAAGTATATACCCGAGTAAAAATTTAATATAGACGATAGATTCATGATGCATCTACGCAGAATCTACTCCGTGAAATGTCCGTCCTGTGAAACAAATATGAATTTAATCTTTATCAAGATTTAATATGCACGATTGATTCATGGTGAATTCATGGTGAATCTACTGTACAAATTAGTGCTTAGTTTTACTTTAAAATTATGTATTTTATATTTGATATAGAATATAATAGTAGAGACTTTTATTTTCGAACAAAACATTAATTTAATATGCCAAAACCTAAATTGATAAACAGAGATATACATTGCACATACAAAGGAAAAGACGAAGCAACGAAACTACTCAAAAACACGAGGAAACTCAAGGATATGGTGTTCTTGGACTGCTCCAAAACTACATCAAAATTATGACTTGATCCTAAAGAATACATACATAAATGCTGATAAAATACGAAAAATATTTTCCGTAAGAAATATCCTAGCAACGAAATATCATATGAACCAACTGAATAATTTCTGCTTGGAAAATATTAAAAAATTCTTACTACAGAAACAGAAACACGAGAAAACAAATTACAACATGCATGCTTATTTTTATTATAATGTCCAACGCGAAGTATTCTGTACCAATACTCGATACAAACTGTCAAAAGTTCAGCACATGTTAAAAATCAACAACCTCCATAGCAACCACATTACCAAGGACTGTCATTGTATAATAAAAGAAGAGCTTTGTTTTTTTTTTGCAGTTTGTGTCGAACCTAAATACGAAATACATTATGTATGCAGTGCTATTAATTAAAATAAAATTAAACTGATAAATTGTAATCTGCTTTCACGTGTTCCCGTTTTTGTTTATAGCAAGAAGTTTTGAAAATTATTCTAAAAGAAATTATTCAGTTGGTTCCTGCAGGAGATTCGATTTTCTTGTATGAGTGATGACAGCTGCAGTTTTTAGAGTGACATGTCGTTACTCCTTGGATATTTCATAAGCAAATACAAGTTTTAGTCTTTGTTTTTGTATTTGATGATATATTTTTTAGGTGGAGTACAAGTCGCCAAGTTCTACTGTCGTAGAAATGTACGAGCAGAGCAGCAGTACCATATCCTTAAGTTTTTCCATTGTTTTCTTTGTTGGTATGTAGATCTCCGTTTTTGTATTGAAATATAATACGAGGAAAAACTGTTGTATAAATGGTTTTGTTTTGTCCAAATATTACTTGTATATATTCTCTGTACTACTACTCTCTAAATATGAATCAGCGAAAACCGCTGCAAATCAGCGAATATACGCGCTGCTTCAGATTTAGAGAGTATAAAATGTAAAAATGAAAATATAAAATGCAAAAAATATTTCATGATAAAACCAAACACTAACATATTATAAAGTAGATTTACCGTGAATACATTATTGATCTATCATGCATATTAAATTTTTTATAAAACTAAATCCATATTTGTTTCAAAGGACGGATTTTTCACGGAGTAGATTCTCCGTGAATCCATCATAGATCTATCGTTTATATTAAATTTTTACTCGGGTACTTGAAACTTTGTGAGTGACTTCATTTTTTACGTGTCTGTTTTATACGTATCGTGAACAATATTCAATTTTAAAATATTAGTGGACAAAGACTTTGCATTTTGAAATGTATTATGTACCTGTCTTGTATCTAGAATAATCGAATTCCAATTAACAATTCAGGTTATGTTATAGGTTAGGTTAACTCATGAGGATGGTAACAATGTTACATATATGTTACCTATCTGCAACATAACACGTAACATGTTATGAACGCAGATATTGAAACGAATGTGAGTGGTAATGGTCATGTAACCGTTTGATATCATATACATATTTGTAATGGTAACCAAAGTTATGACTACACGGAGAGAATATTTGAATGATTTTACGTCGACTAAAACTGGGCGAATTGCCCCAATGCCTCTTCGAGAGTATTTCTGATAACTATTGAGGGAAATTCAGTTGATCGTTGATGCAAAATCAGTCGATGTAATGATCGGGATACATTAGTTGATGAACGAGGCAAAAGCGGTTGATATTCAATAAGGCGCACCGCGTCGTAGCATATCGAGGCATCAGGCCCCGTCGATCGACTTCTCACGCCTCGACCGATCAGCGTAAAATCCGCCAGATCGCCGAGGTAGCGACGCGGAAAGGATGGGATGGAATTGTTTTCCTCGGTAAGTGTCACTATGGGTATATCTGGTGCACGCGCAGTACGACTTCGCGCTGGTTGGCCGGCCGGCGCCACGCGAATCCGCTGGATTTTAAACAGGACGCCGGCGGATGAATCTCAAGGTCGACGTAAAATATATTCCTCTAAATATTTATCAAGAATAAATAACAAAATTATGAGAAATATTTTTTTGCAAACACGAAAACACTTAAATTCCTGTTTTTTCGTTCGAATGGGACTTGATACGTTTTTCAAAGAGCACGAAAGTGGAAAAGATAATGTAAAATTTATAAATAAATAATCCCCATATAATATTTAATCATTTTTCGTGATAATAATGCGCTTAAGGAAATAATATCGAAAGTACAGCGTAAATGGCAACTTGAATGTTAATTTTTAACATGTTTTAGTTAAACATTATTATTTAAAAACATTCCTGCAGTAAATTATTTTAATTGATTAATAATAGCATAAATAAATTTTCCGGCTAACCGATGACCAAATGCGATAAGCATTCCATACTTAAGGTGTCAGTATCGTTGGCTCAAGTGGTAGAGCGCTTGCTTGCGACATCGAAGGTTCGTAGTTCGATTCCCGGCGTTTTCATTTTTTTTTCTTTCTTCTGGCCAACAAATTTTTTTGCAACAAAAATAATTATTTAATGTAATTATTATTTGTTGATAATTATTTCTTATTAAATTATAATTATTAATCATTGTTTTATTTTATTTCATTTACTTCTATTTCGTTTTATGTTAATTATTAAATTAACTCTTTTTTAAATTGAATGTTAAACGTTAATTAAAAAGTTAGATAATTTTTCTTCACGCCGGGAGGAAAGTAGCAAATTCCCTCCCGCAAGCGGGTACGAAGAAAAATCGTATACTATTACTTAAGTTTTGACTTATAATTTAACTCAGTTCATTATTTTGTTAACTTTTTCACTTTTATCTTTTTAACTCTTAACTTTTTAAATTTTTTACTTTCAATTTTTTAAGTGTATTATTAATTATAATTATTAATCATTATTTTATTTAATTTTATTTATGTAATTTAGTTCTGTTCCGTTTTACAATTATTATTAAATTAATTATTTTTTAAATTAAATGCTAAACGTCAGTTAAAAAAGTAAAAAGTTAAGTTCAAACAAAAGCCCTGGTCTCCAATGTATAGTTTAGGCACAAGCAAGCCCTCATTATTACATTTTTATTAATACGGTCAACAATATTAAAATTTTTTAAAACCTTATAATATTGCATTTTGTGAACTACATTCAATGAATACGTATATGGCATTCCTATCGACTGGACCATTGATTATCTCTTTAGTTTGGTACTAATGTGATTGGTCGTTTCGACAAGTACTAATTAATTTTATGTCATAAAAATATTAATGCCGAATAGTCGATATCTTTAGTAACTGTTGAAAATGAATAGCTTTTAATGAATTACTAAAGAACGGTCATTACAATTTTTTCATGAGGGATATATATATGAATGTATATATTAATTAAAGTTATTTAAAAGAAAATTGATAAGAATATCAGTATAGACTTTAGTTAATCTTTAAAATTCAGATCGGTTATAAGAAAATTGGCTTTTAACATATATATCAGCAACATTTTATACAACCTGGTACATTATTAAGTTCGATGAATAAAAACAATAATAATCATATTGTTGCATTTTATTATATTATAACTATTGTATAGACACAGCAGAAGTTGCACGTATATAAAACAGACAGGCTTTCTGAAATTACAGAACAATAATTTCGTGATTTGTATAAATTTGAAATGATGCAAAATTAACGAAATAAATAATGAAATTTAATTGTAATAAATAAGTTGTCATACGCGAATATAATATATTATTTTTTAAACCGTAAAAAAAATGAACGATATCGATATTAAAAATTGTGCATTATTTTATTATGTTATATTTAAAAATTGTTAAGAATTAACCGTTAACATTAATTCTAAAATTATTTATAGCAAAAAAGTGTAATAAAAATGTATATATATTAGTATAAATTTGGTATAAATTTTAGTATAAATTTGGGTTTGAATTAAACTCCATATCGATGGAATATTTCAGTAGAAAATTTTCTTTAAGAAAGAATTTCTCCAGCGATGGTATAATGCAGGTTTTAAATATTGCTCAATTAGTTTGTACATATAATTAATGAATTCAAATCAATAACCTTCATTAAGTGACAGTTTCCTTATTGGCGGACTAAGTCAGATGTGAAAACGCTATCCCATAAAAGTTTTTCCATCGGTGAAGGAATTCAGATCAAAAACATTCTGAGAAATTAGTCTCTCCATCTATCAAAGGATTCAGATTAAAAACCTTCTTCAAAATGACAATTTCTTTTATTGGTGGGTTAACTCGGATGTTGAAACTTTATTCAATAAGATTTTTTCCATCGATGGAGGGATTCAGATAAAAACTATCTTAAAAAGAAAAATAGTTTCTTCATCGATCGAAGAATGTAGATTTAAAATTTTGTGTCAATTGATCTCTCCGTGCAATGGAATATTTCAGATGACAAACTTTCATTAATTTTTCTCGATCAATGGTCGATGTAAAATGTTTTTTTTTTTTAATTACTTTTTTCATCCGGGTCTCTAGTTATGAAAACCTTATCCAATAAACATTTCTCCATTTTTTTACAATTCATCAAACGAAAATTGATTCGAATAACACGAAGTCAATCAACATAAGTCAATTTTACTTAAAATTATTACACAAAAAGTGTACACGAGATGTACTTAATTCATAAGGCATGACCTCAAAAATTATTTTTGGCTCAATTAATTTCAATAAATAATGAATCCTCTTGAATTTCTGAACCTTTTAATCAAATGCCATGATAAGAGTTGTTACAATAATTTCTGTAAATTTGTATGAATTACCAATAAATTAATAATCAACTGTAGCAATTTTTGCCAGCTTCTAAGGTTAATAAGTGGAACTTCCCTATCAGCAATAAATATTAAAAAACGTTATTTTAATGTTATCACGAAAAAAGAAAAATTAAAAAACATTTTTCGGATAGGGTTATCGGTAATGTTTCACCAAACAGAAGATCATAATATTTTGTAATGTACTGATTTATTTACATTAATCAATTTTTACATTAATCAATACGTTTCACAAACTTTTAGAACATTCATACAACGTAAGTATAAACATATCCTCACATTTCATACAAAATTGTCATTAAATTTAATAATTAATATCATCGAAATATACTTATGCTGACGTTTGATGCCACGCATTTTACATTTTCTGCAGTTTCTCGTGTTTTTTCTGTTATTAACAGTAACGCATTGGTTTTTGTTCGCTGGATAATGCTCGAAAGAATTTAATGAATTTGTAAGTATTTATTAGGAATCGAATAGTGCATTCGCCATTTATTTTATTGTTAGTGAATAAAATACATTATTAATAACTACCACTAACAAAGTATTCTTGAAGAATTCATATATCGTATCTTGTCGTTACGTAATTTTTAAAGTTAATTTTACACAATAAGCAAGGATCTATTTTTGGTAATGATTCTAATCTGTACAACTTACATAAATTATTGAATTTAACTTCGTAGGCTTGGTAATGATGAGAAAAGTTTAAAACCGTTATTTCGTTAACAAGAAAATAAATGTCACTTTCTAATTTAAAAATTTTTCTTATTTTGCCAAATATTGGTTCATCGCTTATTTGAACGACAATAATTGTTTGTGGAGAATATTTCTTTCCTCGAATTTTAATATAATTTAGTGAGCTTGCAGAAATACAATCACCTTCATAAGTGGAAATTTCTCCATCATTTTGACTCGCAATACTTCCAATTTCAACTCCATTGACTAGATCCGTTGAAGGTGATAAACGAATATAGCATTCACGCACTTGGTGACGTACGGAAACAGTATATGGAAGATTAACATTGGAACTAGAACTCGTAGCGATGTCTTTAAGAAATTTATTTTTTCTTTCACCTGACATACCCCATAAATTGACAGCAGGTCCCATCTCTTCCATGACCCTTGCTACGTGAACGAGAAAATGCATTTTCGGTTTTAAACAGCCGAAATGTTTTAGATAAATCTTATTATGCTCTGCTACTAAATCTTTAATTCTGACCAAATCTGCCTTTATGAATCTAGGCGATGTCAATAGAGCAACTAGCTCTCTCAGGATCTTATATAATTCCCAACTGCTACTACTCGGAGGGATTAAATCGCCTATCATCACTCCAAGATATCTAGTTAAACAAAGCATTTCGGCTGATGACTGCCTTAATTTTATCTTGTTTATAATTTTGGCTTCTTCTTCTTCATCGTATTCGTCATCGCTATCATCTTCGTTATTTTTGCTATTTATTGACTTTTTCTTTTTAATGTTCTTACTTTCTTTCCCTGTACTTAGCCTTGGTTTCTTTGTGCTAAACGTTTTAATTTTTCGTGGTTTATTTGCAGTCTCTAGATCTCCGTAGTTGAAATGTTTGATCCTGTTATTCAAAGTTTGTAGGGTCAACAATTTATCATGAAAAATCAAGACTGTGAGAATTCTTGAGATCGTGTATTCGGAAACTCCCTCGAACAAATCGTGCATTAAGTCACATGATATGTTTTCCGTAATATGGAAGTCCGGTATTTGATGAAAAATACACTCCTCTTTAATACCAGATGATTTCTGGTTACCAGTAGCTAACCATAGCTAACCTTCCTTTCTGTTTCTGAGTGTTTCCTCATTTTCATAGCACATTTCTTTACATTCATGCTTGGTAGATTTACACATTCTACAGTATCTTAAAGAATTAAAACTGTCTTCAAATCCTGAAACACAATTTAAAGCTAAGTTATCACCTAGGAGACAAATAAGTTGGAAATATATTGTCCTTTCTAACTGTCCATCTTTGATAATAATGCCTTGTCTTAATTCTTTCATATTATCTATGACTTTGTTAAAAACTACCGCATTTCCATATATTTTCCTATGCTTGGCTGAAAACATACCTGCCAGTAGGATATTATCCAGTTTCGAAACTAGACAAGGTGGAAGAAATGGTAGTATGAGATAAATACCACCCAACTGTTGTTCACCTGCATGCGATCCTAGTGTATTACCTGGTTCGAAATCGTCATAATATAATGTTATAGGAAGTCATAATTGTGGCTTGTGAGCGTATTTGCTTTGCCAGAAGTGGCCTTGCATTATATTAGTTACAACTGTCGTATCTGCATACAACTCACTTACATACTGCAAAATTTGTTTCAATAGCCCAGGCATTTGCAGAAGAGACGTTATTGAACGCGTTAAAGGTATGTAACTAGCTTTAACAGTAGCATATGTAACATTTATATTGGCTTTATCTTCGTCTTCGCTATTTTCATAAATTACGTTTTCACGATAAATCTCTTCGTTTACAGGCAGTATAAGACCACAATGTTCTTTATATTTTTTAAAACGAAGAGCTTCGGTTCGATAATTATAGAAGGGATCATTACTTTCGTCTAATATTGCACATACTTTTGGAATTATTTCATGTTTATCAGAAATTGCAAGATGTGATATTTTGTTTTTCAAGTGAGAAATGTAGGAATTGCCAATAAAATCTGAAAATTTTAGAATGATATCTTGAACGTCAATTCTCGATATGCTTTGTTTCTCATAGAGAGAAAGGGTAAAAAGTTGAACCTCTTTTTCAAAATTCATTTTTACAGATATACAAAGTATTACTTAAACTTTATTAAACTCAATATAACATTAATAATAACGGGTTCAAAGATGCGACCTAAATAATAAGAATGAAATAAAAATGATAAAACTATTATGACAAATTGTTATTTACAAATTGTCTTACGACTTTATAAACGTTACTGTCATCTATTTTAAAATAACGAAAGTCAAATAATTGAAAGAAATGCTTATGGAAACTCGATTTAGGTACTTTTGGAAACAATTTGTGTAGATTGTACAGAACTTCAATGGCATCTATAATAGAGTCTACCTTATACTTATGAGTTTTGCTAATTATTATGTAATAAGAACTGATTATATTTAATGTTGGACCACAAATCACAATGAATGGGCAGACTTTGTTATCAGTAGCTTTATCGTAAATTTCTTGCACATTTCCGTGAATCTCATCTAAATGTTCCTGCGCATCCAGATTTGTTTGCTAAAAATATAAATCTTAAGTATTTTATGTGTATACTCTAATTAGATATATACAGGGTGTCCGAAAAGTATGGAAACACTCAAATATCTCGGAAAATCGACATCGAATCGTAAAAGTAAAAATACACGTATTCAATGGTTTCAAGAGAGCTATCCAGTGACACCTAACACAACCCCCCACCCCCACCCGCTGGGGGTGATAGAGGGGGTAACTTAAAAATTTTAAATGGGAACCCCCAATTTTTATTGCAGATTTTGCTTCCTCAGAAAAAGTTACGTAAATTTTGCCTACCATTATAATTGTTTTTGTTGACAGATGGCGCTGTAATCAACGAAATTAAAAAATTATTCTAAAAAGTTTTAAAAATCTCGCGAAAAACACAACGGATCAAAAAAGTAAAAACACACGTATTTAATGGTTTCAAGAGAGCTATCCAGTGACACCTAACACGACCCCCCACCCCCACAGGCTGGGGGTGATGGAGGGGGAAACTTAAAAATTTTAAATGGGAACTCCCAAATTTTATTGCAGATTTCTCTTCTTCAGAAAAAGTTACGTAAATTTTACCTATTATAATTATTTTTGTTAACAGATGGAGCTGCAATCAGCGAACCACGTACCTGGAATAGCGGACCACGTTTCCAAAATTTTAAATGACGTCTTTTGCCTTTAAATATTTCAAAGTTCACCGATTCTTACCGCGAGGAGGTAGACGATTTTGAGAATCTTTTTTTTTTATTTTTGTATATTTTTTTTTTGTTTTTACCTTTTATTTGTTTTTTTTTTATTTTTTTAATTTTTTTTCTATTTTAAAGTTTAAATTTTCCTTCGCTTCTATTTTCTTTACTGGATTTTTAACATGTCTATGCCCACTAATTTATAAGATGTTCGAATTGAAGTCCTTCAGCAACTTGACAATATCCCAATCGTGCATAGAAGTTATCATAAACTTTTTGCAGCATTTCTTGAGATACTGTATTAGAACCTTGAATTATTTTTTCTTTCAACTCATCAATGTCTTTTGGTTTCGTTTCGTAGACCTTGTTCTTCAAGAAACCCCAGTAAAAATAGTCCAGAGGAGTTAGATCAGGTGACCTCGGTGGCCACTCGATCGAACCCCTCCTACCAATCCAACGTCGGGGGAAAATATTATTTAATAGATTGCGTACAATCAAACCAAAATGACAAGGAGCTCCATCCTGTTGAAACCAGACATTATCAAACGCTATACCAGCAATATTTCGTATTGCCGGTATAATCTGGTTATTTAACAAATTACAGTACCTTTCAGCCGTGAAATTCTCTTCAACGAAGAAAGGCCCAACAATTTGATTGCACAAAATGCCAGCCCAAACATTGATTTTCTGTGGATGTTGTGTGTGAGTATCTCTCATCCAATGAGGATTTTCGTCCGACCAATATCGTAGGTTGTGCCTATTAACTTCTCCACTCAACTGAAACGTAGCTTCATCAGAGAAGCATATCCAGAAAGGAAATAATTCATTTTCGTCACAACGTCTCATCATTTCCTCACAAAATTCTAATCTCCGATCGAAGTCATCTTCCGAAAGTTCTTGTACATATTTTATTTTATATGGATGGAACTTATTTGCTTTTAATATTTCATGGACAGACGATTTGCCGATACCAGTGGCTTGCGCAATCTTTCTTACCGAAGTATAGACGTCCTCAACGACACTTGCACAGACCGCTAAACTGTTGTCTTCGTTCGTGGACGTTTTTGGTCTTCCTGATTTTGGTCGATCATTGACAGAGCCAGTATCTTGAAACCGAGAAACAGTCTTACAAACAGTTGATTTGCAAATAGGTAGACGATCAGGATGGGTATCATTAAATTGGCGGACGACTTGTTCGTATGTTCTTTTTTTATCGCCGCATCCTCGCAGAATAAGGATTTCGATCCTTTCTTTTTGTGTCAAAGACATAGTATGCCAAATTACAACAGGAGGCAGAATACAGAATGTATCGAAATGGAAGAAATATGAAGCAAAGAATGAAGAAATAAAAGAAATATAAAAAATTAGAAGAAATTCAAATGTTAGAGAAACATTACATTAAGTATCAAATAGCGAGAACGAAGAGAATTGCGATTTTTTGCGGTACGAATTTGACCAAGTTTTCGACAAGAGTGACGCTCGCATGTGTAATTTTCACAAAGCTGAAAAATAACCGAGACCTTGACTCATTCAAACAATAGAGCTTAACTAATACTAAGACGTGCTGTTTTGATTTGGACGCTGACGATGTTCGATTATTGACTACTTTCTCTGTAACACTGGCAGTTGAAAAAATCGACCGAGTGTATGCAATGGGTTTCCGCAAGCGATACCTACAGTACTTTCACACAAGTATACAAAATCACAGTCATGCAAGAAAGCCATAACACCATATGCGGATTTGGTCACCATTTACGCTATTCGGATACACGACATTCACTTCCTCGTAGAATAAGGATGTCGATTCTTCATTTTTCTGTCAAAAACTTTGTATGCACAATTACAAGGGGGGAGCGAATAAAGAATTTTAATATCTGGAAGAAAAGGTAAGCAAATACATTAAAAAAAAACATAAAAAAATTTAATAGTGAAGAATAAAAAAAAGGTAAAAAACAGAAATCAAATAAAAAAAAAAGTAAAACAGAAGATTCTCAAAATCGTCTACCTCCTCGCGGTGAGAATCGGTAAACTAGAAATATTTAAAGGCAAAAGACGTTATTTAAAATTCTGAAAACGTGGTATGCTATTCCATGTACGTCAAGTTAAATATTTTTTAGTAATTTTTTAATTTCGCAGATTGCAGCTCCATCTGTTAACAAAAATAATTATAATAGGTAAAATTTACGTAACTTTTTCTGAAGAAGAGAAATCTGCAATAAAATTTGGGAGTTCCCATTTAAAATTTTTAAGTTTCCCCCTCCATCACCCCCAGCCTGTGGGGGTGGGGGGTCGTGTTAGGTGTCACTGGATAGCTCTCTTGAAACCATTAAATACGTGTGTTTTTACTTTTTTGATCCGTTGTGTTTTTCGCGAGATTTTTAAAACTTTTTAGAATAATTTTTTAATTTCGTTGATTACAGCGCCATCTGTCAACAAAAACAATTATAATGGTAGGCAAAATTTACGTAACTTTTTCTGAGGAAGCAAAATCTGCAATAAAAATTGGGGGTTCCCATTTAAAATTTTGAAGTTACCCCCTCTATCACCCCCAGCGGGTGGGGGTGGGGGGTTGTGTTAGGTGTCACTGGATAGCTCTCTTGAAACCATTGAATACGTGTATTTTTACTTTTTCGATTCGATGTCGATTTTCCGAGATATTTGAGTGTTTCCATACTTTTCGGACACCCTGTATATATATATATATATATATATACAGGGTGTACGAAAAGTCCCGGGACGGTTGAATAACTTTCGAAAGAATAAAAATTTCAAAAATCGCCGAAACACGTGATTCGATTTTTCAAACAAGCTATCTTTTGAGGGGGGGTTTCGGCCCCCAACCTGAAGGGGGGCAGGGGGCACGAGGGGGGCCAAAAATCTAAAATGGCAACATGGTTTGAGTGGGGGCTCATTTGAAAGGTATTTTCGAGACGAATTCAGATCACTGGTCATAGAGGGCGCTGCGATCATTTTTCGGAGAGATTTTTAACTTTTTCAGATCTTAGACGTACTAACGTTTGAAAAAATGTAGATATATTCCCTCAATTAATACGGTTGACACCCGTTTAAGAATATTGTTTTACACGATTTTAAGTTTTTTAAGTTTTTTAAGAATATTGAATTACACGATTCGGCGACTTCGAAATTTTCATTTTTTCAAACGTTAGTACGTCTAAGATCTGAAAAAGTACAAAATCTCTGCGAAAAATGATCGCAGCGCCCTCTATGACCAGTGATCTGAATTCATCTCGAAAATACCTTTCAAATGAGCCCCCACTCAAACCATGTTGCCATTTAAGATTTTTAGCCCCCCTCGTGCCCCCCGCCCCCCTTCAGGTTGGGGGGCCGAAACCCTCCCTCAAAAGATAGCTTGTTTGAAAAATCGAATCACGTGTTTCGGCGATTTTTGAAATTTTTATTCTTTCGAAAGTTATTCAACCGTCCCGGGACTTTTCGTACACCCTGTATATATATATATATATATATATTATTAAATTTCTTACCTTCGTGTGTGCAATAATTGTATTTTTAATATCGTCTTTCGTAATCTTATTTTCCTTAGATTTAGACTTGTGAATCCCAGGAGGTATATTAATAAGGAGAGGAACCGATAAAAAAGCTGCTAATGATTTGTCATCTATTATAAGAAAAGGATTAATTTTAGGAACAGCACTAATATTTAGATATAGTTTTTTTAAAAATAAATATTAAACGGTTTCAATATAATTTTTCATTAATTTTTGTAACATTTCGTCAATTCAAAATTTTTTCAAATTTCAAAAAATTTAATCAATTTTTTAAAATGTTAACAGTTTATGATACTCGATAAAAATGCATTCATGAACACTAACAAATTCACAACATTCAATGTAGTTAAATATAATTTTTATTATTATGTAAATATCAGAATTCAGTGATTAAATTTATTTTTATATTAATTAATTACAATTTTTAATAGATAATGTTCTAAAATGTAAGTTAATCCGAAAGCTGAAATAAAAATTGATGATAAATTAAGAAATTTTACGAGAATTTGTGACAACATTACAATAGAGGCAATAACGTGGAATTTTTAATAACAGTAAATAGAATCAATTAAACTAGAATGCCGAAAAAATTAAATGTCTTCTATGAATCACTATTGTTATTATTATTATTATATTTACCTAAAGCTTTATATTCTTCAATTTCAATTATGTCTTTCGATTTTTTGTTTACATCTAAAATGATTTTCGCATCTTCTATCCACAGTTTTCTGAACTTTTTGTTTTTTCCTTTATATTGTGCTTCGAAGTCGATTTTTATCTGTTTGTATTGAAATTAATTACACAAAATTAGAGTATAATTGTGACATTATATGCTAATATATATCTTATACAAGGTAATATATAGCAATTCCAATTCTATTCTCACCAATATGTGACCATCCGGATATCCTAAACATCGATATATTATCAATAGATCGCTTAATTTAGTTATTCGTCTATAATTTACAAATCTTAATGACTGATCTTCTTTCCATTCTGTTATAAATACATCTGTAATTTGTCCAGGATTCCATTTGATTTCAGTTGATTCGCTTGAAGTTATAGGACCAGCTACGGCACAAAACACATATGCCATTATTGCAATAATTCCTCACGCGCACGCACACACACACACACACACACATATACACTTTACCTCCTTTTTTCTTTATTCCTGTGAAAATTCCTAAAGATACACACTCATCTCTCTCAATTTTGTAGGCGTTTTGCATAAATCCCTTTGAACATCTACTGTCTTTGCTGGGGGTATACCAAATTTCAACCTCGTACACACCAGGAAATTGGTTGACGATAAGTTCCGAAAGAGAAATCAATCGCTTTTTATGCAAACTGAATGAAAATAATTTTTAATGCAATGTAAAATATTATACGATTCAACGGCGAAACTAATTTTTGTATGAATGTGAAAATTGACCTCATCTTCGGTTAGGCCGATAACATTCACAGATACATGAACAATTTTCTCACAAGAGTATACTGTTAAGGTGGTTAGACCGCGGAATATCGTATGTTGAGGAAAAATATTCAATAACGTTTCCAAAAATGTAATTTTCGTTATTGATGATCTTGTTGAAGAGAGAAAACATTATTTTTCTTGACAAAAAATTGAAACGTGCAAAAATAATTTGTTAAACGACTTTTTTTAATGACGTAAATTTTCTTTTTATCGCCTGTCAAGAATTTGTTAAAAAAGAATGGATTTTAAAACATGACGGCTGATTTTGTTGAGAAAAAGATTCTCTACAACTTCACCGAACGGATTTTTCCAAATTCATTGCCTAATCACTAAAATTATTTCGAAATTGTAAAAGTAATAATTTTTTTTTTTTTTAGGAAATAGAGGTATTTGACCGGGTATTTGTCGTTAGCTTTAGAAATTTGAAAATGTAATACGGTCAAGTTGTACAGAATCTTTTCATCAAAAAAATAAGCTGTCGTTCGTCAAAATCCATTCATTTTTAAAAAATTCCTGACAGGCGATAAGAAAAAAAATTGCGTCATTAATAAAAGTCGTTAACAAATTATTTTTGCATGATTCAATTTTTTCCAAGGAGAATAATGCTCTCACTCTTCAACAATATCATTCGTAATGAAAATTAAATTCTTGAAAACATTATTAAATATTATTCTCCAATATACGATATCCCGGGGTCTAACCACCTTAAGGTTGGAATGTATAGTCAAGACTCAAGATCTGACAATTGAATTCGAAATCCCAAAACATGACAGTTCACCATTAAGAGCCAGTCAATAAAAAGATCTCTAAAAATGCACAAATTGAAAATCGTATTTTATTTATTGCCCTAAAAATATATGTAAAATTTTTTCATTTGCCAAATATTTATTATTCATATGTAATTTGCACGCAAAAAGTTTCTTTTAACTGACATAAGTGACATTAAAAAGTTTCATTTAACTGACATAAGGTTATACACTGGCGTTTTTCGAAGTCTCCAGCCTTGATTTTTGAAGTTTGTATCCGAGTCATTACTATAAATTCCCGCCTAAAACCGTTTTTATTAATGGAGTAACAATAATTATTTGAAAATGGAGTTGTCTATCCCTGGTCATTATGTATAAATCTGCACTATGCAGGTTACCCAATTACGTTATCAAAGGGTACGACTGAACTAATGACTAAGATATTTCTTTAAATATACTCACTCGTATTTCCCATTTTTGAATTCATTCGCTATTATTAATCGGCAAAGTCTTGACGCATATGTTTTAAATAACGAGAATTTGCTATCGTTATTAGATACGTCTTTACTGTATGCCGTTAATATTTTCAGCCCTAACCAAGACTCTTGTAAATAATAAAATAACGAAGTTTTTACTCCTTGAAAACTGGAAAGTACGTCTGTAACAAATAATGTATTACATATATGAAATATGAGGACAAATAAAACAAAACTAAGTTCAATATATGAAAATAGTAATTTAAAAAATTATTATAAAATACAGTCAATTACTAAATTTTATAATTTCATTGCAACATAGGAATTATACATTTTTCTGCATTGAAAACAAATTTCTAAATCGAAATAAACTTAACTTAATAAAAATCAATTTTTTTAAAATAAGTTGAAATTCATCTGAATTCAGAAAATAAATTTTAAATCATTAAGTGAAGTGGTCTTTTTAAGATGCTGGACTTAAATATAAAAATAAATTCACTTAAAATAAATAAATAAATAAAATAAATATATTTCTTTCATGCAAACTAACTTTCACGTCATTTATAACAAATATTTTCGTCAATTAATTATATATTCATTCTATTTTAATTAAATGCGATATTTTAATATCAGTAACTATTTTCTAAGTACTATTTAAGTAAATAATTTTCTTCAAACAAATAAAATTTACTTAATGCCAGGAAATTTTTTCCAGTGTGTTAATTGCTTAAAAAATGTCTTATCGACTAACCTCCATTTATATTAGGATCATTTGAATCATCATGTGAGTAATCAGTGATACTATCATTTTGTAATCTAACACGTTTATCTGGATTATATTCTGTTTCGGATTTCCTTTTTTCCGAAATATTGGAAAAATCACCAGAAGTATTTTTAAAAAAATGTAGATCTTCACATACTGCACTAGAATTGTCAATGGATAAATCCTGCAGTACATTGATGGTTTCTGAGATAAAAGAAAGTCCGCTTAGTAAAATATTCGATAAATTAGATGCAACAATTAATTGATATGTCAGTAGAATCGATTATTCATTTCATAAAATAGTATGCTATTAGCTAACCTGTCTTCGTATGGATATTCGCCGATATATCCAGTATATCTTTGTTGTTACTCAGATTAACTGGACCACTACTAGTACATGGAATCGGAGCAACGCCTTGTATGGAACAATCTGCCCCATAGAATGATTCTAAAAAATTGTTTCTCTCCAAATTATGATTGAAATACATTAATTTGAACATGTCGTATAAAAACTGTGTTATGAAAAAGTTTCTAATACACCAGAAATTTAAAATTGCTGTAGAGAGGATATTAGTAAGCTTTAGCGAAGGAATGAGGCATAATGTTTGTGCTTTTAATGCTTTCCATTATTAACATATTAACGATATACATTTAGGATATTCACATGTATATATACTAGATGAGTGCGTGAGAAAGAAATATAGGAAAATGTATGCTTACTTACAAAAAATTCCGTTCTTTATATGAATTAAAATATTAAATCTTCTACAATTTAGTAGAGACAACAAAATTTATAACATTTATGTTATAATATTGATTTTTGTATTATTTTAAAGAAATTTCAGCAAAATGATGTTTCCAATTAAACAAAAATAACGAATTTCTTAATTTAACATTATATAAATAACAATTTAATTTCTAATTAACACTTTTATAGCACCGTTTAATAGAGAATAAGTTAAATTATTATTCCTGTATAATTGATGCTGTATCTAATGTAAGAAAATAGTTTTCCATATATTCCGCGCTTTCTCGCAGTCAGAAGAGGTTGTATCCGATGATTTTGATTATAAGTCGGGTTGTTATAGAATCTTTTTTACGGAAGTTAATAATTTTTGAAAATCTGTACGATAAACTTTTATTATACTATAGAACAACATACATTTATGGAGTATCATTTGCAATTATACGAACGTAATGTTTATGAAATGAAGTGATGTAAAATTGTTTCACTCAAATGTAGAATAGATTCTAAATGTTATTAAGTACCCTCTAAATCTAATCTCATATTTTTGATTAATTTATTGAATAGTTCGCTATTCGATTAAATAAATTAAGACACGGAGAAACAATATTGTATCATTTATAAAAAAAGACAATGCAAGTGAATAGATATTGTATTCTGTAAGATACATTATTTACAAATTTCTGTCTTAGATAATTACCATGCATTTATAATTAATTGTATAAATTTTAAAACAAAGAACCTAAAATTACATATCATATAATTTATTTTTAACATTTGTTTCATTTTTAAGTTTCAGGATGATTGTTAAATAAATTCCTCTGCCTGTTAGAATCATATAATTTTTTCAAATGAAGTGTAAAAATCCTCTTTAAAAAAGCCCATAATTTGTTATTTTATATTAATTAAATTTTAGAGAGCACTTTTTATTGAATAAACTTGCAGAATTAATCACCATTTTCAAAAGGATGTGAGTATCTGTTTTTAAGTGACTGCATTCTTATGCCGTAATGTGGAAGATCATGCACATTCTCTTAAACAAATATTTTCTGAAACAATGAGCAAAAACAAAACAGTATAATCAAAAGATTAATTTTAATGAATACATGCAATATGTGTATATGTGGGTGTACGTGTGCGTGCGTGTTTATTGTAATATAATCATTGAAATTGTCGGGTTTTAAGTTATAAGTTTGGAGTTAAATGTTACAAGAAATACAACATTTTCAAAAGACTGTAACTGAAAATATGATACAAAACAAGGTACAAAAACAATTCTAAGATATAAAAGTTTCGTATGTGTTAGGATAACGGGTTTAAAAAATTGAATTTGTTTATACAAAAAAAAATACAGGTTTTAAGTATTAAATATTAAAATTCACAATTTTTGTCTAATTCATTGTAATACAAACATGAAACTAATGTTAACAAATGTTTTTGTACACTGAACCAGTTTCCAGTTACAGGCTTTTGAATAAATGGTACATGTGTTATTATATGACATTGAAAACTTTCAGATATCATAACTCGATAATTCTAATGATCATATTAAAAAAATATTGAATACGAATTTCAATTGTACATCTGACATTGCTTACCGTTGCTCGGTTTCCTTGACTTTTAAATTTGTTTATATTTTATATAACATAAATAACAACATTCAATGTTTATTCAATTATTGCTCCATTTGTATTGCGAATTTTAAGTGTAGAGCTTATCGAGGAAAATGCTGTGTACATGACTAAAGTCTATATATCAATTATATAAAATATGCAATTTAACATTCTGTATTCAAATGTAAAAAACAGTCGACACTGAAGTTGCCCAGCAGAATCTTACAGGAAAGATAAATTACTGTTTTCTGGACCGATTAGAGTTTAATGAAACATTTTATGTTATAAATGTATGATATAGTTTATCATTTAAAAGAAATAATTGTCATGAAACCAATTTTCAAAAATCTAACCTTAAAATCGTAAAAATTCTTACTTACCTAATGATAGTTTTAGTCCGTAGCCCCTCAATTGCCGTTGTGCACACACAATGAGACACGAGATTCGCGAATCGTGACGAAAATTATTCACAAAAATTTTATTGTGTATACATTTTCAGCGGATCGGTGCGCTGTTTTCCGCGATTCTGTGAAATTGAAATCGGATGGACATATAAAGTCTTCCGATTTCGCCACCAGAGGCGTTGTTGCCAACACCGAGGAAAACAATTCCATCCTTTCCGCGTCGCTACCTCGGCGATTTGGCGGATTTTACGCTGATCGGTCGAGGCGTGAGAAGTCGATCGACGGGGCCTGATGCCTCGATATGCTACGACGCGATGCGCCTTATTGAATATCAACCGCTTTTGCCTCGTTCATCAACTAATGTATCCCGATGACTACATCGACTGATTTTGCGTCAACGATCAACTGAATTTCCCTCAATAGTTATCAGAAATACCCTCAGTAGATGAATAGGAGCGGTCTGAAATCAGTTCCCGCCGCCGCCACCAGGCGTCGCCACAGTCGCAGCGCTGTCGCAGCATGCGAGGTGGTAGATTCGTGAACTAATTCGTGGTTTGAGTCTTGGACTGACTCGTGGTTTGAGTCGCGGACTGACTCGCGGGCCGATTCGCGGATTGATTCGCATTTTTGGTTTGTGTTTAGTACGCGGTTTCAAGAGTCTCTCATTGGGAAATCTGACCGTCGCTTATGAGGTCATTAAGATGACGCAAGACTTTGTGGATGGTCCCATTAAGTTTTCGAAGATTAATGCTGTAGCGTTATGCATATATCTTTCGGGTTATTATAAACAATTTCATGTATTGTTATTACAAATTTCGAAAGCTTTGAAGGTCGAAAAACATAGGTAATTTAATGCGTTACATTGTCGAATGAAAAGAGAAGGTAAAGGTCAACCAATATTTATTATTTCATAAGATATTGTTATTAATAAAATGTTTTTACATTATCATTGAAAACGTCATCTTTCTAATGCTTGATCTTACAAAATTCAATCAGAGCGATTGAAAAGTGTTGACCGTTACACATTAGTATTGCCATGTGTCGAAAATCAAATTTCAAAAGTCGCCTTCACTAAAGGTCAGATATTGCTACATTATAGTCGCTTATGGAAATACATCGTATTCGGTAGGAACCGTATTGAGAGTGAAAGTAAAATGACCTTTTCCTCGTGCGTCCTACTACCATCTCTCTCGCTCTCGCATACTCTTTGTTAGTTCCATCTAGCATCTATATTTCCCGTCGATTATCCATCGATCACTTATTCAGCAGATATTGTATACATTATCGAAAATGTATACAGGTCCAGACCAATCATTCCAATGTAGTATTGCCATATGTGAACTGTCGAAAAACAAATTTCAAAAGTCGCCTTCATTAAAGGTCAGATATTGCTACCTTATAGTCGCTTATGGAAATACATCGTATTCGGTAGGAACCGTATTGAGAGTGAAAGTAAAATGGCCTTTTCCTCGTGCGTACACCGTTACCGACCTAATTAGGATGTTACATATCTTTTTTGATGAATTGATAGCGTAGATTTCCATTAGTCTGAATACTAGTTTGAAGGTGTCTAGCTCAATCTCGTATATCGACGACCTACTTTTTAAATCTCACACAAATTTTAAAAACCTACAATCAAAGCTTTGACCTCTCCCTTGTCATGTTGTAAGTTCGAATTCACCTTTCAGAATTTTCTCTCGTGGGGGAAATCTCTCCACCAATATGACAGTCGCACAACCGGTTTGCGGACCTTTCCCTTGACAAGCCGTTAGTGTATCTCAATGATCTCCAATAGTGACGAAACCGCTGAGCCCCTTCACACAAAACCGCTAAGACCATTTTAAAATTAATTTAGAAAAGCCTCTAAGCAAGTCTCAACGCGTTCAAAAGACCTGGTGTCGACCCCCTGATGCGCGGAAACCTTTTCCTCGTGCGTTCTACTATCATCTCTCTCGCTCTCGCATACTCTTATTTAGATCCATTAACATTAGCAGTATACCGTTTTCACGGTCGTCGATTATCCGTGGATCACTTATTCATCGTACATTTGTTTTCCTGAAACTTTCGGAAATGTATTCAGGTCCAGACACGTTTAAAAGGTCATTGCACAATTTCTTCAAAACATTATCTCTTTACCAAATTTCGGCAATCCGTGACGTAAGAGAAAGGAGGCAGTCTAATTCAAATATTCCAATGTCATAATTTCTATGATCTCTCTAGCTCTCGCATACTCTTTCTTAGATTCATTAACATTATCAGTATACCGTTTTCACGGTCGTCGATTATCCGTCGATCACTTATTCACCGTACATTTGTTTTCCCGAAACTCTCGAAATTGTATACAGGTCCAGACATCGTTTCAAAGGAATGTCGCGTTACTGTGTCTATGTTTGACAGCACGTAAGCGCCTCTATTTCAAAACTTGTATTTCTACAACAATATGGTAGATGTCTAAAAGATTTTTGAGGCCTTGAACAGGGTTTACAGCACTCTTGAAGAAGACGCTGCTGAGGATCAATTTTCCAACTTCATTCGAGAATCCATCAAAAAGATTGAGAAAATCAATTAATTCTTAAGGACCAATCCTCACATTCCAAATGGGGTGAAGTTATCATTGGAGACACGTATCCATTGCATCACGGTACAGAGGGTTACAGCTGCTCACAGATTAATTAGCGTATCTCAATGATCTCCAATAGAGACAAAACCGTCGAGTCCCTTCACCCAAGACCATTTTGAAATTAACGTAGAAAAGCCGCTAAGCAAGTCTCAACGCGTTCAAAAGACCTGGCGCCGACCCCCTAATATTGTTATAAAAATGTCCAGCCGTTAGATGGTAATTGCAAACGGCCTCTTTCTAATGCGTGATCTTAAGAAATTAGTTCATAAATATTGAAAAGTACTGGCTGTTACACATTAGTATTGTCATGTGAGGAATGTCGAAAAAAAAATTGCAAAAGCAATTCATTAAAGGTCAGCTATTGCTACATCATATTCGCTTCTCGATGCCTATGTGGAAATACAGCGTAGGCTAGGAACCGTATTTTGAATGTGAACATAAAATTCTAATAATGACCTTTTCCTCCTGCGTGCTACTACCATCTCTCTTGCTCTCTAGTACCCGTTGTTAGATTATACCGTTATCACGGTCATCGAAATCACCGATTGCCAGCCGATCATTTTCACCATATATTTTCCATGTATACAGGTTCAGACGCGTTTAGAGTCATTGCGCAATTTCATCAAAAGGTATACCAAGTAACACATTTTCGCTTTCCAAAATTTTTAGACAACCTCCACCATAATAGAAAGGAGATGATCTCAGTTCTGTATTTTATCTAGGAATAACATGGCGGGCCACCTGTAGGCCAACTCACCCCTTTGTTAACAAAAGTAGCATAAATAAATAAATAAATAAATAATTTATAATAATAATATTTAAATAGTAATAAATTTCACATAATCCGAATAGCGTGTAATAAAATGTATAATATAGAAATGATGGAAGAAGCTAGCAGTAATTAGAAAGAGAGGATGACACGCTTATTCCCTATGCATTTATCTATTCACGATATTTACGTGTTTTCATGACGTTCGAGGCATAGCTATACGAGTTTGGACACGTGGGTAATGTAATTAATCAGGTTCCTGACCGTTTTTTAATATGTCTACAATTTACGACATCTTAAACATCGCCATACAAGTTTCGACCTGTTAATTACCCGTAGACTTTACTATACGGTAACAATGAATCTGACTTCTCACAAGTGACGAACACATACGAGTATCGACTTGCTTCTAATATAATTAATTAACCTTCATTTAATATTTCCCACTTTTAAAATTTCTGAGAATAAGAAGATCAAAATGACGACGTAAAAATCTAAGAGAAGCGTGTAAAATTCAACAGTTTCTTTCTATCTTTACGCACAGTTTTGTGTCTTTTAAGTAAAAAGTTAAAGGAAATGATAATGCTGCCATCTTTTGGTATGTTTAAAGAGATTGCAGAATCTGCGTGTTGCAGAATGAAATATGTGGGTGCATCTAAAATGCATAGATTCATCGTAGGCTGCCATCATACACTCGCTGATATGAGTGGCTATGGAGCGATTACAACTGAATATGAGGTTCTTGAAAATTGAATCTAGATGACAATTAACCTTATTATCGCCATACAAAAGAATATGAAAGTGAAATTGTTAAATATTACCGCGCATCTACTGCAAAGCGAAAGCAATCTCGCTATTTTTAAAATACCTATACTGCCATTACTAGACATCCCTCTGAAATTAACACTTTGCATAGTCTTTAATCATAGGCGGTTGTCTATCTGCGGTATCATCACTCGTTTCAAAACGTTTATTGACGACATTCACGTAAATCTGGATGCATTTGCATTGTGAGTGGTAAGCATGACCATACTTCTTCAATTTCACGTTCTGCAAACGTTGACATGAAATCTATAGGTAGACTCGATGTCTTTTGTTTCCATTAATGCAAGACGTTTCACTTCATAGTAAATTCTCATTGACCTTCGAAGAGATGCAGGCTAGTCTTGAAGATTTTACAGTATACAATTTTAAAGCATTTTAACATTTTCTTTAGCACACTTTCCGTTAAATGTATGATTTTCGCAATTTATTGAAAATCGACGATGTTGTTGTCCTATGAGTTTCGGTAGAGATGGACAGGCTAATATGTCTATATCGACAATATTGTCAGCATCTAAAATTTCCTGCAACCTATGTCTTTTATTTGTCTGCGCCTTTTATGTATATCTTGTGAGCACATGTAACGATGTCTTCCAACGTTTCGTTGATTCCATCAAAGGGTATATAGCCCGATTCCAATCGTAGACCATGATAATTGTGCATTAACCAATTGTTTTATGTTTAAAACGTACTTTACTACATCACTGTCGGAAATATCCATAATGCACATTCCCTTCGATATAAACTGATTACCAGATCCGGGGAATCCTTGCACGTCGACAATATTCTACATTTCTAGTATCTAATACTGATTTGCTTGTCCCCTTCATTAATTGACGCATCATTCTCTCTCACACACACTCTTTGCTACTTCCACATATGGCGTGGTACGTCTAACTTATGGGTATACGTCGTACCTTTCTCTCTCTAGATCGTAGTATCTCTTCGTAAAATCCTATGAATCGGAAATCAAATCAGAGTGTAACAAAAACGTCGATTCTTCAGCGCGCCAACACTTGAGATTTTCGATAGTTTGTGAGTTACGATACTCAGATGATGAAGAAGTTAAACGTAATATTAAATCGTTTCAAGTACTAGCACCAGTATGATGGTCACCGCACTTTCACGATTGAATAAATCTTTTCTACGATATTCGATCTAATTGAAATGTGCATAGACGTATGAATACAAGTTTCGATTGGTTTATAATACAATTGAGCGTGCCAAAGATCTCTAAATTTTAAATAAAAAATGATCAGTCATTAACTTGACATCCTTTAAACAATTAATTTTTGTATGTATATTAAATAGCGACACACTGCAGTCTTAAATCAAATAATTAAAATCATTACATCTTAAAGTCAGTCCATGCATAAATCTTACATGGTCTAAGTCATCTTATCTACACTACATCTTTCTTTCTGTAAATGCAAAACAAAACGAAAGACAACAAAGTATTTATCATTATGATAATAACAAATTCTTTCACATTATAACCGCGTCTAATAGCCCACATAAGGTCGCCTTATTCGTAGTGAATTTAACTTTCGAACTGTCATATTTAATTGTCGATCATTCTCTCTCTCTCTCTCTCTCTCATTAGCTACCGATTTGTTGCATCTATACGAATACTCTTACATCAAATCGAGTCGTATGCACATTCTTGTGTTGTAACATTCACACGACTATGGAATGAAATTCATTCTGAAAACCCAACAAGTACAAGCGTAAATGTATTTTAATACTAACGAATGGTATACCTCTTGATTCGAAATTGTATGTAGCGTAACCGACATGACTATTTAATTCCGTTTACAATAATGATTTGGAGATTCACACCGCACGAAACGTTGTTATATTTGACAGATTTTTGCTACTTTTATATAAATAATTTTCATAGTAATAAATTAACCTTTAAAAACTTCTCATGTTTTCACATCATGCACTAAAATTTCAGATTATTATTATTATTATTATTATTGAATCGTTTATAGAACGATATAACAATAAATATATAAATATGTGGTATACCTCTTGATTCGAAATTGTATGTAGCGTAACCGACATGACTATTTAATTCCGTTTACAATAATGATTTGGAGATTCACACCGCACGAAACGTTGTTATATTTGACAGATTTTTGCTACTTTTATATAAATAATTTTCATAGTAATAAATTAACCTTTAAAAACTTCTCATGTTTTCACATCATGCACTAAAATTTCAGATTATTATTATTATTATTAATATTGAATCGTTTATAGAACGATATAACAATAAATATATAAATATAATAACGTTTCGTGCGGTGTGAATCTCCAAATCATTATTGTAAACGGAATTAAATAGTCATGTCGGTTACGCTACATACAATTTCGAATCAAGAGGTATACCATTCGTTAGTATTAAAATACATTTACGCTTGTACTTGTTGGGTTTTCAGAATGAATTTCATTCCATAGTCGTGTGAATGTTACAACACAAGAATGTGCATACGACTCGATTTGATGTAAGAGTATTCGTATAGATGCAACAAATCGGTAGCTAATGAGAGAGAGAGAGAGAGAGAATGATCGACAATTAAAGATGACAGTTCGAAAGTTAAATTCACTACGAATAAGGCGACCTTATGTGGGCTATTAGACGCGGTTATAATGTGAAAGAATTTGTTATTATCATAATGATAAATACTTTGTTGTCTTTCGTTTTGTTTTGCATTTACAGAAAGAAAGATGTAGTGTAGATAAGATGACTTAGACCATGTAAGATTTATGCATGGACTGACTTTAAGATGTAATGATTTTAATTATTTGATTTAAGACTGCAGTGTGTCGCTATTTAATATACATACAAAAATTAATTGTTTAAAGGATGTCAAGTTAATGACTGATCATTTTTTATTTAAAATTTAGAGATCTTTGGCACGCTCAATTGTATTATAAACCAATCGAAACTTGTATTCATACGTCTATGCACATTTCAATTAGATCGAATATCGTAGAAAAGATTTATTCAATCGTGAAAGTGCGGTGACCATCATACTGGTGCTAGTACTTGAAACGATTTAATATTACGTTTAACTTCTTCATCATCTGAGTATCGTAACTCACAAACTATCGAAAATCTCAAGTGTTGGCGCGCTGAAGAATCGACGTTTTTGTTACACTCTGATTTGATTTCCGATTCATAGGATTTTACGAAGAGATACTACGATCTAGAGAGAGAAAGGTACGACGTATACCCATAAGTTAGACGTACCACGCCATATGTGGAAGTAGCAAAGAGTGTGTGTGGGAGAGAATGATGCGTCAATTAATGAAGGGGACAAGCAAATCAGTATTAGATACTAGAAATGTAGAATATTGTCGACGTGCAAGGATTCCCCGGATCTGGTAATCAGTTTATATCGAAGGGAATGTGCATTATGGATATTTCCGACAGTGATGTAGTAAAGTACGTTTTAAACATAAAACAATTGGTTAATGCACAATTATCATGGTCTACGATTGGAATCGGGCTATATACCCTTTGATGGAATCAACGAAACGTTGGAAGACATCGTTACATGTGCTCACAAGATATACATAAAAGGCGCAGACAAATAAAAGACATAGGTTGCAGGAAATTTTAGATGCTGACAATATTGTCGATATAGACATATTAGCCTGTCCATCTCTACCGAAACTCATAGGACAACAACATCGTCGATTTTCAATAAATTGCGAAAATCATACATTTAACGGAAAGTGTGCTAAAGAAAATGTTAAAATGCTTTAAAATTGTATACTGTAAAATCTTCAAGACTAGCCTGCATCTCTTCGAAGGTCAATGAGAATTTACTATGAAGTGAAACGTCTTGCATTAATGGAAACAAAAGACATCGAGTCTACCTATAGATTTCATGTCAACGTTTGCAGAACGTGAAATTGAAGAAGTATGGTCATGCTTACCACTCACAATGCAAATGCATCCAGATTTACGTGAATGTCGTCAATAAACGTTTTGAAACGAGTGATGATACCGCAGATAGACAACCGCCTATGATTAAAGACTATGCAAAGTGTTAATTTCAGAGGGATGTCTAGTAATGGCAGTATAGGTATTTTAAAAATAGCGAGATTGCTTTCGCTTTGCAGTAGATGCGCGGTAATATTTAACAATTTCACTTTCATATTCTTTTGTATGGCGATAATAAGGTTAATTGTCATCTAGATTCAATTTTCAAGAACCTCATATTCAGTTGTAATCGCTCCATAGCCACTCATATCAGCGAGTGTATGATGGCAGCCTACGATGAATCTATGCATTTTAGATGCACCCACATATTTCATTCTGCAACACGCAGATTCTGCAATCTCTTTAAACATACCAAAAGATGGCAGCATTATCATTTCCTTTAACTTTTTACTTAAAAGACACAAAACTGTGCGTAAAGATAGAAAGAAACTGTTGAATTTTACACGCTTCTCTTAGATTTTTACGTCGTCATTTTGATCTTCTTATTCTCAGAAATTTTAAAAGTGGGAAATATTAAATGAAGGTTAATTAATTATATTAGAAGCAAGTCGATACTCGTATGTGTTCGTCACTTGTGAGAAGTCAGATTCATTGTTACCGTATAGTAAAGTCTACGGGTAATCAACAGGTCGAAACTTGTATGGCGATGTTTAAAATGTCGTAAATTGTAGACATATTAAAAAACGGTCAGGAACCTGATTAATTACATTACCCACGTGTCCAAACTCGTATAGCTATGGCTCGAACGTCATGAAAACACGTAAATATCGTGAATAGATAAATGCATAGGGAATAAGCGTGTCATCCTCTCTTTCTAATTACTGCTAGCTTCTTCCATCATTTCTATATTATACATTTTAATACACGCTATTCGGATTATGTGAAATTTATTACTATTTAAATATTATTATTATAAATTATTTATTTATTTATTTATTTATGCTACTTTTGTTAACAAAGGGGTAAGTTGGCCTACAGGTGGCCCGCCATGTTATTCCTAGATAAAATACAGAACTGAGATCATCTCCTTTCTATTATGGTGGAGGTTGTCTAAAAATTTTGGAAAGCGAAAATGTGTTACTTGGTATACCTTTTGATGAAATTGCGCAATGACTCTAAACGCGTCTGAACCTGTATACATGGAAAATATATGGTGAAAATGATCGGCTGGCAATCGGTGATTTCGATGACCGTGATAACGGTATAATCTAACAACGGGTACTAGAGAGCAAGAGAGATGGTAGTAGCACGCAGGAGGAAAAGGTCATTATTAGAATTTTATGTTCACATTCAAAATACGGTTCCTAGCCTACGCTGTATTTCCACATAGGCATCGAGAAGCGAATATGATGTAGCAATAGCTGACCTTTAATGAATTGCTTTTGCAATTTTTTTTTCGACATTCCTCACATGACAATACTAATGTGTAACAGCCAGTACTTTTCAATATTTATGAACTAATTTCTTAAGATCACGCATTAGAAAGAGGCCGTTTGCAATTACCATCTAACGGCTGGACATTTTTATAACAATATTAGGGGGTCGGCGCCAGGTCTTTTGAACGCGTTGAGACTTGCTTAGCGGCTTTTCTACGTTAATTTCAAAATGGTCTTGGGTGAAGGGACTCGACGGTTTTGTCTCTATTGGAGATCATTGAGATACGCTAATTAATCTGTGAGCAGCTGTAACCCTCTGCACCGTGATGCAATGAATACGTGTCTCCAATGATAACTTCACCCATTTGGAATGTGAGGATTGGTCCTTAAGAATTAATTGATTTTCTCAATCTTTTTGATGGATTCTCGAATGAAGTTGGAAAATTGATCCTCAGCAGCGTCTTCTTCAAGAGTGCTGTAAACCCTGTTCAAGGCCTCAAAAATCTTTTAGACATCTACCATATTGTTGTAGAAATACAAGTTTTGAAATAGAGGCGCTTACGTGCTGTCAAACATAGACACAGTAACGCGACATTCCTTTGAAACGATGTCTGGACCTGTATACAATTTCGAGAGTTTCGGGAAAACAAATGTACGGTGAATAAGTGATCGACGGATAATCGACGACCGTGAAAACGGTATACTGATAATGTTAATGAATCTAAGAAAGAGTATGCGAGAGCTAGAGAGATCATAGAAATTATGACATTGGAATATTTGAATTAGACTGCCTCCTTTCTCTTACGTCACGGATTGCCGAAATTTGGTAAAGAGATAATGTTTTGAAGAAATTGTGCAATGACCTTTTAAACGTGTCTGGACCTGAATACATTTCCGAAAGTTTCAGGAAAACAAATGTACGATGAATAAGTGATCCACGGATAATCGACGACCGTGAAAACGGTATACTGCTAATGTTAATGGATCTAAATAAGAGTATGCGAGAGCGAGAGAGATGATAGTAGAACGCACGAGGAAAAGGTTTCCGCGCATCAGGGGGTCGACACCAGGTCTTTTGAACGCGTTGAGACTTGCTTAGAGGCTTTTCTAAATTAATTTTAAAATGGTCTTAGCGGTTTTGTGTGAAGGGGCTCAGCGGTTTCGTCACTATTGGAGATCATTGAGATACACTAACGGCTTGTCAAGGGAAAGGTCCGCAAACCGGTTGTGCGACTGTCATATTGGTGGAGAGATTTCCCCCACGAGAGAAAATTCTGAAAGGTGAATTCGAACTTACAACATGACAAGGGAGAGGTCAAAGCTTTGATTGTAGGTTTTTAAAATTTGTGTGAGATTTAAAAAGTAGGTCGTCGATATACGAGATTGAGCTAGACACCTTCAAACTAGTATTCAGACTAATGGAAATCTACGCTATCAATTCATCAAAAAAGATATGTAACATCCTAATTAGGTCGGTAACGGTGTACGCACGAGGAAAAGGCCATTTTACTTTCACTCTCAATACGGTTCCTACCGAATACGATGTATTTCCATAAGCGACTATAAGGTAGCAATATCTGACCTTTAATGAAGGCGACTTTTGAAATTTGTTTTTCGACAGTTCACATATGGCAATACTACATTGGAATGATTGGTCTGGACCTGTATACATTTTCGATAATGTATACAATATCTGCTGAATAAGTGATCGATGGATAATCGACGGGAAATATAGATGCTAGATGGAACTAACAAAGAGTATGCGAGAGCGAGAGAGATGGTAGTAGGACGCACGAGGAAAAGGTCATTTTACTTTCACTCTCAATACGGTTCCTACCGAATACGATGTATTTCCATAAGCGACTATAATGTAGCAATATCTGACCTTTAGTGAAGGCGACTTTTGAAATTTGATTTTCGACACATGGCAATACTAATGTGTAACGGTCAACACTTTTCAATCGCTCTGATTGAATTTTGTAAGATCAAGCATTAGAAAGATGACGTTTTCAATGATAATGTAAAAACATTTTATTAATAACAATATCTTATGAAATAATAAATATTGGTTGACCTTTACCTTCTCTTTTCATTCGACAATGTAACGCATTAAATTACCTATGTTTTTCGACCTTCAAAGCTTTCGAAATTTGTAATAACAATACATGAAATTGTTTATAATAACCCGAAAGATATATGCATAACGCTACAGCATTAATCTTCGAAAACTTAATGGGACCATCCACAAAGTCTTGCGTCATCTTAATGACCTCATAAGCGACGGTCAGATTTCCCAATGAGAGACTCTTGAAACCGCGTACTAAACAGCAAACCAAAAATGCGAATCAATCCGCGAATCGGCCCGCGAGTCAGTCCGCGACTCAAACCACGAGTCAGTCCAAGACTCAAACCACGAATTAGTTCACGAATCTACCACCTCGCATGCTGCGACAGCGCTGCGACTGTGGCGACGCCTGGTGGCGGCGGTGGGAACTGATTTCAGACCGCTCCTATTCATCTACTACCCTCGAAGAGGCATTGGGCTATTTACCTTGTAACTAGTTGACGTAAAATCATTCAAATATTCTCTCCGTGTAGGTATAATATACAAAGGATGCATTCCAAATACGCATTCTTTAAAGTTGCGCTGTATGATAGCCACATTGTCCGATAATTTTTTGCCGTAGAAGAAGATATCAAGAATTTCTCATGTTTCGTGCATGCGTGCTCGAAAACATAGCACTTTCGAAAATTTTCGCAGTGAAAAGTGTATCAGATTCTCCAAAATGAAGTTACTTACAAAGTTTCAAGTTGGGGAGCTCGGGGCTGAGCTGGTCACGGGGCTATACCGGACACTTGAAATTTCTCCGAAACTGTGGGCATTTTCGAAAAACGAAAATAACCGGCGAATGCAGTCCTACATGATGCATAATTGGCATGAGATTTTGGAGATATGTCATGTTTCAAGTAGGAATAGTTGTGGTCGACATTTTTAAACGACATATTTTTCGGCAAAAGTAATTTTTTGTTGTTTATACTTTTTGGGTTTTGTTCACTATAAATATAATGCGCACATTATATAGTCTTTATGTTTTGTAAGTTTAAGGTATATTGAATGAAGCCAAAATGAGAGTGTATAGAATTCTTTTAAAAAAGTATATATATTCTGTGTTAAACTTGAGATGACCGTGCGGGGCTATACCGGACGGAAATGGATGGGGCTAAATCGGACGCTTCGATTGGACGCTACTCGGCAAGCGTCGATGTTGGGAATGAAATGCCTTAATACGAAATATGTATTAGTCGTGTTAGATCACTGTTAGCGCCTTACGTATTGGCCGTTGCGCAAACCCAAAATTAAAAAACATTCCTTTTTCTACAAATTACAAATACCGCGAGCATTCATCCCCACGGTCATCTTCACGATTCACGCGCTGACCATGACACCAAAGTGTTTTTAGGGAAAAATTGAAAGATGCTATAGGTCTGGATTGGGAAAAGAGTATCACTAAGGCACAATCTTGGAGGTGTCCGATTCAGCCCCCGTCATTTTTTGGAATTTCGCTTTTGAGGTAGTCAACTTCAAAGGGATATCGCGCCAAACCTAGTATACATTTTTAAAATCGACTAAATGCAATTTGTAGACGAAGGAACAAGCTTTAAAACGATATATTAATCATTAGCCAAAATAATTTTTTATATGAGTTTTCTCGGAAAAGACCAAATCCTGCCGACTTAGCTCCGGTCTCCTCTATGTATTAATCAGTTGCAAAAACATGCTTGGTAATGGGGACTAGTAAGGATTATATCAGTTTTAAATAGTTTTTCCTATATTAAATTTCAGATAATTCTTTAAAAATAACATCAAAATGAGTCTCACAAGTGGCGCTGCAAAGAGAAAGAGAAAGAAGGCAACAGAACAGTCATTAAGTAAACTTCCGAAAATTAGTTCGTTTTTACTTCGACCCAGACTAAGTCTGGCGAAGTATTGAATTTGGTCACTTCGGGCAAAAAAATTACCCTATAGTTTTTCATCAAATGTCGACGTTTCAGACCCTAAGGAACCCAAAGCAACAATAAAAAAATTGGTGTCCGTTAGGTTGTACGTCCGTCCGTCCGTCCGTCCGTCCGTCCGTGGGCAAAATTTTGTATACGCGATATCTCGCGACTGGCAGGGCGAATTTAAAAAGTACAAACGGATTTGTGTTTCTCTTGGCCAAACTTAGATCTGATTAGTTTTTGGAGACAATGCATACTAGATTATGGGGAGGTTTAACAAAAAAACGCTCAAAAAACACGTTTTTCCATTTTTTAACAAAAAATACAAATCGTACAAAAAAATGTTTCAAACAAAAAATATAGAACATCGAATTCTCTACATAAAAGGTTTTATTAATTTCTTCGTAAAATCAACGATAATGCCGTAAAAGGCAAATTAACATGAAATTAACATAAATTGTACATACACATATACAATGCATATGTATGTATATTATATACATTACATGAAAAACAGAGACACAGAGGAAGCAGGGGAGTGAGGCGGGTATCAGGGGGGGGGGTAACTTTAAAAATTTGATTAAATTTTATTTTAGTATAAAAATTTGATTAATTTTTGTTTTTTTAAGCATCAGTGTGAACAAGACGTGCTCATTTATCATTGCTTCGACTGATCTGCGGTCGGGGTCGAAGTTTTGAAAATGCTCATTTTCAATTTTAATATAGGGTGAATATGCCAATGAATGGACGACTACCAATGAATGGACGATTTTCTACATATTTCTATTTCTTATGAATGTATGATGCACAACATGCAACAAAATACATATTTTTATGTTCTTTGAACATTCAAAACAATATTTACAGTACTATTGATCTTCCAGTGTTTATTATTTTGTAAAATCAAAGCAAAGTTTTAAAGCCATCCAAAACTGGTACTGAAAACGTCCCATTTGATTTAACCCGTCTATTCATTGGGGTTTAGCGGATTTTTTTACAAACGTATGAAGACGAGGTTAATAATTAAATAAAATCAAAGGTTGAACTACACGGTCATAAAGAGCAGAGTCTAACGATTCTAATGGTGGTTAAATTTTCATAAAAGAATTCAAAAGTTACAATCGATCAAAGTGTGAAAAATGCTTAACCGTCCATTCATTGGCATATTCACCCTATTTAAGGAACAAAATATTGTTACAATATATGTATAGAAACTACTCGAACCTAACGATGCTAGAACTACCCTCTGCCGCCTTCTTTCCCGGCAGTGTTAAAATGGGAATATTCCCGAAAGCATCAGCCTTTCGTCAGGGAACTGCAATACGAATTTAGCCAAAATTGTAGGCACTGGGGTCGAAGGCATCTAGTTCTCTTCTGAATTCCATGAAGCTGTTTTACCCAATAACGATTGCATTCCATCTAATAATTCTCCTACAATGTCAGATGAAATAGTAGCAGAGAATGCAAAATTATCAGATAACATACAAAAACATGATGACCAGAATACGAATACCACTCGGAATAATATGTCATTAGAGAACAAAGTGGTTGATGTAGATAATGTTAAACAAAAAAATTCTTATGTCGAATTATTTGATCCTACAAAGGAATATCCCACTGACTTCGCTAATTTCGAAAATATCGATATATTAAACAGTAGCGAATTAAAAAGACTTATAATTAGTTTTGGGCTATGTCGCCCAAAAGGTGTATTTCCGAAAGACTTAAAAGATAGAAGCTTTTCTGATCAGTACTATTTTGTTTCGGCTGAAAATGAGAAAGGAACTTCAAGTTGGTTGAGGACATCAAATAATTGGTTATGTTATTCAAAAATTAATGACAGCGCTTATTGTCAGCCGTGTTGGCTGTTCGCAACAACAAGGTCAAACTGGACAACAGGTATTACCGATTGGCAAGGTTTGTCAAAAAAAAATTAAACAACATTCATTGACGCAGATTCACATTACCTGTTGTGGCATATATGACTCCTGGAAACAAGATAAGTGTTTAGATAAAATTAATGAACAACTTATAAAAACAGAGACGCACTATTGGAGGCAAGTCTTAGATAGACTTTTCAACATAATTTTAACGCTTTCCAGACGCATGATATCATTTCGTGGTCATAGAGAAAATTCTGATTCTGATAATAATTGTAATGGTAACTTTTTAAGTTTAATGCATTTAATTGCTAAATACGATCCAATTTTACAAAGTATTCTGGAAAGACCAAGGGGCAGTATTAAATATCTTTCACCAAAAATACAAAATGATATTATACACTGCTTAAGACTACATTTAGAAAAATCTATTTTAACTAAAATTAGATCTGCACCTTTTTATGCAATTATAATGGACACTACTCAAGATATATCTAAGGTAGATCAATTGAGTAAAGTAATACGATACATTGAACTTGAATACAATGACATTGGAGAAATTACGAAAATATTTGTTCGTGAAACGTTTTTAGGATTTATAAAAGTAGAATCTCGAAAGGCAGATGGTTTAACTAATGATATAATAAAAAGTTTGCAGAATATGAAACTGGACTTGAATAAATGTAGGGGTCAAGGATACGATGGAGCTAGTGTAATGAGTGGCCAATATTCAGGAGTACAGAAAAGAATTTCAGATATAGAATCGACAGCTCTTTACATGCACTGTTGCGCTCACAATCTGAATTTGGTGATAAACGATGCAGTGAAAAATACGAGAGAAATTAGTAACTTTTTTGTGATTATAGAAAAAATATATCTTTTTTTTGAAGCAGTATAGTAAGGTGGGATTTGCTTTCAGCCTTTGATGGTCCTGAAAATACCACAAAATTAAAGCGTTTAAACCCTACCCGTTGGTCTGACAGGTTAAAATCTTTAACTGCTATAAGATTGCGATATAAAGATATAGTTATGTGCCGTAATAAGATCATCTTAACGACTAAAAAACCAGATGAACGGAACGACGCAAAATCGATATTAAAAAGTATGGAAAATTTCGAGTTTATCTTCTTGTGTGTTTTTCTCGGACAAATTTTGGAAAAATTGAATACTCTTTCCACAGTAGCGCAAAATATTAATACAAATATTAGCGAAATAACGGCTTTAATGCCGAAGACTTTAGAATTTTTGTCTGCGTCACGAAACAACTATACTGGATATAAACAGGAAGCTGAAAAAATTGCCAAGATGTGGAATGTTAAACCTGAATTTCCGTCAAAAAGGCAATCTAAAGTCAAAAAGCATTGTGACGAACTGTGTGAAGACTATCGTCTAAGTAATGAAGAGTCTATATTCAAAATTAATGTTTTTTATCGCGTAATAGACATTATGACGACACGGCTATCGTTACGTTTCAAATCGCTATTACATGTAAATGAAAAATTTAGTTTTCTTCATCCATCTGTATTTGTATACTTAAAAACAGAAGAGATTTTAAGAAAAGGATCAAATTTACAAACATTCTATCATAAAGATCTAAGTCTTGATTTTTGTTTTGAGCTTACAACACTTCGAAATAATAGGCTCCTACATGATGATATGAAACAAATTGATTGTATTTTAAAATTTTTGGAATATTTACTTATTTCAAAATCTACAGGAGCTAGTAGTTTCCCGAATATAATTACAACTTTAATGTTGTACTTGACATTACCGGTGTCTAGCGCGAGTGCAGAAAGGTCATTTTCCTATTATAGTGCGCAAAGTTCGATTTTGCGCACGTATTTGCGTGTGCAAAGTGCCACTTTCCCACACTTTACTGATCTTATAATTTAGCGTGCGGTAAAGAAAATTTGCGTGCGGTAATGAAGTTTTGCGTGCGGTGAAGTAGCGCTATAGGTATACAGCCATGTAGAAGAGACCTGTCAAAACTTTCATTTGTTTTACTTTCAATCGCTGTTCTTCAGTACGGAAAACGATAGGTATAGGTTAATTCTATCTAAAATAGTAATTTAATTGAAAATGTACCCGAAAACGCGAATGCGAATGAATATTTAAATTCATTAAAATTTATATAAAATATTAATAACAATTAATAGTAATAACGATAATAAATAATGTGTTACATAGTTATTTATAAATTTAGTCTATTTATTTCAAAAGCATTTACAAATACTGCTTTCGGTCGGGGGGCTCTGCCCCCCCCCGAAGCCCCCCCCCCCCCCTTCTCGAACTTTGCACACTTAATAGGAAAAATAGTATACGATACTATTTTCCAAACTGAAAATCATAAAAAATTATTTAAGAAATAGTATGTCTCAAGAAAGATTAGACGACTTGTCTCTCCTGGCTATAGAAAATGATGCAACAAAAAATATAGATTTAAATAAAGCGATAAATATATTTGCAGAATTGCAAGCACGAAAAAAATCTTTAAGCAGTTAGAAATGTATCTAATTATCATTAATATAACGTATTGGAATATCAAAAGTATTGTTGTATAAATAAATTTTCATAAATTATAAGTTGTAACTTTGATTCATGTCTACCATTTAAATTGCTTGTTTTTTATCTAGGTTTCTTCAGTTTTCTATATTCTTGACAGACGTGAGAGTTTGGCGCAATCTAAAGACGACTTGACAATCAGACATATGATCCTGTACCCAGACAAGCTCATATGGCAAGCAAATAAAAAAAAAGAAACAAAGTTTAAGGGGGGGGGGGACAATTTTACTTCCGGCGGGGGGGGGGCGAAATTCGTAGTTACGCCACTGATGGACACCATGCTTTTATTCCAACAGTTTCGGTAGTAAAACCCATACACTTTGAGCTAGGTATATTGAAAGTCGTATGACTATTGAATACGTAGAATATGTACGTTTACGTTAATGTACAATAGTTCGATTATTTCTTTGTACAGTACTCGGTTTTTAATATACCACACAACCTGAATCAATATCCTTAAGCAATATCTTACCTAATCGTATTGAACCAAGACTTTGCTTAATTCTATGTGCCAAAAAAATTAGGAATTCACAACGGAGCCTGTGGTATACTTGAACGACTATTGGGAAGAGAGCTACTGTATTTGGCTTGTCGCAATCACGTGCTTGAATTAGTACTTCGGAGTGTTTTCGAAGAATCTATTAAAATTCCTTTGAGCGGACCAAATGTCATAATTTTTAAAAAATTCCAACAAAGCTGGAAAACATTTGACCATCGGAATTACGAGAGTGGAATTAATTATCCGAAAGTCAGAAATGCGTTGGAGAAAGAGAAACAAACAATTCTGAACTTTTGTTTCAATCAACTTCAGGTGAATCATTATTTACACTAGTCAATAGTATATTATGATACAAGTGCATAACATAGGTGTTTACGCACGAGCGCGAAGTATTGTCGCCCGAGCGCAGCGAGTAAATCTCGTATACGCACGTGTATCGTACCATATTTTTCGTACTGAAATGCGTAAACTTGTATTTTTACGCACTGATATTTACTGTTATGCACGAGTGCGAAAAAGGGCCACTTTACACACTGGTGATAGTGCGTAAAAGCACTACTTTACGCATGTCAGTGCAAAATAGTAGTTTTCGATACAAGGGCGTATGCGTAAAGAACTTTACACACACACACGTGTGCCGAAATATTGTTTACGTACGGCTTTTTCGTGCGTAAAGTATAATCGAGTGCGTAAAGTTTACTTTACGCACCGAAAAGACGTACATAAAATTTATTTGTAATTTTATTTATAATATAGTACAAAATAATGAAAAATTAAAAAAAGTATCACAGTAAAATATTAAATAAATTTCAGGAAAAACAACCCAGAGACGATTATGCTGAGCTTCTAGAACTTGTAATTTTATTTCTTGGAGAAACTCCACCACGCGGAGTGGTATTTCGATATCCCGGAGCAGTGCATCATGCACGATGGATGGCGAAGGCTCTGTATTCCTTAAAGTCTATATCAGCTCCTAATAGTGATCTGCAATTTTTAAAGTCGTTACACCGGTACTGAAATGTTAACAAGCAAGTGGCAAAGGCAGCACTAAAAAAATTTGCAAACCACTTGTGGTATTTGAGTGACGAACTTGTTGCCTTAGCTTTTTTTGATAAAAATGTACCTGACCTCATGAAATTAGAAATGGTGGAAGCGCTGCAACGTGAGCCTACTGATTCGTCAAAACTACCTGCTCTCAACAATAATGATAATTGGGAGAAAAAAAAATTATGAGATTTTGTATCGTCACGAACGTACAGGTTTTTGATCGATTCAAAATTGCAGTAAATTTTCTACAAAAAAATCCGGCGTTGTGGACATGCGATAAAGAATACTTTCAAGGCCAACAGATAGTAAAGAACTTAAAAGTAACTAACGATATTGCTGAACGGGGGGTAGCACTGGCGCAGGCGTATAATGGACATTTGACAAGAAGCAAGGACCGAGAACAACATATTTTGCAAGTAGTCTCCGAACATCGACGCAAATTAAAAAACTGCAATAAAACCAATTTAAAAATTGATTTCAGTGCTACTGTTACTAGATAAGAAGTAATAAATTACAAACTACTGTATGTACTGTACTTGGTGTTTTTATTCTGCGTACGATAAATTTCACTTCTCACGATGATTTGGTAATGAAAAGATCAAAATTTTTATGAATATTTGCGGTATTCAATGTGCCATTTTCAATTTTGCATTTTTGACATTATATTAGTAATCGTCGTCTTGGAACCCATGCAATTTTTTAAGATTTCTAATTATCCTCTCCAAATATGCTCTCAAAGTAAGGTTATATGGATTCAGGGCTTTTCTAAATTTCATTAATCATATTGGATCCGCCATTTTGACTTTTGCGAATCCGAGAGTAGATTCGTAATTAGCGACCCCGAAAACTCACGGATACCCAATTTCGTTAGAATTGAAAAATGTGCATTTTTGTCCGCCATATTGGATCCGCCATTTTGAATTTTGCAAATCCGAAAACGGATTCGTAAGCAGTAAAACCGAAAACCCTCGGATACCCAACTTCGTCCGAATCTAGTAAATTTTCATTATTTGGTCCGCCATATTTGATCCGCCGTTTTGAATTTTAAAAATCTTAGATTAAATTCATAATCAGCAACCCCGTAAATACCAAGTAACGAATTTTAAATAATTTCCATTAACAGAAAAATTCTTCAAAGGATCATACTTCAAAGGATTAATATTTTTTAACGGGCGTCAGTTTACTCTTTACGATTTATGGGTCGGCCACATGGAATTAGGTTGAAAGAAAAATCCCAAAAAATTCATTGGTACGCAAATAACTCTCACCTACCCCAATATGGTGGCAAATTATGTTTTTCATACACCATTTCGGAGTTCAAAAATAATAATTGAATCGAGGTGTATTTCCCATGCTATTGAAATGCAAATAACAACTTCAAAGTCATTGCGCCACCTCTAAATATTAACCAATCAAGTTCAGCAAGGGCTCAACATTTTTGTTTTTTTATTTCCTTTTCAATGACTGCCCAGGACAAAGTAAATTCGAACTGGGTTTTTTTTAAATCCCTGTTTTTAAATTGTGAATCACCCTAATATATATATATACAGGGTGATCGGCCAACCATTACCCAGCGGCTACTCTAGATTCTACAGATAATTCTGAACAACTTTTTCCTCTAAAAAAATGTTCGGGAAGGTAGAGTTTTTAAGTTATTCAACACTAAAATTTAGGTGAAAAAAACACATTTGTTGAAAAATCTCGACTCGGTTTGAAGGTACCTTAACGAACCGGAGCTCGTTTTAAAGATATTTTAAAGCTCTATAAATTGTCTGTATTGGTTTTTGATCTACAATGAATATCTCTCTTGTTATAGCCATAAAAACGGGATAAATGCCGATTTTTCAGGATTTTCGCGTTTAACTCGTTTCGACACATAGTCACCGAAATATCACACAGAAAAAAGTTGTAGGCCTTGAAAAAACAAAAATTTGTTGTCCTCTAATACGATGCGATTAAATTAAAACTGAACCCTACAAGAGCCTCGTAAAGTTGACAAAATACACTTCGACAAATAAATCGATATTAATAACAAAATGTTATGACAACGAGTACAAATAGGGTTCAGTTTTAATTTAATCGCATCGTCTTAGAGGACAAAAAATGTTTGTGTTTTCAAGGCCTACAACTTTTTCCAGTGTGATATTTCGATAGCTATGTGTCCAAACGAGTTAGACGCGAAAAACCTGAAAAATCGGTATTTACCCCCGTTTTTATGGCTATAACAAGAGAAATATTCATTGCAGGTCAAAAATCAACAGATACAACTTATATAGCTTGAAAATATCTTTAAAATGAGCTTCGGTTCGTTAAGATACCTTCATACAGAGCCGAGATATTTCAAAAAAAGTGATTTTTTCCCCCTAAATTTTAGTGTTGATTAACTTAAAAACTCTACCTTCCCGGAAATTTTTTCAGAGGAAAACGTTGTTCAGAATTATCTGTACAATCTACAGTTAGCCGCTGGGTAATGGTTGGCCGATCACCCTGTATATATGTATATATATGTGTGTATAAATGGTGTCCCAGAACTCCCGAATAATATTGTAAGGGGTGAATCCTAACATCATTTTGAGCAAGAAAGTTTGATACCAAAATCGGATCTGAAGCTCAGGGTCGAAGTTTCTGAGCGAGCGAAGCGAGCGAGGCACCACGCCAAAACTAGTTTTAATTGATTTGAATCGATTCATACTAGATAACAGTAGGGAGGTCGAACAAAAAGGCTAAAAACTGCGTTTTTGTGCTTCCTATCAAAAATACAAAACAGACCAAAAAATGCTACCAACGAAAAGGATACAGCATCAAATTCCATGTACAAAAGATTATACAAACTTTCTTCGTAAAATCAATGGTTATACCATAAATGACAAATAACTATGAAACAATCACGTTTTTCGCATTTATTTTCAAAATACAAATCACATTCAAAATGTTTTAAACAAAAAAAGGTGGAGCATCAAATTTTCTGCAAAAATAGTTATATGCATTTTCTACGTAAAATCAAAGGTAATGACGTGGAAGATGAATTTACATGAAAATGACAAGTGTAACTGTTTTTTGAGCTTAGCAAGATCTAATTTAGATGTAATTAGATTTTAGAGACTAACCGCCTATCCGGTATTTAAAAAATCGTAAAAGGAGTTTTTAAAAAATAATTTAATAACAAAATTTTCTCTATTGATTGCATTTCTCTGAATACTCAGGACAATGTCATGTTTCACTACATTCTAAGATTGACAGCCGATTAGTGACCGTGCGAGGAGGCAACGCATGCGCAGTACCAGTGTAAATGTTCAAAACATAGTAAACGTGTAATATGCATCGAAAAGTAAATTGTAATACAAGTGTTTTACAAGTCTTATTTATTGATAATTCGGCTGGACTGTGGTCGTGATCGAAGTTTTGAAAATTCTTATTTTTAATTTTACTTCGATCCAGGCCATTGGTCATAGATGTATAACATTTTCAATTTTTATACATCCAAAAAACACTATATTGTTGTCATTCAAATTTGGCGGCTTATGCTCTGCAAAGCAACTGGTGGTAATTGCATCATTCAAATATTTCAAACGCCATATGCGAAATCATTTGGATCCCCGAACTGGCGGTATTTTTCTAAAATGTTAAAAACGTTGAATTAATTGAATGAAAAATGTCAATTTGGATGGGTGAAACACGAAGAGGGGGGGGGGGGGTCGTACGGGACCACTTTGCCCTACATCATATTCCAAACGTTCCGTAAAGGATTTCTCAATGCATCTCTGTGACAAAATAATGAAATAAAGGTATAATTGGGCTAAATTTAATAGATATTTAAAACATAACAAATGTATAATTTATATATTTTATTATCATTGTTTGATTATTTTACGACTAGGATGCCCTTGAGACCTAGTTTATTGAATGTTTGGAACACAGTATTTACCGCTTCCACACCCTTTCTGGTGTGTGTGTGTGTGTGTGTGTGTGTGTGTGTGTGTGTGTGTGTGTGTGTGTGTGTGTGCGTGTGCGCGTGCGTGCGTGCGTGCGTGCGTGCGTGCGTGCGTTAAGGTGGGTCGAAAAACAATTTTTTTTTAAAATGCTATGGGGCCGGTGCGGAAAAGTTTTACCACCACAAAACAAGGTTCCATGAATTTTTTCAGATTTTTTATCACACTTTTATTGCTGCCGCATCAGCCATGAAGTTTAACATTAGTTTTAAATGGGGAAAAACATCTTTTTTAGTTTTTCTTCTGCAATTTCGAGGGAAAAATTTCAAACAATCTGTACTTCTAGATATCTTTTTTCAGTTCGATTTTACGAAGAATATCCGTTCTACAATACTCAAAAAAAAATTTCTGACTTAGTTATTTCATAATTAACATTTTTTTTCAGAAAAAATCGATTTAGAGCACGAGTTATGAAAAAACGGGTGTACCGCGTTTCGCCGCGCCATGCTGTCTTTTAGGGTGCGCGTATACCGGGGCGATTTCAGACAAATGACTTAATTTGACAAATGTTTATTATTTCTCATCGGACAGATCACACAAAATTAATCGCTTCTGAATGTGTTCTCCAGTTCCGTCTTTCTTCTTGAAGTTATTTTCGTAAAATCTTTCTACTAGGATTTCTGTTTCTGCACTTAACTTATTTCCGCCGGTCTTTGGTTCAAGTGAAGTCAATATTCCGTTCTCAGCTACTAAATTAATCGCCTTTCGATCTGACCCACGAATTCCTTGACAATTTTTGAGCGACTCCAAGATTTTGGGGTAAGAGTAAGAAGCAACACTTTTTCAGAATTGCTGTTCAAGTGTTTAAATTTATTTTTAATTAGCTCCAATACTTCAACAGTATGTAGGTGGTAAGAATTACATTCAATCAACGGTTTCTTTGGTGGATCAATAACGAAATCGCTACCCGAATCTTCAGAAGTTTACGGATGATATTTGCACAGCCTCCAGATCTTTCCTGCAAGATCATATTATTTTGCTTTGTTAATAGAAGTATCATCGGAAGAAAATTTTGAACGAAGGACGCAGAAATAAACCTTAAATTTTTGCCTTTCCCATGTGACGGTTTATTGAACGGATTCAGACAAATATTACTCCAGCGTTTTCGAACCGTAGCCATAATTACTTATTGTTTTGTATAAGACACTCGTCGTGAGCGGGTGTATTTGTTTCTGCTCCGAGTCCGCACATTGTCTCTTCGTTAACTGCATTTATGGTTCTTTTGATGTCTATCAAATCAATCTAAGTTTGAAAATACATCGCGACATTTTTAAGACAAAGTGTGCTCGAATTTACCGTGTGATCTAGGCGGTCTCGTTGACGAGGAAAGATTAACGAACATTGACATTCTTAGATATGCCATTCTAAATAGTTTGTCACTTAGTGTATGTTGAATGTTATTATCTTCTGTGATGTGACTATTTTTTATTTTAACAGTGTCGTCATATTAGTGTGAGTTTGTCTCTCTATTGTGTCTTGAAATTATATTTTATAACACTGACAAATTTTTATTCAACGTGTCAAGTACTTAACTGTCACGATTCGAATTTCGATTTGAATTTCTGCACCCGCGTTTGTGGAAAATTATTCCGATTGACGTCGCTAATATTTACAAACAAAATGTCACAATCGTCACTTGATGTAAATAAGGAAGTATGCATTTATTGTGGACGAGATGATCCACCTCCTTCAGAATTCTGCATTAACTGTCAGGGAGCAGCTCATTCTATCTGCATACTGGTGGAATTTCGAAACGAAGCTGGTACTTTTTGTTGCTGTAACTCGACCGAAAAACCTACCGGGCAAAAATCAAAACGTCAGGGAAGGCCTCCAAAATCCTCAATAACATCGAAACGCCAAAGAGTGGACGAAGAAAATCGGAGTTCTGGCGAACCGAGTCAGCTGGACCTAATACTGGGGAAATTGTCAGTAATCGATGCATTGAACGACGGCATTACCGATCTCCGAAGACAATCGGATTCTATGTCTATTAAATTTGATCACTTTTCGGCAGATATCCGTTCTATTGTTGATGAACAAAACCGTAGACTGAGTGTGATTGAAACGAAGACTGAAAAATTGGGAGAATTACAGTTGCAAGTAGCGGCATTGTCGGCAGAAAATCAAAGTCTCCGGCAGCGTAATCGAGAAATAGAAAAGCGATTGACATCTATCGAGTATCTTGACAATCAGTGCGACTTAATTATCAGTGGAGTACCTGAAACAGTTAACGAGGTTGCTGTCGATTCGGTATGCGTTCGCTGCAGCTCTTGGTGTTCCCCTCCTCTCTTCGGAGGTGGAAAGGGTAAACCGCATGCCCCCTCCTCGATTAAATATTAATAATCCGTCACCAGCTGTCACGGCATCGACAGGCACGGCCTTGCCAAATTTGTCGCGGCTTCGAAACATTTTCGTGCGTCTTGCTTCGCGCGGAAAGAGGAACACCCTTCTACAGGCGCGCCGGAGGTTGAAATCATTCAGTTCAAATATGATTTTTCCGGAGAGAGCTTTAAACTCCGAAATTTTTATCAACGATTTCTTACCTCAGGAACACTTCAAATTATTCAGCAGAGCACGTGAGTTTGCAAAACAAAAGGGATTGAAAATCTTTCGCCGAGGATCCTCAATTCATCTTCGAGATGCAAATGATACCATCCATGCCATCGATTCCGTGGAAGATTTTGAGAACATAGTTAAACAGAAATTTTGATATTCATTCAAATTTCGGGATTTCTAGTGCATTTCATCAGAATGACAGACGTGTCCGCACTACATGTTCTCAAAAGAATCGGAATAATGATACGTCATTAATAACATCTGGGGGCATAAAGAGTTATGGCAATCTAATTCTTTACTACCAAAATGCTCGAGGTATTCGGACGAAATTGGCAGATATTCGCAACAGCATTGGGATAATTCAACCCCAACCGGATGTTATCATCCTTACGGAGACCTGGTTATATGATGACATCAGGGAATCTGAAATAGGTCTGCCCGGGTTTACAATTTTCCGGACTTACAGATCTTCGTCTTCTCATCAACGCGGAGGTGGAGTTTTGATTGCTACGAAATCGAATATTTCATGTTCGGTTGTGTCATCGTCAAAGTTTTTATATTCGGAACATTTCGTAGTTTTAATTAGTTCGTATTCGTCGAGAAAGTTAGTGTCCGTGTCTTATTTTTCTCCGTCTGCGTCGGTTGAAGATTATAATTTATTTTCCGATTTGATCGAAAATATTGCGCTACGATTTACCGATGTTTCGTGGATAATTTCCGGCGATTTTAATTTACCGAATATAGTTTGGGGGTCGTCGGGATTTAGAACCATAGGGTATGCCCCGCCTCAGATTACACAGGCTGCGATCGTTTGTAATGATATCTTTTCATATTTAGAATTGTCTCAGTATTTCCCTGTTCATCCCAGTAAGGGTTATTCTCTAGATTTCATGTTTTCATCTTCTTCTGACACTTCATATCATTACAGTCCGGATTTCCTAATTCCGACAGATGCTCACCATATTCACGCGTTTTTTTATCTTACTTGTGAAAAGTCTGAATCTGCTATGTTTAATTTTACATCTTTGAACTATAATAAAGCGAACTTTTCTGAGATCGACAGGGAACTTTCTAGTGCTAATTGGATGGATGTTATGGACGAACCCGACATCGAGAAGTCGTTGTCAAATTTTTATAAAACTGTTTGTAGTAGCGTTGTGAAACATGTTCCGTTAATGCGTCTAACTTCATGTCATTTCCCACCTTGGTTCAATAGTGAACTTAAAGATCTTGTTTTCGCAAAGAAAAGAGTTCACCGTAGTTGGAAGCGATTTAAAATACCCGCGGATTTTATAGAGTTCAAACAGATTCGTGCGAGGTGCATAAAAGAATCGAAAGCACTCTATAAAAAGTATATTGCTGACATTGAGACAAAGCCGAAAACGAACATTAAAGCTTTTTGGTCTTTTATAAATTCTTCCCGTGATATTAATGCAATGCCATCTAATATGAAATATAAAAATAACTCATCTTCTGATAAAAATGAAATAGCTTCTCTATTTAATAATTATTTCTCCTCAGTGTACTCCGCTGTTACGAGTTCTAACCCATTAGTAGAGCATACTGTTAGTCGCCATTCAATAGAGAAATTTATTATTTCTGATAGTGAGATTAAGAATGCAGTAGCTAACACAAAATCGTCGTATACACAAGGATCTGATGGCATCCCTTCTATCTTAATAAAAAATTGTTTGACCTCCCTGCTCAATCCATTGTGCTATCTCTTTAATGCTTCGTTGAACGATGGTGTTTTTCCATCAAAATGGAAAGAAATTTTTATTACCCCCATTTTCAAGAATGGAGATAAAAATAATGTCGAAAACTATCGGCCGGTTGCAGTAATTAGTTGCATTCCGAAACTTTTCGACTCTATAGTAGCCAATCGTTTATATGAGGTACTATCGAGTCACATTATTGAAAATCAACATGGTTTCCGCAGAGGAAAGTCGACGGTCACAAATTTACTATTGTTTTCAGACTTTGTTTCAAATGTTCTAGCTGTAAATTCACAAGTAGATACTATATACTTAGACTTTTCAAAAGCCTTTGACGGTATAAATCACAACATCTTGTTGAGTAAATTAAACCATATTGGTTTTCCAGGCTCATTTATGCGTTGGATTCAATCTTATTTATGGAATAGATCACAATGTGTAAAAATTAAGAACGGTATTTCGCCATCCATTACGGTACCTTCTGGAGTTCCACAAGGATCCCACTTAGGACCGATTCTTTTCACTTTTTATATTAACGACATAAATAAGTTTATACGGTTTTTAAAGTTCTTGATTTTTGCAGATGATATTAAACTTTTCTCTCAAATTTCATCCCCGATGGATGCGTCAAAGTTACAAAAAGATCTGAACTCGATTAGAGAATGGACTGAGCGAAATTCCCTTAAATTAAACGTAGAGAAGTGTAAATGCTTAAGCTTTGGACGAGGATCGCAAAAATTTGAATTCGAATATAAGCTGAATGATAAGCAATTAACCAGAGTCACCAAACATATTGATCTTGGCGTAGTAGTCCGTGAAGACTTTTCTTTCATCGATCATTTAGCTTATTGCCGTACAAAAGCGCTTAGGATGCTGGGGTTTATACGGAGGACAACTTCGGACTTTAAAGACCCTCATACTATTTCGTATCTGATACGCTCACTAGTATTACCCCACTTAACTTATGCGTCTCCGATCTGGTCTCCATATACCCAATTAGACATTAATATGCTAGAGGTGGTACTTCGAAAATCCCTCAGGTTCCTTAGTTTTAAGTCAGGACATCCTATGTCGCATCTCGACCACAGCTATAATGCCATTGCTACTGAGTTTAAGTTCCCTACTATAAAATCACTACATTCGTATCATGATGTATTGATTGTGTATCGTATTTTAACATCTTTATCGGATACCAATTTATCTACATTATTTCCACACAGAACCAATCCATACTCTATTCGTAATCCTCGTACCATCTCGGAATCTACTCTCAAAAGTAACTACTTATTCTTTTCTCCGGTTCCACGACTTAAGCGAGCATGGAATGCATTAAATAATAATATTCGAGAAGTTAGTTCGTATGTGAGATTCAAAATATTGTCAGCGGATAATTTATTTAGATTTTATGAATAAATGTGAAAACTAATTAAGCTTCAGTCAATGCTATGTTATTAGTATAGGAAATATGTCGTTTTATTGTAATTCTTCTTTTTTGGCGTAAAAATGTATAATTGTATACTTATTTGTATGTTTAAAGGGCAGAAATGCCCGTATATAAATAAATAAATAAATAAATAAATAAATAAATAATTACTACGATTTTATAATCGTATTCATATTATTATGAATAAACAAATATGCTGATGTGCGTTAGAGAATAATTTTTCTTAAGAAATGCAAATCCTGTCATTCGATAATGTATTTAACGATGTTCGTGGCTTTGAGATTTATTCACCACATGTAGAAGATTTTTTGTAAGTTTGCTGCAGTAGAAAAAAAAGGAAGATAAGTGTCTCATTGACTAACGGCAGTGATCAGAATCGCAAGTCATTTGTTTGAAATCGACCCGGTACACGCGGACCCGTAAAGGCAGCGCGGCGCAGCGAAACGCGGTCTGCCCGATTTTTCATAAATCGTGATCTAACTCGAAAACTACTGCTTTAGCCATTTTGGAAGTTAGGCAATTTTTTGTTTGGTGGGAATTTATCTTTTTTTTTGACATTTTTTTCATTGCAATCGGAGGAGCCTCTCAACGAAGAAAAGCGATATTTAACCCATTAACGCCCAGTCGGACGAATTTTAAGCATTAGTTTGAACATCGATAATTTCTATATAAATGCCTTTAGAAAAATATGAGATCTACTGTTTCTAACGAAAATCGTATGCTCTTTCAGAATCTTTCAATAAAATTTCGATAAAATGAGCCGCAACAGTTGTACACGTTTTTCTGTTAAAAAACATGGTTTTTTAACATTGCGTTTTTCATAAAAACATCACTTTCACCTCGAAATGGCGTTGGGAAATATGTAAGTTGAAAAAATCGCGTCCATGGACCCCCAGGATTAAAATATACCATATCAGAATTCATAATTCAAGATGGTAGTTTTCAAAATGACGCCTAGAAGCTCAAAATTCTTGTTAAAACTTAACAATTTTTTTTCTTAAAAACTATAGACTTTAGAGAAAAATCTATAAGAACAACAGTGCTTTTGAATGAGTCAAAGAATGCTCTCAAAGTTTATCAGCATGCAATAACACACTGCTTGATTTTTCAAAAATCCGAAAAATCGAAACTCTGAAAAAAAGTTATTTTAAAAATTTGAGTAGGTTCGTTAAATCGTTCTAAGATATTTTTATTCCAAGAACCCACCCGAGGCGCCTGGCCCGTTTTTTTTTTGTGGAATCTGCTATGTTCAGCTCGTTCCCAAATTTATCTGTCGATTTAGAAAAAATTTCTAGATTCGGATATCGATAGTTTTTTTAGTTTATTTTACGTCCTATATTCTTATTTAAGGCTGAAAATCTGAATTACAGTTTCAATCGGCGCGGCGGGAACAATGAAGTCGCCACCCGAAGCGCCTGGCACGTTTTTTTTTTTTGAGGAATCTGCTGTGTTCAGCTCGCTCCCAAATTTATCCACCGACTTAGGAAAAATATGTAAAGACTGATATCGACAGATTTTTTATTGATCTTTATAATGATGTTATTATTTTACGACCCAAATTCTTATTTAATGCTGAAAATCAAAATTAAACTCTCAAATGTGAGCGACCAAGCTAATAATTTTGCATTCAAAGCAAAGCCGATTGAAACTGTAATTCAGATTTTCAGCCTTAAATAAGAAGTTAGGACGTAAAATAAACGAAAAAAGACTATTGATATCCGAATTTAGAAATTTTTTTGTAAGTCGACAGATAAATTTAGGAGCGAGCTGAACACACCAGATTCCGCAAATAAAAACGTGCCAGGGACTTCCGGTGGCGACTCCATTGTTCCCGCCTCGCCGGTAGTGCGTTTTATGATTATGTTTTATTATTTTTCTCGAAAAATCTACTGTATCCCATCCTGAAACTTTCAGGACATGTAAATCACACTTCTTGCAAGATTTGGCGAAAAAATGAAGAAAATTGAAGCCAGCATATCTTTTCTAATACGACGTTTTTTATATTTTAATTACTGATTTCAATAGTTAATTAACAAATTTTTTTTATGTTAATTTTTCAAATTAAAGTATATTTCAATACGAACAACTTAAGACCTTGAACATTAATCGCTTAAGTAGAACCGAAGTTAGCGCATTTTGGAAAAAAACGTAAAAAAAAATTCAAAATTGAATATGTCAGCCATTTTTAAAAATTTTTAAAAAACATTTGAGGATTTTGTTTTTTGATATTCAAGAATCGGTTATGCCAAATTGCAGCCAAATCCCAAGCCTTTACAAAAATTCTTGTGTTGAATTGACATAGAATGCACCTATCACCTTTTAACATAAACTGCTGAGATGTGAATTATACAAATATATTTCTACGGTATTACCAGGTATAGTGTGTATGTAAATATGGTAATAGTAAGACAACTCGTATTTAATGCTATTAGTATAGACTACAGTTTTTAGATTGATAAAATTCTATTGAAAATAATACAATTAAATTTATAGTTCCGTATTCAGAAGCAATTATGTAAATCTTATTATTTTATATACCTGAAGTTCCAAACATTCAATAAACGAGGTCTCAAGGGCATCCTTGTCGTAAAATAATCAAATAATGAGAATAAAATATATAAATTATGCATTTGCTATGTTTTAAAGATGAACAAATTAAATCTATTAAATTTAGACGGTTCGTTCGAATAGCTCGCTCAGCGGTCCGGGGAGGCAAACTATAACACGGTCGATTAAGATGAAAACGTTTATTATAACGATATGTTACGTAAGGTTCGACGGGAGGGGGGGGGGGCACCGCCCCGATGTGGATCCGCTCGTCACTCAGCCGGCGAGGGTAAGGTAAGCAGGTATGCGTTAAGACGCCTCCGACGTGTAGATCGCCTACGAAGTGCTGAAAATAAAAGGTTAATATGCATCTCGATAGGGGATCGTTAACGATCCCGGTTAGCATATGATTTATCAATATGATCGTAGTGTTCACACATAGAATAAACTCGTGATTGATTGGCAGCATGATCTAGGTGACGCGAAAGGCTCACCCCAGTCAGCCTTATCCGTACGGACAATCGATTGAAGCTACTGTATTCACGGCCATATGTGCAGGTGACGCCGCTTCGGCAAAATTTTTGTATAATTATGTCAAACACTGCTTTTTTCGCCGAGAATTTTTGTTAGGCAACTGAACCAACCTTTTGCGTACTAAAAAAACTGCGAAAATGTATTACGATGTAATTGTATCGCGGCCAGTGATATGCAAAAGCTTAATATTGTTTAAATCTTCTTTTTGCTTTTCACTTATGTATTTCCTTTACGGAACTGAATCCCTTTCTCTACGAGAAACTATGTATCCCCTTATATGAGAAATAAATCATCAGTCAAAATCAAATAGTAGGCAAACATAAAAACATGAACTGAAATTTTTAATAATTATGAATATAAATCCTATCGGCCTCGTGGCTCACGACAGAAAATTAACAGGCAAACTGAAGCGTGATAACTTATCATGAGGTGGAGAATAATTTCGACACATGAGTGGAGTAGTTTCTACGCTACTCTCTAAATCTGAATCAGCGAAATCAGCGAAAACCGCTACGAATCAGCATATATACGCTGCAAATCAGCGATAAGTATACCGCTGATTTGATTAGCGGTATATTTATCGCTGATTCGCAGCGGTATTCGCTGATTCAGATTTAGAGAGTACACGAGAGTTAAATTCACTTTCCACTAGAATCGTATCGACGCATCGAGAGTCGAGTAAATCGATTCGAGCCGGCGAGCTTATTGTAATTCTTACAATTACGGCTTGGTACCATTATTTTTTGGTATAAAACGTTAAAACATGGATAATTTTGTATCAAATGCATTAAGAAATTGGAACCTGGAATTTTTAATCGGCATACTTGAAAGTAGATGAACTCTAACCTATTTTCAATTCAAATATGTATATATGCGTGCACATTACAAGTTATTTCGTGATAATACTATATATTAAAAAATTTAAATATGTTATAAAACTAACTATTAATAGTACGTATTATATACACAAGATCTATAAAAGAAAATTGTGTACTGTATAAATAGAAAAATTATAACCGCGATTTTCATCGGGTTAATAAATAAGATTTTAGACAAATAAATTAATAAAATTAAGAATATATTTACAATAAACAACAAATAAAATGGAAAAAATAATACAATCAATAAAGGAATGGGGCACGCAAAAAGGGATGAATATAATAGGGGTTCGGGATTCGACTCTAAGATGGAATTTCTTTTAAAAAATGACCGAAGTAACAAGATAATATGAAAGGGGAAATTATGAGGAACGCAACTTAAATCTACTTACAAAAAAGGACAAAAGGACAAAGGACAGGAAATTTTCACCCGCGTTAATGACGAATATGTCTGTTTGCGGGTCGGCTCTCGGGTGGAGAGGTACAGGACAGAGACAGACAGTACATGACAGAACTATAGGCAGATACACACACAACACCCACCTAGAGCCAGTCCCCCCTACCCCCAATATCGGTACCACCAGCAGATTCGGCGGTCTGTGCCTTAGCGAGTACGACGCGGGGCTTATCCCATCTTTATCCGAAATAAGACCCACGACGCAACGACCGCGGATAAGACGCTGACGGTACCGATAACTGCCGACGGGGGTCGGCAGCGGTCCCAAATTCGTACCTTCGCCCAGCAAGGTTCCCCGGTTATTCCGGGATGGCCGGGAATATTCCACACTGGACATAAGCAGAGAAAATTGCACAGACGGGGATTCGAACTCGGGACCTTCGCGACGTTCAGTTCGAGACTAAGACTGACGCCTTAGCCCGCACGGCCATCACGCCGACGCCCCGTGTTTTTTAAGTTTTTTTTAAATTGGCCATAGCTGGCCACCTGTAAACCATATACCGTAAATAACATGCATATCAATATCGACTATGAAATTACCTATCAAATGATACATTGCATCATCGTAAATACGAAATTCAAGGAGAGATATGATACACGGAAAAAATTCTCGCCGCTTCGATGCGCCTTCCCCTAAAATAAAGTAAATAATGTTGAAAGTTAGATAACATAATCTGAATGGAAGAAATAAAGATTTAATAAATGCTTAAATAATTTATATAAAAATAAAAATATTTTTTGCGTATCTGTCGTAAATTGCAAATAAAATCAGTAAAAATTACGTAAATTCCTTTTTCAAATCTTTACATACGAATTTCGTTTTATTTCATCACGTTTTTTTTATTCCTTTTCTTTGTATTTTTCTTCAGTTTTGCTATATCTCGTTACTTTCTTGTACCCGGAGGCATATTGTAACAAACGTACTTCAATTTTACGGCGATACTGACTTTGGCAGTATTAACAACTAATGTTTATGATTATTTTATACAATAATCAGTGCTCATAGAATATTTTCCGATTACATTATTAAAGTTCTAAGTACCCTACATGTTTACACTACAGGAGCTTGACTCAAACAAATTTGCACTTGGGCACTTACAATTGGTACTGACCACAATTTTTGGTATAACCGATGCTTAAAATTTGGATACCGTTTATGTCTTGAAAACATTTAGTGATTGCTTCGATCAATGCTTATTTGTTTATCGCAATTAACTTTTCAATGTACATCGATGACTGTGCAATACTCGCACAAATAAAATGCAAATATTGAAAACCTGTTAGATTCACATAATTATGCTTAAAACCGTAGACAAAATTCAAGTCGTTCTGTACAGCGTAATTAAAAGATGAGAGCAAAACTGCATTCGATAATCACTTGTCTTTCTATACATTGTTATTTTCCTACGAATAACGTTTCCTTAGAAATATTCGCCTACACGGTGGTTTATTCTTAGAAAAAAATGTAGGTATAGCTTTACCAAAATTGAAGTTGAAAAATGTATTATGCCAATTTCTTAACGAATTTTAAAAAATATTGTATTTTTTTATTTTATCATAAAAGTACACACCGTTATGAAAAATAGGCACTTTGCCGAGTTAAAATACGATAGTTAGAAAAATATATATCGTAATTTTGAGAATTTTTGGAAATTATTCTCCCCGAACATTTTTCATGCCCATTAAATATGTAACATCGACCCCTTCAGTTTTGATACATTTGACGTGGAATGACTCATTAATAAAACTATTGTCAGTCAGCCAGTCTCTCTCTCTCTCTCTCTCTCTCGCTCTAGCGGTGAGTACACGCAGTCACGTTTTGTTGAGCTCCGCTAAATTCATCTAAATTGCACTCTAAACCCCTTTTTGTGGGATTTAAAATTTTACACAGACGTTCCTGAGCAGACTCGGATCGCGATCACTAATTGGGATATTTATCTCCGAGTCTTACTTCAGACGAGAAAAGTTAAATAAGTCATTCTGGAATTAACCGTTGCTGCTTTTCCACCGAGACATCTGCGCACGCCCGAAACGTCATCGCCTACGTCACACTACGCAAAATGGCGCTGCCCACTAGCTGTCAGTGACTTCGACACTTTGTCGCGTGACACCGATCACCGAGTGTTTGTCACCTTTGACTTCGCTTTCTTTCCGCTGGCAGGTTGGTGAAATGTGGAGATGCGAGACCTGTGAATGCCTATAATTGTTAAATTAATTTTAATCATCTAAATGGTTTTCTGCCTGACATTTTATTGTCATTGCCTTGTAATCACGCATGCATTGTCGTGATTGATTAGTTCAACCACTCGTATTGTCGAGATCATCTGCGTTATTTCTTAACTATAGCATCAGCTGACGGCTTATCGGCGGCCCCTCTCTTCACGTGCTGCGCGGTGCACGAGACGCGTACGGTTCACGCGCCCCTTCCAAGCGGGTTTACCACACGCTTGTAGCCTTCTCTCTTTAACGCACGTTCGGCTATATTTCGGGCTCTTATTACCTCGTGCACGCTTCTCAAATGGAGAATTGCAATAAATGCAATGCTGAACTCGTTGGCGACGACAAAATACAATGTGTTGTTTGCGCACTTGCATTTCATGTTGATTGCAAACCTGAAAATGCGGCCACGACTGCATCGGGTGCATTTGTTTGCTGCGTTAATACACCTGCCGCTAAGAGCAAAAAAAGGAAGCTGAACTCAACTCTGCTCACTCCGCCTCGTCTTCTCCGTATTTTGAAGAAATAAACGGAAAGATCGAATATTGAAGCTGGAGGAGCGAATAGAAGACATAGAAGTTAGTGTAAAATCGCTCCAAACTGAAGTACAGTCCTTAAAGGCAGATCGAGCTACAATGGGCTATAACATTCGGAACTGCGATTTAATAATCACAGGGATTCCTCCGAAAGGCATGGAAGATTTGCGACAAAGTTCGCTTAAAATTGCCGAAGTTTTGAATGTGACGCTTCACATAGAAGACATTCTTTCAGCTTATCGGCTAGACAACGAACTAATGGCACCGACTCATCTGCTTCCATGCTTGCGTCTTCGTCAACGCAAACATCCCATAGGCACCCAGCAATACTGGTAAAACTCTCCAATACCGATCTACGATTTGCCTTCATCAAAGGTATGAGAGCTAAGAAGATGCTATTTACCACCGACATTGATAACTCTTATGTAAAAAACCGCGTTTTTATCAATGAGCACTTACCATCTGCGACGCTTAATTTACTCAGAAAAGCACGTGCGTTAGTGAAGGACCATCCGCATAAGTATGTTTACACCTATCACGGCATTGTACGTTTTCGACCAACTAGCGGCGCTAACGCGATCGACATTACTTGCGAGGAAGATCTTCGAAGAATTAGCGATTGACGTTTGGCATGTGGTACTCTTAGTGTTCGCGAAAATAGTGAAACGGATGCATCGACGTCCGGAAGCAACCAGGCTTTAATTAATTCAATAATTCCAGTAAACTCTAACTATATTAATCTAAAAGTATGTCATATTAATGTTCAATCTCTCGGCTCTGCTAATAAATTTTCTTTTTTTAAATCTTATTTCACCGAAAATTTTTATCATATTATTATTCTTTCTGAAACCTGGTTTCATACTAAAACTGTTGACTCCTATTTTTCTTTGCTTAATTATCGCTTGATTCGCAATGACCGCAAATATAAGCTCGGCGGAGGTGTTGCTGTATATATTCATACCGCTCTAAATTACAAAATCTTGGAAAAATCTGAATGCTCTTCCGTTAACCCCCTCGAGTTTATGCTTGTTGAAGTCGGTCACAGCGCGACTACGAACCTCAGAGTGCTACTTGCGGTTATCTATCGACCACCGAAGAAAGCTCTTCTCGAACTATTTGAATCTGTACTGCAAAAACATAGCTGTAACTATGATCGAATCATTATTATGGGTGATTTCAATGTTGACTTAAATCGTGCTAATTTTGAATCTATATATTTACAGCAGTTTGCCGTAGCCAATGCTCTTCAAATCGTGCCATATCATCCTACTAATCATACGAACCGAACTGATACATGGATTGACACTGCATTGTCGATAACCTTACAAATGTCCTAGGTCATAGCCAAGCCAATTTACCTTTTATCTGTGGCCATGATCTGATAGATATCAATTGTAAGATTGGAACACCGAAAGCAAAGCCGACACAAATCACATGTAGAGACTATCGCTCGTTCGATGTATCGAGTTTTCATAGGGACCTGAGTAGCTATGATTGGAATATTTTTAATTCTGTTTCTCCACTGAATAACGTGAACTTACTCACCAATACGCTTAGTCATCGTCTATTGCAAACTTTTGATAAGCACGCCCCTAAGCATACCTTTACACCGACTCACAAGCTTTCCCCTTTTCACCTCAGCTACTTAGACTTAAATACGAGAGAAATAGCCTTTTATGTGCTCATCCCAGGACCAGAGACCCCTCATTAAGAATTAGACTCATTTCTGCTGATAAGGCTAATAAGCAGGCATGCGAGGGCATGCATTTGCTGCAGAAACTAAAAATGGCTAATTTATCGGATACCGCTATTCGGTGGTTTGCGTCTTACCTCTCGTGTCGATCTCAGGCTGTCACAGAGGTGGATGGCACTAGATCGTCGTGGCTTCCAGTGGGTGCTGGAGTGCCCCAAGGTTCTGTGTTAGGACCTTTGTTGTTTTCAGTTTTTATTAACGATCTACCTGGGGTTCTCCATCATAGTGATCATATGATTTTCGCTGACGACACCCAAATTTTTCTTAAATGTCGTGTTTCAGAACTTGACATCGCCATTGCAAAAGTAACATCCGATATCACTCGCTTCTGTCAATGGGCGAATACCAATGACCTCGTCCTTAACTTTGAAAAAACTAAGGCATTAATTGTCGGCAGTGCTTTTTATCTGAACACCTTTAATACTGATTCGCTCACACCGATTGTTATTAATAATTCGGTCATACCGTGGGTTAAATCGGCGAGGAACTTGGGTCTCGTGTTTGATGGAACGCTCTCGTGGAAGTACCATCTTATACAAATGTCCAATAAAGTGTTCTCCACTCTACGTCAACTACGTAATAACCGTGCTCAACTACCAACTGATGTTAGGTAAACCCTTGTTACCTCATTGATTTTACCCTATTTCGATTACTGCTTCGCAGTTTACAACGACATTAATGTAACTCAAAAAATCAGGGTGGAACGAATGTTTAATACGGGCACACGTTTCATCTTTGATATACGGCGCGATGAGCACATTACCCTATATCGTAATAAGCTTGGCTGGCTCAACACCAAATCGCGTAGGTTATACTTCATTGGTATCGTTACCTATAAGATTATTAAGACCCACGTACCCCACTATCTTTATGAACGTTACCAGTGGAGTGAAGAATCTACATCTAGGGCTCTTCGACCCGGCTCTATGCAACAACTACGAGTACCGACACATCGGCTAGAATCCTATTCCAACTTTTTTATTGTCTCTTCTACCCGGTTATGGAATGAACTTCCAGTCGAAATTCGTGCAAGTGAAAATGTGCATTTGTTTAAAGTAAAACTAAAAAAATTCCTATTAAGTCGGACTTTAGTGTAATTATTTTGTATTTTATATTTTAGTATTAGTATTATTAGTATTAGTATTAGTATTTTTAGTATTTAACATTAGTATTAGTCCACTTTTACTTCTGGTATGCGTGTACCCTACCCTAAGTTGTAATCGCTCGACTATTATTATTATCTATCTATTTTATATCTACTTTGTTATAGAACTAGTATTGCGCTTTTATATGCATCTGTTAGTATGCCTTGTTATACTAAGCCTAGTTTTAGTTTTAGTTATCTGTATGTATGCTCTATATTGGTTTGCCTAAGAGATAATACCTCAAGCCATAATAAAGACAATCAATCAATCAATCAATCAATCTCTCTCTTTATCTCCCTCGTGATGTCTCGGGGCTTGAATTCGCTCGTGTCCTCCGGTAAATTTCCAGGCTTCTCGCTCGGAAGCGTCCACGGAGCTGGCTCGATTTCGACAGCGCGGCGTAGGTGTCGTCGCGACTTGATCTTGGTCGGAGCCCGGGCTTGGTCGGGGCCAATTCCATGACAAACCCTGGTTACGAAAATGCACGAAAATCATCTTGCTGGATCATTCTCTTGACGGTGAACGTAGCGGGTCCGCAGGCGTAAGGTGCTGTTACAGAATATTTCCACAATTACTTAAGCACGTTGGGATTAGGTAACATTATCTGAGGAATTTGTAGATTTCTAAGTAGAGAGTCACGAACGTGTCTTAAAACGGGAATACAAGGTATGCACAACTTTGTTATTAATTTGTAAATCCAGTCTAAGAACAAAGTTGTAGAAACTGAGTCAAAGAAGAAAAGTCTTTGACTCGTGCATAAGAAATTCACCGTATACATATTTATTTACGTTTTGTATTGCTATTCTCTAAGCCCAATTCTCTTTGTTAATATCTACGTGCGTGTGGCGTGACTGTACTCATAAAGGCGCAGATTTTTCACCAACAGACTTCCATAACTATTGTGACATTTTCATGCTTGACGAATTCCAATTCACTGTTTTTCATAAAGTATTGCCATACTTATTTCCTTTAGGCAGTATATCGAGGCGACTTCAGTGATTTGAATTTGACAAAAAAATATTTTAGTTTATTTATCATTTGTGACTAATTATGGCATATCTTTCAGAAAGAGAGAGAGAGAGAGAGAGAGAGAGTATGTATTTTAATGAAGAGAGGATGGGATGACAGACAAAGATCGTATGATTAATCGAAGACACTCTTTAATAATATTTTTCATAATCATGGCAAGGATATTTCTAAATCTACGCTTGAACGAACAATAACGCGTGGAAGACCAAAAACTGAAATCACAGAAGAGAAGGCGTTGGAAGTTGCACAAGCTTTTGTACAGAATCCAAGACTCTCCGTGAGTGGTGCATCGCAGGAGTTTGAAATTAGCGCAACTTCTGTTCACAGAAATCTAACAACTATCAAGTTTTATCCTTATAAAATTCATCTGATTCAAGAATTAAATGAAGATGATTACGATCACCGTAATGAATTTTGTGAGAGAACAATGATACGGATAGACCACCAGCGTGATTGTTTGCTTCATACCGTGCGCATGTGAGTGCGCGCGTGTGTATGGGTCCGTGTGAGAGGAAGAGAAAGAGGGTAAGACTGATTGACTGACAACAAGTTTATTATTGTCCTGGCCTCTAAGGGCCGTGGACAAACCACAGGACATCCTGCCGTTACAGTGAAGCGATCAGGATGTATAAGTACATAATTTGTTACTTATATCTATATCTCTCAAAAAAAAAAGAGTACGAATAACAATAATAGTATTGAGTAATCGAGCGCATTAACTAATTAAAAACATTAATAAAATTAACAGAATTTTGTAACCTAACTTAGAACACGATGCAAAATTTACTCGCTATACTTGGTCTGTCATCGCTAAAAATGAGAAAAGATGCGATCGAAAAGAAGCTGGCGATTAAATATTTTGTAAGTGGCGCGGCAATTAATTCCAAAATTTGATAATAGTCATCCAGGAGTTGGTAGCATATATCGGCAGGATCAATTACGTGACGAACAGCGCAATTAACTATCATTCCGAATGAATCTGGATGACAGATATGACGGCTGGTTGGTAGTGATAATGTGATGGGCTATTCTACCAAGGAGTATAGTCTTCTGGATGAAATGGACAACCAGTTTGGCTTTCGGCTAAATCGGCTAATCGATAGTTGAACCTGAGAGCAATGTTATGTAAGCGTTGTTGTTTGGTGTAGTATGCGAAACGAATGAACAAGAGATTGTACTTGTTTGTTGAGGTACAATGTTCGTACCATCTGATAGTACCATAGCAGCCCAAACGTTATCAATATAAAGTACATGACGGGTGCAGACTTAGATGATGATTTGAATGGGTTATGAAAACACCGATTCTAATAAAACGTACGAGGCCTGTTAATAATTAAATTCATTAATAATTTAAAATTCGAATGTTATAATGTAAATTTAGACGATATCGTTCCGGGGCATTTAAACGCCAAAATGGAAGAATCGAACGAAGAAGATGGTAAAAACTGAGGATCGGATTTTTCACCACAATTCGGAATGGCATCACAGCAAAGTAAATCAGACTTTTGGTTTTGAGGTCGATCACATTGTTGGTTTCATTTCTAGCTTTTCCATCAATCGTTAACAATAACAAATTACAAGACATGTACAAATAATTATAAAATGTTGTATACATCCTCAATAGTGTTCAATCTTTGTTAACTATAAATAACACTCGCAATGGTTATTTTAGATGGTGTGATTTAGATGTGAATACTTCGCTTTAAATTGTAATAATTTAAAAGTTTCAAAGTTTATCCTAGAATAATTACCTGCATTACATCGTCGTCACAAATACCAGTGCGTTGGTTTGGTTGACCCTGAAAAGTAAAATATAAATAAATAAAAATTAAATTTGTTGAATCACAAAATTATATATTATTTATGAGCACTTCAACATATAATTAAGCACTATTGTTTCAATTCGTAATAACTAATTAAAATGACTATGCAATAATGACGACTCATGCATTTAATGTTACACACGTGTATTGGCAACGAGAAACATGGGATGCATAGTATTGCCAATATAACGGAATCATAATTGTAAATTTTAGATCCAAGCGATTATGTAAAGGAGAATTTCGGTGTAGCGGAACTTAGGATTCTGACACCAGGAGATCTATTATAGGCGGATCTCCGATCGCCAACCGCCTGGACGAGTAGTATTAAAAGGGAAAGTGCAATTATCTTTTCAACGACGTAGACGTCCACCATTCGACGGGCGCGCTAGAGCGAACAAAGTTGTGTGCATTTAATTTTACCAACGTTCCTGCGAACGGCCCGTGAATCTCGAATTACCGATGTTCGAGTATCCGAATCTCAAGTCTGAATGTCCGCCCAAAACCAACTACGGCGGGATTCGCGGGACGGCCACGGCTACGATCACCAGTGCCATCTACTACCGTTTGCAGGTTCCCAGCCGAGGAGTGTTTATTAAGTGCTTATTATTGATTACGTCTGTAGACTATAATATCGGTCGTGCATTCGATTTCAGGGTAATGCGCAACCGGATGCATTAATAATACGTGTCTTACTGCTTAGTCTCTAAAAGTATGCTGTCATTAATTACACTCTTAATCTATCAAATAACGTCTATATAAGATAAATTATACATTAGCATGTTCATCAAAATGCACAATCGGTCGAATTTTCTATCGTTACACCTCCACTACGAAAGAAATCGACGGTTCTCCGCCGTGCCAAACACGCAGTGAGAAATGTGCCAACGCCGCAAGATTATTTACTAAATATTGAAAAGTGGGATTCGAACCCATGCCACTACAAGTTTACCATAAAGTAATACCGGTCTAGTACTGGACGTCATTAGTAACTTAGGTACATTTTATTGTAGTAAACTATACGTATATCTTAAAGATAGCACTTGAGTTATATTCTTAAGCCTAAGCTCTAAATCCTGCGGAACTTCCTGCTTAGATCCTGAGAGTTCATTATCAGTAATGTCGGATTCTGAAGAAAATTTCCCAGCCTCGTTTTTTACACTTATTTTGACAGTTCTATTGTCTTTTAAAAAACGAACGGTGCGTGGTGACCGTCGACGACGCCGAATTGTTCTTTCTGCTCTCTTCCGTTGTTCTGTACGGGATTGGAACATTTTTCTTCCTCGAATACATTTTCAATAAAATGTAAAAATGATCAGCACTGCAAATACTGGGGGCAAATATGCGTAACCATCTTCCTGGTCCTGGCAATTTCCCGTGCTCGACTTGTGAATTCGGCAAATTTTAGACTATTGTAAACGACGTGTAAACTTTTCTGCCCGCCTCCTCCCTGACCCAGTGCTTGATGAAGATCTGCGTCATTTGCCGAATTTTCAATCAATAAACTGGTTATATTAAGGATTTTTTATCCATGAGGTTCCTTGGTTATCACTGCCTGTTTTAGTCCTTGAGGCAATCTGCGTTGACTTCTCTGTTCGTCCTCACATCCCGAACGTAAACCTTAATAATCCTGTTCTGTTCAGTAATAGTGTCGAAATTCGGTTATTACCGACGGCAGTATACAACCCAACATTTGCAGCAGTAGGTTTGACCCAAAACGTTTCTTTCTGCGTAATCAGTCGGATATCGCAGTTAGCGAAGTCACGGAAGTTGACCTGCGTGATCATGCGCATTTCGAATTCACTGTTGCGGGTAACTGCGTCTAGTGGTGAATCCCCGCTGCAGACGAATATATTGTCACTCTTCTTAAATTGTTGGTACAATTTTGTTGACAATTGGACATATTTATTTCCTTCATTTGATACTCCTGAGTACTCTGCCGATGGAATTATTGAGGCAGATCTAGACCGGTTGATCGGTCAAATTTTACAGGTATACAAATTCAGGCTGAATTTATCCCGCTTTCGCGAAAAGAAGGGCGTTCATCAGTTAATCGGTTTCCGAACCGTATCGCTGAATTTCCTCTTCAATTACTGACATGACATGGCTCAATTTTTGGCTGACTATATTTTGTTCGGCCATGGATTCGATTAGCGAACGAGTCTAGCAAAGCTTGGTCAATAATTCGTTGATGGTTCGCATCTCGTGATGCAAACCCGAGAACTCCACATTAATTACTTTAGTGTGATCAGCCAAGAGTAGTGCCGTGTCCGATATTCGTTCATTTATTGACTCGATTTGTCGCCAGAGCAGGTCCACTTCTTCTTGCTCTGCAGTTCCAAAAAGAATCATGCTCTTTTTTCCAACTGCACCAAAGACAGAGCCTCCTCCGTCTTTCAGCTCCATGCAAGATTTCGATAAGGTTCTCGTTCTTTTTATGTATCTCTCGTAAGTAGACTCGGGATTCGCCTGCTCTGTCGTTTATGGTGCACGTATGTATGTAGTTCTCGATAACGCTCTTCTATGGTCTTGAGGGTGGCTAGGAACTCGACTTCTTTGTTAAAGTATCCCTGTAGGGGGACTCTTGTTATTAACTTTGATTCCACGTGAGACAACCGTAATTGACCAATTTTTTCTGTATAATTCCGAGAGTCTCGCCCAATTTAATATCCGAATATCCTGAAGGTGGGCTCCTAAAACAAGCAACCCGATGTAAGAAATGTTCCAGTAACGATGGGATTCCGTCTTGCTCCTGTCCTCTCCCAGTCACAACCTGTTCATCGCATCATCATTCTCCCAACCTCTCTCTCTCTCTCTCAATAGAAAGTGATCCTCCGTTTCCGCTAAGAATTAAGGGGTCATATCCTTTTTTTATTTTATCCATATGGACGATTTTCGTCGGCATTTCGTGAAGTTGACGTCGCACATTTCGAAATATCACGATCTCGATAATTTCGTAAGGACCTATGAGCATCTCATCGAACCTGAGTCGCCGACTCTAAAATGTTTAATATTTTGCTTTCAGTCGTAATATCCCTTCGACCGGTGTTTTGTCTGATTAAGATTTAAGGCAACAAGTGTCTCCTCCAAGTTCCTTACGAGATCCTGTACATAATCTGAATAAGTTAATAAGTCCCCATTTCCAGGAAGGACACTTAGGTCCGAAGTAATAGTCGCTCAAGCCGAAGCTTAGCTGAGCGGCTCAAGTACCGGAAGTAGCGTGTTCCAAAAGACACATGAAAAAATACTTATATAAGTGTATCGAACCGAACCAATCCATGTATGTTCACGTATACCGACCTTTAAGTCGTAACAAGTCGACGCCGGACGATTTAAAAATTCAAAATATTAAATTGGATATTCCGAAAAATTGTGTTTTAGTAAAATTGTAAACGACAGATATGAATAAACAAACAGAAGTAAGTGGTAAATATATGTACAAGTTTGTTGATGCATCGTTGTATTGATGTATGGTTATATGTCTTAAATTAATTGCACTTGTCCATGAAAATTACTGTTTTTAATTTTTTTTTTATTTATTACTTTAATTCATATGTGTAATGCTCTGCCAACAATAAATTAAACCTCTACGTCACAGTAGCATACATATATGTCACCTTATGAAATGGGTTTGTTATAAAGTTTATTTAATTAATATTTTACGTTTTTAAAGTTATTTTATGATAAAATTATTATTCGTAATAAAATGTTCTGTTTACTGAAGGAATGCATTGAAATCCTTGAAGTAAATTGTAATAAAATGTTGAGGATGATGCAGTCGTGCAGGTTGATTTTAATTTAAAAAATGTTAATTTAAAAATGTGACATTTTACGTATATTACAACAGTGGCGTTAAAATTAAATAGTATAATGCAAAGAAAGTTTTCCAGCATTTTTGTTTCAAATAAATACTTTTATTTTACGGTTTCTCAGTTATTGGTCACTTTATGCGAAGGAAGTTTTCAGCATTGTTGTTTCAACTAAATGTTTTTAATTGTACGATTTCTAATTTGCTGATCAATTTGTGCAAAGAAAGACTTCCTGCATTTTTGTTTTGAATAAACATTTTTATTTCTACTATTTCTCAGTCGAAAGATTTAATATCTGAAAATGTCCTTACGTAATGATGTAATTTAACATTTTAGTCCCTAATAATGAATTGTTTGACTGATATTTTTCTATGAAGTAAGTTTTTAAATATTTTTGTTAGGAACTGTTATAAGTACATTTTCTTCAACATTGATTTATTGTAAGGTATTATAGTAATCACATTTTTAAGCCCTTCGTATGTCACCTTAACTTATAAATTTCTGTAATCAGAAATGTATTACAATGTGTAGTGTTTAATTCATTCTTTCATTTTTAAATTCGCTATTTGACTTTGATAATTGGGATACAGTTTTTCTACAAAATTTTTTCAAAATATTTTCTAATGAAATTTCGCAAATAATTTTTTGTAATAGATTTTGACAACTTGAATATTTTTTATCTAAAGTCTTCCTTCGACACATCTTTTACCACATATGCAAGATCTTAGATTCAAAATCTAGTTGCGAGAAGACTTTTAAGACCGACAGGCAATTTCAGATCTGAAACCTTCTTTCGTAGAGAATTGTACCAGCGATACAAGATTTAAGGTCTAAAACTTTGTTTACAACAAAATTTTAACACCAATTGGATTGGATTCAAACGTATGAAATGAATGCATTTGAATCTTTTCTGAATGCATTTTCGATTACTGGGTAGATGTGGAATCTAAGATCTTGTATACTTGATAAAACATTGGTCAAAACAAGATTTTATATCTAAAATCTTGTAGAAGTTGTCAAAATTGAATCGAAGGAAGGTTTTGGATGTGAAACTCTATTGATTGTAAAAGACATGTTGAAAGAAGGTATTAGATCTTAAAACTTTTATTGGTGGTAGAAGTCTTGTCGAAAGAAGGTTTTAGAACCAAAATATGTCATCGGTGTTAAAATTTTGTTGTAAACAAAGTTTTAGACCTTAAATCTTGTATCGCTGGTACAATTCTCTACGAAAGAAGGTTTCAGATCTGAAATTGCCTGTCGGTCTTAAAAGTCTTCTCGCAACTAGATTTTGAATCTAAGATCTTGCATATGTGGTAAAAGATGTGTCGAAGGAAGACTTTAGATAAAAAATATTCAAGTTGTCAAAATCTATTACAAAAAATTATTTGCGAAATTTCATTAGAAAATATTTTGAAAAAATTTTGTAGAAAAACTGTATCCCAATTATCAAAGTCAAATAGCGAATTTAAAAATGAAAGAATGAATTAAACACTACACATTGTAATACATTTCTGATTACAGAAATTTATAAGTTAAGGTGACATACGAAGGGCTTAAAAATGTGATTACTATAATACCTTACAATAAATCAATGTTGAAGAAAATGTACTTATAACAGTTCCTAACAAAAATATTTAAAAACTTACTTCATAGAAAAATATCAGTCAAACAATTCATTATTAGGGACTAAAATGTTAAATTACATCATTACGTAAGGACATTTTCAGATATTAAATCTTTCGACTGAGAAATAGTAGAAATAAAAATGTTTATTCAAAACAAAAATGCAGGAAGTCTTTCTTTGCACAAATTGATCAGCAACTTAGAAATCGTACAATTAAAAACATTTAGTTGAAACAACAATGCTGAAAACTTCTTTCGCATAAAGTGACCAATAACTGAGAAACCGTAAAATAAAAGTATTTATTTGAAATCCTTGTAGGAAATCCTTGTAAGGTAGGAAAGGTAGGAAATCCTTGTAAGGTAAACAAAGTTTTAGACCTTAAATCTTGTATCGCTGGTACAATTCTCTACGAAAGAAGGTTTCAGATCTGAAATTGCCTGTCGGTCTTAAAAGTCTTCTCGCAACTAGATTTTGAATCTAAGATCTTGCATATGTGGTAAAAGATGTGTCGAAGGAAGACTTTAGATAAAAAATATTCAAGTTGTCAAAATCTATTACAAAAAATTATTTGCGAAATTTCATTAGAAAATATTTTGAAAAAATTTTGTGGAAAAACTGTATCCCAATTATCAAAGTCAAATAGCGAATTTAAAAATGAAAGAATGAATTAAACACTACACATTGTAATACATTTCTGATTACAGAAATTTATAAGTTAAGGTGACATACGAAGGGCTTAAAAATGTGATTACTATAATACCTTACAATAAATCAATGTTGAAGAAAATGTACTTATAACAGTTCCTAACAAAAATATTTAAAAACTTACTTCATAGAAAAATATCAGTCAAACAATTCATTATTAGGGACTAAAATGTTAAATTACATCATTACGTAAGGACATTTTCAGATATTAAATCTTTCGACTGAGAAATAGTAGAAATAAAAATGTTTATTCAAAACAAAAATGCAGGAAGTCTTTCTTTGCACAAATTGATCAGCAACTTAGAAATCGTACAATTAAAAACATTTAGTTGAAACAACAATGCTGAAAACTTCCTTCGCATAAAGTGACCAATAACTGAGAAACCGTAAAATAAAAGTATTTATTTGAAACAAAAATGCTGGAAAACTTTCTTTGCATTATACTATTTAATTTTAACGCCACTGTTGTAATATACGTAAAATGTCACATTTTTAAATTAACATTTTTTAAATTAAAATCAACCTGCACGACTGCATCATCCTCAACATTTTATTAAAATTTACTTCAAGGATTTCAATGCACTCCTTCAGTAAACAGAACATTTTATTACGAATAATAATTTTATCATAAAATAACTTTAAAAATGTAAAATATTAATAAAATAAACTTTATAACAAATCCATGTCATAAGGTGACATATATGTATGCTACTGTGACGTAGAGGTTTAATTTATTGTTGGCAGAGCATTACACACATGAATAAAAGTTCAAAGTAATATGCACAGCCAAAAAAGACATCGTTTGTTAGGTGATTTTTCTGATTCTTTGGTAAAAAAACAGTAATTTTCATGGACAAGTGCAATTAATTTAAGACATATATATAACCATACATCAATATAACGATGCATCAACAAACTTGTACATATATTTACCACTTACTTCTGTTTGTATACTCATATCTGTCGTTTACAATTTTACTAAAACACAATTTTTTCGGAATATCCAATTTAATATTTTGAATTTTTAAATCGTCTGGCGGCGACTTGTTACGACTTAAAGGTCGGTATACGTGTACATACATGGATTGGTTCGGTTCGATACACTTATATAAGTATTTTTTCATATGTCTTTTGGAGCACGCTACTTGAGCCGCTCGGCTAAGCTTCGGCTTGAGCCGCGACTATTACTTCGGACCTTAACGGTAGTCGGGCGGGTCTACCGAATACCAGCTCGTGTGGTGTGAACTACGTACTGCCTATGCAAACATGGCGTATGGAAGCCATTCATCCCAATTTGTGCACCGCTGTAGGTGCACCAAATTGGCACATGAATTTTCGGGTTAGGACTTTAGCAACGGAAATTCCGGTGACCTCAGGCAGGGGTACTGCTAATGAATATTTCGTTAGTAGATCCTGAATGATGAGAACCAATCTATTCCCATCATCAGATATGGTCGTTGGACCCCAAACATCCAACGCAACCATATCAAAAGCTTCCGCTGGTGTATCCGTGATAATCATTGGTAGTCGAGTTTTTGCCCGCGATGTCTTCTTGCTTTGGCAAACCCTACATCGCTTCACCACTTCCGTCACATCAGTCTTCATATTTCGCCAATAGTGAGTACGACTCAAAAAGAGGTGAGTCTTGGTAATACCCTTACGGCCACCTGTTGCCGAACAATGGTATTCCTTGATAATTGAGAATCGATCGGATGCTGGCGGGACTGCCAGCGTATTTGTGAAGAATATTGTGGTTACCTTTCGTTTGATGAACAATCTGGAAATCTCTGCAATTGTCCACCAAATTTATTTCGAGAGCGTCTCAAAATCATAACGAACGTGTATCGCTTTGTCCCTTGAATCCGGTAGTTCTCTATTTAGTTTTTTCACGCAAGATGTTATCGTACTCTTCGTTACCATTGCGTCGATGGATCGTGTTTCGTAGAGTACGATAGTGGAGTGGGAGCGGTTAGTTGAAAAGAAACCTGAAGGTTGGCCTTTAACGTTGATTGGAAGACTCAGCGAGCCTTCCCTCTCCACCTAACATTCGGGACTCCTATAAAGAGAAATGGATTATGGTCAGCAAGAAGTTGTGCCAGCAATTTGGGTAAGATCAGTTCTCTGGAGAAATCTGATATTTCGGAAGAGTGATCGTGAGCATCTAACAGTGAGTTTACACATTTAGTTTAATATCCCTTGATCCACGGTAGCAGAGAATCCATGGCATTACATAGCGCGCGTGTGTTTGTGTGTGTGCGTGCGTGCGTGCGTGCGTGCGTGCGTGCGTGCGTGCGTGCGTACGTGCGTGCGTGTGTGCGCAGTGAGTGGTAGTGTGAGTATGGGAATGCATAATGTGTGCGTCATGCGCGCAGGTTTTGTTTTTTTACTGTTGTAAGCAAATAATGTCAGTGCTACAGTACTTTAAATGAACATTATCATTTCCTTCCGGCTGAAATGAATGATAACGCAACGTACCGGGAGCTGTCTTAGCATCATCAAATCGTTTTTTTTAGTTTCAATGTCACCACCTGGTGTATTACCTTTGAACTGAATAGGCTCACTATTTTTTTTAAGTTTCCTTAGCCTATATAAAAAGTTTGTGTGAATTGAGGATTTCCCTTGCCGAACTTCGTTGAAGGCTAGTTAGCCTTGCCAATCTTTTCAAATTTCCAGCAATTTCATCACACGGGCCCTTTCCATGAGCTGGTGAGTATGAATCGAAGCTTCTTTATTATTCCAGTGAAAGCGTAATTTTCAGAAAAATCTAATTGTATAAGAACTTCAACCTCGAGTAAATTATCTTTCCTCCAGTTTAAATAAGCAGATTGTTGTTTTGCAACGTAATTGTGAGTTTTAAGAGCGATGAATTTATCACCCAAATCATCAACGAATTCTTGGACTGATAGTACTTGTGTAGTCATTGTAGCACGATCTGTGCTATTCCGTGCTTGAAATTCGATGCGCACAATTTCTGATTGATGAAATTTATTTTAATCAGAGATTGTTAATGTTACCAGTTCCGGCACACTGTTCGCACTTGTTGTGATAACAGTCAGAGGATGGGTTAACGCGAATTATACTATTGATACATTCGTTATAAGTAACTTAAAACATTTTTGTATTTATTAATTTTTATTTATTTTTTATTGTCATTAATTTAGTCAGAGTATAAAAAAGATATAGGTCACTGCATGGAAATTAAATTGATGATTTAACACATTTATTATATATTTACATTATATTTTCCCGACAAAATCCATCGCTTTATTTGTCAATAACCACACACTTTATAGTTGTACACATATATACATTGAATCAATAATTAAAATTCCACATTCATATCACAATACATTTAAAATACATTATTATTTAAAAGTCATCATCATAAATATCATACGTCATATCATTATCATACACGGTACATCATAATCAATTCACAAACAATATATTCATAATGAAAGGTTAATTTACGCGCATAAAAATTCTGTCAAAAAGCGGTTAAGTTACACAAATAAAACTTATGTCATACGAATAAATTACGCGGATAAAAAAGATGTCATAGAGTTAAATTAGACTAACACGAATAACACATGTGACGTAACATACCAATTTTTGTTTCTTACCGCGCAGATTTTAGTGGAGAGAAGGAGCCCGTCCTCTTCTAATTTTGTCCTCTTGGTTTCTGCGATACTGATTCCATTCGGAGTTGTTCTGATTTGTTCTTCGTCGATTTTTCGTTTTTTGTCGCGATGACAGTCAAAATATCCGCCGGTCGAAGCGAAGGTGTTGATGATGAGCCTCTCCCTGGTACCCTTGTGATTTTTAGCCGTCCCTGCTTCCTGCACCTTGGCAAACCTCAAAAGAGGAAGTCGACGGCTAATTTTTGTTTCAATTTGATAAAGATGTAGGGAGTAGAATACGCTCACGTTGTGACTTCGACCAGATTGGTCGAAGAACACCGCAGACATAAACTAATTAAAATGCAGTAAGAAAATACAATTTCTCAAAAAGGAACATAGCCTTCAATTAGTCGAAATAAAAACATTATAAATGGTCAAAAATACATCTTTTGCATGTACTAATAATAAGCAAATAGTGAATTGAAAATAAAAAATTCTATTAAAAAACGATGCCGGTTTGACGTGGAATGCCCCATACTCGAAATGCCCATACGGCGACGTTGAAAAGGCGGTTTTATGGGCGTCGCGCTTATCCATCTTTATTTGATGGAAACCAGATTTCAAATCAAGCGTCGTAAAATATGAGGCCTGACCACCCTGATCGATTATGTCGGCTATTTTGGAAATTGGATATTGTAACGTGCAACGGCGCCTCCGAGGTTTCGTTCATTTTGTCGTCAGCCTCGCTGCAATCCGAGCCACTCCGGCCTACGGTTTCGCATTCTTCGAGAGTCGTGACAGGCACCTTTACTCTGACGGGTTTATCTTTAAGGTTGATTGCCACAGTATATAAGTATTCTTCGCGGTTCCAGACGCGCGCATTACCAATGAGAACCCCTTCTGCGGTGTTTGTTTCCGGGAATATACCGAGTTCTACGTCATTTTAAATGGTATCACTTTCCTACTCCGTGGGGGAAGCTCGATGATTCGCAAATCGACGAATGGATGGTCGCGATTTCCTAATTGGAAAATCTCTTTTTGGAACTTTATTGTCACCGATTGTTCACGTAAAAATGGGTTGCCTAGTATTCTATCTTCTGATATTGGGAAGTCGTCGAAAACGATTTGTGCCTCAATTATTAGACCGCAAAAATCAATGAGTGCACAACCGTAGGTGCGCTTAATGCCGTCGCCTATCTACTAGAAACGTACCCTCGGTAGCGTGTAAATCCGAACTAGAAACATTTATTCGAGGGTACGAGACAAAGCCGGCATTTCCGAAATGGATCGCTGCACGTCGTTCCTTAATATTCGTACTTGGCCACTTTGTATTTCGCACTGGTTGTGGGGGTCACCCGGTGCCCCAGACTTTGTCCGAGCGCCTTTCGAGTTCAAAGAGTTCGTGAGCTGCTATTGCACTCGTCGGCCTTGTTCCCACACGTTTCATCGATTCATTCAATCGTCCGTGGCCAAGGCACTTCTCTCCGCGATTACCCTGGAGATTTGTTCGATTCCCTTCAGAATTTTGAGGACGGTCGTGATTCGGCTGTTGCCCCGTAAATTTCAACTGACCGTTCAACCTCTGTTGGCCATTGAATTTCTGCGATTTCTGACCGCCATCGTCGCGACGCGACTGATCTTGGTCCTCCCTACGATTTAAGGTTCTATATCTTTCTCGGGTATGTCCTATGCGTTTGCAATAGTCGCACCGAGTATTATTAAAAAGCGCGAATTTCGCAATTATCTTCAACGTGACCGAAATTTACGGGCTGGCCAGAGTTGTTCTTTAAATAAGAAAAACAAGTATTTCACTAATTTCCAAATAATTTGTCTAAATGTGCATAATAAATATACGGCCTTCTTAGCGACCAAAAATCAATCAAAATTAAACGTAAGAATCAACATTATACAAGCTTAATATTAACACAAAATTTTAATAGATTAAAGGACACCATTTTTTTTATAAGAGAGCTATAAAGGAATTGCAAAAGAATTTTCAAATGTTGTTTTTTAAATGTAATTCAACTAAATATTAACAGAACTAGAATCAAATAAAAAAACTAAACTTCCTTGATATTTTAGTAATTAATAATAATGGTTGTTTAATAACTAATTGGTTTCACAAAAAAACGTTCTCAGAAAGATATCTTAATTATTTTTCATACCATCCGCTATCTTATAAAATAAGCACAGCTTTCTCTATAATTGATAGAGCTATTAGATTTTCTCATTTAAAATTTAGAAAAAACAATAAACAATATGCTAGAACTATCTTAATGAACAATGGCTTTCCTACTGAATTGATTGATGAATGTATTAAAAAACGTGTACACAAAATTTACAACACTTTAGAAAAGAAGTCTAACATAAACTCTTATTACATCAAGACTGTTAGCATCCCTTACATCAATTGAATATCTCATCAAATTAAAAATGTATTAAAACAAAAGAATATAAGAGTTGTACACAAACCATATAATGTGAATATTGGAGGTATAAAACCATTCAAAGATAAATTGAAAACAACACAATTAAAAGGAGTGGTCTATGAAATTAAATGTAATACGATTGTAAAAGAAAACATTTTGAAAACTACTTTATTAAAAAGAACAAAAATTCAGTTAATATAAGATTCGAACAATCAAAATTACCATTTTTACCAAAATTAGCAGTTACATTTCATTATTCAACTTGTAGAATTCTATTTTCATACTTGTTTATCTATTTATATTACACACACATAAACACAAATGATTACTTTTAATCTAGAACGTTTTCAATTAACTAGTCAGTTGTTAAGTTATAATACAATAGTTCGGTTAGTGGTCTTTTTCTTATATTACTTCTTACTAAGTTTTTAATAAACTTTTATTATATTTAATTTATAGGTTCCATATCGTTCACATTGAAGTTATAGTTTTTATCTTCTTTCTCGGTATTAAAATGAACTTTCAAGGTAAGAAGTAAATTAGTTGAATATGTAAACTGAATTTTTATTTCAAACGTTCATAGTTATTAATTTGATTTTTTATCCGAAAATGTTGTTTTAGGAGGTTGATTTCATTTCTAATTTAATAATTCTTTTTTATTATACAGTGTTTTTCAATATATTTTTTTATTTTTTGTAAATTGTAATTCTAATTCCTTTGTATAATTCTTAAAAAAAAATTTTTGTATGTACAACGTTATTATGTAATTTTTACCGTTATACTTATTTTATTATATTTATTATTTTTTAAAAAATAACATTAATTTCTAAAGAGGACCCACAATGAGGTCGAAACGTTAAACTAGGTTTTTTATTCCAACCATAGTCCGTTTAAACCGACAAATTTTTAATATTGAAGACTTTCCACTTAAGGAATCTAATTACGGACAAGAAGTTTTTTAATTATTAACCATTATTTAAATATTAACAGATTTATTAAAACGATGGTTAAATATTGAAATAACCCGATAAGCAATAATGTTAATTGAAAATTAACCTAGAACTTCACTGCAGTGTTCGAAGAAAGATTCGCTCGGCCACGCATCGTCAAGTTGGCATTTAGTGAGATCCAGACACTATTGCCTATTATCACTTTTTCCTTCCGTCATTATTTTTCCGTCGGTCATTTTTTCGTACGTGCGTGCGTTTAAAGAAAATTAAACGAAGAATTACAAGAGATGAAGAAGGAAGGAGAATATAGGGAGAGAAGAGAGAAAAGAAAAAATATAATAGAAGAAGCCGGATGTAGAGAACAAGAAGAAAAAGCAGTGGTGAATGAAATATTAGAGGGCTTCGATGTGAAACCAGAGTATATGAAAGATGCTCGATACATTGGAAAATGGAACGAAAAGATGTTTATAGTGGAGCTAGATAATATGGAGGCGAAAAAGGAAGTGATGATGATGAGAAGAAAATTAAAAGGAACGAATGTGTATATAAAAGGCTTGGGAAAATATTGAATGCTTTAAAGTGCCGACTAGGTTAGATGTCATATCACCAGCCAATAATATTAAAAATAGAGGAAGATATAGAGAGAGACGAAGAGGATTAGAACGACGCGAAAATACAGGTCTGGTCAGAATAAGGGATAGTGTTCTACAGAAGTCGACTAGAAGGGATAAAATAGAATAACAAGAGGCGATAGAGCTATAGAGAGAGCTAAAAAGGACAGTAAATGGGGCAACGCAATATAAACCGAAAGGGAGGGAACGAAAACTCGGATGGACTCCATGGTGGGACAAAGAATGCAAAAAAATAAAAAGATTAGTATAACCCTTTGAGTCACGCATTTTTCCTTTTGTCCAATTCAGCTGGAAATTGTTATTCGGGGATTTCGGGGTCGCTGATTACGAATTTGAGGTTATTTTTGTGAAACTGAAAGTGGCAGATTCAATATGGCGGACAAAAATTTGAAATATAATTAATTCTATTTGGACAAAATATATTATTAGGGGGTTATAGGATCGCTGATTACGTATCCGAATTAGTTTTGTGAATTTCAAAATCTCATATCTAATATAGCATGTGAAAATTGTAAAATATTACTCTGAACAACATCCGGTATTCAGGAAATTTTTAGGTAGCTGATTGTGAAGGCGATTTTACCCGCACGGTAAATATATGTGAAGTATGTATGTAAAAATTGAAGCAATTATATATCACATATATGTAATAAATAATTTTAAAATGTCATTTTTCGCCGATATATATACAGGGTGTCCCATTTTAAAAAAAACACCCGATTATTTCGAAAATTACGCGTTTTCGAAAAAAATGTTTCAGACAAAAGTTTCAGGATTTTTCCCAGGCAATTCAATGGCTACCTTTATGTGACCTTGAATATGACCTTGATGCTCATATCAAGGTCAAATTCAATTTTTTTAATGGGAACCCCTATTTTTATTGCTGATTTAGAAAGTGCAGTGAACTTTACGTTCAAATATGACCTTGACCGTGTCCTTGATCATGACCTTCAAGGTAATTTCAAGGTCAGAGTTGTTTTTTCAATGGAAAACCCTACTTTTTTATTGCTGATTTAGAAAGAGCAGGGTATTTTACGTTCAAATATGACCTCGACCGTGTCCTTGATCATGACCTTCAAGGTAATTTCAAGGTTAAAGTTGTTTTTTCAATGGGAACCCCTACTTTTTTATTGCTGATTTAGAAAGAGCAGGGGATTTCTCGTTCAAATATGACCTTGACCATGACCCTTAAGATGCCAAGAGGTGAATGGGGCAACTTTTGAGCACCTCATTTAAAAAAATAGTACCTAGTATAAAATTAAATCTTCCACAAACTATTTTAAAAATTAAAACAAAAATAGAAACTAAACTAAAAAAAGGATAAAAAAATAAAAAAAAGAATAAAAAAATTTAAAAAAAAAAAAAATGATACTCAAAGTCCGACCAGTCAACCTCCTCGCGGTGAGTATCAGGTAACGCTGATGCTGGCGGCGTTTGTTATCAGAATTAAATTAATGTAAGGAAAACTTAAATAACTAACTGCCGATTGAAAGAGGAGGCATCGTTGATCGATCCCTTTCGAACCCTGCAAGTTTTGCCTTAAATATTTTCTTCCGGCTCTTTCTAAATCAGCAAACAAAATAGAAGTTCCCATTGAAAAAACAACTTTGACCTTGAAATGACCTTGAAGGTCATGATCCAGGACACGGTCAAGGTCATATTTGAATATAAAATACCCTGCTCTTTCTAAATCAGCAATAAAAAAGTAGGGTTTTCCATTGAAAAAACAACTTTGACCTTGAAATGACCTTGAAGGTCATGATCAAGGTCACGGTCAAGGTCATATTTGAACGTAAAATTCACTGCACTTTCTAAATCAGCAATAAAAAAGTAGGGTTTTCCATTGAAAAAATAACTTTGACCTTGAAATGACCTTGAAGGTCATGATCAAGGACACGGTCAAGGTCATATTTGAACGTAAAATTCACTGCACTTTCTAAATCAGCAATAAAAAATAAGGGTTCCCATTAAAAAAATTGAATTTGACCTTGATATGAGCATCAAGGTCATATTCAAGGTCACATAAAGGTAGCCATTGAATTCCCTGGGAAAAATCCTGAAACTTTTGTCTGAAACATTTTTTTCGAAAACGCGTAATTTTCGAAATAATCGGGTGGTTTTTTTAAAATGGGACACCCTGTATACAGGGTGGCCGATTTATCTGAAGACATCGAAATATCTCGAGAACTATGCACAGAATCAAAAAAGTTGTCGGATGAAAGTTGTTCGACACGAAGGGGGGCATCCAGTGATAATTAAATTTACCCCCTCCCCCATTCCCTGGGGGTGGAGTGGGGGCAAAAACAATAAAACTTAAATAGGAACCCCCAGGTTTTATTGCAGATTTGGATTCTCCGGAAAAAAGTACACCAATTTGACCTAGGAGCTATTGCATTTTGGTTCACAGGTGGCGCTGTATTCGATAAAAATCCAAATTTATCTGAAGACATTGAAATACCTCGAGAACTATGCACAGAATCAAAAAAGTTGTCGGATGAAAGTTGTTCGACACGAAGGGGGGCATCCAGGGGGCAAATAGGGACAATTTGATCCCTTTATGAAAATTTAATATTAAAAATTCTAATATTAGAATTTTTAATATTAGAATTTAGTAATATCAATTGCGAAAATTGTTATTCTGAATATGAAATTTTAATAATGTCCATTCGAAAAATTAAGATTATGAATAATTAATATTCTTCATATTAAAAATCAAAACTGATTACATAAAAATTGTGCATACAATATGGAAGCAATTTTATAAATAAGTTTTCTACCTTCAATAAAATTACATTTTAGGTTTTAAATTTATTATTTAATAAACAAAAAGAGGACATCACGCAATCCATTAAAAAACGCGTCATGTCCCTTCACTCAGCTCATTCATTCTCTCTCTGTATGTTTTTTCCGAAATGAGAATAAATAAGCTGAGCATTGACGGTCAAACCAGCTTCTATTAAACAAAACGAAACTCTTACTTCATTTGGGGATTTCGTCGCCATCTACCGGACCCCGAGAGAACTCACGTGGTTTCATACATCTACATCGCTTGCATTTCGGCCATCACCGGCGCCGGTTCTGTTACATAACGCTAGAGGGCGACATAACTCGAAAATAAAGTAGCATATCATTTTATACATAAGTTGAGTCACACGTAACCAGTTCACCTACATTTTTCTCTACTTTCCTGAAGGGAAGTAAATGGATATCGCGACTTTCTAATCCCCATATTAAAATTTAGTATTCACGGTCTCTCAGTGTAAGACTGTTTTTGAAGTCCATTGTATTGGTAGTAATTCGGTCGGAGGTCACTTTGCTTTTAGAATAACAACTTTCCGTTTACGTGACTATTTTTTGTCTACCCTTCATTGCTTAAATCGAATTGCAAGTTAAAAATGAATCCTGCTACAGTTCCCGAAAAAATCGAAATGATTCTTATTTATGGTGAATGTAAGAGGAATATTGACGATGCTGTTGCGTTGTATGCTGAGCGTTTTCCAGATAATGCTCGCTCGCGTTCTTTTTTTTACAAAATTGTGAATGCCTTTCACTCTGATGGCAGCGTACAAATGAAAAAAAGGAAGCGAAGATTAACAGTTACAGGAGAAGCTAACGAAGTAGCTGTACTAGCAGCTATTCACCAAAATCCACATGTAAGCACACGACAATTACATCGCGATTCCGGCATTTCCAGAGACAGTATTCAAAGAATATTGCATCGTCATAAGTTTCACCCATATCACATTTCACTGCACCAGGAACTAGATGGCGATGATTTTCATAACCGCGTGGTGTTTTGTGAATGGGCATTTCAAAAAATGCAAACGAACCACAATTTCTTTGCTAATGTATTATTTTCAGATGAATCTACATTCACGAACCATGGTGGCATCAATAGGCATAATATGCATTATTGGAGCGTAGAAAATCCCCATTGGTTACGACAAGTTAATCATCAACGTCCTCGGTCGGTGAACGTTTGGTGTGGAATCATAGGAAATAAACTCATTGGTCCTTATTTCATTGAAGGTAATTGAATGGAACAAAATATCGAGATTTCCTAGAACAAGAAGTACCATTACTACTTTTTTGTTAATTGGCCTGCGAGGTCACCTGATCTAACATCTCTGGATTTCTTCCTATGGGGTTACCTAAAAGGTAAGGTTTATGAACAAGTACCAACGACTCGTGAAAACATGTTGGAACGCATAAGAACTGCTTGCGCAGAAATTTCTGCAGATATGATTCTATCATGTATAAAGTCATTTGAAGAAAGAATAAATAAATGCATTTAAGTGGAAGGTCAACATCTCGAACACTTACTCAAGTAAGTGAACAGTGAGACAGTGAGAGGCAAGGGGACTCACGTAAAACAAGCACCCCAAAGGGAACAGAAAAATACTACGTCCACGTCGTTGTTCCTGGGTAACGCTAAATGTATTTTTTCCCGGCTTTGTTAGAATGACCGTATTCCATATCCGCTACGGGGGCGAAAATTGTCAATATTGGAGAATCCAAATCTGCAGTAAAAACTGGGGGTTCCTATTTAAGTTTTATTGTTTTTGCCCCCACTCCACCCCCAGGGGATGGGGGAGGGGGTAAATTTCATTATTACTGGATACCCCCCTTCGTGTCCAACAACTTTCATCCGACAACTTTTTTGATTCTGTGCATAGTTCTCGAGGTATTTCAATGTCTTCGAATAAATTTGGATTTTTATCAATTACAGCGCCACCTGTGAACCAAAATGCAATAGCTCCTAGGTCAAATTGGTGTACTTTTTTCCGGAGAATCCAAATCTGCAATAAAAAATGGGGGTTCCTATTTAAGTTTTATTGTTTTTGCCCCCACTCCCCCTCCAGGGGATGGGGGAGGGGGTAAATTTAATTATCACTGGATGCCCCTCTTCGTGTCGAACAACTTTCATCCGACAACTTTTTTGATTCTGTGCATAGTTCTCGAGATATTTCGATGTCTTCAGATAAATCGGCCACCCTGTATATACAGGGTCATCGAAAAGTATCGGACCCCCCTAATATCTTCAGTTAGAATGCACTTAGGAGAAAATGTCCAATAGCAAAGTTGTATGGTTTCAAGCGGGGAGCAAGATGATGACCTTGACTTTGACCTTGACCATGTCCTTCAAGGTCATTTCAAGGTCAATCTTATTTTTTTAAACAGAACCCCCTACATTTTATTGCATATTCTTATAGCTTACCTCGAGAGCTTTCCAAAACACTATAATAAAATATTTTTTTATTAAGTACTTTTTGAGTTATAAAGGTTTGAAGTTAACAATTTTTTGACACAAAATGTAGAATATCTTGTAAAATATTATTTAGTTTTCAGTAATCATAACCTTAATACTTTTGTGCGCGGAATAATGAGACCAATTAATTGGTTTAAAGAAAGACCACTCTTGCCTTAACTGGTCGGACTCGCACACCACTTAACAAATTGTTAACTTCAAACTTTATAACTCAAAAAGTACTTAATAAAAAAATATTTTATTATAGTGTTTTGGAAAGCTCTCGAGATAAGCTATAAGAATATGCAATAAAATGTAGGGGGTTCTATTTGAAAAAATAAGATTGACCTTGAAATGACCTTGAAGGACATGTTCAAGGTCAAAGTCAAGGTCATCATCTTACTCCCCGCTTGAAACCATACAACTTTGCTATTGGACATTTTCTCCTAAGTACATTCTAACTGAAGATATTAGGGGGGTCCGATACTTTTCGATGACCCTGTATATTAAAGCAAAGCATATTTTAATTGTAACAAAATCTCCTCGAAACAATTATAGCCGAGAAGTGTTCGTACTTAAATCTTTTTAAATCATTTATAATATTTATAAATTGTTATTATAAATCTTTTTATAATAACAATTTTCTACGAAAGATTATGCGGTTTTGGATTTATGTCTTATTTACATATACAGGGTGTTGTTGCAATAGCGCATGAGAGATATACCATGAGGGAGATGTTTTTTTCTGAAGCCGATGGATTTTTGCCGATGCAAAAATTAATTTTCAACAAGGTATGGTTCCTTCGTAAATTGAATTTTAAAGTTTATTTATTTTAGGGGCATCCTCGCCAACGAGACAATTGGTGAACATATTGTAACCCTTTTTCGGATTGGAAAAGGGCAGAACAAAAATTTAGAATAAAAACGCAATAGACTCAACTCTACTCAAAATATGGTTCCCACCTGGGATACCATTTGTAACCCAAATTTTCGGATGGGAAAAAAGGGGTTATATAAAAACTGAACTCCAAAATCTACGCAACAACAAAATATGTATTTTTCGTAAGATGAAGGGGGATACATAAGTTTTGGGGCGCGACAACAAAAAGGACGACGGAAAAACGCAAAAGGGCGACGAGTTCGGAAATGACGAGAAGGGAAAATTTCTTTTAATATGACCGGAAATCGCGAATGGGTACAAAAAGTATCGGGGCTGCGGTACTTACGGGAGATGAATTGTCCAAAACTGTATGGTCCACAGGGCTTCACCACCTGGAACACTCACACACACTATTTACGGGCTGCACGCAACGAGAAAAAGGGGATGCGCAAAACAATATTTTGGGACCGCACTTTTGGGAATCGCAACAGACAATTTAAGAATCGACCGGAAACGCTCTAGAAGCCCACCGCACGCTTGGAGATCGCCGGACGGAATGTGTCGAGGTTCTCGACGAAATCCTCGAGGTTCTCGACGAAATCCTCGAGGTTCGTGCCCGCGGGCACGGTGTTGCCAATTTTCCTTTCGGCGTAGAGCATCATGGGTAGGGAGGATAAGGAAGACAATATGTCACGGGCATGCTGACGGAAAAGGACAGCGATACCGGACGAAATTAGGAAAGGTGTGGTGGCTGTACAAAGAAAAGGGGGGGGGTGACGTAACGAGACTTGTCGTCATAAGGAACTAAGAAGGGGTAATTACATTTCCTAATAAGTAAGAAAGAGAGAGAGCATATGGAAGCGGGACGGCGGAGATTTCCGTGTCCTGGAGAGAGACGGACGGGATATCGTCTCTTAATGTAAAAACTCCTGGTGGAGTGACGGTAGCCAGCGAAGAATGCGGCATAAGGTCTGCCGTTGAGTTTTGCCGAGGGACGATTGTCAACTCGGGCACGAAATGGTGGCGGCAACCGAAGTCGCCGAACATGCATGGGTGCATGTAAGAAAAGAAGGGTAGGGAGTGAGGCGGACGCAGCGAAGGCTGCATGAGTCCGACGGAGAAGAATAAGTATTGGTGGGGGCTGCGCAACAGAGGCGAGCCAGGGGGAGGGAATCGGCGCGCGGGCGCACGGCACGTAACGTCCATTTGACCTTCGAAATATTTGGACGGCTGGCGGATGCGTAGCCGTGGTGGGGAGAGGAAACGAAAATCGGACTCTTGCGCGTCGCGGATGCGACGAAGTCAAGGCGAGGCCGTAACATGCAAAGATCCAGCGGGGAGAGGGGGGAATGGTTCGTGCGTCGAGACGTGATGGACATGTGCACGCACGATCGGACGAAATCAACAAAGCGAACGGCTGTTGAATGCGTAGCCGTGGGGGGGGGGGGGGGGGGGGAGAATGTAACGGGCACGCGTCGTGAAACGACGAACTATGGAGCGCCGAAGGGGCGACAGAGGGGGAAGGGGCTCGTACATCGAGTGTGTGACGAAAATATTCGTGCACAACAGATGCTTTTACGAGCAATCGGTGATTCCGTTCAATTGCTTGAGTTGCAATTGACGGACAGCAAATGGGAGGTGGGAGGAAATAATGCAGGTAAATGAAACGGGAGAGATGAGAATTGGGATGGTAAAATTGAAGATGATGCTCTAGCCTCGAGGTTTTTATTCGCGTGACCTTGAATTGACAAGAGGTCACCGATATTTGCCACTGCGCGGCTTTATGGGGATTTCCCGTTATCCGTGTACTGGTAAGCAGGTGTCTCTTCTCGACCTCTTGTCTGGTCACACTTAATCACCAACTCGGAAGTTTTTTATGGCGGAAACTTATCATTTAAATAGGGTGGGGGTTAGATCAGTAACGAAATTTCGTTACAATATGAATGTCGAACACGGAGTCCGGTGACAGTTGAAAACACTAATCGATATGGCCGGGAAGGATGTTTCGAAACAGTCACATGTTTTTATTCGAATAACTGGACGCTTGCGGATGAGGTTAAATTCATCAGAAATTTCGAACATTCGGTAAAAACATAAAACTTTAAATGATCAATGTTGGCATTGATGATGCAATATTATAAGTATTGAATAACAATATAAGTATTGAATTACCTTACACATACATGAAGATAATATGTTTCATTAGGAATTTTTCATTACTTCTCCTAACTTTAGATCAACAAAAATTACACAAGCCTTTGTGGTTATTTTTGAACGACGAAAAAAGGAATTATTATTGTTTAAGTTGTACTAGCATTATTTTTTACTGTTTACCGAGGCCAGCTTGTTAATTGCATTGCATCATCCTTGCCAACATTGATCATTTGAAGTTCTATGTTTTTACCGAATGTTCGAAATTTCTGATGATTTTAACCTCATCCGCAAGCGTCCAGTTATTCGAATAAAAACATCTGACTGTTTCGAAACATCCTTCCCGGCAATATCGAATTGAGTTTTCAAATGTCACCGGACCACGTGTTCGACATTCATATGTTTACCAATTGTCTCGTTGGGGAGGATGCCCCTGAAATAAATAAACTTTAAGATTCAATTTACAAAGGAACCATACCTTGCTGAAAATTAATTTTTGCGCCATTGGCTTTAGAAAAAAAAAATCTTTGTTGACATATGTAAAAGTCACAGCCGCCGATAAGCGGCCGAAGCGACATCGTAGCGCCATCTCTGGAGTTCGCGCGTGAGCTCCATCGAGTCGATACCGTCACCGCTCTACTTTGATGTGCGCGCGTAATTTATTTAAATCTCGCGCCTCTTAACCCGTTCAATTTATCCCTTTCGCCGTCCGATGAGCGAGAGTTACTTCCGCTTTTCCTCGTCTTCTCGGAACTCGAGTTCCGAAAAGACAGATTCGATTCGGTCTCCGCCATAGTAACACCCGTTACACGCCTAGGAATCTGAGATATTTGCTCCGAGGCAAATCGTATCGCAGATCTCCAAATTCACTGCATCCGTCTTACTGGATCTCTTCAGATCCAAGTAAAATTAAACAAGTTTTCTCCTTTTTTTTTTATTTTATTATTATTTCTTTATAATTTTGCACACGTGTGGATTGAAATTCTGCACACCGCGAGACGAAAACTGATCGGTCGCGAGTTAATTTTAAGTGCAAATACGTGTAAACTTTTGTGCAATACAAATTGGATTATTGTGAAAACCCTGTGTGTTTTAATTAAAACTCCTAAAACAAGATCCTGGGACCACGCAGTCTGCAGCCGCGGTGCATTATCATTATGTGCACGGTCAATGACGAACAATCTTCCTCATGGTATATCTCTCATGCGCTATTGCAACAACACCCTGTATATATACAGATATATTTTCATCTTTTTTTATATGTATTTGATATAAATCATACAATGATCTGATATAGTAAGATTTTATAATATGTGTGTAAGAAATATATAATAATGACATTTTTTTATTGTTTGAATGTATATAGTTGCGGAGAAAAATTGCGGTTGTAAGTTTTAGGCATATATCTCCCAGTGATGTAGAATATATTATCTTGAAATTTCTATTAAAAAATATCATGAGAATAAATCATTCTAATGGATTCTGCATTGTTAACAAATTTACTACATTATTATCATCATTTATTTTAAATATGTTTTCGTTCAGTTAAATTATGATGCAATTCAATCTAAAATATAACAAATATATATCTATATTGGTAAAATATCTGTCATATTTTCTAACTTTCCGAGTTGCAAATTCGAAGTGTAAAGTCGAATTTTATACACACTATGATGACAAATTTTGTTCGTAACATGTACGTAAACTACTTTTTTTATTCAGAAAGCGTAAAATGGCCAGTTTACGCCTCGTTTTCATCATATATGAACCAACGAAAGATTCTGTTAATAAGAGTGTTCGTCATATTCGTTTGTCGGATAACCGGAAATCTCTGTTATTATTAGTTTTCATTCTTTTTAAGTAATTGAAGTACACTCTAGTTTCAAAATATTTGAAAACAGTAATTTTACTAGTTAATATATTCATAAAATAGTAATGTATAAGTTATCGTTTATATAATACTTTCCACACTATTATTAGAATTTATTTTTAATATTTTTAAAATTATAAATATTATAAAAATCGTGCATACTTACAAATTGTAAAAATATGTCTTATGAAAATTTAACAAAAATTGGCGAATTTCAGTATTATTTTGTATGCAAAAAAAAATGATTTCTTGTTGTTTTCAAATTTATTCTCGTCAATAATATCAAGGAATATGATTTACATTGATTCCCCTGAAAATACAAATTTTTTTATATTCATTTATTACGTAAATCGATTACGTTTCTTTGAACGACGACTGCGGGCCGTTTGAAATAGGGCAGTTTCGCGGGAAACCGTTCAGCCAGTCGAAGCGAGCGGGGCGGAGCCAGGCCGCGAGCGCCGGAGGTTTGGTGAGGATGGTTTCCGACGCTTTCTGGGAACTCTGGTTTCCAGTCTGTAACGAGTCCGTAAACGATCAACATGGAATTAGAAAAATAAGAATTTGCACCTCTCGCGAGTCTACGCGTCACGCGTGAAACGAAAAAATGGCTGCGACCGCGTCGCAATGTATCGCGGAATAGTTCGTCTAAATAAAGGCCTACGTAGAAATCAAAGCAGTGAGGTTTTTCTTTTACCTCTCCGAGGCGCCTGCTCCTGAGACTATCCTCGCGAGCCCCGTGCCTCGCAAAAATAATATAAATAACAATTATATTATTAGCAATAATGGAGAAACAATTTATTTTACTGATTATTAGGATCTATATAAGTATATTGTGAATTAAACTTCGAAGAACGTTACCGTGGACTGTCCGGCATATTCGTACCTAAGAACCTAGTACTTTCTATCCGTCCAGAATAATAATAAGGCCTTTTGGCTTAGTCCACTCTAACGACTCTACCGTGCTCTCAAAATTTTGTAAATTATTGTGCGCAATCGCTATGATACGTTAATGTAGTCGGCGGTATTTTACATCCACCACTTTATAGCGTCTGTTCAATTTATGTTTACTACATGGTAGAATAGCGTATACACTCCATTTGTATGGAGTTTATACCAGGTTTAACCCAAAAACGATTGTATTCTTGATAAAAAAAAATAAATACTTTTAAATAATTAAAATCTTAAATAATTTTAAATAATAATATTTTTAAATAATAAGAGTGGGAAAGATCTAAACGAAAAGAATGAATGGAGCTGACCCCAGACAGGCTTTAGAAATGGTAGTAACACAATAGAGAATATTATAATTATGAAACATTTGGTAGACAAAAGACTAAAAATAGAAGGTAAAAGACTGCGAAACGAGGAGCGAATAAAGTGCTATTGGAAAAATGAAAGAGAGGGGAAATGCACAATATGTGACTAAACAGGGGAAAGTCTAGAGCATATCCTGAAAAAGTGCAAAGAAGTTGATAAATGGCAAGGGGGGGGGGTGAACGCAGTGTTGAACGAAGATGGTTCAGAGATATGAATGGATGAAAAAAGTAGAAAGAGGGAGAAAGAGAGAGAGGGACAGAGAGAGTGTAATTCATTGAAATCTCTCCATATTGTAAATAGATCGCACGCATACTTTTATTATAAACTATTACAAAACTAATAAAAATTATCTGAAAACATAAATATATATATATAGGGTGTCCGAAAAGTATGGAAACGGTCCTGTAACTTTTGAAAGAAAAGATATTTTGAAAATCGCTAAAACACGTGACACGATTTTTCAAAAAATCTATTTTTTCTGCCCTCCCACCCTCCCGTCCCCAGGGGGGCACGAGAGGGGAAGAATATCTTAAATGGCAACATGGGTCGAGTGGAGGCTCATTTAAAAGGTCTTTTCGAGACGAATTCAAAACACTAGGCATAGATGCCGTTGCGTCCACTTGTCGCGGAAGTATTCACTGTTTGAAATTTTGAATCTCAGAAACTAATATTCGGATCCAACATAGCACACAAAATTCTTAGCACCCTCCTCTTTAACACGGGTTTGGGACTATCAATGGCAGATTTCTGATACTTTTTTTTACATTTTGTCCTTTCCATTGTTTTACGTGTTTCAGCGATTTTCGAAAATTTTTTTCTTTCTACAGGACCGATTCGTGAAAAGTGTGTAAACTGTCAGATATCGCGAGAAATGCAGGTCGAATAAAGAAGTAATAATTTTTATTGCAGATTTCGTTTGTTCAGAAAAAGTTACTCAAATTTTACCTTATTATTATTATTATCGTTTTAGTCGATACATGGCTCTGTAATAATCGAAATGAAAATTATGCTAAAGTGTTAAATTGGTTCAAATATTAAAAATTTAGTTTCTTACAAAAAGTGCAGTCGAATCACGAAATCTTGTGAGTCTCAATAAATAAAGTATGCGATCCTGCTGAAAAAGATTCACGTACGCAAGAATGTCATTTTCGTTGTAGGTGACCCACAGAATAAACATTCGAAATTTCTCTTTGGGTGTGATAAAACTTTCAAGTTTTTCACGACTATTGCGTACAATATCTCGTTGAGAGGTGGCAACATTCGTGTTCTTTTTGATTACGGCTTTCTCATAAAGGAAGTGCGTTTTGTTCAAAATATTCTAACTGGAAGATCGAGCAAAATTTATATTGAGTGAGACTCGAGTGATACGATAATATTGCTTGTTCGTATGACAATTTTACTTTTAATTTTCTATCATTATAATTTCTTCTTATTTTTTCATTTTTTTTTCGTTTTATCACTATTTACTCAAAATTTCTTCCATTTTTTTAAATTCTCTATTCCGTCTCCTTGCTTTTGATATAAAATGTCTTTGATAGAAAAAGAAAGAATCGAAATTCTTATTCTACGACGATGTGGTGATAATAAAAGATCTTACGAAGAAGTCGCCCAATAGTTTAATGACACCTATCCTGATCGTGTACCCATATCCAAATCAACTGTTTGTAAAACTGTTTCTCGATTTCACGATACTGGCTCTGTCGGAGATCGTCCAAAATCTAGGAGACCAAAAACGGTTACAAACCAAGATAACAGTTTAGCAGTCTGTATTTGTATTGTTGAGGAGGTCCATACTTCAGTTAGGAAGATTGCGCAACAAACTGGTATCGGCAAATCGTCTGTCTACGAAATACTAAGACAAAATAAGTTTCATCCGTTTAAAATAAAATTTGTGCAAGAGATTTTGAAAGACGATTTCGATCGCAGATTAGAATTTTGTGAGGAAATGATGAGACGGTGTGACGAAAATGAGTTTTTCAAGTTCTGTATATGCTTCTCCGATGAAGCTACTTTTCAATTGAGTGGAGAAGTTAATAGACACAATATGCGATATTAGTCAGACGAAAATCCTCATTGGATGAGAGATACCCACACACAACATCCACAGAAAATCAATGTTCGGGCTAGAATTTTGTGCAATCAAATTGTTGGACCTTTCTTCGTTGAAAAGAATTTCACAGCTGTGGCGTACTTCAATTTATTGAATACCTATGTTATACCACCAATCCAAAATATTACTGGTACAGCATTTGACAATGTCTGGTTTACGGTGCTCCGTGTCATTTTGGTTTGATTGTATGCAATCGAGGGAACAACATTTTCCCCGGGCGTTGGATCGGCAGGAGAGGTTCGATTGAGTGGCCACCAAGGTCACCTGATCTAACTCCCCCTGATTATTTTTATTGTGGTTTTTTTTAGAACAAGGTGTACGAAACAAAGCCTATAGACATTGATGAGTTAAAGGAAAGAATAATTCAATGTTCTAATTCAATATCTCGACGGACCTAATGTCCAGGACAATAATAAATGGTATCAAATCTCAAGAAACGCTGCAAAAAGTAAATGATAACTTCTATGCACGATTGGGATATTGTGAAGTTGCTGAAGAACATCTCATTCAGCAGTTGGCACAAGCTTAATAAAATACTAGAAATATTAAACCTAAAAACATAAAAATCATTACTTTTAGATTCCGTATTTCCATGGCTTTTTCAATGAAGCAAAATTAAAATGCCGAATTATGTGTAGTTAAATGTAAAACTAGTGTTGGCGTGGTACCTCGCTCGCTTCGCTAGCTCAGAAACTTCGACCCAGTGGAGAGTCGGCTATTCCTTAATACTCGTTGGTTTAGTAACAGCTTTCAATTATATTATAAAATTATATCGATATTTGGGGGTCCAATCATATTTAGGTCCAAGTGATTTCGATAGATATGTTACAACAATATAGTGTTTGTTCGATTATGGAGCAGAAACGTAGAGGTGGTGGTTCAGGTTCGGGGAACGGGATGAAATGCAGGTTGATTTCTAAAAAAAAAAAGAGAATGGTCTCACTAAACTCTTTCACAGTTTATTCATACACCTTAAATCCCAGAGGCTCGGTAATCCAAAAGCTGAGATAACAGTCAAACACTCGCGAAACAATTTTCGTTAATTTGGACAAGCGTGGTTTAGCGCGTCTCGTCGTTGCGTTAGATACACCTTATTCGGACACGATCTTGATTGTTCGGCTGCCGCGAAAAGATTAAACGGATCGCGAGGGACCGGATAACGCGCAACCGTGAATTGCGCCAAAATAAAGAGGGCACCATTTTCGCCGGAAACTACTAACGGCTTGCTTAGGGCAAGCTTCAAACCAAAAATAATATTCTATATTTAGACAGTGTTTCTTATATGTATGAAAATTGAAAATGATTTACAACTATGACCTATGGCCTGAGTCGACGTAAAATTGAAAATGAGCATTTTCAAAACTTCGACCCCGACGACAGGCTAGCCGAAGTATGAATAAATAAAAGTTGCAAAACACTTACTTCATGTATTTGTATTATAATAGACTATTCGATGCATATTACATGTTTACTATGTTTTACTAATTACTGTCTGTATTATTATGATCTTATATATACAATATATATATATATACATATCATTCGTCAAAGATATCTTGAAAGTGTCGAAAAGATCTCCGACGGATATCTTTTAGATATCTACAAGACATCTTTTAAATATATCGAAATAGTTATTTTCGTATCAAGGGCGTAAAAGAACTTATACGCCCGTAGGTGATCACCGCGCCCGAGGGGCTGGCGAAAACTACCCCTGGGGGGTAGGGGATCGAAACGTCGAAATTTTATGAAAAACTATAGGGTAATTTTTTTGCCGAGGTGACCAAATTCAATACTTTTTCAGACACTAGACATAAGCATTTAAAACCAGTTTTTATTGCATTATCGTTGATTTTAGGGCGAAAATACATAAAACCTTTTTTGTAGAGAATTTAATGCTCTATCTTTTTTGTTGGAATCATTTTTTAATAAAATTTGTATTTTTACAAAATCAATGCAAAAAAACTACGATGAAACGTAATTGGGGCTAATGTTTTTTAGTAAGGGACGGATGCATCTGCGCCAAAATCTAATCAGTTCTAAGTTATGCCAAGACACGTATTTTTAAAAAATTTACGTCATTACGCTTATCCGTACGCGAGTTATCGCGCCACCAACAAACGGGACGTACGGACGTATGGACGTACGTACGCACAAGATCACGGATACAAATTTTTTTATGGTTGAATTGGGCTCCTTAGGGTCTGAAACGTCGACATTTGATAAAAAACTATAGGGTCATTTTTATGCCCGAAGTGACCAAATTCAATACTTCGTCAAGACCTAAGGTCTTGGTCGAAGTTAAATAGTTAAAACAAAAAAAAATTTTTTTAAATAAAATTAAAAAAAATATTCTCAAAATCGTCCAGCTCCTCGCGGTGAGAATCGGAAAACTTTGAAATAGCCATAGGCAAAGGACGCCACTACAAATTTCAAAAACGGTATCGTCTATTGCAAGTCTGCAACTAACGAATTGCATTCAAATCCGAGTACATTTCAGAAAAATGATCCGACATTTTATTTCAGCCATTTTAAATTAATGAAATGTATGTATACATGGGACATTCCACGTCAACCGAACACTGCTCTGCCCACAATTAAAAACAACCAAAAAATACGAATGAGGGCTCATTTTAGGGCTCAGCTTAAGGTCTATACTTTCGAATGCCGAGTACGCATTTGAAAAATCCAAAAATGGCCGCTCCAATATGGCGTCCGAAAGCTCTTAATTTGTTGGAAGAAATTTTAAAACTTGCCTAAAATAAAAATTCGGTGCATGTTTATAGTGCTTTTCCCTCCCTAGAAGCTGCAGGACCTTGTAGTCGCTTAACGGTCATCTTGTCAAAGGGGGCATCTGCGTATGCGGAAGGCGAGAGATCGGGTAGCGGTGATCTAAAGAGCAGCTTACCCCAAATCCAAGGTGTTATGTCGAACCGTGCCGAGGGATTAGTTGGTTGCGGGGGGTTCTAGCAACCGCGAAAGTGTCGCCTGTGGGTCGGGCGGCAACGTCCACAATACTGAATTGCCTTATCCCGACATGTCGGCTCTGGCGGGGCGGACTGTTTTTTCCGAGCTCACTCGTGGAAACAAGATGGAGAATTACAAAAATAAAAATAACAATAAGAATGAAAGAGAACCGACTGAAACAAATGTCGAAAGAGACATCAAGGGATTGGATCTCCTCTCCCTGGGTCTCAATTCACCGAAAACGGTCAGCCAGATGGATCTGGAGACCGTAGAAGGATTGCTGAGGTCCCCGGGAGGGGAGGCACAGAACCAGAATGATCAAGCAGTGTCCCTACGCCGGGGGAAAAAAAAGAAAAATAGGAAGACCCCTGCGCAGCTCGCTATGCAAAGGGTCCGACGTGCTAGCTTTGTGCTGGGGAAACTTGAAAACAAGGCCCCTGACCAAATGACTCCTTTTCTATTGGTATCTGCCTATTGCGCTTACGACAAGGAGATGCCAATGGAGGAGTGGGAAAAGTTGATACAGATGTCACAAAATAAACATATATCGGTGCTAATAGGAGCAGATGCCAACGCTCATCATATTCAATGGGGAAGCACGGATATAAATGAAAGAAGTGAGTCGCTATTTGAGTGTATCCTTTTTCTAAGCTATTAGTTTGTAAAAGAGGTAATACCCCAACTTTTAGAAATAAGCTTAGGGGAAAAGTACTAGATGTGACGTTAGTCCCAGATTCAGAAAAACTTAGGGTTAGGGAATGTAAGGTGTCAGATAGAACCGCTTTTTCGGATCACAGCCTGATAACCTTCCAGGTTAACATCGGAATTCAACCCCCAAAGCTTTTTCGTAATCCGCAAAGGACTGAATGGGAGAAATTCGCCAAAGAAGTGAGACTTCGGTTAGGCCCCCCATCGGGAGGATCTTTGCAGCAAAGCCGAAATAGAAGCCGCATGGGCAGTAGGAAAGGTGACTCGATCGATCAGAGAGGCCTTCGAAACGAGCTGTCCAATCAGCAGACCATCCGGGAAAAGGCTACCGGCCTGGTGGAATAGGGATGTAGATGAGCTTCATATGAAAGCGCGTAGAAATTTTAACAAAGCAAAAGATAGCAATCAGGAAGAGGATTGAGCGAGATATAAAGAAAGCCTCAAAAACTACAAGAAAGCAATAAGACTCGCGAAAAGAACTTCTTGGGCGACTTTTTGCGAAAAAATAGAGACCACGAGTGAGGCGTCGAGACTGCGAAAAATCCTTTCAAAGATCCTAAGATGAATATGAGTATCACAGATTCGGATGGGACGTGGACGGAGTCAAATCAAAGTACTCTGGTGGAACTCATAAACGCGCACTTCCCGGGGAATGAGGAAGAGACAGAAGAAGTGGATGTTGAAGGGGCCGAGGATGGCGGTGTTGTGTAGGGGGGAGGGGGTGTGCTGGCGCCATAGTTAACGATATCAAAGTCGAGGTGGTGCCGTGGCTCTCCATCATCTTCAAGGGTTGTATCAGAACTGGATACATACCCAAGAATGGGAAGGAAGCGCGCGTTGTATTTATACCTAAGACTAGGAAAGCAAGCCATTACACGGTAAAGGACTATAGGCCAATCAGCCTAACGTCGTTTTTTAAAACCACCTGAACGGCTGATAGCGCTATATATTGAGCAGAATATAAAAACTCAACTATCCGCAATACAACATGCGTACAAGAAGGGCAGGTCTGTGAAGACGGCCCTTCACACAGTTGTAGGGCGGATAGAGAAATCATTATCCGAGAAAAAAAAACATTGGCGGCCTTCTTGGACATCGAAGGAGCCTTCAATAACATAGCGACGAGAGCGATGATAAACGCTCTTGAAGCTGCAAAGTTGGAGGGCGACATATGTCAATGGATAGTAAATATGCTGAAGAAAAAATAATAGTAGTCGAGATGGGTAGAACCGCGATCAGGGGAGTGGTGAGAAGGGGCACTCCTCAGGGAGGGGTACTATCCCCGCTGCTATGGAGAATAGTTGTGGGCATAGGCATTTATGCTAAGAATATTTAAATAAGGGAGTCAATAAAGATACCGACAATGAATGCACTACAAGCAGAGTTATCGGCTATTGTCAGAGCCGGCCAAACTGATACATTTATAGACAGGGCAGAATAAAGAAATAACGATCTACACAGACAGCCAGACAGCCCTCAAAAGGCTGACGGCTGACATGATAAGATCGAGTTTAGTGAAGAGAGGAATTGAAGTGCTAAACAAAGTATGTGAAAAGCTTAAAATAAACCTGTGCTGGGTTCCACCACATAGTGGTATCAGCGGAAATGAAGAGGCTGATAAACTAGCAAAGGAGAGCGCCACCACGCAAAATTCAAATAGGATGATGGAAGTGGGAATCCCCCTGGAAGTTATAAAGAGGAAAATAGATCGGTCTACCCTGAACAAAGCTGGAAAACGCTGGCAGGAACGGGGAGACTGTTTTTATGCGAGAATTTGTGGCCATCCTATGACGAGGACAAAAGCAGAATTCTTTTGAATTGGAAACAGGTACACGTAAGAATACTTGTGGGTGCAATAATCGGATATTGCCTGATAGGCAGGCATGCACGGAGAATGGGCTCCAAAGAAAACGAGCTATGGCGAAGCTGTGGGAAGCCGGTGGAGGAGACAATCCAACATCTCATATGCGAATGTCCGACCTTGTCTGTAGCAAGGATTATACTCTGTCAGCCATGAAGAAGTTCATTGAACAATCTGGCTGGTTTAAATAGGGGAATAGAGTACCACGAGGATTAGGAGAAGGAAAGCAGAGCACAATGGACGCCGAACGCGTCTAAGTGCCGGATACCTTTACGTACCACCCTCTAAACTAACTAACTAACTAACCATAGTGCTTTTTATGCTATCCGATGTATTTTGACCTCCCGAACACGAATTCACTCATCACCCTACATTTTTTCTAACCTCAAAAACAGGTAAAAGTAGATATTTCTGAAAAAATATTTCGCTTAATTCAGCAATTGTCAAAACCTTCATTTGTTCAAAAGTTACTAGATTATAAATTTTAAAAGTCGATTATGACCTCTAAAATTTAATCGCAGCGCCATCTATGCCTAGTGTTTCGAACTCGTCTCGAAAAGACCTTTCAAATGAGCCCCCACTTGACCTATGTTGCCATTTGAGATATTCATCCCCCCTCGTGCTCCAAGCCCTTGGAGAGGGGTGGAACCTCGCAGAAAAAATAGATTTTTGGAAATATCGTTTCACGTGTTTCAGTGATTTTCGAAATATCTTCAATATAAAGAAAGCGCTTGATCTTCTGAGCCTCGTGTTTACTCGTGCGAATATTTTTATATAAAGCTTAAATATAATGCACTAATATTTTTTTAACGTATTTTAAGCGTGGTGTGTGAATAAGCAGTATGTGCAATGATGGAATAAATTAAACGTCTGAACTCAGTGAAAGCCACGGCAAATTGATGACATACATACGTGCAAAATTTACGTGGAATAAACAAAAGAAACACAAATGAAAAAGATGGAAAGGTATGATAAAAACTACTTCATTCGTCATCAGAACCGCATCGTACTGCTGTTATGATGCGTTCAATTTTGTTGAAATCTGATTGTTCCTTGGAAGGCTTGACTATTTGTAACTTGTTTCTGCCTTATCGCATCTATTTCATTAACGGCAGTTCTAATTGTAATCTTACTGCGTTTTCTGTTAAGTTACAGATGTTGAGATGGTAGAGTGGTTAGATTGAAATAATCAAAGTATACACTAAACTTATTTATTATAATGTAACATCTGATCTGATTACAAAACTATACACACTCGTATATACAGTACGGAGAACTTACCTGTCCGCGTTTAAATAGGAACTGACGCTTGGGAGCAGTTACTTTGTATATGCGTACTATTACAGAGGAAGCGACTAGGTATAACACAAGTTCATGTGCACGTCTATATAAATATGTCCTAGGGTCGTTTCCAGCCCCGACCTCCCAGCAAACGGAAAGGAATTGGAATTTTGAATTCCGTTGAATCCCTTTATTGAAGGTTGGATGGAATTCACTGGAATAGAAAAGTTAAATTTGCAATTCCCACGAACTCCAAGGAATTCCTGAGAATATTGATGTAAACATTATAGGTTAGGTTAGGGAATTGAATGGAATTGTGCAGAATAAAAAATTACAATTTCCTCATAGTTCCAACGAATCCATATTATTTTAGGTTAGGTTAGGGAATTCAATGGAAATGCGCGGAATAAAAAGTTGCGTATAAGAATTCAACGGAATTCATGGAATTCACATGTCTCACGCGTGAATTCCTATAAAGGAATTGGAAAGTTGCCAATTCCGAATGTTCAATAAAAGAATAAAAGATAAAAGCCCTTAATCCCTTTTCGTTTACTGGGTTGGAAACAACCTTTCCATGTGTATATCGTGTTATAGTCCGAATGCCTCAATATAAATGTCTATGCATGTGAAATGGGTCCGGAACCAACCTCTATGCATATGTGTATGTGGATGTGTATATGGGAATAAATGTATATAATTAACAATATAATAAGGGTAATTTAGTTCTACTTACAATGTTGAAGTGAAGAAAATCAATCCGTAGCTGACTAACTTGTGAATCAACCTTCCTGATACTTAATGTACAGTTCAAGGGACCATCAATGAGGGTCGGAAATCCTGGATTTGCTACGTACGTTAGATTATTTTTTGCCACTCCGTCGCAACTTTTAGAAACTTTTTCAACATATATAATATATAATATTATTTAAATGTATGGTAACAATAGTAAAAAATATACTACAATATTAGTATTCAGAAATGTATTCATGTGTGCGTGCGTGCGTGCGTGCGTGGGTGCGCGTGTGCGTGCGTGTGTGTGTGTGTGTGTGTGTGTGTGTGTGTGTGTGTGTGTGTGTGTGTGTGTGTGTGTGTGTGTGTGTGTGTGTGTGTGTGTGTGTGTGTGTGTGTGCGATAAAGCCAGTTTGACATGATTTCTTAAAATATGCAACAATTCATTAGAATGGTCAATACACATGATCTATCTATGTACCAAGTTTGCTGTACTTTATTTGTAGGATATTTCAGTCGTACTTGTCGTAATCGATGTCATACATACGACCTTGTAAGAAATTAAAACTAACGAGGTAGCTTTCGTCTGTAGCAAGTATCGCAAACCTGTCATCGACAATTACGTTAGTTATTTATTGCGTTAGTTATTATCGTAGTTACGTATATATTATGCTTTCGGTCGTTGCATTTTAGCTGCACTAATTCCTATATAAAAAACAAACCGAACAGCAATTGTTGCTTTCAGTCGTTCTAGTATCTATTTTCTAATATTCGTTCGGTAAACGTAGCAATTTTATGGTTCCTGTTGATAAACAATCACCGGCATTGCTCCCTTTCATTTACCAGCCCGCTCGAGGAGTGCGGTCTCCATTTCATATGCTCTCACTTTATCAGCATCTTCTAGTCCCCCACTCCCAAGTCTTACCTCTAGCTTATTCGACAGCGTTTTTTAAATCCAATACTTCGTTCCCAATACTTCTAATATGTCAACAGAAGTAACAAAAACTGAAAGTACATAACAATTACCGAATTTCTTTGTAATCAAATTGGGCATAAGAAAAATGACAATTTTTTTGATAATTTTGTTTTGGGTCACGAGATCTATTGGGCACTGCATGGTTTGGACAAGACATCTATGAGACACATTGTTTAAAACACTCTGTAAACATTTCAACATATTGTTTGTCTAATTATGAGATCTTCTTGTTCAACAAAAAATTTTTTGGTTAAATTCTCGCATTTTCAAATAGAAAATTCACGAACGTTTCATCGGTTTTCTCACTTAGGATTGTCGTTGAGGTACTTTCATTTCTATTATCGAAATGCTAATTAATATGCACATTTTACAGTTTAATATACGGATTGTCTCCAAAATCTTATCAGATGTAAATTAGGTCTTGCCAAACTCAAAAATAGGTTACTCTTGCGAATCTGTCGAATGTGCATAGTGAAAACATAAAGTTCATTATTTTCATATAAATTCGTCTTGTACGGCATTACCTTTGATTTGACGTAGAAATTACATATAACTTTTTGGTAGAAAATGTAGTGCTCCAGCGTTCTTGTTTCACACATTTTTTAACCTGATTTTTATTTTTGAAAATTCTGCTTCATTTTTATTTAGTTCGATGTATGCTGAGACTGTATATGTTGGCCAAGCTACCACGAGATGCATTAGTGTCTCAACGTGACATCTACGCGACCTGAAAAGCGTATTCGGTACTGCCTGACGTAAGATGGTGTGGCGGTAGTATGGCGGTAGGCTAAGGTATTCCGACCCCATCCTGGCATGCAAAGGTAAAACTCTCGGTCTCGTATTTCAAGCCGGCTGATGTTGAGATCAAGAAGGTCATGTTTACCGACAAGGCAAGTTGTTGGGCATTTCGAAAGAATTGTCAATGCAATAGCTTGCCAATATGCTTTCCCTCTAAAATACGGAGTTGTTTCCTCCGCATGTTGGGCCTGTGATGTACTGGGTACCGATTGATGACTAATTCAGCCTCCTGTGCACCATTACGTCCTACGTTAAAAACCATGCCGATGTTTCGTGCCGTTTGTTCCGCCGCGTTGTACAAAAACGCCTCCTTCCCCTGAATTTCATGCTGATGTACTAGCATCATCAGAGGGATCCTCCGTTCGATTCATCGCAAGCTGCGCTGAGGACTAATCTGTAATGCATACACTCCAGACTCAAAAGGTCACGACCTCCCGTTTTTCGGGTACATACAGTATTTTCACGGAAGATCTTGGATGCAAACTGCGTTGCATACAAATCATTTTCCGTGTGCATCGGTCAAGACCCCTTAGTTCGTCAGCGACTTTAAAAAAATGTTAATGGCGTTAAAGTTGCTTAATTTTACAGATTTCATAAATATGAACAATTGTCCACGTTTTTAATTACTAGTTTATCATTGCTATTATTAAAAAAAAGCATATTTTGTAACAAAACACCCATTAGTAACGATGTAACGTCTCGCTACTAGTAAAATCAGTTGAAACCCGATTTTTAAACAAAAATTTTACGCTTGTTTTTACACAAAAATTGTTACTAATTTTGATTTTTTGCATGACACTTGAAACGGCTATAACTCTTCAACAGTTCATCGTAAAAACCTCCAACCGATAATCACTTCCCGGGAAAAAATGATTTATATCTGAATCATATATGAACCATACAAGATTATATATCGACGGGCCCTAGGAAAACAAACGTATCTCAGACATTTCGTTCAAACTGGAGTATCTCACAATTCCGAATCAAACTAACGTATCTCGGAATTACCGTTCAAACTAGTGTATCTCAGTCTTCCTAGCAAAACTCGGGTAACTCGGGCGAAATTCAAGCACACGTAACTCAATTATAAGCACTACTTAAATTGTGGTAAGAGAGATTGAAGTAATATCGAATTAAAATTTGATTAAGTAGTGCTTATGAGTTACGTGTTCTTGAATTTCGCCCGAGTTACCCGAGTTTTGCTAGGAAGACTGAGATACGCTAGTTTGAACGGTAATTCCGAGATACGTTAGTTTGATTCGGAATTGTGAGATACTCCAGTTTGAACGAAATGTCTGAGATACGTTTGTTTTCCTAGGGCCCGTCGATATAAACCATATATGATCATACATCATCATATATGATTCATATATCATCATATACGATTCGTATATAATCCAGATAAACAAATTATGTATGCTCATATATTGATTTTGACCTGATATAGTAATATATAATCATATATGAGCATGTATGAGCATATATATCCCATATATATTCATATATAGCTAAATCTTATTATTTATATTTATATCAGGTCAAAATCCGTATGCGAGCATACGTAAACATATCTGGATTATATACGAATCGGCTTATGTCAAGAACGGACGTATTTTCCTCTTTTTTTTTCTAAAAGTGCTACGGATAATGGGTAATTCATCGTTTTTGTGGTTCTCACCAACACGTAAAGCCTGTGTACGTGTGCCTTGCAAAATGGTCGTCGTAAATCATTTTTTTACGGGCTTAACCAAATTTTGTTGGCAAAAAGGCGAAATACGTCCATTCTTGGATGAAAAGACCTCCCGACTAATACGTTTCCAGCACGATTCCATAAACATTGAAGGTGTATTTTGCATTCTACGATTACTTCCGGTCTGGAAGTTCCCAAGACGCTTCGATAGATAAGTTACAACAATATAGTGTTACATTTATGAAAATTGAAAATTATTTACAACTATGACCAATGGCCTGGGTCGACGTAAAATTGAAAATGAGCATTTTCGACCTGACGACAGGCCAGCAGGAGTATTTATAAATAATACTTGTAAAACACTTACTTTTATGCACTTGTATTGTAATAGACTATTCGATGCATATCACATGTTTACTATATTTTACTAATTACTGTCTGTATTATTATGATTTTATATATACAATATATACATATAATTCGTCAAAGATATCTTGAAAGTGTCGAAATGATCGCCAACGGATATTGCTTGCACATCGAGAGTGTGACGGAAATATTCGCACACAAACAGACGCTTTTACGAGTGTTACGGATGCAGGAATGATTTGGGTCGGGATTTATCTAACTCCAAAATTCAGTAGGGTATTTTTATTAATATTCCCGACCATCACCTGTACAGGTTTATGCGCATATTTAGACGAAAGCGGGAGCTGTCGGTGAATCCGTGCCATCTCCATCTCATTTACAACGTTTCGCATTTGCACTTCTCGTTAATAAAGTATTGGTTGTAAGAGTCACAAAAGGACTATTTAAATTTCGCGCTCTTTTGCCAATTTCGAATTTCGCGTGCGAGTTTTAGGAACGCGAAACCGCGTGGTTGTCGCCTCGAGTAGAACGTGAGTCAGTGTGTGTGCGTCTGTGAAAGAGGTGAGAAACGACATGTGTGTTGCGACAAAAGAAAAAAAGAGAGGTCAAGGAACCGAAGGTATAAATTCGCGATATCGCAAGGACGTGTTCTCCTTTTCTGGCAAAACGAACAGCATCGACACCGTTCTGGAACTTGACGAAGAGATCGTGAGACCGCGTGGCCGGTGCGCCAAAACGTAAATTGACCAATCTCGATTGGGAATGATTTGAATTATATATTGTTTAATTCGTCCAATTCTTTTCATTTTGGATTTTTTCGGTTAATCGATTTCGGATTGAGTGCATACTCCTGGAAAGTGTTGTCTTCGAAATTCTGTTCAACATATCTTCCGAAGAACTTCATTGGAAGAAGAACGAGCGCCAAGCGGCCAATTGCTCGATTAATTGAAGCCAACCCACCCATTTAATTGCAAAGAGGAAGTTGCCATTCAAAGGACTTCTTTGGCGAACAGAACCACGTGATGTCATACCGTCTTTTTCAAGATCGACCACGTGTATTTACCATTTGACCATCGACCAACTTCGCAAGTAGTCAGCTTGCAGTGCAATCCTCAAGAAAGACCATGTGCTCATTTTGGTGGATTTGGTGAAGAAGGAATTCATCTCGACGTCAGCAGATTGGGTTTGTACGCAACAAAACAAAAACCGAACAGTGTTCGCGAGTGTAATCACATCGCTCGGGCGATTGAAATTCGTTTCGAGTACCAAAAAGATATCTTTAACTTTAATTATCAAATCGTACGGTTGCAGACAATTTTACCATAAATCCGGAATTGAGTTTGACAAGGAGTGACGAATAGAACTTAAATTCTAAATTCCTATTTCGATTTCGGCTTCGCCAAAAGTACATTGATTCAGCACGTGTTCGACAAATTAATCATATTGTCTATGAGATTAATACCGTTTGCTTTTATTGAGACTTCAGTCTCATTCAATAGGTTTTCTTTAATTTTGAGTGTGAAATAACTCTATGCATTTTGTTCGTTAACGGAGCTATTGTCGTGGTACTCCAAAAGTATTTCAGTGAGTTGGAATCACGCGCCCGTCAGAATTTAGTGAACGGCTCTTCTTATTCGAAATAAACGTTTCATATATTGTGTTTAGGAGCATTATTGACTCTTTCGAATATTAAGTATTATCGGTACAATTGTTTAAATCGGTGCGAACCAACGAGCGATGAAATAGATTATGTGCGGCGAGCAATTTGATTCGAACCAACGGTTAATTGTTCAGTGCGTTTTAGAATTACCAATGATTTTCTTGAATTTGTGACTACTGTGTTCGTTCTCGAACCTCTTATCTTGTATATGGGAAAAACTGGCGGGGTTGCAGTTGAACAATAAAAGATCAACCCTGCAAAAATACTAAACTTAACCTATAAACATATATATATATCTACCAAAAACATTAGTTTCATAAGTACAATTTCATTCTTTTTCTAGGATATTTACAGACTAGCATATTTACAAGAAGATAAAATTTACATGTCATTAATGACTAAGTTTATGTTTACACAAATTATTTAGATATTTACAAAAAAAAAAGTTTACCGTTACAAAAGAGTTCATTTCGGCATAAAAATAAATCGAAACTTACATAACTAAAAACGCATTGGATATGCTCCATAAGTCTGGAAACGAATTTGAACACCTCATAAATGTAAAATTACACTATACTCAATTATAAATAAATTCCAAAACATGTTTTAAAAAATAATGATGCTGAAGTTGGCAGCCAATTCGTAGCAGTCGATTAAAAAAAAATTTAGATTCTAATTATTTTGATGAGTCCTGTAGTATATTCGAATACAAGTTTAAGTTAAGTTAGCGTCTAGTGATATAAGGGACTGAGTTGGCAACACTGCGAACTCTAGTAGGTTCACAAACGCGCCAAGAAGTCAGTCACATGTATGTGCTTGCCAGAGATAGGTTCTTCGTATCTTATGATAATATTAACAGTAAAGATTATTACTGACAAACCGAACTTAATAAGCCTGCACAAAATAGAAGAATTACAAGCTAGGTTAGCCGAAGCCCAGATAAGGCAGTCAACCAGATAAGAACAGCGATAACACAGGACCAGAAAATAAAAAAATTTTTTGGAAACTGAGACGCGACTAGGTGATTCTTATAGATTTTTAGCCGCTGAATCCGAATCTGGGCACAGAATTTGCTCATCATGTCTGAGATTTTTTTTATGTGGTACGTGCGCATCAAGAATAGAGCAAGTACATGCCAATTCGGGATGCAATTGGATTGGACAATAATGAATAAATTCGTGACAGGGTTACGGAAAGGCCCAATTCTAGATCGCGTGTGCGAGGAAGAACATACAAAAGGGATACAGCACATTTTAAAAGTAGCCAGAAAAAAAAAGGCAGCATTGGTTCAAATTCGTCAAGAGGCTAATTTACACAAGTTGGGCACAAACAAAGAAGTACGGGTGTGTAGAATGAAAAAGTCCAAAGTAGAGGGACTCAACGTAAGATGCAGTATAATGAAGAACTGCAAATACAAAAATTACAAATGCAATGTGTATATGAAACAAGGTCATTTGGCAAAAATTTGCAGGCAAAACGTTAAAATGGCCCATCAAAATTTTGCGCAAGAAGAAAAAGATATCCCAGAATGGTCATGTGGAAAATTGAACGGCTGGATAGCCAAGCCTCTCTTCGATGCTAGTGTGATGGAACAATTGCGCAAGTGGGCCGTATGAAGTCATGAGTGAAAGGAGGTTATTACAAACAATTTCATATATTGTTATTATAAGTTTCGAAAGCTGTGAAGGTCGAAAATAATAGGTAATTTAATGTATGCATTGCGTTACATTGTCTAATGAAAAGAGAAGGTAAACGTCAACCAATATTTATTATTTCATTAGATATTGTTACTAATAAAATGTCCTGTTTTTACATTGTCGTTGAAAATGACGTCTTTCTAATGCTTGATCTTACAAAATTCATTCAGGGAGATTGAAAAGTGTTGGCCGTTACACATTAGTATTGCCATGTCTCGAAAAACAAATTTCAAAAGTCGCCTTCATTAAAGGTCAGATTATATTATATTGCTACATTATAGTTACGTCTCCGTGATTATGTGGAAATACATCGATTTGTTCTCCCAAAACTTTCAAAACTGTATACAGGTCCAGACGCATTTAAAAGGTCAACAATTTCTTCAAAACATTTTCTCTTTCACAAAATTTAGGCAATCCGTGACGTAATAGAAAGGAGGTAGCCTAATTCAAATATTTCTAAATTATCGTTTCAAACGAATGTCGGGTTCCTGTATCTATGTGGATACCGTTTTTTCCGTCTTCAGAATGGACTGTGTATAAATGCTGTATACTTGGGCAAATGGAAAACAGTGTTTGACAGCACGTAAGCAGCTACATTTCAAATATTGTATTTCTACATCAATATGGTAGATGTCAAGAAGATTTTTTCCTCACGGAAGGAGGCCTTGAAGAGGATTTACAACACTCTTGAAGAAGACGCTACTGAGGATCAGTTTTCCGACTTCATTCTTAGAAGCTACCGAAAAGATTGAGAAAATCAATTCATTCTTAAGGACCAATCTTCACATTCAAAATGGGGTGAAGATATCGTTGGAGACAAGTATTCATCGCATCACGGTACAGAGGGTTACAGCTGCTGTCACGATCATGATCACCTCACTGGTCAATTTCGAAGTGCTGCACATAATATGTGTAATATTAGTTATAAATTTAGTTTTAATATTCCTGTTATATTCCACAATTTAAGTGGCTATGACGCTCATTTTGTAATTCGCGAAGTTACCAATTGTTTCGAGGGAGACATGAAAGTAATTCCTTGCAATATGGAAAAATATATATATCGATTATAAAGCGGGTACAAGAAACAAAAATTAAGGTGACATTTTTAGATTCCCTTAGATTTTTAAACTGTTCCCTCGAAAAGTTGGCGAGTTATTTAAGTAATTTAAAAAAAAACAAATTTTAAAATCCCACTTTCCAAATAAGGAAAAGTTCAATTTTTTAATACGTTTAATACGTAAAGGGGGTTTCCCTTACGATTACATAAGCGAAATGAGCGTCCTAGGTCAATCATGTCTTCCTTCTGGATACAAATTTTTTAATAAACTGTTCGAGTGTGATGTCAGTGAGAATGATTATGTACATGCGATGAATGTGTGGAACGTATTTAAATGTAATACTTTGAGTGAGTATTCAGACTTATATTTGAAAACAGATGTCCTTCTACGTGCGGAGATCTTTGAAAATTTTCGCACAACTCTGTTAAAATCTCACAGTTTAGACCCTGCACATTATTACACTCTACCTGGATATACTTGGAACTGTGCTCTCAAGCATACTCGAGTAGAGTTGGAATTACTTCCAGATATAGACATGATAATATTTATTGAGAGCGGTATAAGGGGAGGTCTTTCTCAATGCTCAAATCGGTACGCGCAGGTAAATAAAAAATACGCGCCCGATTATGATGCTTCAAAAGCGTCAAAGTACCTAATGTACTTTGACATAATCAATCTATATGGGTGTGAATGAGTCAATCACTGCCTACCGGAGGTTTCAAACGTTGACTTTGAAAATGTACCCGATGACTCGGAAATTGGATATATTCTCGAAGTCGACTTGACCTACCCTGGAGAAATGCACAATAAGCAGAAAGATCTCCCGCTATTCCCCGAGCGAGCAGTTCCACCCGGTTCAAAACAACCGAAATTACTCGCTACATTAAATGACAAGGAACGATATGTCATGCATTACCGAAATTTAAAGCAAGCGCTCACACACGGTATTATTTTAAATACAATTCATAGGATACTAAAATTCAAGCAGTCTCTATAGTTCAAGTCGTACATTGACTTGAACAAACTCCGCACAGTCGCGACAAATGATTTTGAAAAAAAATTGTACAAATCGATGAACAATGCGGTATTTGGGAAAACCATACAGAAAGTTCGTAAAAGGTGAGAAGAAGAGAACGAAAGGTGTAAAAGAAGTCGTCGTCCGAAAAACTTTCACTTTCGACGACTATCTGAACTGCCTTCAAAATACGTCTACAGTTACGCGCGAGCAAAGATGTATACGTTCAAAATTACACGACATATACACCGTATGTGAGAAAAAATTGCTCTAAGTCCCCATTATGATAAGCGATATTTAATTAACGTGGGGACATAAGGATGTAATGGTGGTAGATGTATGATTTATGTACTTGTATATATATGTAAATATGTATATGTAATTGAATTTACGTAAATACGCATACAAAAATATTAATAAATTAACCAATATAAGTTTATTCTTACCTTTTTTCCCGCATTTTTTCTCTGCAAATCCCGACGAAGATGTGGACTTCGTGCTCCTCAACGACGCGACGTCGCAATATCCTTGTTGCCCTTGTACAATAATTGCATCGAACTTTATATTAAGTAAAACTCGCTTCCAACTACGAGGAGAAAAATGACTCCGCTGGATTAGCTGATTCATATCAGCTAAAATTTTCGGTTGGAATTGCCGAAAATATATGCAATTTTAGCTGTTTTGATTCCGCTAATGTAGCCTTAACCCTACTCAATTCGCGCTTAGCTCTAAATTTCCGCTACATTAGCAGATTTGTTCCGTTAAATTTGCGGACTTTTTCAGTAAATTTAGCTGAAATTATCGGCTATCCCTAACGGAATTCCAACAGCTGTCCCTATAGGATAAAATTGGTAGAATCTGCGGATTTTTCGGCAAATTTGCTGATTATTTTTCTCCGTGTATTAATTCATCATTTATTCCATCATCTTAGTCTTAAAGTAATATATCTTCCTTGTCAATCCATGTTTTATACTTATCTTCAAAACCCAGCCATTTAACAAACCTTTATGACATAGAATTTTTCATCATACTGGGACGAAATGTCATGAAGAAATATCGTATACTTCCCTCGGGAAGTAAAAAAGAATGCCTCAGACTACATGTTTTTCACCCTCGGCTTCACCTCGAGTACAAATTACACGCAGTCTGAGGCATTCTTTATTTTACCTCCCTCGTTGAGTAATATACTATTTTCAATCAGATAAACGTGTGGATTTTTAGTACATTGCACTTCAAATCCACCTGATATTGCGTTTCCTGCATTGTCTTCTAGTAAATATGATACTGGATACGTTTTTTTTAACTTTTATAATTTTAAAAACTTCAGTCGTCCAGTTTGGTGTATATCCCTTTTCAAATATGTGTTTAAATTTACTAATACGAACTTGTTGACATACTTTAAACTTTGGATGAATCTTTTCATTAACAATTACATTATACACACGTTCCAATAATTCCTTTTGATTGTCTTTATTAACATTTTGTGGCTTCATTTTAATATTACGATGTGTGCTATTGTTGTAATCATTAATCAAGGCTGGTAAGATATGGAGCCATTGATAATTACCATGAAGACTAAACTGTGGGAACATTTTATTTTTTAAAGTACCATTAAAGCGTTCGCAAATTGATGCTTTTAGATTACTGTATGTAGAATATAAATTGATGTCATGTTTTTTCATTAAATTTGAAAATTTTGAATTATAAAATTCTTTTCCATGGTCGGTATGTAGATTCTTTGGAATTCGACCCATTTCAAATATCGATTTCATGGCAGCTGTGACGTCATCTCCAGTCTTTCTTTTTACTGGGCTGACCCAGTTAAAAGCATACTTAGAGAATACATCAGTCATCGATGACAGTTAACAAGTATTTGTAACCCTTATTTTCATCTGCATATGGAATCATTTCTACAAGATCAGCTTGCCAAGTTTCATCTATTCCGCGAATATCTACTCGCCATCTTATGTAATTTTTTCTTGCTGGTTTATGAAACTTCTTCACAACTTCTCTTTAGAAGTCATTGTTGTTAAACAGATATGGCAACGTCTTGATTAAAACTGTTGGGTGGATTGTTGCAGATAACTTATTAATTCTTCCGTAAGGAGTACAAATGTGAAATATCCCTCTTCATATCATCCGTTTTTTGATGAATCTCCTTTAAAGAATCACTATTTTTATGGACATTTTGTTCTAGGAGAAAAAAAAATTTCTCAGCATCGTGAGCTACGGTACTACTCTCCCTTATGTCATAAGTATGTTTTTAAAGTCTCCTTCTATATTAGCAATATCTACCGTAAGACTATCAATGAAACCATTATTTTTATTCAAATCATCTTTATTTTTCTTTACTTCCCGCTCTAAAACAGTGATATTATTCGTAAGATTGCTAAGCGTGTAATTATTACTTCGACCCAGACCATAGGTCTGGCGAAGAATTGAATTTGGTCAGTTCCCGCCAAAAAATTACCCTATAGTTTTTCATCAAATGTCAACGTTTCAGGCCCTAAGGAACCCAAAGCAACAATAAAAAAATTGTGGGCAAAATTTTGTATACGCGATATCTCGCGATTGGCAGGTCGAATTTAAAAAGTACAAACGGATTTGGGTTTCTCTTGGCTAAACTTGGATCTGATTAGTTTTTGGAGACAATGCATACTAGATTATGGGGTGGTTTAACAAAAAAACGCTCAAAAAACACGTTTTTCCATTTTTTAACAAAAAATACAAATGGTACAAAAAAAATGTTTCAAACAAAAAATATAGAACATCGAATTCTCTACAAAAAAAGAAAATTCATTTCTTCGTAAAATCATCGATAATGCCGTAAAAAACGGAAACCGAAGTATCCCACATATAAAAAAATTTATTTCCTGCAACCCGAACTGTCAAAAACTCGACTAAACCGCGTTTTTTTAAGCATCAGTGTGAACAAGACGCGCTCATTTATCAGTGCTTCGGCTGACCTCCGGTCGGGGTCGCAGTTTTGAAAATGCTCATTTTCAATTTTAATATAGGGTGAATATGCCAATGAATGGACGACTACCAATGAATGGACGATTTTCTACATATTTCTATTTCTTATGAATGTGTGATGCACAACATGCAACAAAATACATATTTTTATGTTCTTTGAACATTCAAAACAATATTTACAGTACTATTGATCTTCCAGTGTTTATTATTTTGTTAAATCAAAGCAAAGTTTTAAAGCCATCCAAAACTGGTACTGAAAACGTCCCATTTGATTTAACCCGTCTATTCATTGGGGTTTAGCGGATTTTTTTACAAACGTATGAAGACGAGGTTAATAATTAAATAAAATCAAAGGTTGAACTACACGGTCATAAAGAGCAGAGTTTAACGATTCTAATGGTGGTATCATAATTAAATTTTCATAAAAGAATTCAAAAGTTACAATCGATCAAAGTGTGAAAAATGCTTAACCGTCCATTCATTGGCATATTCACCCTATTTAAGGAACAAGATTTTGTTACAATATATGTATAGAAACTACTCGAACCCAACGATGCTAGAACTACCCTCTGCCGCCTTTTTTCCTGGCAGTGTTAAAATGGGAATATTCCCGGAAGCATCAGCCTTTCGTCAGGGAACTGCAATACGAATTTAGCCAAAATTTTAGGCACCCGGGTCGAAGGCATCTAGTTTTTATTTAAATTACTGGTATGTTTAGTTATTCCTTGATGTAATTCAATAGTATAATTTCCGATATCTGAAGATATAATCCGCCTCTTTTCTATTTCATTGTAATTTTTATTTATATCTTGATGCATTTTATTTATACTTTTTTCAAAATATTCAGTCTTCTTATTATTTTTAATTACACCTTTACACAGTTCATCTATTTGCCGTTTAATATCGCGAATAGATGTGTGGAACATTCTCAAATTAATGGCCTCATCAGAATCTGTCGGAATTTCGATATTACATAACTTTCTTTTCTTAAAATCATAAGAACCATCTGCAGCAATTTCCACACTTTGAAATACTTGCCTCCGTTCTCGTTCAGACGAATGTCCAAATACATCGATGCTCATTATGATACTGACGTAATTATCACGCAATTAATAGATTATATTAGCTTCGCGTAACTCTTCAATAATCGATAAAATTTCATTCGCAAAACTTGAATTACCAGCTGCTTGCGATGCTATTAGAAGGCGCAAACGATCGACAAGTTCATTTGGATCATCCCAATGCACGTAGTAAATTTTGCGATTTTGTTCATCAATCACGTATTCAGGCAAATTACCACCCTTTTTCGGAACATCTTTTCCGGAACATTTCCTTGATATAGTTTCGATACTTGTGGGAAGCCATATACTGAATAGGTTTTTCCTTATTCCCATTTTTCCTATGTGCATTAGTTAAGGTGAGTATACTTTTGTAATTGTTTAAATCAGACTGTTGGATTATAACTATATCAGTTTTTTTCTTAAATATGAACACTAGCAAACCTTCAGTAATTGCAAATTTATTCTCCTTAAGAATAACATTTATGTTCCTAAATTCTATTGCCGAATCACCGATTCTTGTAGTTCCATCTTCTATACGAACACCATAAACTGTATCAATGATATCACTTTTCTCGTGAATATTTCTCATTAGTAAAGTTAGAAACTTATTTGATAACCTGTCTTTAGCATGGTATTTAGGTGTTTTAATATTACTGCTATATGTCTGCTCTAAAAGAGTATTACCCAGACAGCCAGATCTGTTACATATTGCCGCATATAAGGGTTAAAGTCTAGCGACGAATATGTGGACAGAATTCCGAATTATGCGTGTTCACACAGACAGCCAATTTGCTGGAAAGTCTCCCTTGCCGACTAGTCTGCCGCGATTCTTCCGCATTTCTGCCGAAGAGATTAAATCCGTGTTCGTACGCGTCTTTAATCCCTTCGCCGACCCGTTTAATCTCTTTTTAATTTAAGGGCGTTCGACGTGCTTAAGATTCATTTCATTCTGTCTAAAGAGAATCAAAAAGTTTACGTTATCTCCCATACAAAAGAAGGATCTAATGTTATTTTGCTTCTCGCATGCAACATTATCAAATATAATAATACAGTTTGGCCTGGCCTCGGCTGGTGGTACTACCTCTTTATTATCGTGAAAAGGAAAGTATCCTATACCCTTCACAGAGTCGAGTAAGTATACTATTTGGCAGCAACTCCCCATGTCGTTTATCACTAGTTACATTATTTTGAACAGATGATGTTAAATCATCAAAATTGATGACTGGGATTTTGTTTGGTCGTTTATGAAATCGCATTTTGATAATAACTGAACATAAAAGTATAATTAACGTCTTTATATGTAATGTCAGTCATTAACTGTTTGATATTTGAATGATGCACATCTCAAAATGATTACATATGTAAGTAAAAACAAGAAGGATTGGTCAATTCTTTAATTAATAAATTACTGGTAGAACTTCATATACCCGGTTATCAGTACTGCGGGCCTGATAATGGCTTTAAAATTAAAGCAATGATTATCAAGAGGAGACCCAAGGATAAATCCGTTAGATAGGGCTTGCAAGAAACACGACATCGCTTATTCCAAAACTCGTGAAAATCCCACCGGTAGAAGCGCGGCCGATCGTATATTAGCGAAGCAGGCTTGGAAGCGAGTTTTACCAAAAGACGCAAGCATTGCAGAAAAGACGGGAGCTTGGGGTGTTGCAAACACAATGAAACTAAAAAGTAGGTAGTAAATTAGGCATAGGACTGAAACAGAAGAATAAAGCGTCAAAGAAAAAAACAACACCATTGAACAGCATTTTTGCGGCTGCTAAAATGTCAATGTCACCAAGTATGAATGTTCAAAGTATTATATCTAGCGCTTTGAAAGGGGAACGTAAAGCAGTAAAAGAAGCAGGTGGCAAGCGATTTATTAACAAAACTCGACAGATATTGATACCTTTAAAGGTTAGAGGATTCTTACCTTTTCTAGGACGCATATTTGCAGGATTAAGTGCTGTAGGTGCATTAACCGGTGGCACAACAAGTATAACCAAGGCTGTTAATTATGCAAAAGCTGCTCAAAAGCAGTTACATGGAAGCGAAAGGCATTCTACCTTATTTATTATTATTATTAATTAAACCTTATAAAAATGGTCTAGGTTTAAAATTAAAACAATATTAAACGGGATTAAGTGTTAAATGTAAAAGAAATCGAAAAAACTTGTAAAGCTACCAGATCGAGCCCTCACCGATGTAAATATATTAAGATATTCGAAAGAAGCTTGAATTCCCAATTTTAGAGGTGTCTTTATGCGTAATAATTTATCAAAGAATCCCCAAGTTAATGAATGTGCAGCCATAAATTTAGACGATCCAAGCGGTTCAGGGACACATTGCGTAGCATATCGAAAACGTGGTTCTAAAGTCATTTATTTTGACAGCTTTGGAAACCTCACCCCACCTCCTGAGTTGGGAAAATATCTAGGTGTAGGTAGCATTATGTATAACCGTGAAAAATTTCAAGACTGTACCACTTCTGATTGTGGACATTTATGTCTCAAATTGTTATGCAATCAGGTGTTTTGTCCAAACAAGTATCAGTCGTATAAATATATTGCATAAAATGTTATGATAATCAGTGTAATTTGAACAATCAGTATGAATGAATCTTTTACGTTGACGCTCTCGTGGCAGTCTGCTGTAATGGAAGCGCAATAATTTCCAACTATTGAACTTTCACCGCAGAAGAATTATGCACATTTAATATTTAACGTTTAATTCCATCACAAATGTTTACGTCAATAATAAATTTCATATTGGTAACCATGAAATTACTGTGCCGATCGGTAGCTATGAAATTGAGGATATAGCAGAATATATTAGAAACAAGCTGTTGGAGTATAGTGATATAGCGCTAGATATAAAAGCGAATAATAATGCACTACGTAGTGAAATCAGATCTAATCGAGGCATTGATTTTAAACCAATCGATTCGATTAAGCAAACATTGGGTTTCAATAGACGAATTTTGCAAGCAAACAAGTTGCACATGTCAGATTTGCTAGTAACCATAATTAAAGTTAATTCACCTTGCGTTGAATGCAATATAACTACAGGCGCTTATATTAACAGCAGTAGAGCGCACACGATTCATGAATTTTTTCCTACTGTAGCGCCCGGATATAAAATTGTGGAAGTGCCGAATCATGTCATTTACCTACCTGTTGTCGTCAGATTAATAGATCATATTCAATTGGCATTGTCGATCAGAACGGTGAATTGGTGAATTTTCGCGGTGAAACAATTACAATACGACTCCATCTTAAATCTACGTAACAATGGGTATTATGTACAATGGTCAGAAGGGCGTGTCCTCAAAATATATAAATATCGCCATAATACCCACTTGTTTACCTTAATCTGTCCCCATAATAACCCTTTCACTAGTTTATGCGGATCTAATTTACGTGTAATAAACAATGGCGTTGTCAGTATGTTTTGAAACGCTCATTCATGCAGAGGTATACTATTTTAAAATTCAATTATATGACACAAAACTCACATATGCAGCAAACTCCAAATCCAAGAGCGCAAAGCCCATTAGGTTCTCCAGACTGCACTTGACAGTCATACGTATTCATGCACATTCCCTGTCGTCGTTTGTTCGCTGATAAGCACTGTCCAGTAGTTGTCTCCGGAATAAAATTAAGAACTGAAAATATTTTCAGTATATATCATTATACGTTAATTTTTAGAACGTTTAAAATAGAGATTCAAACCAATCAGTTCGAAATACTTATTATTTTAATGTAGATGAATAAAAAGTAAATTAATAATATTAACGCACGCATTTAGCAGGAATGTAGTAGAAATAAGTATACAATTCGAGATGCAAACAAAAATTACTTTACATTTAAAATGAAAAACAAGATTAAAATTTCTTTAATAAATAAATACCTTAAAACTTACTTAAAATTCAATCCTCCAGTCTGAAGTTTAAATGTAAAAGTCAATTCAATAAAATTTAATTATAAAAGTAAAATTAATAAAACTTTGACATTTTCATAATTCGAGCTTACAGTAAGTAAGTAGAGTGACGTTTCTTGTTTTGAACAATTAATATTTACGCAGTTACATACTGTACAAAATTTAACGAGTTTTATAACTTTTGTGCGAAATACGCCAAACAGTTTTATCGAACCTTTATTTTCTTTAAAACTCGATATTTTAACATTCTTTTTTTTCATTTTTGAAATGTATGTTCTTTGTCATTTTAAAATGTTATAACATTTTAAAAATTAACAAAATGGACGCTGATTTTTGAAAAATTGTTAGAAAATGAATGAAAAGGACAAAAAAATTGGCTTACAACAAAAATTGGCAAAAAAGCGGAAAGGGAAGCAATGATATCGAAGAGTGAACGATACAAATCACGGACCCGGGATAGATGTGTAGACCTATCGGGTAAAATGAAGACGACTCAAATAAAAAACGAAATGAATGCTCTAGGATTGAAAGTATGGGGAAAGAAGGATCAGCTCACGGATCAGTTCAAGGCCACTCTTGCTATGGAGATGCAGTCAGAGGATGGGAACGACGACGATGAGGTTCAATCAATCAAACATGAGATTCAGCACGACAACTTCTTTTAAAGACGGAGAGGGATTCATAGTAAGATTCAGTAGCAACGACAATACTAATATCAAGACGTGGATTAGAGATTTCGAAGAACTGTCCGAAATATGTCACTATGACAGAATTCAAAACGTGATTTACGCGAAAAGATTATTACGTAGGTTCGGCGCGTTTACTTATACTAGACGAAGAATACGGCAGCTAACGGTACGAAATTAAAAAATCGGTGAAAGCCGAATTTGGTCCTAAGATATGCAGCCATCGGATCAATAAGAAGCCCCACCGCCGGAAAAAGAGAGCGGATGAAACGTTCCATGAATATTGCTATAGGATGGTGGCAATCGCAGTACAAGGAAGCAGTCAAGACGACAGCATCTAATGCATCGAAGATGGCAGTTATTACAAGGGTATTTTATGCGGAACTAAGTCGATTAGGGAGATAAAAACGAAGTACGATTGTTATAAAGACATACGAGGTAAAGGCAAACATATTGCGAGAAGAAATGACATTAAAAACGATAACAAGAAATTCGTTGGGAAAGAGACGCGACAAAGAGTAAATTCGAATTGCATGTCGAAAGAACGCCGTTTAAAATGCTGTTATCTGGGTAATATGCGACGCTTGGGGAGATAAGAGTGGAAACTGTGCGTCGATGGTGAAATATACGATATTAACTTCCACGTTGTGTTGGATACTGTAATAAAGCACGATCTGCTAATCAGATCGAATTTCTTGAATGATGTAAAACGCATTGAAATCATAATAAAGTGACAAATTTAAAGACTTCAGAGTGAGACAGCGGAATTGAAAATAAAAACTGCAGAACACATGAGCGACGAAGCCTTAAAATCGGACTTAGAAAAATGTGTTTCGAATTATACGCCGATCAACATCAACGGCGTAAACATTGCGATGCACATTGTCATGAAGGACGATACCCCGGTTACTCAAAATCCGCGTAGTTTAGCTGCGGGTGAAAATCCCGAAGTAAATAAACCAATCAGCGAATGACTTAATGCAGGTATTGTTCGCCCATCGAATTTCGAGTATTCAAGTCCGATAGTAAAAGCACGAAAGAAAAATAGTTCGGCTAGAATCTGCGTTGATTACCGAAAACTAAACGAGTAAATTGGGAAAATCCGTTACCCAATGCCTTTGGTAGAATTTCTTAGAAGGTTTATATCGCGTTTGACCTACGGAACGGATTTTTCTTATCGATTTGACGTCAAAAGCGTAGAGTACACCGCGCTTGTTGGCCAGGGTAAGAAATAGAAATTTCTTAAAAAGCCATTTGGTCTTTGTGCATCGCCGGCTTATTTTTAAATTTATATGCGGAGATCCGGGATCTCGTGTCAGAGGGGATTGTAGCCATAGACCGAATGTGTTTCAAATCGCGCGGAGAGTTAGAACTCATTAAAATAAATTGCCATTAAAATAAGGATTTTTGTGGTAGCTGATTATGAAACTATGTTCAAAATTTCAAAATTCAAAATAGCTATTTGGTCTGTATTACACACCGGTAATATATCACGAGCTTCCGTAGAAAAAAATATTTTAATTCAAAGATATCGAAATGATGCTTAATAAAATTAAGACATGAATTTGTTTGGTGTGGAATTTTCTTAGTACGTGAATTTTAATACGACTGGTCTATTTTATATAAATATGCAGTAATTGTATCGGGTCGTTAGTTGTTTACTTTTTTATTGAATCGTTTTGCCCTTCATGTTCCGCTCTTCGCGCCATATACAACTTTCTCTCTACGTCGTCTTGTATGCGTAATTCATTTTACGAAATGATTTCAGATGCTCAGATTGAAAGTGTACTAAATTGATTTTTTTTACATACTTTTGAAAGTAGTTACAGAAAATCGAAATTAATTTACCGGACTTGATCGTTGAACGAAGATTGATAATACAGATCCGTACAAATTATATATTCGGTATATACGCGCTCTTCTTTACCGTCCGAATACCGACCCTATTAAACCCGCAGAAGACTTAAATTATTTGGTTATCGAAACCGGTAATTATCGATACAGGACAACAAATTGGAATCGAGAGGGCAACTTCGTCTTATTAAAAGTGATAAGTTGCCAGAAATCTCCAAATGTATCCTTCCCTCCATAGAATAATGCCAAGAAATGGACCAACAGAATGTGTCCATTGATGTGCTGATAACACAACTCCTTGCAGCATCCGCGTGGTCGATCAGATTTTGCAAAAATTTGATGATTCCGTTGCTAATGACGAAATACTATTACAGGTTAAATAGCGATAGTCGAATGTAATAGTATGAAGCGGAACAATAATAAGATTTTGAAGTTCTTTCAAAACCACGTGATATATCCCATCAAGCGGTACAGCTTCCTACCTTACCGACTCGTACACCAGAAGTACAGTCGCCCTCCCTTTATTTTAATTTTTCGAGTCAAGGAAGATGGCGGCTTCTTCCCATATTTTACTGCACTCTTTTGAACACTTTCAAATGGCGAATGGTGGGGGAACTCACGAGGGGAAGAAGTTAACATAAGGGACGAAAAAAAGTTAAAATAAAGGACGCAGTTAAAATAATAGGAGTTAAAATAAGGGAAGGGCCACTGTATGCAAAAAATAACTCAACCAATTAATTTCAAATATAAAATTCGGGTATGGATTTGAGTACATCAGTTCACCAAGAGGTATTACTTAAAAATAATTATGAATTTATAAGTTGTTAAGGGAGGTTTGTGGGTCTATATTTTCGAAAAATTCGATTTTTCAAAAACATCATTTTCGGGTACTATAAGTATGTAGAATTAGTGTAAGAATAGTCATATAACGTTTACCGACCGAGAAAACGCAGCTGAACTCGTGAATCGACGCGACGAATGTCGCATTCAAAAATCGAATCGGCGTAGCCTGGAGGAGTCTAAAGAGCATCGCAGTGAGGTGCGACTTCAAAGAGCTACCGAAAACGAAGCGTACGAGGAAGAGGAAGGGCTGATGTATGGAGCAGGCATCGCTGATTAAGCGTAAGGTATAATTTTTAGGTTTTTTATAATTATACTAACGATTTTAAGTACTAAAACTTTAAACGCGTTTTTCTAAAAAGTATGTTTTTCGAGCTGGCTGACACGATTTTGGAAAAACTATTTCACCGATTAGGCTGAAATTTTCAGGGATTGTTCAGCACATGTGTAGCTTCGACTGGTACCAGAATCATACGTTTCCGATTATTTTTCACCCCTATTTTTAACATTTAAGGGCGAAAAAAGGGCGAAAAAACGAAAAAAAATTCAAAATGCCGCCATTTTTTTTTTGTTGACCAAATTCATTTCTTTTGGTACCGGCTATAGCCAATGACCTATATTTTAAGAATCTTTTTGGGTTTTTTGTTTCAGACGTTTCAAAGTGGAGATATCCCGTCAGCCAGATTTTTATGGGCATTCACTACAGCCGCCATTTTGTCGCCGTCAGGGGCGGAAAAAATCAAAAAAAAATTTTTTTGTAGTGTTTAATAAATACGTTACATTATACAAAAAGAGCGAAGTGATTCGATTAATTTTACTATGAAAACAACGATGTTGAAAAAACACGAAAAAGACCCACAAACCTCCCTTAAACAAAAAAAGTCTAATTAAGCTAATATTAATTTTCAACGAATCCCCTTCAACCGTCACGCTTAGCCCATTGCTCAACGGTATGTGTAACAGGTGACATGAAAAGAAGACTATTACAATACCTAGCATAATTCTTTTGGGGGGATCGATTAATCACTCATTGTGGTTGCATTGAATAAAATGTTGTCCTTACAATGTTTATCTCAGTATGCTATTCTTTAAAAAGATGACAAATTTCTCTAATATGTGTGAAAGAACTCGTTTAACTTTTTCGCTATTTTTGTAAACGTTGGCTGTAATAAAATTATAACAAATAAAGAAAGAATGAAAGATTGTGAAAATGGCTGCGCGTTTTCGAAAAATTCTCAACTCTTAATTATATTTTTTGGACGCCCCTTCCAATTTTGTTATACTCTTGAGTTTTTTAGATAGTCGTACGTATGGTATAACTATTCGTAGTAGCTCATATATGTGCCTATGTTTATTCCTCAAACATGCGTATCAATTTATTTTTTTTTTCATTTCTCAGCAGTGTTATGAGATTTACTTGTGCGCCCTTTCACATATCAACAAATTGCCTAAGTCATTTCATTTCTATAGAAAATGGAATGTATTGCGCATAATCCGATAAGTGTGCTATCAATAATGTGTGTACAGCAGCCATTATAAAGTCATAGTCTAAATCGTAAACAATTGCAATAATTCGATTTTTTTAATAGCACACGAAACCTACTAAATATTTTCAGTTCATATCGAGTGTAAATTCAAGTGTTCGATGTGTCTAACTAAAGAAAAAAAGGCGCGTTAAAATTAGGTGCACGCGTCAGAAGGAAATAGCTTAAGATTATTTTCAATTTTTGTTAGTTCTAAAAAAAGAAATAAAACCTCTTACAGGGGGTAAAGCACTATACTTATACGCTTTGGAGACCATTGAATTTAAATCTGTGGCTCATATGACCTCATCAGGCCTAAATTAAGGTGAAAGCAGTCGCTTCGATCCTGCGGCCTTTGGTTGAGTTCGTTTGTTAAAACAATATATTTGTTACCATTTTTATGTGTTTATCATTTTTTTGTGTATTAAATAAATGTGTTCACAGTTATTGTTAGTGTTCATTTGTTTCCACGACCGAAGTTTATTAAATAATATACCAATAATTATGAAATAAAAGAACATTTTTTTTACGTTAATGACGTCATAAATTCTGCGCCCAACGTTAAAACGATTAACGAACATTAAATGATCATCTCTAATGGTAACTAAAAGTGTTCACCAAAGCTGGCAAGTGTGCGCTCATTTTTTTTATTTTTATTTCATTTTTACGAAGTCGACAGTTTTGTGGATTTGCCCATATCCCATCTTCACTTTCTAGTTTTATTTTTACGCTGTCCCTTTCAAAATCAAGTAAGTAATTCTATCAGTTGTTTGTGTTGGAAGGTGTAGCCAAACAAGAAAACTCCCAGTCTTAAAAATAAGTTTATGTTTATTTAATAGTTAATCTTGTAATCCTCTTATAATCTCCGTATAAAAAATATCGAACACGAAAACGAAAAACCACAGAACTGCGGATCAACGCGTGTGCACTCGTGCGCATCCAGATCGGAAGAAAAAAAGGTCGGCACCGACGGCGCGCCAACCGCGGCACATATAAGTGGGAGAAAAGTGTACAGGCCACACGCTGAGGGCGCTGCTATTCTGACAGTTTGAACTTTGAGATTTCTTATCGTGGCACTTAATATAAATATAAGCATAATAATGTTATTAGGATATAACAAATAATATTAAGGCATATTGAGGAATAAGAATAATGTTAATCAACTTTGGTTCCTGTACTGAAAATCGCATCAATTTAGCATCACTAATGCCATTTATTTATTAAAAAAAACGGGCACCATATAATCAAGCAGAGCAAGCCAATTCAATTTTATTATATTGATAAAATTGAAGGTTACAAAAATTTGATTGGAAGAAATTGTGAAGATATACTGAATCGAAAGTCTGTACTCCGTTATAATCTCAAATAACTGTATGAACAATTTCCGATAACGAATTGTGCTGAATCAGATTGGGAAGTTCGCACATGTTAAGTTTGGTATGCTGAAATATATGTTAAATAAATATTGTTTATTCCTCCTTTAAAGAATTTGGGAGAAATAATACCTCTAAAAATCAACGTTGAATCTTATATTAGCAGTAATGCAATAGCTTTGTTCAAAGTGAGATCATTGGTTATAATACGTAATGAGGACAGTGACGTGAAATCATATCCTAACAAAATTTCTAAGAAAGGAAAGGGAATATTGTTAAGAAATCTTTAATTGAATCTGTCATTAAACTGAATACCTGACGGAATAAATTGGAATAAAGTAATATGTAAAAATATGTTTAATATTTCGGCCTAGTTACTACAAAATTAATCATTGCATGAAGTCAAAACGCAAGTGGCATCTATATTATTTAATAATTAGATAAGAATTGCATGAAAGGAGAAAATTTAACTGCGTATTACGATTTAGTTGGTGCTGTACGAATTATGAATGTTATTGTAATCTTAAAATCCTATAGGATTTTTACTTAAAACATAGATATGAATTGAAGTTTATAAATAGGTGGCATTCCGTTTTTTTTTTACTTAGAAAGCCACTACGATAATGTTATAACTATTAAAAATCAATCCGGTTTCCTTATGTTCGGGAGAAAGCTGCCATCTCCGGCGCGTGAGGATCGCTGTCTGGAGAAGAGGAGATCGGCGCGCCCAGGGAAGGACCTCGGATTCGCGGCGGGAGAACCGCGGAAACTTGAGTCGTCTGCCGACATTGAAGGTGTGAAGATCGGGAGTTTTTTTCTTTTTCCTTTCGATTTCTTGGCATACCATATTTCAATTGAGGGTTCGCACAAGTGCCTATTGAAACGCCTCATCTTTTCCTGCATCTCTGCCTACTGGGCTTCGTTAAAGAGGAGACAGAAGAGCTCATCATGGCAAGAGGTACGATTTGTGCAATGTTCTTTTTTTTGGTGACTTTCGCTTTTCTCTCTGCCGTATCGGCCGACAAAATAAATATAAAAAAAAATTATTATTAACATTTGTTCTTTGTAACAGAAATTCAATAGGCAAACTAGTGTTAGCGTGGTGCCTCGCTCGCATTGCTCGCTCAGAAACTTCGACCCAGTGGAGAGTCGGCTATTCCTTAATACTCGTTCGTTTACTAACAGCTTTCAATTATATTATAAAATTATATCCATATTTGGGCGTCCAATCATATTTAGGTCCAAATGGCTTCGATAGATATGTTACAACAATATAGCGTTTCTTACATCTATGAAAATTGAAAATGATTTACAACTATGACCTATGGCCTGAGTCAACGTAAAATTGAAAATGAGCATTTTCAAAACTTCAACCCAGACGACAGGCCAGCTGAAGTATTAATAAATAAGAGTTGCAAAACACTTACTTCACGCACTTGTATTGCAATAGACTATTCAATGCATATTACATGTTTACTATGTTTTACTAATTACTTTCTGTATTATTATGATCTTATATACACAATATATATATATACAATATACATATAATTCGTCAAATATAACTTGAGAGTGTCGAAAAGATCTCTAACGGATATCTTTTAGATATCTATAAGACATCTTTTAGATATATCGAAACAGTTATTTTCGCATCAAGGGCGTAAAAGAACTTATGCGCCCGTAGGTAATCATCGCGCCCGAGGAGCTGGCGAAGACTACCCCTGGGGGTAGGGGGTGGAAACGTCGAAATTTGATGAAAAACTGTAGCATAATTTTTTTGCCGAGGTGACCAATTTCAATACTTTTTCAGACCATTGTCATATGCATTTTAACCAGTTTTTATGCCATTATCGTTGACTTCAGGAAGAAAATGCATACATCCTTTTTTGTAGAGAATTTCATTCTCTATCTTTTTTTGTTGGAAACATTTTTTAATAAAATTTGTATTTTTACAAAATAAATGCAAAAAACTACAAAGAAACTTAATTGGGGCTAATGTTTTTTAGTAATGGACGGATGCATCTGCGCCAAGATCTAATCAGATCTAAGTTATGCCAAGACACGTATTTTACAAAAATTTATGTCAATACGCTTATCCATACGCGAGTTATCGCGAGACAAAAAACGGGACGTACGGACGTACGTATACGTACAAGATCACGGACACAAATTTTTTTATTGTTGATTTGGGCTCCTTAGGGTCTGAAACGTCGACATTTGATGAAAAACTATAGGGTAATTTTTATGCCCGAAGTGACCAAATTCAATACTTCGTTCAGACTTAGTCTGAGTCGAAGTAATAAAGAATTGATTTCTATTCAAAGTGTATTCATTCCAAAGGTCTATTTAATCAAAAAAACTCCCCGCAAGTGACTTCCTTTTCTACCTTCCCTTCGTTTCCCTCGTTAGCTTCCCGTCTTATGTTGTCTTATCAACACAGGTACCGCCATAACAAAGAGTTTTCTTTTTTCTTTAAAGCAATCAATATTTACCATCCATGCAATTGGGTTTTCGATTTCACATAAAACATTGGTCCTTGGTAAACTGTGACACGGGGCACACTCTTATACTCAAGATTTCTCGAAACCTGTGCCCCGAAAAAAATCCAATAATTTGATATAATATTAAGGTTATCAGTGCCAATCAAAAAAACGTAAAAATAACGGGATTCGTAAGGATGGTGGTATGTAATAGATAAATATGAATTTCGAGGTATCTAAACTAACCTTTTTGTCTGAATTTCCTTTTGTCATAAATTAGTGAGGCATCAACTGAGTAATATAATCAAAGATAATAATCGAGTTGAGAAATTAACCTAAAAATACTAAATTTCTTAAAATTTAATGAAAATTGTAAAAATCATCATGTGGGGTTCATTGTGACACAGAATTGTGGGGCAGTGTGTGACATAACCTGCAGATTGTATTATTTAACAAAATATTGTTTTGAACAAAGGTAGATTGAAGATTGGAATTAAATACAAAATGTAACAAAAATGTTCGCTGTGATAAAAAGTGATTTTGTAACGAATATCTAAGTATATAAGATAAAAAATCGTTATTATTATTTTGATAAAGATTTTATACATTATATACATTATAAAATTAATAATAAAATATAATTGTAAAAATCAATATAATAATATCATAATGTATTTTAAAAAAATTATTTTCCTGCCTTACAGCATACGTCACAATGTACCCCACAGTATAAATTACTACCTGTCACATCTGACCCCACAGCTATACACAATCTACCCCACGTATGGGGCAGACTGTGATGAAACCAAATTTTAAAAAATTGAATATATTTATTGAAATACGTTATTTTTGTATGCATATCTTAGTTATTTTATCAACTTAAGTAATCACACTATCGATTAGTGTTATAAAAATGAGTTTTTGTAGGTTATAATATATATTAAATTGACTTTGAAAAAAAGTGTCAGTCTGCCCCACTCGCCCCTATGTATTGAGGTATATGCATGGTACGGTTACTACATATACAGGGTGAGTCACGTAGAAGTGCGGATAGTGAAACGCATGTTAAATCCACACACCTCCTGAATGGCCGCTTTCAATCTAACGGCCCTTGCTATTGCCTGCGAAAGTTGCAGTCAGGCAAAGAAAATTATAAAGAGATATGCATGGTTTCCCTATCCGCATTTCTATACGTGACTCACCCTGTATGCTACGAGACACGAAAAACTTGTAGCCAATCGCAGCGCGTTGGCATATCAAAAATACATATTATCAAAAATATTGGATTTACTGACATTCTTTATAAATATTTTATAATTAACGAAATATACCTGCACTGCCAACATCATCAGTAGATTCCTCCACAGTCATATAGTGCTAATAATTTTCGGGAATATAAATGTTCTGAACATCGTCATCAACATCATCCGTTTCGAGACGATCTTCGGCCGAAATAGACGAGATGCTGGATACATCCATTAATGGAGTGGTAGCAAAATCGGATTCGGCATTATTTCCTTCTCAAAATTACTTTTTCTGCATGTTTCCCGATACCATACCATTTTAATCGATTTTTAAATTCCACCAGTGATAGATGGGTGTGCTGTCCTTCCGTTGCTCTTATATGGACAGATAAATTTTTGAATATGTCTTGGTTTAGGCGCCTCGTCAAAATATATTAGGGTTTAAAGTGGTCTGTCGAATATGTCTCGGCAGTATATACGAATAATTACCCGAGTGAGTCGTTCGCTATTAATATTGCTATCTGGATTGGTAGCAGAAACGATCTAACGACGCCTATTTTTTATCAGTGACTCACATTTCAGATACAAATTCGGTCATTTTATTTAAAATATTAGTTAAGTCGCTGTAGGATCCAATTTTCATGTTGGTGTTGAAGACGTCGAACCAATTATTAATCATTTCGAACACTTCTGACGTCTGTTTCCAACAGCTGTCTTTTTAGGAACCCTTCGTTCCCACTGAACAGCATGGCTCGAGTAGTTGTCCGATAGGCAGCCAATTTAACCTTTTGGCGCTGGAAACCTTTAAGATCTATGTGTGGTCGAGTTAGTTTGAAAGCAACTTTAGTATCCCGCTCGTTCAATGCCAATAGTTCCTCCAAGATCGTTTTATTCATTAAATAACATTTCAAACAGAAACCAGAATCTAAAAAATGGTTTCTCATTAATTTTAAAAGATGCGGAACATCCGGAAAAACGAAAATGTTTAATGTCTCGTCTAAAGGGTGATGAAAGTAAGTGGCGGTCTCAAAAGCTGTACCGTTACTAGTCATAGTTGGTTTTACACTTATGGATAATTTCCTCCACAGTGACTGATTCGGTCCACCCATGTCATTTTCAATGCCAATGACTGTATAACCAATATCATATAATTTTGTTATAATATTGTATAATATATCTGTTGTCATTGCAGTGTCGAAATCATAAATTATTGGCTGCTTCCAATGGCCAAATAGTTCACGTGACATAACTACGTGGCAGTTATTATGAGGGCATACACTTTATTCGCGCATATCTGTGTCCACAACATTGGAAACGCCGACTTCATCGAATCAGACAGTTATTTTTTCTTCCAGTTTTAACTCATTTCCCTTTTTCTTCATGATTTTCCAAATGTCTTCCAGTAAACCAGGTTTAACTTCAAATGAAGAGGTCCAGTACCTTAATGTGGAATCTGCTGGAAGAGGAATCTTTAAAACTTCTCTCACGTAACGATAGAATTTACTGCCTTTTGATAGCAAAGTAATTGCGGATGCAATGTCTTCCAGGCACCACCCCCTTTTCAGAAATTTGCGGGAAAAATTCATAACTTTTTTGTTTTTTAAGATTTTCCAAATTTTCTTTTCGCGTTAGTCGCGGGACTCTCTTACGCTCAATTACTTATTTTTTCGTTCCAAAATTCTCAAAAATGAATTCACTGCCGCGAGTTGAAGTGAAAAAATATTGAAATTTCGTATGAAATTAAAATGACGTTTTTTACGTTTATTTAAAAAACTATAAAATTTGGACGTTTTTGTAATAAGGAAAAAAGATGCGTATCTAAATTCTGTACAAATACATATTTTTATTTTTTCGATCCGAGCACTTTTGAAAATTTGGTCCTTTGGACAATACTTTTCCAGCCGAATCCGCGCGTACCCCCTTCTTGCATGGAGGCCCTCAATTTGTATATTTGCGAGAAATTGTTTATAAATAACACTTCTTAATATCGGTTGAAGCAAAATTTACCAGTAAATTGGGGAGAAAATTTTGTATTGTGCGTTCCGTATACACGCCGCTCTTGCAAATTTGATTGACTGTAACAGCGCATCACCATAGTTGCAATACCTTCTCTAATTATACCATGCCTAAGTATGACCAATGTATCCTTCCTCTGAGTGTGCAGCCTCTCTTCTTAGTATTCCGCCTTTCTTTAATTCTCATATTGTTACCGTACATATACCGTATATAATGTGTATGTAACTTTATGTGCGTGCACTTGTGTGTGTACTGTTTTCAAGTTATACTGCATAAAATAATTAAAATTATTTTTTTCACCCTACCACCGTATCGTCTACTGGTTAAAAAAATTAATCAGGTAATAACAACACACGTACAGCAAAAAAGAATTTATCTATTTGCCTTGTTGTTTGTTTTATAGTGCGAATCGTAGATATGGGGCGTTTCGCGCCGATCCTTCCAGCGCGGCGCTCGGGCACCAAATCACGTTACTTTTAACTCGCGTTTGCGCTATTTAAATGAACCTAAAAAAATATGTAATACATATTTCTGATGTATTTTTTTGTCAGCTTTCCAATGGTGTAGGTAGTTTTCGCAAAATTTTTCATTTTCACCTTTAAAAATTATAAAACATGTTATATCTCTAAAAGTGTATTTTTAATATTTTTTTTTTGATACTTTAGATCGAAAGCTGACCTTTTTTTACATAGAAATATACATTTTCCAGAGTGTGCTTAAGTTGTTCTCTCTGAGAACTAAAAAAATGTGTCCAACAAAAAATGTAGAGCCCGCAATTCTCTACAAATGTTTTATACATTTTCTCCCTAATATGAAAAGTAAGCTCGTAAATGAGCGACGAAAGTGAACCTAATGGATTTTTTCAATGTACGTGCGTAATTTTCTCAATGTAATTTTTATCATTCGGTTAAAACTAATATCTCTGGGACGCAAAATCGAGATGGTAGGCATATTGTGATGGATGTGAGTTAGGTTTTTTTTAGCGGGAGGTCTGGGGGACCGCGGGCCCCCCAGTAGACAGAATTCTGTAGCCATATATATGACCAAAAACTAAGAATCGGTGTTTAGCGCGACTTCGCGAAACATATATATGGCTACAGAATTCTGTCTACTGGGGGGCCCGCGGTCCCCCAGACCTCCCGCTAAAAAAAACCTAACCCACATCCATCACAATATGCCTACCATCTCGATTTTGCGTCCCAGAGATATTAGTTTTAACCGAATGATAAAAATTACATTGAGAAAATTACGCACGTACATTGAAAAAATCCATTAGGTTCACTTTCGTCGCTCATTTACGAGCTTACTTTTCATATTAGGGAGAAAATGTATAAAACATTTTTTGTAGAGAATTGCGTGCTCTACATTTTTTGTTTGACACATATTTTGTCGGACTCGTACTTTTGAAAGTAAATGCAAAAAACTTCAAAACATCACGTTTTTTAGCGGTTTTTTCGAGATAGCGGCTTCAATACATCCGAGCGCCAAATTTTATTACGATATTCGTTATCAGTAGCCCAAAATACATCGAAAACATCTGGCACATTTCATTTTTCGGGTGAGGCAGTTCTTCTACATATTTACCCTATCAACGGCAGATTTCTGATACTTTTTTTTCACGGGTTTCAGCGATTTTCGAAAATTTTGTTGTGTTGTTTTGATTATGACTCGAGTGATACGATAATACTGCGCTTATTCGTACAACAATTTTACATTTAACTTTCTACCATTATAATTTCTTCTTATTTTTTCATTTTTTTTTGTGTTATCACTATTTACTCAAAATTTCTTCCATTTTTTAAATTATCTATTCTGTCTCCTTGCTTTTGATATAAAATGTCTTTGACAGAAAAAGAAAGAATCGAAATCCTTATATTCTACGAGGATGTGGTGATAAAAGAAAATCTTACGAACAAGTCGCCCAACAGTTTAATGATACCCATCCTGGTCGTCTACCCATATCCAAATCAACTGTTTGTAAAACTGTTTCTCGATTTCAGGATATTGACTCAGTCAGAGACCGTCCAAAATCGGGGAGACCAAAAACGGCTAAAACGAAGATAACAGTTTAGCAGTCTGTGCTTGTATTGTTGACGAGGTCCATACTTTAGTTAGGAAGATTGCGCTAAAAACTGGTATCGGCAAATCGTCTGTCCATGAAATACTAAGCCAAAATAAGTTTCATCCATATAAAATAAAATTTGTGAAAGAGCTGTCGGAAGACGATTTCGATCGCAGATTAGAATTTTGTGACGAAATGATGAGACGGTGTGACGAAAATGAGTTTTTCAAGTTCTGAATATGCTTTTCCGATGAAGCTGCGTTTCAATTGAGTGGAGAAGGTTATAGACACAATATGTGATATTGGTCAGACGAAAATCCTCATTGGATGAGAGATACCCACACACAACATCCAGAGAAAATCAATGTTTGGGCTGGCATTTTGTGCAATCAAATTGTTGGACCTTTCTTCGTTGAAGAGAATTTCACAGCTGTGGCGTACTTAAATTTATTGAATACCTATGTTATACCAGCAATCGAAAATATTACTGGTACAGCATTTGGCAATTTCTGGTTTCAACAAGATGGTGCTCCGTGTCATTTTGGTTTGATTGGACGCAATCGATTGATCAACATTTTCCCCGGGCATTGGATCAGCAGGAGAGGTTCGATTGAGTGGCCACCAAGGTCACCGGATCTAACTTCTCTGGATTATTTTTACTGAGGTTTTTTGAAGGACAAGGTGTACGAAACAAAGCCTAAAGACATTGATGAGTTAAAGGAAAGAATAATTCAAAGTTCTAATTCGATATCTCAAGAAACGCGGCAAAAACTAAATGATAATTTCGATGCACGATTGGGATATTGTCAAGTTACTGAAGGACACTAATTTGAACATTTCATTCAGTAGTTGGCACAAGTTTAATAAAATACTAGAAATTTTAAATCTAAAAAAATAAAAATCATTACTCTTAGATTCCGTAATTCCATGGTTTTTTCAATGAAGCAAAATTAAAATGCCGAATGATGTGTATTTAAATGTAAAAAAAAGTAAAAAAATTTTTTTTTTTAAATAAAAAAAAAAGATTCTCAAAATCGTCCATCTCGTCGTGGTGAGAATCGGGAAACTTTGAAACAGTCAAAGGCAAAGGATGCCACTACAAAATTTCAAAAACGGTATCGTCTATTGCAAGTCTGCAACTAACGAAATGCATTCAAATCCGAGTACATTTCAGAAAAATGATCCGACATTTTATTTCAGCCAAATACGAATGAGAGCTAATTTTACCGCTTAAGCTCTATACTTTCGAATGCAGAGTGCGCATTTGCAAAATCTAAAATGGCCGCTCCAATATGGAGTCCGGAAGTTCTTAATTTGTAGGAAAAAATTTTAAAACTTGCCTAAAATAAAAATTCGGTGCATGTTGATAGTGCTTTTTATGCTATCCGATGTATTTTGACCTCCCAAACACGAATCCACTCATCAACTTACATTTTTTCTAACCTCAAAAACAGGTAAAAATACATATTTTTGAAAAATGTATTTTTCAAAACCTTCATTTGTTCAAAAGTTAATAGATTGAAGCTAAAAGTTGATCGCAGCGCCATCTATGTCTAGTGTTTTGAATTCGTCTCGAAATGACCTTTCAAATGAACCCAATCTCGACCCATGTTGCCATTTACGATATTCATATCCCCTCGTGCCCCACGCCCCCCTTGGGGGGGGGGGGGTTGAACCATCAGAAAAAATAGATTTTTTGAAAAATTGTTTCATGTGTTTCAGCGATTTTCGAAATATCTTTTCTTTCTAAAGTTACAGGACCGTTTCCATACTTTTCGGATACTCTGTATATTATATACAGGGTGATCGGCCAACCATTACCCAGCGGCTAACTGTAGATTGTACAGATAATTCTGAGCAACTTTTTCCTCTGAAAAAATTTCAGGGAAGGTAAAGTTTTTAAGTTATTAAACACTAAAATTTAGGGGGAAAAAATCACTTTTTTTGAAATATCTCGGCTCTGTATGAAGGTATCTTAACGAACCGAAGCTCATTTTAAAGATATTTTCAAGCTATACAAGTTGTATCTGTTGATTTTTGACCTGCAATGAATATTTCTCTTGCTATAGCCATAAAAACGGGGGTAAATACCGATTTTTCAGGTTTTTCGCGTCTAACTCGTTTGGACACATAGCTATCGAAATATCACACTGGAAAAAGTTGTAGGCCTTGAAAACACAAACATTTTTTGTCCTCTAATACGATGCGATTAAATTAAAACTGAACCCTATTTGTACTCGTTTTCATAACATTTTAATATCGACTTATTTGTCGAACTGTATTTTGTCAACTTTACGACGCTCTTGTAGGGTTCAGTTTTAATTTAATCGCATCGTATTACAGGACAAAAAATTTTTGTTTTTCAAGGCCTACAACTTTTTTCTGTGTGATATTTCGGTAACTATGTGTCGAAACGAGTTAAACCCGAAAATCCTGAAAAATCGGCATTTATCCCGTTTTTATGGCTATAACAAGAGAGATATTCATTGTAGATCAAAAACCAATAAAGACAATTTATAGAGCTTTAAAATATCTTTAAAATGAGCTCCGGTTCGTTAAGGTACCTTCAAACCGAGTCGAGATATTTCAACAAATGTGATTTTTTCACCTAAATTTTAGTGTTGAATAACTTAAAAACTCTACCTTCCCGAACATTTTTTTAGAGGAAAAAGTTGTTCAGAATTATCTGTAGAATCTAGAGTTAGCCGCTGGGTAATGGTTGGCCGATCACCCTGTATATAGGGTAGACTTGCATACAATTTTTTTTGTCAGGCTTTCTCTACCTTATATTCTTTCGCTTTATAATACTCATAATATATCCACAGAACAATTGTATTTGATGGTATCCACATGATATTCTGTAGCATATAAATTTCTGTGGAATCATGGTAAGAAGATATCTTATTCAGCTTAGATACAGTTTATAAGTAATGAACCACCTGAAGATAGCATTGTATTATCTTGAAATGTCACTTCTATTAAATCTCTTTATTTCGGTCACGTATAAATGGATAACATCGAAAGATAGGTGTACAATTTTAACCCTTTTCATGTAGTTGCCGATTTTTTAGTATATGCTATAAAATTGAGGCATAGTTAATAATAATTATTGTAATTTGTAAAATGTGTGTTACTTTAAGTTACAAAATTTAACAAATTACAACAATGACTACTACGAAATGTTCATAGAGTCTTAGACAAACTTACCCCTATGTAGACCCATTTCAGTCACCTCGCGAGTTAGTGATTTTGAAATTGAATCAGTCGAAGATGCTGACCACGCTAATGGAATGTACGGAATGTGGAATACGAGGAAATCAAGGGCGCCAATGGCACCTCGTTTATAATAAGGCCAACTTGAGCTTGTGAATATTACACAAACTGAGACAATCCATAGAAGCATTGTAACTCGGGATTCAATTTGTGCGATACGACGAGAATAATGAAATAACATGTTTCTAGACTTACGAGAAAAAGCGTGTAAATAGTGCTACGATACAGTATCACTATCTTCTCGTTGAATGTAGTCTTAAGACTCTGTAGCAAAGCAGAAAGACCTGTAAAACGACAAAATTGCCCCACTACCGCCGTGAATACACGAGGCTATGATGCACCGTTTTACTGTGTTTCGTATTCTTAAATATATATGTGATGTTATATTTTGGTTCGCTTTTATGTATGAAAAGCAAAGAAACCATCACTTTAAATTTATAGAATACCAACATAACAATAAAAATTGTGTGTAATAAATACATGTCACGTTTGGATATAACTTATTTTTTCATTAATGCCGCTTATACCTAATAATTATTCCGGCTGACTTTTGAACATTTGGGAATTCATATAATACTCAATTTCTATCCAATGAAATTGTGCTTAAGCTGATACATTTCGTATATGGATTGCCGCCCCTTGGTATGAATACCCTTTGAGTATTTTCGTTTGTTTGGTTGTTACTGTGAAATAACATTGTTGTTTACAACCGCACAGTGAAAGATAAAATGCGGAAAATAAGATTATTCAAGAAGTAGTAGTCAAATCAACTATATAAATAAGTATATTGTGCAACAATAAACAGTCCCGATGACGTCGAAAATTGTCTCGTTACGCGAATTGGATTAACATATGTATATTGTACACGTTACAATATTATTATACCACGTTGCACGAAAAATATGAAATTCAAACATCTTTCTCTATTTAGCAGCTTATTCTCTACTTAGCATTTCTTCTTACTTTTTAAACCTAATTTATTATTTTTTCTTTGTAACCTTTCTGAATGTATTGTATAATTATGACAAGTAGTATACCCTAAACGTGTTCTGATAATTTATTTATAACAATTGTTGTTCCGTGGGCATATTTTGAGGAGATGAAACAGTTCTGATCAGATTAGAGCTGTGATCATGCTTCGCTGATCCTTAATGCTCTAGGTTGTAAATTAAAAATTTTATATTTAATAATAGCTTTGGAAAGTATTTACATTAATAAAAAAAGAAAAGAATAAAATATCCAGCAAACCAAGTATGAGTGAGAACCATTGACAATTTCAATGCTTCTGAATCCTATTTCTAAGCGCATCCCTGCCAAAAATGAAGCGTACAGTAAAGATTCCAGTGAGAGAACAAGAAACGTTTTTACGAAATTGTACGCTTAATGAAGCGAATAGCATGCTTAGAATAAGTTTAAATGACACTTAATTGAAAAGAGTTCTGAATCGTAAATATGCACCTTTTAAACGTTATCTAAATGTCCAGTTAAGCGGCTTCTAAGAGTGCATCAAGTTTTTTTTACTTTTGTACGCTAGATGAGAAAACCAAAATTAAAGAGTTCATGAGACGTTCGGCAAGATGAAGTAAAGCGATTTTTACAATCTTCTACAAGTTTCCTTACGAAACCTTATAATTTTCAGTCTTCAAAAATTATTTTGCTCCACATTATACTAGGATCAATCATTATTTACTCATTATCAGCGAACATTTTTATTAGAATACAAGTGTAACGCGATTATCATATTACGTCTTAGAAATTGATTCACGGTGGTAGATCAGTGGTTGGCGTCACGCGCAGTCTTTGTTTCACGTTAAGCGTCGCATGCCGTTGATTACGACTGCAGTGACCGAATGAGAACACCTTATTTCAAGATAATTAATTTATCTTTAAAAAAATTAAATTACATACAAAAGATAAAACCATATTAACTTTTAAATAAAATAAAAAAAAATATAAAATAAATACAAATGTTTTCAAGGTAACTATTTTTTTTACATTAATCAGGAACTCTTTCTGTACGCTTTCCAAAGCGTAAGAAGCCGTTCACAAATGCAAAGCGTTGAACTCTTAAAAGGTACATATTCACGCATTAAGTACTCTTATAGAACTTTCGTGGAAGCGGAATGCCCGCTTCTTGAACGTTTCCCGAACGTCAATTCCACACTTTATGAACTCTTAATGGGTGCTCATATTTTTAGCAGGGATCGAATCCCAACAAAGTTCGGCCTTCGTTTTTTTTTTATAAATCAGTAATGATCCAAAAATTAAGTAAAAATTTCATCTATGACAAAAAATTTGTCCAACACAAATTTGCACAAATCTCTGAACTATACAGATGAGTTTCTGACTTCAGGGATATAAATGTTGAAAAAAAATGCAATTAACATCATTCGTGTAATCATTCTTGTGTCAATTTCGCATTCTTGAAAACTACACTAAAAAAATTTCAAAAAGTTAAAAATAAAAAAATGGCGGTGATTTTTATAATTTAATATTCAATTTTCTAGAAACCCTACTAACTTTTTTTTTATCAATTTTTGTGTAGTTCTACAGTATTACCGTGAATTAATTATATGTAATATTATTCTGTACTCGAACCTTGTAGAGCCGTGTGATTTTTTTCTTCTTTATTTTCGCTGAAGAATAATACACTATATCGCCGATTAATTCAACATCATGAGTTCTAACTCTTTGCATGATTTGAAATGGATTCCATGATTAGTTTTATAAAATAAATTTGTAAGTATTAATGAATAGTTAAAATGAAATGGTCAGACCTAATTTAAATATTCAAGACTATTAAGATCTTATAGAGCCCTGAGATTTTTATTCTACTTTATTTTCGCTGAAGAATAATACACTATATCGCTGATTAATACAACATCATGAGTTCTAACGCTTTGCATGATTTGAAATGGATTCCGTGATTAGTTTTATGAAATAAATAGTTAAATTTAAATGGTCAGACCTAATTTAAATATTCAAGACGATTAAGTTAAAGGCGGATTCACATCTGGGTAAAGGAACTGGTAATTTCCGTTCTTTCGTAACGAGCTTCGTATTATGTACAGATGCGTAGAATTAAAAATATATTTATACAGCACAAAAAATCAAAAGTTAACACGCGATTTGATAAGTTTGAAATAACTGGTACAGCAACTTCTAAAATGACGCCAAATGATGAACATTAGGTTGCAGCAGCTGCTCTTGAAGTCTGAGATTCCGTATATGGGTATTTGAGGCAAATAGTAAATCCAGGGAATCTCTTTTACTAGGGTGTTCATCATAAAGTTGGCTAAAACCCAAAAGAAATGGTTCGATGAACCAAATATGCACACCGTTTTCGTTCAGGAGGAAGGTAACTAATCATGTCGACCAAAAGCGGGTTATTCGCCCACCTAAGGCATGGAAGGTTGAAATTACCACAAACTATAATTTCATGATGTGGCATTTGCTTTGACAAAATTTCAACTGTGATGAGAAAGTCTTCAAAAACATCAAAATTTGAACTGGGAGGAATGTACACGACAATAAGGATGACTTTTGTTGACGCCAATTTAAGTTGAAGAAATAACGCTTTAGACGTTGTAGGTTCTAGACGAGTGACATTGATTGACATGCTGATGGCAGGTAAGACTCCTCCTCCACAGAAGCCGCAGAATCTTCTGGACACCTGCCTCGATGGGATAAATCAATGAAAATTTTGTTCGAAGACAAAAATAACATGCAAATATGATTTTCACCTGACAACTAAATGGTTAAGGACCAAATGGACACTTTTCATGGAAGTTTTCAACGTCAGTTTGTCATATTTTTCCGGAATAAGGCTTTAACATAATATTTTTAAATATGTTCAATCGATAGTAAATGTAATGTTATACTACTAGAATTTTTTTTTGTTTTTTAATAATAAAAAAAATTAGGTGAAAATGATGATTAAAATATCGAATAATGTAACTGCTCCGAAAAAGCTCCGGAAACCGCCGAGTGTTGACGATGTCTTCCGAAACGGTGAGTGACGTCACGATACTAGTTTGCTCCTTTTTTTAAAGGTAATTGACGTTAACGGTCTTACAAAGTCGTCAGGTTTGAATTATTTATTGGAAAAAATCACGATTTGAGTAAGTACAAGTGTTGTTTTGTGGCTTTGTGCAAAAATACAAATAAAAATGCGCCTGACAAAATTTTCATTCACGTGCCAAGGGACTTGAACCGTCGGAAATCATGGTTTCAAGTAGCTCGACGTACAGGAATGAATGAAAAATAACTTATTATTGCTGTGAGAATCATTTCAATGTACCTAAGTAATGAACAGGGAGATATTTTCGAAAAAAATAACGGGCGGTTTTGCGCACTGCGAGTGTCATGGCCGCCGCAAGGTTCGAGCGGCGCCATGACACGAGGACGCAAAACGCCCATCGGAATTCGTGTGTCGAACAATGTTTTTCATTATAAACGTTATAAACGCATGCATAACCCGAGTTTGCAAAACAGTCATGGGCATCCGGAACAACTGAATCTTGCCGGTGCGCAAAATCTCGTTAGCGGTGCGCAAAATATTTTCTAAGCTATTTATAACGTTATAGCAATACATAAATTTAAAATTAGTAGTATCGTGACGTCACGAGCGGATGGACCAATCACAGCGTGATGGAGAACAAATCTCATTGTTTTCAATTAATTACTGTGATGTAAATATACAACAAAATAATAAAATATTTATATTATTAGGCTTTATTGATCATAAATTTTAATATATATTAAAATTATTAGAATCTGAAAATTATGTTAATGCCTTATTGAAAAATTCTAGACTGTTCATTTCTGGCGTGAAATTTATCGAACTTTACAATGTTGGTATGATTTCGTTATTTCGGAAACAAGATTTTCTTACATAACCTGAAACCTTGAAATAAATTTTATTCTTGATAACAAATTTATTAATCAACTTAATACATTAAAAAATTTTAATTTCTTTTCAATTTTGATTATAAACTGTATATAAAGGCCTTTGGACCGTAAACGCAGAAATGTTGCTGAACAAAAAATTTTACTACAAAAACCCGTCTTTATTTAAAATAATCGAACGCAGCTATTTGGATTTCCATTTTTCTTAAATTTTAATTTTAGATTAGTAAAGTTCGATTAATTTGAAGTCAGAAATGAGTGGTCTGAAATGTTATCAATCCCGGAAATATATGACAAACAGACGTTAAAAACTTCGTTGAAAAAGTGTCGTGTGGTCCTTAATTGGTTAATGAAATGGAAAGTGTAAGTAGATCACATTATTCGTTCACCCCGTACTTTAAGAATATGAAAGTTATTTGCGCATATTTTGAATTTAATTCATGAAATTTCACGAAAAATGACAATTTTTGTATTTTTTCGACTTACATTGCCCGATTAAATTGCAAATAACTTTGTAACCTTTTATTTTATAAACAAAAGTTTAAACAAAATTTGTAGATCATACTTTTTTAGATAAGAATTTATCACCGATATATCGCACTTGTAGCTAATAATTACTTAAGCAGACAAAATTCTAGTAATTCTCGTATACAGAGTCCAGAATATACTTTTTCGAAGGAATCAGAGGTCTAAATCTCGCAATTGGCTCTAGTTTTAGTGATATCCTAATCTGAGGTCAGATTCGTAAACAGCGATCCCGAAATCCCCCGGGGAAACAAATTTTAACTGTTATCCGCGTAAAGATAAACGTATGCTTCAAAGGGTTAATGGGCTTTGCCAAATCAGGTATGCATACATTCAAAAACATGTAAAATTTCAAAAAGCGATATCTCCGCTTAAAAAATAGATGTTTAATCCAACGACGCGGTATTTGAAAGGGAAAGGCTTATTAACTTTAAGATTATGTTAATTTTTTTTTGAGTAAAAGTTAAAGTTCCATGCTACATAACCTAAAATTTATGTTTTTGCACTTTTAGGTTAGGATATCTCGATAACTAGAGCCAATTGCGAGAATTGCTAGACCTTTCATTCGGGTTCAGCTCACCGTAAACCTTCGGTAAAGTCTATTCAGGTCTCTAAGTCCGAGAGTCACTTGAATATTACTAGGGAGAGGGCGACAATAAAACAGCATCACAAAGGCGAGCGGCAGTTACAACGTTGTTAATTTGTTTCTAATTAATTTCTGAAATGAATGGAAAGTGTAAGTAGATTTTGTCTCCTGTTCTAGGTGAAGTCAAGGAGAAACTGATCGAAATGCAAGATACGTACATATCATCACAAACCGACGGAAAATTGTTAAACGGTGACGGCGCGGCGCGGCGGACGAAAATTCCGAACGTCGTATTTTGGAATTGAATGCCGAATCCACATAACATCTGGGCATAGGTCCACCATATTACTTATTTTTTTCCATGATTTTGTGACGTAATTGAAATGCATTACGGCATGAACCAATCGCAGCGCTAGCGACCAAACATAGAACTTATGCATAATCAAATACATGTTTATTTAAACAATTCAGAGATGTTATTTAAAATTTTAGTTTCACAAAGACTTTTTTATACGTCTCATGGAGCTATAACAGAATTTTCATCGCATTCAATGGAAAATTGAGAGCGCACGGTCCCGAATAAAAAGCTCCCAAAATGTAGGGGGCATTAAAATTTCATTTAGAATCCTCTTAATCGAACCAAAGTTACTGTTATCTATCAATACTAAATAGAACAATACACATCTTTCCCCTTACAATGAAATTTCATGCACTGCATTCAACAATCCGGGCAAGTATAACATACGTATTCTTGAAATACGAAGAAAAATTAAAAAAAGGCAACTGCCGCGTGTAGTTGAGATGCTATTTTATTGTCGGCCCCTAAAAAAGTATAATCTACAAGTTTTGATTCAACATTTTTTTTATAAAATAAAAAATAATGTGTTATTTACAATTTAATCGGGCAATGTAGGTCGAAAAAATAGATTTGTAATTTTTGTGAAATTTCATGAATTAAATTCAAAATATACTCAAATAACATTCATGTTATAATGACCTACTTACAATTTCCATTTCATTAAGAAATCAACGAGAAAAACATAATACAAAGTTGCCACCGCCTCACGCCTTCGTCATTTTGGTATCCCCCCCCCCTCCCACTCTGATTTTGCATGAGACATTTGTTTTATCATATACTTTCTATATATTCATGTTTTCTACTAGTTAGCTCACATTTGCCCCTTTCTCGTGTTTTTGAGGCCTTTTTACGGTTATAATATAATTATAAAATAAAAACGTAGTTATTCTGTAGGAAAATCCCACAAAAATTTAACACGTGCAATGGAAATTTGTGAACACGTGGATTGCCCAACTATGGCTCCAATTTCAAGTTCTCAAATAAAACAGGAAACAGTCAAAATAATGATAAATTCGATAATAATCACTTTTTATTTAATCCCACGAGCAATCCGGTTTTACACACTGTCCGGAACCGGTTGCTCAAAGCCATGTAAAACGATTTCCTTCGACAAGGAAATTTCGCCACAAGGCGCGTTCGCGACCACGCTCGCGTGTTCCGAAATCCTTTCGACGAATCAACACAGAATTAAGCCCGACTTGGCTTATTCCCAACACGTAGATTTCGCTTAATTTAACAATGTAAAACGCACGACGACTTTCGTTCGTTTTTTTCCGAATATCTTCTTTTCTTTCTGTGCGACCCGACTGTCTTGTCGTTGTTCGCTGAATGCCGCGAAATTCCACCATGCGCTCATTGCGGAAAACTCGATTCGCGCAGTACACACTGCTGCCAACCTCAATACATGAAACCTAATCTAATCAGTCTTTCCACAAGGATGCTACAATTCATAGACGTGGTTGTTACTTAAAAATACATCATAAAAGTGTATAAGAATTACATTTTTTATGGCGATAAATCTGAAACATATACGTCTTCAACTCTAATACACCGTAAACTCCATTCCTGGCAATGAAACTTAAACTAATGTGCTTTGTTAATTTAATACTTGCCATCGTAAGTTTAGAACAGTTTTCTTATTTATATATTTAGATGATTTCTGTAAAAAATCCACACAAAATTTACAGGACCTATCATTGGGTATTATCAGGACAATTATGTTATAATTCAAAATTGTACAGATCTTGATATTCGGTGAATATAATAACTTTTAGTTCTTATTACCTTACTATATGTTAATCATTATTTATTGTATACTTGATTACAGCTATGTATATTAAACTATACAAAATAAGAAAGTATAATTGAAATCGAATTGAAAACCCTCCTGAAAGTAACTATATGAGAAATCACAAATCCCACCAGCGATCCTTGTCGGCAGGAGGTTGAAGTGCATGTCCGTCGCCGCTTTAAAATTGAAATTATATTATTTTATTGTTTATTATATTGTGTACTCTTGCAGACACCAATAATAAAATTTAAAAAAAAGTGAAAAATCTTGCTTCTCAGCCAAGTAAAAGGAAAAGAAACAAAAAACAGAACCTTTTACACCATGGGCCGTGCTCGGGATGGTGGTCTTCAGGTGGTACAGACCGTGCACCAATGTTTGCGCCATTGTATTGGCGCACGCCAGATACATGTTCGACATTGATGTCCTGGGACCATTAAATGGTGTCGCTAACCATTAGTCGCATCATCATTGCCGCACATCTATGGTTTATTTTGAGGCTGATGACGTTTCCTTTGGCGGGGTGCCAAGACCCGAAGTCGTCGGACGTTCTCTACCAGGGATTCGTAGTTGGCCAGTTTTCGAACCATGGCTTCATTAAACGTTATCAGGCGGTTCTCGAACGGGATGGTTACGTAGATCACAGTGACCAGCTTCCCTATCTCATCACAAATAACGAAAACAGGGCGAAGAACAGGGCAAAGTTACCCTCGGCGCCCTCTACGGTGCGGTTCTTCAACAGGCCTCCCGACACACTGAGCTTAAAGGACCGACTTATGACCAAAAAATCCCGACAAAAACTGCCAAAGTGGGGTTTATCTATTCTATCTATTATCTTATCTATTATCGTACAATAATGTACAATCATAATATTATTTTTGTTATATATTATATATATATATACCATTAGATGAATTTCAAGAAGCTCTCACCATAGTATTAAACAATACCATGTTTACTTTTCATAACAAAATTTACACACAGGTATATGGTGTACCCATGGGTTCACCACTATCACCAGTCGTGTCAAATCTTGTCATGGAATTCATTGAAGAAATTCTTTTGAAAAAACTAAAATTTAAACTCCCATTCTATCATAGATACGTAGATGATATAATATTAGCATATCCGAAAAATCAAGAGGGTGTCATCTTGTCAGTTTTTAACAGCGTGAAAAAAATCAAAGGTTTCACTAACCGTATTACTTTCACTCAAGAACTCGAAAGTAACAACACTATTAATTTCCTAGATCTGAAATTAATAAGAAAAGAAAATGGATACATAGACATAGACTGGTTTCACAAAAGTACCTGGTCTGGTAGATATATCAATTTTCACTCAAATCATCCTCTTACATATAAAATCAGCATAGTTAGGACTACATTACGTGAGAACGACTACCCATCACAAATTATAGAAAACTGCATATGTAAAAAAATTCATGATTTTTACAATTCCAATAACAAAAGGAAAAACAACACAAGTGATACGCAAAAAATTAAAACCTCCTCTATCCCATATGTATATGGGGTTACAGAAAAACTGAAACATGTTATGAGAAAGGAAAATGTTCGGTTGGTTCCTATACCTATCAATAAAAATATAGGCGGAATAAAACCGTACAAGGATACATTACCCATACAAAATACATCTCATGTGGTGTACCAAATTCTTGTTCTCATTGTAACAAAATATACATAGGGGAAACAAGCCGTCGTCTGGAAACCAGACTGAAAGAACATAAAAAGAACATTGAAGGTAAACAGGAACAATTTACAGGACTCACCATACATAGAATCAATACGGGACACGATTTCAACTATAAAAACACAAACATTTTAGCAATAGAGAAGAATCATAGAAAAAGAAAAGAAATTGAAAACTATTTTATTAAATTTACTGAAAATACAGTCAACATACGATTTGAAGTCGCAAAACTACCTGAAATATATAATACACTCACTATAAAATAATTAATATGTCATAAATAGAGGTCATATCATTAAATTCATAACCCGATAATAGAGTGTTCCTAAACGCATTACTTAAGACAGGCTTAGAGGTCACTTAAGTGTCTAGATATTGCAAGAAAATTGAATACCAACATTTTCTCGGCAATATCTATTTCCCCGTTTTATTTGCTAATTTTTATTATTTTTTATCTGTTAAAAATATTGTTTATTCGCATTATAAATATTTTGAAAAGGGCTGCATAACTGACAGCCGAAACGTAAAAATTTTCTTTCAAGAAAAACATTTATTATAATTTTTCTCAAATTATAATCTAGTTCATTGACCGTAATAACGCATATTATTTACAAATTTAAATTAACACGGTCGCATCTAAATTCAACTTTTATTTAATCATAATATTATATTTAAATTTGATTATCATATAATTATGACTAAATGTACCTTGATGAAAATTCAATGACAGCTTTTTGCAATCGATCAATATTTGATGTATCTTCGATCATATTTATTTTATATTTATCCAACAATTTTTAAAATTCTCGATGAATTGTTTTCCCTGCTTATTCAGGCATGATTCCCAGACCCGAGCCTGAAAGAAATTGTATGCACTGTTCAATATGATTAAAAATTACGTGAATTTTGAGTGTTTGTGAAATACCAGTGCCCGTGTGCATTTTCTAAACTTTCTCGATAAGATTGGGGAGAATTTTCTGGGATACTCTTAAAATCAAGGTGGCCTGTTCGATAATTGTCTGTAATGACCTTCATCTGGTGTCGATACCGATAAAATTGTCTGAAATTGGAATATTATAATATCGATTTTTAATCAGCTGATTTGATTTATTTAAACGGAAAGTAGCAAGAAGTCGAAGATTTCTAATTATGAAAAAAGTGAAGTTGGATTTGGGGAGAGTATGTGACTAGCGATTTGTGAATAAAGCTACACCGTGTCGTAATTTCAACATTTTCAAAATGTTGGGGGTGCGGAATCGTGAAAAATGTGAACATGATCAGAATAGAATCAAAGTGTGCGCCTCGTGGTCAGAAAATAATGTCTGGAACAAAATCATTGGAATTTTTTGCTATATGTTGAAATATGAGGGGGTAATTAAGCAGTGTATAAATAATAATTTTTCCCTATCTGATCGAAAGTATCCTCTCAGCATTTGTAATTCATGCAGACATACATTATGTAACCAGGAAACAAGTGACGGTAATGTTACTGTACCAAAAATGCCAAATTATGAGGCCATCATATTATCCAGAGATACTAGAAATAGTATTGATTCGTGTAACTGTTACATTTGTCTCATTTCTAGATTCAAAAGGTCACGTTAAGCCAAGTGGATGACGAAGTGAAAAGCGCAAAATTTGTAAGAAAATAACACAAAAACATGGCTTGTATGGTTGCTCAACAGTGGAAAACTTGCCAGCAGCAGCAGCAGCAAAAAGAGATAACCCAAAATAAGATGCTGTTAGTAAATATTGTGCGACCTGCTTTCAAAAAATTGGTAAGGGCTTGAAACATCAATGTCGGTCAAAAACTGCTGTTGATAATATCACGAATACAATCAGCCAACAATTATCTGAGACTGAGAGAGATTAAGTTGTTTCGAAAATTTTGAGACAGAAGCTTGAGGGCACAGGTGCGAGTGATGATAATGAAATGAGCCTGTCAAATTCAAGAGGCAAAAAAAGCAAAGTGATTCTGTACCCACGTGCTTCTAAGGAGATTGACTTTGATATAGAGAAATTAGATGATTATCAAGTTAACACAGGAACATCGATGAATAGAATGAAAACGTTATCTAATTTCATACGAAGTACTGCAGGTAGAAAATCTATACCAAGTCATGCAGTAAAAACGCTGTCAGATAAATCGAAAGCTTTACAGGATTTGTACACCGTTGGGTTTTATTATTTTGATATTGAAAAGTCAAGCGAGACACACGAGAGACCTGCGATTTGGGCGGTTGCTGAACAACTTCTGGAAGCTGCATTGACCCAAAAACATATTATCGGAAATTATACCGTTAAAATCATTGCCGATGGAGGGGAGGGATTTTTCAAAATTTCAATGAATATTATCCCAGAAAATTACTCACCAATACACAATGATATTGTCGAGATGACTGTAGAAGATGATGGTGAAGGAGAATACTGGGTATCAGAGAAGAAGAGAAAAACATATGCAGCAGGTGGGATTACAGCAACGAAAGGAAAATTAACCAGCGTGTCAAGACTTCTGCTGGTTTGCATAGGGCCCGAAATAAAATAATAAATTGGACGACGGATATTTATAAGGACAACGAGCAGCTGCTATTAGTGCCATTTATTTCAGCTTTCAAGGCCATGAATTTGCTGGTGGACATCTGTTTTGGAACGACTAATGTGGACATGAAAATTCTCCCCGATCTTATTGAGACAGTTAAGAAAATGCACATGGGCACTGGTGTTTCACAAACACTCAAAATTCACATAATTTTGAATCATATTGAACAGTGCATACAATTTCTCTCAGGCTCGGGTCTGGGAATCATGTCTGGGCAAGCAGGCGAAGCAATTCATGGAGAATTTTTAAAATTTTGGGATAAATACATAATAAATATGATCGAAGACCCATCATACATTAGTCGATTCCAAAAAGCTGTTATTGAATTTTCATCAAGGTACATTTAGTCATAATTATATGATAATCAAATTTAAATATAATACGATTATGGTACATTAATAAATCCCAGGGTTTATAAAAAAATTGTATTTTCAATCATTATTAGATTTTTATTTCATGATATAACAAAAAATTTAGCTTTCTCGAAGAGGGGATCAGCTGCGATTTTCTGGGCGATGGGAAAATTATCGCAAAGGCCTCTAGAATTACACCATTTTGGCAGTGTTTGTCGGGATTTTTTGGTCATAATCCGGTCCCTCAAGCTCAGTGTGCCGACACCCCAAAAACCTTGCCTTTATCTTTCTTGGCAAAAAGGCTCTTCTGATGTCGACCAGCCATCACCATCCTCAGGCGGGCGATAATTTGATACCGCGCGGCGGGCGAGATAATAACTATACGACGCAATCCAGGGCATTCCAGGGCGAATTATGTCCGATGCTTACTCCACCACCAGCAGAGACCAATATATTCCGTTTGTCTCCTGGTAGCAGAACGGGCCACATCGAGGCAAGACTACTAGTTCGTTAGCTCAGGAAACTCTCGGAGGAATCCGAGAGGTACTGGGCGACGATATTATTGTCTTGTCTTGCTCTGCAGCTCGATCTTCCGTCGTTCCTCACCTAACAGAGAATCCATTGCGAGGCCTTTAACGTAAAGACTGCGTGGGTAGGGAATTGGGTTTAGAAATGGTTCACAAAGAACGTGATCTATTTAGGACAATTGTTGATTAATAGATTGAAGGCTATAATTAATTTTCGGCTCAATTATCACTGAAGTGCTGTATAACTCGGTCAGAGTGGAACGCGTACAAAACGTTGGAGCAAGATACATGCTCGTTCGAGGAGCATTGCGTTGAGACTGACCATGAGACCGGAACTCGCGGAAATCGGAAAACCGCGATACGGTGGCGCAAGCGAAAGCGCTGACGTGAGTCGCCTCTCGCGGAATTAGCAACAACTTAAATTATAATATCCTACATTACCGGTAATGTATACCGCGATGGTAGCTTCGTCGAACAATACCCGCGATGCTGCAATCGAAGACTACTCCAACCGACTTGAGGACATGGAAATGAGGTTAGAAGTACTAGCTAAGGAAAGTCGGCGCTCCAGATGAAAGGGCTAAGTCGATCCTCCCTTTCCGCCGACCTGCGCGACGACATCAGCAACTTTTTCAAAGCAAAGTTTGGTCTGGACTGCCCCTTTACTCAGGTCTGCTCCTTCGGCCCTAGGCGGGACAATTACGTCATCAAATTTGCCCATATTGAAGATAGAGACACAATCATGGCAGCCAAAGCTAATGTTCATCGCGGCTCGAAAATTTCTATCGATCCGCATGACATGCTGAAGGAAAACGAAATAATAGTTAAGGCTAGAGACTTCGTTAGAGAAGCACGCCGAAACGGCAAACAAGCTTAGACGGGCTATCTGTATGTAGTGGGTGGACAGTGGCACCGATGGGACGATCTTAAAAAAAGCTCAAGCAGTCACCTATCCAAGTATTATTCCTCAACAATAATGCTGTGCGAGATCAAAGACCGCGCGCGATACGGACCACTGGTCTATCACTGTCGATCACTCAAAAAATCACCGTTAAAGGTGTGTGGCGCCGAAACGTCCCTGGCGCCAAAACGGCCGACGCCAAAACGGTCGGCGCCAAAACGTGCTGGCGCCAAAACGGAAGCGCCAAAACGGCGGAGCCAAACCGTTCTGTACCTACATATATAAATGAATCTGGGACGCCTGTCGCCTTTGACGTGCACGCGTCAAAAAGACAGGCCCCTACCCTGGGAAAGGAACCGCGGGAGCTCGGGGCCCCGAGGCTACGCTGCCCCTGTCTTTGCGTTTTTTGGCAGAGCCAAGGGCAGCGGCCATGCTCGAGCAGTTGGGTAGGTTTCGCGGGGGCAGTGTTTCGCTGGAAAGTAGCCGATAACGTACCCTATCCGCCCACGTGGACTTTGCAACGATAAGGGTGGATGGGCAGCTCGTCGGTAAGTCTCGTCTTACCGGTGGGCTGACAGGTGGATAGCCACCCACCACCTCTCCTGAAATGTAGGAGGGTTGGTGCCCAGAACATCGGGGGTGCCCGCATGACTTTGGACACCTAAAATCTACTCACTAAAATATATAAATGAATTTTGAACATTTCCAAAACTTAAAAAAGAATAATTTTTTCGAAATGTGCATATATCCGAATGTCTTCGAACTTTCGCACAATCTACAAATGTGCGTACGTATTATATATTTATAGTGTACAGGAAAAATGCATTTTTGTGAAATCGCGAACATGTATTTGTTTGCATTGTTCCGTACGGATATTCTGGAGATTAATGCTATGAGTTCTGAGTAAAATATAAATATGATTGTAAATATAAGTATGCCACATTTCGCCTAGGCACATATATAAATATATATAACGTAATTGTTATTAAATATTGTTAAATAAAATATTTAATTCAAACTTATTCTTGTATAAAAATTGAAAAACGACGCACTATATACGGAAAGAAAAAAATCAAAACTGCTAACATTTTATTTGATATTTCATTTGTTACATTGCCGCCCTCTAAACTTGCTTCTGGTGTTCGTCGAGACTTATTATATGTATTCCTTATGTGTTTATATTTTTATATTAAGATTACCTAAACATGCTCTAATTTACAAAGCTTTAAAGTATAAAGTTCTGAGTCATTTCTTTTTATAAATGCATACTGAACGCTTTACTTAGCATATGAATGCATTAATTAATTCTTAACAAGAGGTGCACACTTACATCCGATTAGAAAAATGAACGATCGAAAAAAAATATTCATACACTTTATTTCATCTCGAATAACGCTTCATTAAGTACACTCCCGTATGCCTTGTTTCATTCCTAATATGGTACACTTAAATACGACTATCAAAAGTGGACTCGTAACAATCTACGCGTACCTTTGATTCACTCTCGAAGTACGTTCCATGAGGTGTACGTGAGTACTCTTAAAATGTGCAAATTCACTGTTGTACTCTCTGCAAGCGAAAGGGGACATAAAAGTACATAAAGTGTACGTACGCTTTGGTGAAATGTACGTACCCTTCATGTACGTTTCCCGTGCCTTTCAGTGTAGTTTTTACCAGGGTTTCTTTTACTAATTTCCAGCCGCATGCTTTCGTCACTCTTTTTCCCACAAGTGTCCTATAATTGGAAGCACTTTCCACATCAACCCTGATTCATCAGCATTATAAATGCTATATTAGAAATCGTCAATGAATTACGAAAAATGTTCCCGGAATTCAGCAGCACCACCAACGTCTGCCGACAAACTTTCTCCTTGCATATTGAGGCTTCGTATTTTGTACCTATTCTGGAACGCATGCAAATATACCTTACTGGCTATAAACGAAGAAGGGCCTCCACACATCTGGTTAAACAATAAAGCTGATTCATGCATCAGCGTTCCTGAGACTGGGACAACACTTGCTCGTGTCTGTTTAAACCACTCATTCTCCACCTCCGATACAATGACATTTGTAAACCTTCTTCGCTCCAAGCTCATATTTAGTTCTTGCGAAACAGATCGTTCACGTAGAATCTTGTCCTTGTTAGACTTAATTTTTGAGATGGCAACTTGTGAACAATTGAACATTTCGGAGATTTTTTTTTACTCATACCAGAGTCCAACAGTTCAATCATTCGAATTTTTTCTTCGAAAGAAAGCCTCCTCACTTCTGTTTGCCTATTTCTCTTCTGAAATATATTATGATGGCTGCTTTTTACGCGACCAAAATTTAGGCTGTCGTCAACCGCCCGTGAAGCGGGCTTTGCAGTTTTCTCGGGAAAACTCCGTGACAGGTGGACGACGCGACGTTTTTGCTCAGCCCGGCTAGCTGGCAAACTCCCGGTAGGGCACGAACTCGCCCAGAGGACGGCCCTGCCTCCTTCCGCGCCTGAAAACGAGGATCGCGAAATTCCCTTGGCGGCACCGCAGACCGCCCGCACAAACTACAGAATGGGTGTAGCAGGAAACAAGAAAAATAAATTTTTGTTATAAAAGGATATGGGGCCCTCGGCCCGTCTCAATTTTATTATACTAATCACAAGTGTGGCCCACGGCCGACTTACATTTATTTCTCCGTTTCGCCCGCTCGCTCTCTTAATTGGAGTCTCGTCCTCGATTCGACGGCAGGTCTCGTCCTCGACGGCAGGTCTCGTCCTCGACGGCTTGCTCCGGGTTTAAGTTTATCCGGCCCGTTTTCACTCTACTCGCAATGACGTACTCGAAATTCTCCTTTTAGCCACTAACTCACATGGTCCTCTCTGCTCGAAGGGTTACTCGCTACTGATCTGCGGCGCTCTCGGTTGCCGCGCATCTCCTAATCCACACTTACCTACTCCTAAGAGGGCGGGGAAGGGAGAGACTCGACCTTCCCCCCAATTATTGGCGGATTACTCCTTCCGCAGGGCTTCCCTCCTGGCCTCCAGGACGACGATCTTCTGCAGCGGGGGGAGCAGCCCCGCCACCGATGGGCCCACCTAAGGGCGTCATCCTCGTCGACCCGTTCCGCACGGCCGTCTTCAGGGCGCCCTCCTGTGCCCTCTCCTTGGCCTGGTCCTCCGGCCGGGGCGGGCTGGCCTCCTCCCGCATTCTCTCCGGGGGGGGGGGGGGGGGGGGGGGGGGGCAGCTGCTTCTCCCCGGGGCTGGAATCCTGATTGGATTCAGGTCGCCCTCTGGCACTCTCCTCCTCTTTCGGCGGCTCTTCGCGAGTCCCCTGACCCCGTCGCCTCCGCGATCGATGTCGGCGGGTACGGGCGCTGGCCCCCTCATCTTCGATGCGGGTCGCCGAAGAGTTCCGCTCTCCGCGACTCATGCACTCCCGGTAGCGCTCTGCACATCGAGCTCACTCGGAAATAGACAAGCCCGAGAACCCGCAGTTCACACAAAATGGGCGAATCCGCGGGGCCGGGCAGGATTTCCAAAGGTGCCTCTCGCGCCAGCAGTTAAAGCACTTCCCGGGAGGAGGATCTCGCTCGACGTCATTGGGCAGCTCCCTCGGCACCGGCGGTGGACGTGGTGGCGCTGCCGCTATCCCTTGGTGCTCTTCCTCACACCAGAGGGGAGCGACCTGTACCTCGACTGGGGCGTCGTCGGGTCCGGGCTTCTGCAGGACAACCCAGCTTTCGTCCGGGGTTGGCGCCTCCTCTATGCGCACCCCAGTCATCAGGGCCGCGAGGACTCCTTCCGACTGCTCGCGGGGGTCCCCTGTTACGGCCGGTGGAGTGCCCTCCTCTCCCGTTGGCCTCTCCACTATCGAGGCCTCCTCCCTTTCGGGGCCATACAAAGGCGGTCTCCACTCCCCTTGGTAGGGGGGGGGGGGCTCCTTCCTCGTATCGCGGCGCAAGTTTCGCGGCAAATCTATCCGCGCCCGACGCCAGGACGTGATTTCGCCGCAACACTAGATCTCCGACATTAAATCGAATGTCACGTCGGCCGCGGTTATATTGTCGACGCTGGCGCTCGCTCGCTCTTTCTGGAAACCGACGTACCAGATCCCGTAGGGCACTTAGACGTTTCAGACGTTCTTCCCATTCTTCATTCTCGATGCGTAGCACTGGCGCTTCCGAAACACGGGAAAATGCAAGTCCCAGTCTCGATGATCGGCACCTATAAATGCGCGGATCATAGTTTTGATCGTCCGGTTCACTCGCTCAACCGGGTTGGCCTGGGGGTGGTACGGAGGCGTAGTAATCGATCGCACTCCGTACGCCGACAACATCTTGTCCATCACCTCGTTCCGGAATTCCTTTCCATTGTCTGTTAGGAGGTATGAAGGCGTCTCCCACCGGAATAACACCAAGTCCTCGAATGCTCGAGCGATACTCCTGCCGTTGGCGGTCCTCAGCGCTTTCAACTCCACTCACCTGGTAAACATATCGGTGAACATGAGTATGTATCGATTTTGTCCACGGCTAGGCGGAAATGGGCCCATGATGTCGGCGGACACAACGGTCCACGGCTTTTCAACGATCCGTTGACCCATCAATCCTGGTGGCCCGCCCTGAGCTGTCTTCTGAACTTGACAGTCGCGACACTCTCCGATAAATTGCTGCACATCATACTGGCCATGCCAGTAGTACTCTACTGCTAGGCGGCAATACGTCTTTTCGACGCCATAGTGTCCGGCATGCGCCTCCTCATGCGCATTGCTGAGGGGTTGTGCTCGCAATCCGACCGGCAGTACCAACTTCCAGCGGTTCTCCCCTCCTGTCACCGGGTCCATTCGTGGATCGGATCGGGCGTGATATAGCCGATCGTCCTCTAATCTCCACTCGGGGAACCGCTCAGGATGAGCTCGTACCAACACTATCCTCCTCTCGTACCAGTCGTCTTTCTCTGCTGCTACTCGCATGGCTCCGACGTCCTCTTCAATCCTCCGGGAAAGGGCCTCCGGGACATGATGCAGCGCTCCTTTCTTATGACGAATGGTGAAATTCCATCCCTGCAACTCTAAGGCCCAGCGAGCTAGACGTCCCGTTGGATCTCTTAGGTTGCGCAGCCACTGAAGGCTGCTGTGGTCGGTTATGACCTCAAACGCATAACGTTGGAGACCGGCTCCTACAATGGTCTCCAATACTCGACGGACCCAGACCAGATGTTCGTCGAAAGACTCGTTGACGATGATTATGTCGTCTAGGTGGACTAATATCCTCGGTTCAAACTCCGGTCCGAAGAGTGAATCCATCAGCCGCTGGAAGGTGGCGGGAGCATTCGTAAGGCCGTATGGCATCCTCTTAAATTGATACAGGCCTCTACCGGCCACAGAAAATGCCGTAATCTCTCGGCTTCTCGCTTCTAGCGGCACTTGGAAGTAGTCTATTTTACTGATAAACCTCGCTCGGCGAACCTTATCCAGGATGCTGTCTATGTTCGGCGGCGGATACGCGTCCTTCCTCGTCACGGCGTTCACGTCGCGATAATCGACGCAGAACCGGTAGGTCCCATTTTGCTTCCTTACCATGACTGGCGAACTCGACCATGCGCTGGTGGATGGCTCAATGATGTCGTTCCTTATCATTGAGTCGACCTCGGCTTGGGCGGCCTCCAAGACGGCCGGCGACACACGACGAAAACGATGTTTCACCGGTCGCGCGTCTCCTACGTCTATGACGTGCTCTACCAGCGTGGTCGTACCTAGCGTAGCTGGTGGTTGGGGGTAGCAGTTCGTCCAACAATCTGGTCAGCTGTCCCTCCTGATTGCACGTGACCTCTGCCAACCCCGCACACTCCGCGTGGATGGTTGCTTCTTCTGCAACAGCGAAGCGTTTCCATGGGCCGCTGCCACTTCTCCACTGCCTTTCTTGACAGTCAACGGTGATTCCCACCAATCGGAGGAAATCTATTCCCAGAATGGCCTCGTATTCTACCACTGTGGCGACGCGGAAGGAAACCTGCTCGATCCGATTTCCCACGTCGACCATCAGCGGCAGTATTCCGGTAATTTTCGTGGAATGGCCCGTGGCGCTCCTTAATCCTCCTTTATGGTGCAGTATATAGTCTCGACATGCGTCGGCAATCCTCGGTCCGACGAACGACCGTGTAGCTCCTGTGTCGCAGAGTCCTCGGACGACGAAGTCAAAATAGAGGCGGTCATCCAGCATGCCTCTTCCGGCAGCGATGACGAGATACCCCATTTCTCCCTTATGAATCGGAGAACCTCCTCTTCGGGGCATATACTGCCTATCCTCTTTGCGGCGCACTCGTCCTTCAGTTTGATGGAAACGTCTGCGGGCCTCGTCGGGAAGACTCGTGCCTCGACCCGCGCGGCTCGTTTCCCGAGTGTCGCACACCAGCTTCCATGCATTGTACGCACTCCCGACGTATCGTGCCGAATTTTCCGCATCCGTAGCACTGCCGGGGCTCCGGGGACTCGCGCGCGAAATGGCCCGTCCCGCCGCAGTTATAGCACGCGCTCCTGGTGCCCCTCTCAACTCCCACCTCCTATAGGCCTAACGTGGCGGGGCGAAGTCGGGCATATCTCAGGAGGCGGCTCTACGGATCGCCGGAGCTCTTCGATTGCTCTCAGCGGCTGTCGTCCTGGCTGATTATGTGGCCGAACAGCTGCTGTTCTCGGTGATGATCTCCTCGGTGGGGGCGGCTCTCGACTGGCTTGCCTTTCTGGCAATACCGCAGCTATCTCTTCTCGGCTGCTTCTCCTTCATTTTGTGGCTCTACCCCTCTTCCTGCGGTTTCGTCGACTGCTCCTTCTTCTCGGCGAGCTCGCTGACGACGACAACGACGACGACGACGAATCGGACACTTCTTTTCCGGCGGCCACCCTGATATTTCTGGACGACACTGGGTTTCCGCCCTCCTTGCGGGCTGTCGTCGTAAGTTGCCGGTACCGTGCATCCCACCGCTTATCGTCTGTGAGTTCACGACTAGCCTCGAACAGCTCGGCGAACGTCGCACAATCTCGGACACTCGTAGACTTACGGTAATCCGGCCGTAAGTTTCGGATCGTCATCCTAACCTGGCTCTCTTCTGGCGGTGGCACTCGCATTTTTCGGAATCGTCGCCGCAATTCCTGCAGGAAATCCTCCATATCTTCTGTCGGGTCTTGAATCCGTTCATGGATCGACAGAAGAATCTCGGTGTCCCCGATTTCTACGCCGAACCGGCGCTTGATCCCTCTTTCGAACGGCCGCCACGTTCTCAGTAAAGTGGGCTCATCCCGAGTCCACTTTACACTGTCTTGCCTTCCCTTCGAATAGGCCCGGCAAGACGCCTAGCACGTCTCCCTCGGGCAGCTCCAGGCAATCCATGCACTCGTGCAACCCGGCTAAAAATTCCTCGACGTTGGACCCGTCGAACTTCAGACCCAGCATAATGACCGTGCTCGGGAATGGCTGCTTTTTAATCCTCCGTTATAAATGGCGCCACAACGGGGGGCTTAGTAAAGTGCCTAAATTAGGCACTGGGCTTAAAAGTGCGCGAGTGAAAAAAAAAATATATATATATATAACATTTTGTTTACATATCACAAATATTGCATCTTTGAACTTAAAAAAAAATAAAATAAGACATCTGAAAAAAGTTAGGTTAAGTTATGCTGACTTACTAAGTTTCTCAAATTGGATGCAGTTGATGAAGCCGTTGCTTGTTCATTAGCGATGTTTTCCATTTTTTTGTTCACAAAAAACGTTTTATTCCCCACAATTTTTTGGCACTCACGTGTACTGCTATAATGCGGTAGAATTTGAATGTATGTTCAGTACAATTTGAATTAAAAATTCGACAAACATCGGCATACTTCGAAACGCTCCAGTCATACATACGCTCGCAAGGCATATAAACGATAATACGGAGGTGGGGGCAGTAAGGGGATATAACTTAGGACAAATTCCCGCCATTTTGAAAGAACCGAACCCATAGCGTAGGATAGGGACTACTGTATTAGCGTATTCGGGCGGACTGCACCGCCTGCACCGTTTTTGCACCGCTTGGGGAGACTCCACGGAATAAAGCAAAACATATAGCGTTTGAGTGCGAGTTGTTCGCCGCCCGAACACGTGCACTGTGACGGTACAGAAACGGTGCAGGCGGTGCAGTCCGCCCGAATACGCTATATGAGTGCATGCTGGGCATTTTTTCCTTATCTCCATCAAAATTTACTTTCACAACCCAACGTTAGGATGGCGTTCACAGTGGCTCTACATATTTAACATCGAACATTCGCTTCTCTTAGTAAGTGTTTTGTGATGGTACATACATGACATAATAATAAGACTGGTGTGGACTTCGTTACATAGCGCATAACTCAGAAATAGTACAAAAAAAAACAAATGACTACATGAAAGAAGCCCTCTCGGATGAAAAAATTGCCAAGGAAAAGTACTGTTTTTTAGAAGCATATCGGAGTATACTGGTAAATTGTGCCGTTTGTTCTAGACGCAATACACGACGTACAGATACTCGCGCGTGTAGTTTTATCTACATGTATATGCATGTTTATGATCGGAATCATGATTTATTGTTTACATACCTCTATTTTGCATTTTAACATTACTCGAAAGTCTACACGGTTAAATGTAATATTGATATTAATTTTATAATACTTATTTTGTTCAAAAATAATGAAAATGATTAAAGAACTCGATAGAAATATTCTAAAATGATCTAATAAATAAGTGACATTTCTTGTTATAACCAACAGGTATATGACAATTGTTCAATGTAAAAAATGTTTAACACAATTTTTAAAAGATACATTCCAACATTCGTCTTTCATATACGAATCCTTTTTTTGGTTGAACACTTGTCATACACACCCTTACCAATCTGTGGCCAATTCATGTAATATAGGTTGCAATTGCAAGACCAATATAATGTACTTAATAGTACAAGTTATATTAGCCTATCGGAAATATCTGGAAATGTATTATTTACCAAACTTCTAATTAATTGAATAATTATAAACTTTCGTAACATAACGTGAAGAAAGAGTAAGTTACTTTGCACCTGAGCATTCTCGGCAGTCTTAATTTGTTTCTTAGCAGATAAAGTAGATTTAGACTCTTTTCTTAAAAGAAACTAGGGCAATCTACTTTGCCCCAGTGATATCACTAGACCAATTTCACAGATTTCCAGAGGTGTGACAGAAAATTATGTTAAAAAACAGTAAAAGTATTTATATGATATGGTAGTCAAATTGATTTTCACATGTAAAGGTGTAGCAGACACAGTATTTATGAGTGTTATGTATTACGCACTGTTATTTGAGGTAGAATGATGAACCTAACGTTGACTGTTTATTACGATGACACAGGATTTTGTTGGCTACCTATCCTGCTAACCTGTTGTGTCCTAAATGCAGAGAAAATGTATGATCCCCTTCTGTAGATACTGGAAATTCCAAACGTTCAAATTAACGATTTCCCAGTGCTTTGCAGTGGCGCTGCACCACAAAATATTTTAAAGTAGTACCCATATTTTCTCAATAGCAAATCATTATAAGTAAAAATGCATAGTAACTACGTGACCTCAAAAAATCTGTAAGACATGTTTTCGATGCATTCTGGCCTCTTCATTACGAAAGAGCTAATAAAATTTGTTGGTTGGACTGATCAGAGCAGAGAACTGTAAAATAGGACGATTGTCGGCAGTTTTTTGCAATTATTTTGAAAAATACGCATCAAATGCAAAAAATATTTTGCAACAAAATTAAATTCTCCGCAAGAAAGATTTTACACATTTTTTTCAAGTCTCAAAAAGTACATAAAATAGCGAGGATTGTGGATAAACATGAGAATGGATAGTCTAGCTTAACCATTATGGTACGTCAAAACCAATTTTAATTAAAACCTTGCATATTGCATTTCTCAGTGGTGTATTGTTGCTGGACACAGTACGAACATTTTGAACTTAGAAACAAAAAAATTGCCACGGGGTTTTTGAAAAAAAATCCATTTTGTGCAAAAATAAATGTAACAGGCTCTCCTGATGGCTCAATTTTTATCAAATTGATCGACTAAGAGGTCAAATTGCAGGTTTTTATAATTTACAAATTTCTAAAACTATTTGACGAAATAAGTTAGTCGCACAAAATAGCAAAAATATGTATTTTTCCCTTTAACCCCTTCACTGTCTTAGCTAAAATCAGAAAGTGTACCAAAAGTACGGAGAGCGATCTGAACAACAAAATTTCATGTGCCATTGTGTACGACTATTTTTTGAGTCAGTGATCACGAATCTGTAGTCAGATTTCCAAAATACAAAATGGTGGTTTCAATATGGCGAACGAAAATGAGAATTTCTATTTTAACGGGTTGAATTTCATTACTTAGGGGATTTTGGGGTCTCGGATACGATGCTGAAGCTAGTAGCCGATTCGAAATGTCGGGGCTCTAGCTTGTGTTATATTGGAAATTGCACATCTTAGCTGAAATATAACACGAAATATGAATGTAAATGCCTATTGGATTCATTAGAATAAAAAGAATCTTAATTTTTTCGAATCGGCTGCTAGCTTCAGCAACACGTCACTGATTACGAATCCATTGTAAGATTTTCGAAAAACAATAAGATGGAAGAAATTGCGAATTTTTATTCTATCGTCTTTACTCAGGATTTTTTGGGTCGCTGACCGCGAATCTGTTGTCTGATTTTCGAAAAACCAAATAGCGGATCCAATATGGTGGAAGATGTAATTTTTCGTGTTCATTATAGAAATGGGGTTTAGTTTCCCAGCAAATCAAGAATGATTCAGAATTATTGAAATTTTAAATAATTCTGAATCTTATTTTTGTATTCTTCAAGAAGATTTGGGAAGCATTGAATGTAATGGACTTTAATAAAAAATTTTATTTTTTTATTATTTTTAGTTTATTATTTTTTAAACTTTTTTAAGATGAAGTAATTTTATTAAAAAAAGTTGATCTCAAGCAGTTGCCTATCCAAGTAGTGTTCTTCAAGGAAAGCTTTACGAGATCAATGGCCGCGCACGACACAGACCACTGGTATATCATTGTCGATCACTATCTATAACTTCATATGATATTTGTGTTACATGTTCACATTTAAAAAGATTCTTAATTATTTCGAAAACTGCAAGAGATAGTTTTATCCGTAGCCCTCTCCACATCTCACATTCAAAGAATGTGTCGAGGGCATCATTCCGAGGCGAGCCACAATGGGCACATGCCGGCCCCGGTACCTGCTCCATTTTGTGGAGATAAGCCCAGAACAGGCCGTGTCCAGTGACGAATCGAGCGAACCTCGCGCTCTTCGCAATCTTATCGAGCTTCACGTCTATTTTGACATTAAGGGAGTCATATGGAAATGTTCCATGGATTACAAATGTTTAAAAATATGTTTATCATTTATCTTTTGTTTGGACCAAATACAAAGTTGCGGTCAGTAATCCTCAATATTATTGGGAATTTAATTGATATTTAAAGTGAAATTGGTACTATTCGGTCAGTAATACTGATTTAATTACATTTTTTAGAAAATAATTTTTTTTTTTTCACAGCAAATAGGAGCTCATATTGAAGCATTACGGAAAACCAACAATTTATTTGTTGAGTGTCCTAATTGTCAATGATTATTTCTTCAGTTATAGCTAATTGAGGGAGGGGCAGGGTCTAGCACTAAAAAACGCTTTTTTGTGAATTTTTTACAAGAATGATTTAAGCTACTTTATTAAAAATAATCAGATGTTGACGACGCTGAAGCTAGCAGCCGCGAGCAGCAGCCATACGAAGCGCGCCCAGGGGCGAAACAGAGCGCGCGGGGCCCCTATGAAAATTTAGCGAAATAAAGGCCGTTTAAAACGTTTAAATGTCCTGGTCACCTCAGGAACTGTATTGGAAATGAAAATCATGTTATAGAAACGCTAATAATAATGTTTAAATTAATATTGTTTATATCGATTTCCATAATATGCATCTAACTTCTGCAGGAAATTGTTTATAAAGCTTAAATTTTGCAGAGATCTCAGAAACAAGGTCAGAAACAATAAAAATATCGTTTCCAAACAATACGCAAGTAGCAACAATGTTTAAATTAATATTGTTTATATCGATTTCCATAATATGCATGTAACTTTCGCAGGAAATTGTTTATAAAGCTGAAATTTTGCAGAGATCTCAGAAACAAGGTCAGAAACAATAAAAATATCGTTTCCAAACAATATGCAAGTAGCAACAATGTTTAAATTAATATTGTTTATATCGATTTCCATAATATGCATGTAACTTTCGCAGGAAATTGTTTATAAAGGTGAAATTTTGCAGAGATCTCAGAAACAAGGTCAGAAACAATAAAAATATCGTTTCCAAATAATACGCAAGTAGCTACAATGTTTAAATGAATATTGTTTATATCGATTTCCATAATATGCATGTAACTTTCGCAGGAAATTGTTTATAAAGCTGAAATTTTGCAGAGATCTCAGAAACAAAGTCACAAAGAATAAAATTATCGTTTCCAAACAATACGCAAGTAGCAACAATGTTTAAATTAATATTGTTTATATCGATTTCCATAATATGCATGTAACTTTCGCAGGAAATTGTTTATAAAGGTGAAATTTTGCAGAGATCTCAGAAACAAGGTCAGAAACAATAAAAATATCGTTTCCAAATAATACGCAAGTAGCTACAATGTTTAAATGAATATTGTTTATATCGATTTCCATAATATGCATGTAACTTTCGCAGGAAATTGTTTATAAAGCTGAAATTTTGCAGAGATCTCAGAAACAAAGTCACAAAGAATAAAATTATCGTTTCCAAACAATACGCAAGTAGCAACAATGTTTAAATTAATATTGTTTATATCGATTTCCATAATATGCATGTAACTTTCGCAGGAAATTGTTTATAAAGGTGAAATTTTGCAGAGATCTCAGAAACAAGGTTAGAAACAATAAAAATATCGTTTCCAAATAATACGCACGTAGCAACAATGTTTAAATGAATATTGTTTATATCGATTTCCATAATATGCATGTAACTTTCGCAAGAAATTGTTTATAAAGCTGAAATTTTGCAAAGATCTCAGAAACAAAGTCACAAACAATAAAATTAACGTTTCCAAACAATACGCAAGTAGCAACAATGTTTAAATTAATATTGTTTATATCGATTTCCATAATATGCATCTAACTTCTGCAGGAAATTGTTTATAAAGCTTAAATTTTGCAGAGATCTCAGAAACAAAGTCACAAAGAATAAAATTATCGTTTCCAAACAATACGCAAGTAGCAACAATGTTTAAATTTATATTGTTTATATCGATTTCCATAATATGCATGTAACTTTCGCAGGAAATTGTTTATAAAGGTGAAATTTTGCAGAGATCTCAGAAACAAGGTCAGAAACAATAAAAATATCGTTTCCAAATAATACGCCAGTAGCAACAATGTTTAAATGAATATTGTTTATATCGATTTCCATAATATGCATGTAACTTTCGCAGGAAATTGTTTATAAAGCTGAAATTTTGCAGAGATCTCAGAAACAAAGTCACAAAGAATAAAATGATCGTTTCCAAACAATACGCAAGTAGCAACAATGTTTAAATTTATATTGTTTATATCGATTTCCATAATATGCATGTAACTTTCGCAGGAAATTGTTTATAAAGGTGAAATTTTGCAGAGATCTCAGAAACAAGGTCAGAAACAATAAAAATATCGTTTCCAAATAATACGCCAGTAGCAACAATGTTTAAATGAATATTGTTTATATCGATTTCCATAATATGCATGTAACTTTCGCAGGAAATTGTTTATAAAGCTGAAATTTTGCAGAGATCTCAGAAACAAAGTCACAAAGAATAAAATGATCGTTTCCAAACAATACGCAAGTAGCAACAATGTTTAAATTTATATTGTTTATATCGATTTCCATAATATGCATGTAACTTTCGCAGGAAATTGTTTATAAAGGTGAAATTTTGCAGAGATCTCAGAAACAAGGTCAGAAACAATAAAAATATCGTTTCCAAATAATACGCAAGTAGCAACAATGTTTAAATGAATATTGTTTATATCGATTTCCATAATATGCATGTAACTTTCGCAGGAAATTGTTTATAAAGCTGAAATTTTGCAGAGATCTCAGAAACAAGGTCAGAAACAATAAAAATATCGTTTCCAAATGATACGCAAGTAGCAACAATGTTTAAATGAATATTGTTTATATCGATTTCCATAATATGCATGTAACTTTCGCAGGAAATTGTTTATAAAGCTGAAATTTTGCAGAGATCTCAGAAACAAAGTCACAAACAATAAAATTATCGTTTCCAAACAATACGCAAGTAGCAACAATGTTTAAATTAATATTGTTTATATCGATTTCCATAATATGCATCTAACTTCTGCAGGAAATTGTTTATAAAGCTTAAATTTTGCAGAGATCTCAGAAACAATAAAAATATCGTTTCCAATATTAATTTAAACATTGTTGCTACTAGCGTATTATTTGGAAACGATAATTTTATTGTTTGTGACTTTGTTTCTGAGATCTCTGCAAAATTTAAGCTTTATAAACAATTTCCTGCGAAAGTTACAAGCATATTATGGAAATCGATATAAACAATATTCATTTAAACATTGTTGCTACTTGCGTATTGTTTGGAAACGATATTTTTATTATTTCTGACCTTGTTTCTGAGATCTCTGCAAAATTTCAGCTTTACAAACAATTTCCTGCGAAAGTTACATGCATATTATGGAAATCGATATAAACAATATTAATTTAAACATTGTTGCTACTTGCGTATTGTTTGGAAACGATATTTTTATTGTTTCTGACCTTGTTTCTGAGATCTCTGCAAAATTTAAGCTTTATAAACAATTTCCTGCGAAAGTTACAAGCATATTATGGAAATCGATATAAACAATATTCATTTAAACATTGTTGCTACTTGCGTATTGTTTGGAAACGATATTTTTATTATTTCTGACCTTGTTTCTGAGATCTCTGCAAAATTTCAGCTTTACAAACAATTTCCTGCGAAAGTTACATGCATATTATGGAAATCGATATAAACAATATTAATTTAAACATTGTTGCTACTTGCGTATTGTTTGGAAACGATATTTTTATTGTTTCTGACCTTGTTTCTGAGATCTCTGCAAAATTTCAGCTTTATAAACAATTTCCTGCGAAAGTTACATGCATATTATGGAAATCGATATAAACAATATTAATTTAAACATTGTTGCTACTTGCGTATTGTTTGGAAACGATATTTTTATTGTTTCTGAGATCTCTGCAAAATTTCAGCTTTATAAACAATTTCCTGCGAAAGTTACATGCATATTATGGAAATCGATATAAACAATATTAATTTAAACATTGTTGCTACTTGCGTATTGTTTGGAAACGATATTTTTATTGTTTCTGACCTTGTTTCTGAGATCTCTGCAAAATTTCAGCTTTATAAACAATTTCCTGCGAAAGTTACATGCATATTATGGAAATCGATATAAACAATATTAATTTAAACATTGTTGCTACTTGCGTATTGTTTGGAAACGATATTTTTATTATTTCTGACCTTGTTTCTGAGATCTCTGCAAAATTTCAGCTTTACAAACAATTTCCTGCGAAAGGTACATGCATATTATGGAAATCGATATAAACAATATTAATTTAAACATTGTTGCTACTTGCGTATTGTTTGGAAACGATATTTTTATTGTTTCTGACCTTGTTTCTGAGATCTCTGCAAAATTTAAGCTTTATAAACAATTTCCTGCAGAAGTTAGATGCATATTATGGAAATCGCTAAAAACAATATTAATTTAAACATTATTATTAGCGTTTCTATAACATGAATTTCATTTCCAATACAGTTCCTGAGGTGACCAGGACATTTAAACGTTTTAAACGGCCTTTATTTCGCTAAATTTTCATAGGGGCCCCGCGCGCTCTGTTTCGCCCCTGGGCGCGCTTCGTATGGCTGCTGCTCGCGGCTGCTAGCTTCAGCGTCGTCAGATGTTGTACATCATTACAAAAATATTCAAAAAAATTTGCTAAGTAAATATCAAAAAATAAGCCCATGACAGTTTTGTCGATAGCATGTTTTTTGCGAGGTGCTCTGCGGTGGCCATCAAAAGCAAAAAAAGGTCGAATTTTTTAGTTAAAGTATGATGTAATCTGTCCCCACCCCCCCCCCCGAGGCAGAATTATTTTTTTCTAATATTTGTGGTTTTGACGGCAAAAACGAAAAACCAGCTTTTTTGACGAAAAATTTCGCAATTTTATAAGTGGAACAGGTACATTTTATATGTTCGCTGAGAGCTGAGCGCGCTTGGGGATTAGCACGCAGCTGTCGATGGTCCCCTATTTAGTAGTAGTAGTAGTATAGTTTATTTACCCATATATGAATATATAAATTCTTAAGGGTGGAGTACACAATTTACCATAAGTACATAGAAAGTATAAACAACAACAACAAAAATAAGGTACGTTGCACACACGCAACCGGCACACTATAGCGTAACATTAAACCAAATACACACAAACTTACACACACACACTCTTCAGTAGTGCCATACAGTAATTTACATAAAATAGAAGATAGAAAACAGTTCAGAGCTAATTGAATTCTTGAAATATTTCACACACGTTAAATATTTAAAATCGAGCTGACTCAAAATTCTAAGACAAATTGTCTTCTGGTAAAGCACGAACTCACAAAGCCAAAAAGAATCTTGAGCACGCGAGGGTCAGCAGAATTAATCAGAAAGGCCACTAAATTTTCATCAGTACAATTTGACAATAGAGTGTTACGGCAGAGTAAGGATCTTGATGGGTTGGAAAGAGGGCAGTCACATAGAATATGTATTAAAGTCTCTCTACAGCCCATGTTACAAACCGAGCACGGTTCATTAGGATTGTAGGCATAAAAAGGATCTCCAATACAGAATGAACGCAAAAATATAGTGGCCGTTCTTAATTGAACTTTAAGGCGCAGATGGGAAAGCTGGCACCGCTCTGGGGCAAGAGTGGCAAGGCCATCCGAGAATTGCCTGTATATTGGGATCTGGATCGAGTCTGACTCAAAATAGCGATGAAGATCACGGTTGCGCTGGAGAGTGGCAAAAGCTTCGCAAGCCGATGCTATGTTAGACTCCCAATTTTCAGCCGTAAACTCGGCCCATAAATTGTCGTAAGTAGGTGAGTCCAAAACTAACTTCAACTGGATGATCCAGTTGAGAGCCAACTCGCCCGAGTCAGCAGAACTGAGCTCGTATAACCTAATTAAACCGAGCTGCGCCAAGCTATTCGGAGCTTGTTGCAAATATTTAAGGATTAGGGTTAGCGCTCTACGTATAATTTCTACTGATATGTGGTAGAGATCTAATTCGAGGCGCAAAAGGTATGCCGACGTAGATTTAGGAAGCTTAAGCCATTTTTTAAAAAAATCAACCTGGATTGAGTCCAGACAATGAAGATGACCAAGGGCCCAACAGGGGGCAGCATACAAAAGAGTAGCTAAAATAGCACCATATAATTTTAGGGCAGCACTGCTTGAGTCACATCGAGCTGAAGACATTATGGACAAAACAGACGGCGTAGCTTGGCGGGTCTTGGCAATAGCGTTTTCAGTTCCCTTCAACCCACTCGCCGATGAGGAGACGATTGTTCCCAGATAGGGATACGTAGCCACAACTTCCACCTGCTGGTTACCATAAAAAAAGTTTTTAGAAGAGGCGTCGAGAGGGCCGCCTCTTCTAAACACAATAATTTTCGTTTTTCAGATGTTCACTTCGCGGCCATTTACATTACAATAAGACACAAGCGTCGTCAACTTAGCTCTTAAATCGGCAGGAGAATAAGCGAAAATCGTCAGGTCATCAGCGAAGAGGAGCATCATAAGGTCACAAGTTAGTGTATAGTCGATGCCTCTCAAGCCTTTCTCGCGGAAATATGACACAATGTCAGATATATATAGAATAAAGAGTAGAGGGCTAAAAATTTCTACCTGAAGGTCACCTTCAGTCACCTTGACAAGATCTGCCAACGACCAGCTGCACAAACGACAGAAGACTTGGCTGAATCATAAAAGGCTTTAAGCAACCTAACCATTTTGGCACTAACCCCAATACTGTACAATTTGTGCCAGAGTTTGTTGTGGGGGATAGAATCGAACGCTCTGCGGAAGTCCACGAATAAGACGTAGCACTTTGAGGCTTTTTTCCTGAGCTGAATTTGAACTGCCGCGTTTAATGTGAAAATATTATCCTCCGCAGAGCGTCCCCTTCTGAAACCCGCTTGCACTTCGGGAAGTAAGTCGTGATGCTGGAGCCAACTTTCCAATCTCGCCGCGAATACCTGCATGAATAATTTCATTAACGCATTAGTAATAGCAATCGCACGGTAATTTTCAGGATTCGCACGGTCTCCCTTTCTGAAGAGCATGAAGAGATTAGCCTGCATCCATGGCCCCCTATTTGAAGTAGGTTAACTATACTTGCTATAGCTTTTAGAGCTTGGCTTCGGTTTACTTCAACTTTTGCCAAAGTAGAAAAAAACATAACTTTAATAAAACATTCTTTCCGTTTTTCGCGCCTAATTAGTTTCGCGCAATGGCTAGTGAATTGACATCCATAAGAAAGTTGTAGAGCATAAATGAATCTACAATTTGACCCCTTAGTCGATTAGATTTGATAAAAATTGAGCCCAGGAGAGCCTTTTTACTTTAATTTCTGCACAAAAATAGATTGTTTTTCCAAAGACCCCGTGGCGATTTTGTTGTTTCTAGGATCAATGCCCCGGTTGAAAAGAAAGAAGGTTTTAATTAAAATTGGTTCCGACGCACCGCGCCAATAAGAAGAAATACGCAGAGGGTAAATCACACGTGGATTCTATTAATAGTAGTTTAATAGTAGAGGATTCTATTAATACCTGTTCTTAAGAGGTTAGGCTAGTATAAAAAGTAGGGTTCGGTTGGCTTCCAACCTGGCTCCTTCCAAGAGTCGTACTGTCCGGCGGCCCACCGTGGTACTCTCTTGTCTCCATCTTTCCAACCAACTTTTTGTCGCAGACATCGCCGTCAGGAACCAGCAGGGTTTTCTTTCGGATCCAGATCCTTAGCCTCTACAAGGCTAACAAGTCTATGTGTATTACTTCTGCTACCATGGGAATGGCTTTTTCCGTTTCCTATATATTGGCGGACGTACATAGCTTTTGCTCAGATTTCGGCACCATATAACATGATATTGTTTGTTACGCTCATGATAATTATCCTTTTGCTGCTTCTTGGTCCATTTATATTCGGCATGAGGCGCGATATGATGCCAAAAAGTTAGCTTCTTGTCAACGATGAAGCCCAGTACTTCACTGTGGTCTTAGCGGTTACCTTTGTCCCCAGTATATCAGCAACGAAGGCTCTCAGAAAACCGCGTTGTCTGCTCAGCCCGCGTTTTCAGCGATTGTCAATTCCTCCATCTCTCTCAATGGGTGTTCGGGAAAACGGTTGTCGATATCCTCCATGCCCTCTGGTGGGATAGGTCCTGCTTTGCAACACTTTCTAGTGACGATGTGGTAGCCACGGAGGATTGTTTACGGAGGTCAGCAATGTCAATACTTCACCAGTATGCCGGCTTGTGTTTTTTCCTATAAACTTTCCGGCGAATGGAGGCTGTACAAGCTTCTTGTTTTGAGCTTCTACTCGCTGATCACGGTTTGCGGATGTTCTGCATTCTTCCTGTGATGGGCAGTTTATTCCGGCTACCCTCCAGCCTAGCGTGAGCTGCTGTTTTTCTTCTGGTATCCGACGGTTCCTCGCTGTATGTGGAAACCTATATATCGGTGGTCACTGCCGTTGGATTCGTGATGTACGGACCATCCTGATATATCGGCGCTAGTTCATGCTGTTGCCAACATAAGGTCGATGATAGTACCAGATCTTAAGAATTACGCTGTTGCGCCGCTGTTAAGGACCGTAAGATCCAACCTCGCGACCATATCTCCGACGTCTCTGCCTCTAGTATCGGTCCACATCATTCCCCATTCTTGGGACTCAGCACTGAAATCTCCGGCTACGTATATCTCTTCGCCTGGCTTCGCTGTAGTCTTGTTTTACTCTCTAATTATGAGCAAGTCTAAGCGACGTTCGCATGCTGTCTGGCATAGAAGGTTATTTACCAGTTTGCTACGACGTAAATTGGCTTGGAGACAGGACATTATTACGCCTTTCATGCATTAGCACCCTGGGATGTGGTCCATACGTTGCTTATTCCTTGCGGTGCAAAGGCAGCGCCTGAGGGTTTTGATAGTCCACTGCTTTGTGATCCTCTGTGTGGCATCAATAACATTTATTTTCTTTGTCCACCGATTTAGATGCCGTCGACAAATGTTCATATTCATGGTATCGGTAGCACCTTGTTAAAGGTGCACGTATTTTAATTCGGCCAAATGTTAGTTAATTATTCCAATGAAGGGCGCTACATGGAGCGCGCGGGAATTTCAAATTTATAACCTTATGACAATATGATTTAACTTTCAACTAATTTATTATCGCATTTAGTTTCAATGTTCCGTTTGATACTCAAAATACAATTTACAATAAGTTTTAAAATATTATGGTTGTATAACGATAAGAAGGATGTCATATAGTATGGTTTATATTTGATCTCTTTTTTGTTCGACCCCACATTCGCACAATTTTGAATCAATAATGTCTTTTCGGAATAAACTGGACTTTAACAACGAGTGATTATTTCTTAACCTGTTAATAGTGACGATGACCTTCCTAGGAATGCCATGTTCTTAGAATAATGACGTACACCAAGAAACCCATGAGGGTGCTGCGTTCGAACGTGCGAAGGCTGCGCTCCCTCTGAAGAGCTCAGCAGTTCGCTCCCTAATAGAATATAAAATGTGTGAATCATTAGTTATTTAGTAAGATGTATTAAATTATAACAAGCTTTTTTAACTATTACTTGCTTCAGAGTAAAAAAAAAAGTTGTTTAATAAATACTGAGTATGAATTATTCAATTTGAACATTTGAGGCAAATGGAAAAGTCTCCTCTGGAAACAAATTTAACAATCTATAACGAAAACACCCTTATACATACATACATATGACATTCAATATTGGTAACCACCATATTTATTTACAGACAATTTAAATTTCTGGAGGAAAATATAATTCTGGTAAATTAGATTATTCAAACCGAATATTTACTGAATTCTTATTTTTTTTAATAAAAAAGTTTTCTGTGTTTTCTTTTGTTTCTATTTCTTTATATTGCTAAAACTTTTGTGTTATCAAAATCAAATGTATATCCTGTTTTATTCTGTGTAGCGTTAAACTCGTATATTTCTCTCCATCTCCCTTAATATTTCCTTTGTGTTCTAGTATTCTATTTTTAAAGAATCGTCATGTTTCTCCAATATAAACTCCATCACAATTTTTGTATTTTATTTTGTATACTACTTGTTTTTTATGTAAATTATTTATTTGATCTATAAACGGTTTTATAACAGGAATATGTTGTACGTTATTCTGGAATTTTAAATCATATCCAGTCCTTTCAATAGCTTTACATTTTTTCAAACCGTCTAGGTTTTCAGCAACTAGCAACGTGCCAGAATGTGACATTTCTCAAAGGACTTTTGCTTGTTTATCATAACCTGGAATAATAAAAGCCTTTCGTGCTACAGTTATGGACTTAATTAATTCTGCCAATAATTTTATAAATCCAGATAAATATCTAAAATCTAATAACTTTTTCTCTGCAATTATATACAAAGCAGACGACGAAACATATAATGCTGACCCTGCAATATCATTAACTTCTTTAAAATTATTATCGCGTTTAATTGCAGTTCCGTTCAGGGCAATTAAAATCTCGCTATTCCAATCTAGACTTTTAATATGAAGATCTAGACTTCAGAAAATTGTGAATGTAATATCCCCATATGGTCATTACGCAAATCTTGTGAAATCCAGTTTTTTAACCGACGACACAGATCAAGATGTAGTTTTAAATCTTTTGATTCATCAATTGACATATCTACTTCGAATAGTTCCATAGTTTCTTCGTTGATTATTTCCATCATTGGAAATTTCGCTTGGTTTATTATTTCCTGATTGGAATATTTACTTTTCCAATATTATTACTAGACTCCTCATTGTTTGCATTTTCAGAAATTATGATATTGAATTTCTTATTTTTCACCAATTTTATAGCACTTGATATACCTTTTTCAGTCCCTTCTGCGGAAAGGGCTCCTACAAATATATATATTAGGGTAGTCCACAAAAAATCGAAGTAGCGAATTTTAATTGGGACACCACCAGAATTCTTCTATATTGAAAATAAAAAGACACGTATTTTTTCGTTTTGCGATTCGTCGATATTTAATGGTGCCGCTGGGCCCATGAGGTTTCCCATGTGTTTTATATGAGAAATAATCGTTTTCCCGAAAATTTGATGTAAATGTCTAAAAATCAATATTTTTTCATGAGCAAAAGATATTTTCTTTCAGAAATGATGAAATGATGAAATCATAATGATCGTTTATATAAAAAAAACTTTTTTGAAAGACCGCACAGTAAGCTCATAAATGGAAAAAAGTGAAAATATTCTTCCAATAATGTATATCGCTATAATATCTTAGTTTCATGTCTTGAAACCTTTTACTCAGAGTATTTGAGAGTCGCTGAATAAGAACCTGACATCAGAATTTCAAAATTCAAAATGGCGGAAATAATATGGTGGGCATAATTTATAAAATTTTAATGGATTTTCATAAAACATGTGGTTATCTTGCATTTTTTGGCTTGATGATTGTGAATCTCAAATCAGATTTTACAATCCAAAATGGCGGAAACAATATGGCAGATACATTATGGCGGACATAATTTTTAAAATACAAATGAGTTTGCTTGAAATTTACTATACGGTAGTTTCATGCATTGTAAAATATCTTACAAATATTTGAATAGAGAATAACAATAGTTAATTAACATCTTCTATAATAGTACACGCCGAAACATAAAAAAAAATAACTACACTTGAAGATATCTAAATTCGATTACTATTTCCAGACCATCTCATGTTTTCATTTGTGAATATCAACAACGGGCACAAAACACTCGAAGGAGAGATAGAAAAACCTATATGATAATATTTAATGTTTCACGACATTGATGCATAAAATCTATATAATACAATGTCATGAAAAACAAAATATTGTTATATCGTTTTTTCTGTCTCCGTCGTGGGTTTTATTCCCGTTGTTGATATTTATAAATGATACCGTTAGATGATCTGAAAATAGTAGTCGATTTTCGATATCTTCAAGTGTAGTTATTTTTTTACGTTTCGTCGTGTATCATTATGGATGATGTTAAATAATCATTGTTATACTCTATTCAAGTCATTATAACGTTATTTTACAATGTGTGAAACAGACTGTTTAATGAGAGATACTTTGGTATATTCAGTAGGACATTTATACGCCTTAAATTGTCGGAATTAAATTACCTCCTAACGAGCAATTTTTACGCGTGCTGTTTTTCAATATACCTGTAGCAAAGCTGACTGTACGTGTAAGTGCTTCATTGACAATTTACGAACTTACCATTTTTTGGGGAAAAAGATCGTATACCAATCCAACTAACATGTCACTGTGTTGAAAAGTTGGCAAAGCGGTATTCTATTAAGATCTTTGCAGAAATCACCAAAGGAAAATATTCAAGAGCGACAGAACAAGGTTGTATAAAAAAGACAGGTCATTTATTTGATATTTCTTATGCAAAAATTATAGTAACAATTAATATTTTGGTTGCGAATAATGAATAAAGTGCCGAAACAAAGGAAATATGCCAATGCATAATTCTAAGAGTAAATGTTAGATTCGCAATCAGTAACCTAAGAAATAAACCTATCATATAGTAAATTTCAAACAGATTCATTTGTATTTTAAAAATTAGATCCGCCATTTTTGATTTGTGAAATCTGATTTGAGATTCATAATCAGCGAGCACAAAAACTTCAAGACAACAATAAGGTTTTTGCAAATCCATTTAAATTTTAGAAGTGACGTCTACCATAATGTATCCGCCATTTTGAATTTTGAAATTCTGATCTCAGGTTCTTAGTCAGCGACTTTCAAATATTCTGAGTAATAGATTTCAAGATATGAAACTAAGATACTATAGAGATATACATTAGGAGCGGAGGGGGCTCAGTTGGTAGAGTGTCGGCTTCGTAATCAGAAAACCCTGGTTCGATCCCGGCCTTTGCAATCTGTCATCGGGTCACCTCTATATTTGTTCGTAAGTGTCTAACAACGCCAAAGCTCAGGTGGTTCGGATTCCACCTTCATAAATTGTAGGTCCCGTCGCGACCCATTTGAGTTCACCAAAGTCGACGTAAAATAATTTAAAAAAAAAAAAAAAGATTAGAAGACAATTTTCACTTTTTCTATTTACGGGCTTACTGTGCGGCCGTTTAAAAAAGTTTTTTGTACAAATGATCATTACAATTTCATTATTTCATCATTTCTGAAGGAAAATATCTTTTGCTCATGAAAAAATATTAATTTTAAGAAATTTTACATCAAATTTTCGAAAAAACGATTATTTCCCATATAAAATACATGGGAAAGTTCATGGGACCGGCGGCGCCGTTAAATATCGACGAATCGCAAAACAAAAAAATACGTGTCTTTTTTATTTTCAATATACAAGAATTCTAGGGGGTGTCCCAATTAAAATTCGCTACTTCGATTTTTTGTGGACCACGCTAATATATATATACACGGAAAAAAAATAATCCAGTGAAAATACTTGAACTCATTCGGATTTTGAGGATTTAAGAAAATTTGGAGGAATATTACGATTCAAATAATAGTAAATGTCTGAGAACTTGTCAAGAATCATTCCAAAACTCAACAAGTATATTAACTGAAAAGTTCAAGAAAAATTTGAAACATTTTAATAAAGAAAGACGAAAATAAAAACTTAATTTTTAGTTTTACATTTACGCGAAAAATTCTGACTCCGACGGAGATTCGAATTCGGGTCTGCTAGACGATAATCATAGACTTTAGCACGCTTGACCATTGTCGCGTTATTATTTTCAACTGTAAATTAGGCAGTCGCTATGCCGATAGAGAAACCTGCTCTGCCCGCACGCGAAATATTTCCGAAGAGTTCAGGGATTTTCACGCCCATTGCGCGTAATTCTCCCGAACTTGAATTTGAATATTTACTTTCAGCGGATTTCCGAATCAATTTGTGACTACATATTTCGAGTTCCAGAATTATTCAGAAACGTTTCTCATACATTTACCAATAATCATGAGGTTTCCGTACAACTTTTCTCAAATTCTCAACATCCGAACGAGTTTAGGGATTTTCACTGGATTATTTTTTCCGTGTATAAAACGATGATTATCTAATATACGGAGATAGGCTTAGGAGACATCTACATTAAATTATTTTGAAACATATCCATTCACCTTAAAATGAAATTTACCTGCTAAACTATCTGCACTCTATTTTTCTGAGGTAGTAACTCTTTTCTGTAATCGTTGAATTTTTTGTAAAATTTATTCAAGCATTTCGTTTTTTCGTTCTTCGGAATGGTTTCGCTTACACTGTCCGACACTGATTTTGCCGTTGACAAGCGAAGTATAATTTCCGACGTATTTTTTCATGCTGAAAACGATGGCGCTAGCAGAATTTAGCTATCACGTTTAGCACATACACTTTGGAAAAAAACGCGGTGAAATGTGTGAAAATAAGTTTTGCCAGCCATATTTCGGTTTATTTTGTAGCAATGGGGAATTTATTTTTGACAAGCGATGTAACATGTCTGAAGTATTTTTTCGTGCTGAAAACGGTGGCGCTAGCAGAATTTTGCTATGATGTCACACTTCGGAGAAAAAAGTGGTTCAATTTAACCTCATTTTTTAACCACATTTAACCTCCTTTTTCTCCAAGGTCTGACATGCTGGCAAAATTCTGTTGGCGTCATCGTTTTCAGCAGGATAAAATAAGTCGGAAATGATACTTCGCCTATAAAAAATAAATTCCCCATTGATACAAAGTAAATCGAAATACGGTCAAACACGCTATTTTTGACACATTTAACCTCATTTTTTTCCAAACGTGAAGAGATAGCAAATTTCTGGTAGCACCATCGTTTTCAGAACGTAAGAGTACTTTGCTTGTCAAAGTTAAATTTCCTTTTGTTACAAAATAAACCGAAATATGGCGAGAAGATGTACGTGAAGAAAAATTCAAACGAGAAAAAAGAAACCAGGCCCTTTGGTAATTAGAATATGGCCTTAGCATATTTTTTTATAGTATTTTATTAGTACATTATGTGCCAAGGCCGCAATTAACGATCTTCGTCAATTGTGAAGTTTGTCGTCCAAGCGAAGTGAGGGTAACAATCACATTCGTCGGAGATCGATATTTCACCCGCGACCAATAATGTATTTTTTATCAGATTGTCGTAGGACTCGAAGGTTTCGCTATAGACCGAGAAATCGAGTTTTACGGCCGGTAAAAAAGGAGAGGTTTTAACTTGTCTGAAAAACACTTATTCTGGCGTTCTTGTCGTTATTGCTAGAAATCTATATATCGTCTGTTTTACAGATATGGGTAGCTGCGGGTTGTTGACGCATTATATATGTCTCATGTTTCGTATGTTACCTATAGAAAAGTGATGCGGATGTTTGAAATAGCGAAATTATAATTTTATGATGTTTTAGTGGTGAAAACGTTGGGCTCATATAAAATACTTTGTATTGCGACGCCACTGAGAACCACTGGAAATCATTCATTTGAATGTTTGAAACTTTCGGTACATATACAAGGAAAAGGCATATTTCCTCAGCATTCTACAAATCTTGATTTGTTCCTCAATATCTAAAGTAATGTTAAGCCCTTTTCTAAAAGATTTCGAGTGAATAACATTGCCGAAAATTGGATAAAATCGAATTTCAAGTTTCAGAGGGACGGTAGGGGACAATACTACTTTTTCCAAACATTCTCTGCAGTTTTAATTTGGTTCTTAGTACATAGAGTAATTTTTTATCCTTTTCGGAGAGTAATCGAGGAGAAATAACATTGCTACATGTCGAAAAAAAGACGAATTTCTGACTTCAGAGGGCAGAAGAGGGAGCCGATACTTCGTCCGAGAATTTTCAATCGTGTTATTGTTTCTTATATCTAAATACATTTTCTGGATGTTTTAAAAAATCATGTCTACGGTGACGTGCCTTTTAATACTTAATATGTTGTTATTATAGAAACCGATATACTATGTTCTGCATTTGCAAGGAGTGAGCGTCGCTCCAAATTGTGTTGACAATAATTTCCTTTTTAGGATATTAAATATGTCAATAATGGAACGCCCTTAAATCTAAAAATAAATCATTTTTCATGTATGCGATGAAATATAGAGGGTTCCACGGCACCCATTTTTACGCGTACGCTCTAGTACGCTAAAAAATCATTCATATTAATGTTCGGAACTTCAGGCGCCTAACAATATCAGATCAATATAGTGTTTCTACACGAATATAATGAAACATTCTTAATGGTGATCGTCAGTAGTAATCAGTTGTATGGGGACAGGCTGGTTCGGGGTTAGGCTGTTCGTCGATATCTTAAAAATACGCGCTTAATTTATTTTTAACGTGAAGATTTGAAACTATATTTAAGTACACCGATCTGTACAGTGAAAAATTCAGCATATTTGCCATTAACATACGGCAAGTTAAAGACCGGTAAGTTTCTCATAAATATATAATCGTGGCTATAAACATTCTTAATATGTCAATACATTACGTAATTTTATCACAAGTTTGATGGATTAATGCGTAAAAGATAATATATATTGCGTGTATCATTAGCTCTTTGTGATAATCCGCCATATATTATCTATTAATGTATGGAATTTCCGAGGAAATACAGGTTGCGCTCGCAGCACAATGGTCTTTGTATTGATATATACACTGCTAGAAATTCCTGACGTACATTTACGAAACAGGCAACTGAAGTTTTACGTAGTTACCGTTATAGCGGGTATAAATTAAGGTATTCCCGATTTTAAACTTCGCGCGCTCCACGGCGGCGCTGCACGGTATATATATTCAGCGGAATGTGAGAGCGAGAAAGATCGATAGGCGCATGTCGATCAATCGATAGCAGCGTGCGATTGGTCGAGACTGGTGGGCGGTCGGCCAGTGTGAATTTGTAAACATTGCGAGAAAATAAACACCCTATTTGAAATGTACCGTAGAAGTCGCGAAGCTATAAAAGACCCGGATCAGGGCACGCGTTCTCTTTCCCTGTTTTCTATCGGAGCCGACTCCAGGTCATCGACATCGGCTATAGGAAACTGTGATTCCGCACGTGGGCATCCGAGAGCTGAGGGTACCGGTTAGCGCCGAAGTTTATATACGACGTCGCAAATTTTAGCATGGTAGCATTTTGAACTTCGGCAGGGAACTGACCACGTTTTCAGGAACGTCGGTTGCTAGGAATATCCGGTGCTCATCATCGTGTCACTCCAGGATTGGAGTGGTTGAGTATCTTCTCAGTCAACGTGTAGAAGTGTCCATCAATCTTAACTGACACCGACGTGGTGAACACTTGTCGCTCGGTGGTATTCCCGAGGTGTGTACGACGGATTCCAAAGTCGTGGGTGGCGTCATCAAGAGAACTTCATCTTCGACGTCCATATCTTTGCCATTGTTAAACAAAGTACACGGCTACGTTCTTCTATACCACAAATCGGGCAGCCTACGAAGTGGAATATAGTGACATCCAGGACACACATCAGGTATTCCAAGTGCTAGTGCGCGTGCGAGCCCAAGAACAAAAAAGGGACATAACTTTTTATGGACAGAAAGTTGTCGCTACCAACCCTTGTATCGTGAATTGGAGTGATGTTTCCTGAGACCGGATCTTCATATTTTGTATTATTAATGTTGATCAACCACATGCGTTATTGCGGGGTGAAGTCGTTTCAACGTCTTGCCTCGGGCTCTCGCGACGCAATGACACTCGCAGTACACAAAATGCCCGTTTGCCTTCTTGTATCGAAAATATCTATTTCTTGGAACAGCTGGATCCCTGAATTCGTTAGCTGAAGCTGCTTGAAGAGTATCAGACCAAAATTGATTAAATTTTTCGATACTACGGAATGAACGTAGATTTTGCCAAACTGGTAATAGTAGACAAATTTGCGTTCTTTTCTTGGCATTTAATTGAGAGTGAATTTTTATATCCTAGGATTATATTCATGATATTAAGTGAAAACAAAAAAGAAACATCTTTCATGCATTCTAAAAGAGTGTGCGCTTCATAGCCGTTGGCGGCGTCGTTTTCTTCAATAAATTCCAAAGTTTCTACGAGATTCGTAAAATTGGATAAGACAGATCGAATGGATTCAAGACGGCAATTCCATCGAGTGTCGCTTAGCGATTTCAGTGATTTTTTTGTGCGACATAACGAAACTCAAATAAACTTATAAGAATGTGCAAGTAGTTGAGAGAATAAAGTATTCGCAACGTCAATGGATGGCTTGCGGTGATTTCAAAATTTTAATTGTTATCCTAGGCCAAACAAACAGATTCCTTACTTTTTATCTTTGTGGGATAGCAAGGACAGGACAAATCATTACTTTCAGAATGAGTGGCCTAAGAGAACCGTTGACTGATCCAGACCATTGACTGAACCTTCGAATATGACTTTACAACTACGTTTAGTTATTTGTTATATCGAAAAGAAATGTTATCATAAATTCTTATAATTAAAATTTTCAAACTCTTCGTCATAACAAATAATTGAACATACTTATAAAATTGTACCATATATTGTTCAACCTTATTCAATTCAACATTAATTTATAATTTAGAAACGATTTAATTTACTTTAATGAATTTAATGAATCTCTCGAAAAGACATTTGAAATGAGTCTCCACTCGGCCCATGTTGCAATTTAAGATATCCATTCCTCTTCGTGACTCACGCCCCGTCTGCAGTCTGCATTGAGGAAACGGATTGTTTAATATAAAGAAAGCTTCTTAATAGTTAAGAAATCGTATATTTAAATACGGCGAATCGAATAATTTTTTAAGTATGAAATAATTATTCATTTCATATAAAGCTAACATTTCTTTAGTGCAAAAATGCATTTTCTATCTTAAGAAATATCTATTAAATGCAACCAAACATTTCTTAATAGTTAAGAAACCATTTGTATATTATAAGTCTGTAGCTATAAAGTAATGATTTCTTAATAGTTACAGAATATAATGGTGGGAGTCGCAATGCAGCGTAACATAACCTCAAATGACAACACGGATGTTTTGTTTGGGTTTTTAAGAACGATTGAGTGCCATTGTAGTTCGGTGGTTGTTATTATGAAAATAAATAAATTAAAGATATTATTTATACGTTGTCTTAAATATGCGCGTTTTATAAACAAATACATCGTATAAGAGATATGTTCCATGTCTTATTTGTGAATTTGGGCGGCTGCCGAGTTCAACGCATACATTTCTTAACTATTAACAAATGGTCAATTCTGATGTAAGAAATAAAATGCTAATATTAAATGAATCGCCTTTAATATTACAATACCATTTTTACATTAAAAAAACGATTTCAACTTTTCAATTGAATGATATTTCTTTACAACAAACAATCCTTTTTCTCAGTATGGTGGAGGCTTGGAATCCATCAGAGAAGATAGCTTTTTTGAAAAATCGTTTCAGCGATTTTTGAAATTTTTTTTCTTTCTAAAGTTACAAGACCGATTCCAAATATTTGGGACGCGCGCATGCGAGTTTGTATGTGTGTGTGTGTGTGTGTGTGTGTGTGTGTGTGTGTGTGTGTGTGTGTGTGTGTGCGTGCGTGCGTGCGTGCGTGCGTGCGTGCGTGCGTGCGTGCGTGTGTGTGTGTGTGTGTGTGACACAAGAACAGGAAACATAACAAACTTTTTTTCCCAGCCTCATGCACTTCTTTATTAGTCTCCTCCCAAAAGGTCTTCGATAAGTTCTTACTAACACCTAGGAGACGCATTACAAATACAATTATGCGATTTAGGAAGAAATTATAGTATTACCACACCTATAACTCTTAATAATGTTAAAACCGGGACCTAAAGGAGCACTTTCTTGAAAACTTCGTTGAGCTTTGCACTTTGAACAAATTAAAAATTGAGAGAGTGTAAAAGTTCAGTGAAAAAGACGTTTATTCGATACGATATTGATCTATTACAGCTTCGTTTAAAGGGGAAGAAATGTTTCGGTCGCCGCCGCTTGTATTTTGCTGAGACGCTTCTTCCTAATTTTGCTCAAATTGATTCCCATGAAATTTCCATTTTCAAACCAAGTGTCGGTTTTATATCATTTAAACATACAAACAGTTCCGAATCCGTCAAATATCGCTGCTATAGTAGTGCAGATATCAAATTTGTTTTCAATTAAACTGCTATAACTTTTTTAAGTCATTCAATAAAGTATGATTTTACGGACTGATCTCTGCACTTTACGGACTAAAAACAGTCGATAAAGTGCCTACTTTTGCGAACAGTGTATAAAAAAATAGTGTTCGCTCCTCGGCCGTAAAATTTTACGACCTCGGTTTGGAGATTGTGCGATCCTCGGACCGGCTTCGCCAGTCCTCGGATGCACAATCTCCACTCGGTCCTTAAGATTGAACTTTACGGCCTAGGACCGAAAAGTACTATTACAGCTTCACTACTACCTAAATAATACAGAATCACTCAGTATTGATGCGTGCCGATAAATAAGAAAGAGTTAGAATGTACTAAACTATGAAAAATGATTTTTTCGAAAATATAACCTTTATGGCTATTTGTGCTATAATTTTTTTAAGTTTTACTTTATCTAAAATACCGAAGGCTGGCCTTATTCTACACGTAAAACTCTACAAAGTGGCGCTCAGCATTTGAGCGTGCCCCTTCAGGAAAAGTTTTTATAACACTTTGAATTTTGAAATTTAAAGCGCCACTCGTTTAAAAAAAATGATCTTTCGATTTGAAACGCTTTACTATGTACTTAAAATGTTTCGCTAACCATTGCTCCTGCTAATTTACATCTGAAACATTATGTAATCAATTTCCTCCACGCTGATATTCATATTTAAGGTTTTAAACAATGATGTTGACTTATATTATAATACATAAGTGATATATATTAATCACCTTCATGCGATTTAATCTCACCCATTACACGAAATATTGCATATTAATCCTTTGAAACATACAGTTTTCTTTACGCTGAAAATAGCTGAAATTTGTTATTCGGGAGTTTTCGGAGTCGTTGATTACGAATCTGACCTCAGATTTTCAAAATTCAAAATCGCGGATCCAAAATAGCTAACCAAAAAGTAAAAAGAAGTCAGATTCACCCTAGATTTCAGTCAGCGACATTGGATCCGCCATTTTGAATTTTGAAAAGATGAGGTCAGATTCGTAATCAGTGATCCCGAAGACCCCCAAGTACCCAATTTCACCTCGATCAAGTAAATTTGTGCAATTCCGTCGGCCCCATTGGATCCGCCATTTTGAATTTTGAAAATCTTTGGTTAGATTCGTAATCAAATCTAGTACCCAGAGTACTCAGAGTACCCAGTCTCGTCATATTTGAGTGACGTTTTCTTCTCCACATATATTTTCCGTAAAAAATCCACCATTTTTACACTTTGTTGAATTTTTTTTAAACAATATAATTAATTTTTAAACGTGATAATTAATTAAAAATATTGATTAGCAAAATGAATTAGTAATTACCTTAAATATGTAAGTAATGAATTACAAAAAGTTATATTTGTCTGTCGCCGTTCTCTTTTTCCCCCACCTTGCGCGCTGGGGCCTCAGAAAGGGCCTGTTGTGACGTCACGAACGAAATGCGACTGAGGCGAGTGGGAGAAGCATCGCTCCCCTTCTTTTGACAAATCTAAGGAGACGGGAGGGGAAGGCGAGGAACCGAGCGGGCAAATATACCGGGACTCTACTGTATATAGCGGTTACCTACCCTGTCTGTTTTATCCTTCCTATGGAGATTTTCTACCGTTTAACTGCGGATAACAACGGCGAGAGGACGCGTTTATCGGCGCACGTATCATAAAATCAGTTTCCCATAAGCAAGCTATATAAGCATACTTACCTGCGGAAATATCCCCGAGTTTCCATCATTACCAGAGGGATGGCGCGACGGGTAATGTAACTAAGCATTTACGAATCTGTATATCCGCCTGCGCCATGGTGAATATTTTTAGTCGGACAGTTGGCGTGTGAGACAAGTGTCGTCGGACAAGTTGTCCCTACCTAGGTTTAGAGAGTGCAGAGCTCGGGTATAAGGTAAAGGCTCTGCCATAAAACCACTATCGAAGAAGACAATGTTACCGTAAAGGCCTTTCCCTTATCGCCGCAAACCTCCACCGTATGATTTCGCCGCTATCTTAGAGAGATCTAATTATAATTAACACCAAGTGAAAACGCCATTTGTACATTACGCCGTAAACGTAAGATGTAAAGTTTGAGTGGTTACCGAGACTAATGACCCCCCTCAGACGCTAAAAACACTAGTCACAATTTTTTTAACACGCCCAAATAGGGACTTTTAACATTCTGTTATTAAACACAGTGGAGAAAGGCTCTCAGAAGCACTCGCAAGTCGGACGCGCTTCTTATACTGTATGTACCATCGCCGTTTACTTCTACCGGTGCAAGTTCCTATAGAAAATATTCGACAAATAAGTTGTAATTCAAATTTTGACCCAATTTAATTTTGAGAGGCTTTTAAAAAGTTGCTACAATATCTCAATTGTAGTAAGAATATGGAGATTGAAATATTTGTTACGAAAAATGTTTCTGTAAATCACAAAAAGTATGTATTCATTTGCCATTTTTTGGGGTGCTTACAAATGTCACCATAATTTCCGATTCCAAAACTGAAATGTTATACTTATTTCATTAAATTCTGTATTATTTTAAACCCACAAAACGGTTTTAACACACTTGTATTTATGTTATAACACTTCATTTAAAAACTTTGGAAGATTGTGTTAATTAAAAATGGCAGCAATTTCATCTGCATCATATATATTCAATATATAATCAGATTTCCTATACGATGAACAAAAATCCGCGTTGTGGAAGTAAAGATTATGTATTACAGGTGTTAACATTAAAATCCTGCATGAGAAATTCGTAAACAATCGATGTATACAAGTTTTGGCTTCTTGTATAGTCTACGATAATTAGTACATGTCAGATAAATCGTCATTTATTTCAGTTAGTAATTTTAATGTGTTATTTGGAAATTGCAACATACATTGATAGGCCTCCTGTCAGTATATCAGGGGGTACATGGGACAAAATTTGGGAATTGTGTAACTCTAAATCTGGAGTTTATAGAACTCTCCGATTTCGTATGAATTCAGAGGCACCAAGAACTGTACTGGAGCTCATTAGCCACCAGTTTGGAGTTTATGTGCCTCAGATGCATTGTAGAAGGAATGACTCGCTTAACCGCGAGGTATATGATTCTCGAGGCGGAGTTAGACGTCCTCTGGGGCATATTTATATCGCAGAGAGTTAAGCTTGCTCAATGACTACAGAGTGAGTTGGTTACATTTCCCAAATTTTTTCCCGTGCAGGCTCTCTGCATCATCTCATCATCTCACTTAAATATAAATTGCATTATTCTATCGTTTATGTAAAGTACTTTATTTATCATAGATATCGAAAAATAGTCACAATTAAGTAAACTGAATCAATTTCACAAAATTTGAAGTTTCTCACTTTCAAATATTTAATTCTTACCCTTGATAACAAAAAGACATAACGAGATATTCCTACGTGTATCTCATATACTTTAAGTGACATTCAGGGCCGATTTCACCAACTCTGGTTAAAAGTTAATCAGCGATTAACGTCACTTTAACCGCTCGTGATTAGTCGGTTATGGATTTAATCATCGATTAAGTTTTAATCGGATTTGGTGAAATCGGCTCTAAATTTCATAATTTTTTTCTGAATGACAAAATTAATTTGTCAAAAACAAAATAAGGCAGCTTATTCTTAATATTAAATATAATTGACCTTTATCTGAGGTAAAAGTTATAATTTATAAATAATTAATAAATTTATTGAATTTATTTATGACTGGTTACCCTGGCGAAAAAATCAGATTGAAAAGGAATGACTTTCATTCCGTCTTAGTCCGTTTCATGCCGTAATCCGTCCCCTATCCAATCCTGGCCATTCCTGTCGGAATGACTCAGGATTCGTTAGGATTGAACTCACGGAATGAAACGGATTGCAAATCGAGTGAGAATAACCGAAGACTCGTTCGGATTGAAATGGAGGAATGAAACGGATTGCAAATATGATTCGGAATGACTCAGGATTCGTTTGGATCGAAATCGAGGAATGGAACGGTTTACATTTGTGTCTCGGAATGACTGAGGATGAAAACAGATAGAATTTTCCGGTATGGCATGGCTTGGAACGGAATGACAAAGTGAGCCGCATTAAATTCGGATTAAACAGGGGACAGATTCCGGATAGTCTCGGATAGCACCGGTTTCGGTCGGATTAAATACCTATCCGGAACTTTTGCCAGGGTACCCAACAAAACGAGATATTCCCAGTAAACGAAAACGAATAGAAAGTTAAAAATACGAATTGAAATGAATTCAAGTGAATTAAAATGAATTAAAAAGTGGATTCAATTAATCATTTTCATGCATTTTAATTCATTTTAATTCACTTGAATTAATTTCAATTTGTATTCTTAACTTTCTATTCATTTTCTGGGTTCTTAATCTCTTAATAAAAACTGCTAAAGGATGAAAATAGTATTGGAGTACACATATTAAATTTGAAGAATTTAAAATTACCCGAAATTTACTTGAATCATATTAAATCCTTTTCTGTAAATAATAAAGTACATATTTTCCACTGAATTATATTTCGTAAGTTTTACTGTACATGTTTTACTGTACGGAGAGAAATTTCTAGCGATTGTAGTACGGAACTTTCATCGACGCATCCCATTCCGTGAAATCTGGTAGTCTTGAGGAAATATAGTATGCTTCCATGGTAAAATACCTTGTCAATCTCTGTGGCCACTGCAAAAGAATATGGAAACTAACAAATCTCATAAGTGAGAGCCTGAGTCTTTTCGGGCACAAGTGACCCGTGGTATAAACATTAGAAATTTCTCTCTTTGAGTACTTTCTGATTTGATGTACACGCAAAGAAATTTGAAGTCAATGCGACAGCATTTTGGGAAGTAGTAGTTACTGCACAGATTCTGACGAATTTGAAATGACGATTAAAATTCGAATTCGTTAAAAAGAAAATTTTTATAAACAGATTCAATTTGAGTGCACCTTTGAGAATATTTATTCATAATTTCTAGACGATATAGTTATTAATAATTATTTATAATGATCTATAAACGTTGTTGAAACGGAAAAACTTGGTACTTTTTTCATTCTAAAGCTTCAGTATCGAAAACAGTGCAAGATACACTAAAAATGCACTGAACCTTTTTTATAGAGCACAAAATTTCCTAAAAAAAAAGTCAGCGAGAGCCCTAGTCTAAAGTTAATAGATTATCTATGAATAACGCTTGAATTTTGTCTTACAAGTTAATTATGAATATTTTAGAATTTTTGTAAAATATGAGGCATATTCCATCGTTGCTTGTGGCTAAGCTATTAACTTTAGCTTAGGGCCCTCGCTAACTTTTTTTTAGGAAATTTTGTGTTCTACAAAAAAGTTTCAGAGCATTTTTAGTGTATCTTGCACTATTTTCGATACGGAAGCTTTAGAATGAAAAAAGTACCAAGTTTTTCCGTTTCAACAATGTTTATAGATCATTAAAATTAATTATTAATAACTACATAGTCGGAAAATTATGAATAACTATTCTAAAAGGTGTAATAAAATTGTATCTGTTCATACAAATTTTCTTTTTAACGATTTCGAATTTTAATCGCCATTTGAAATTCGTCAGAAATTGTGCGGTAGCTGTTACTTCCCTGAGCAGTGGCATTTACTTCAAATTTATTTCTTAAATAGACTGTTAGGAGCTAACGTCAATATCACATGTAGAGAATTATCATATGTTTATACAATGATATCATCTGCAACAAAAAAGATGCTGGGCTCTTCCGTAAGAGATTATGTTGCTTCGTATTATTTCTCCAATACATTTTTAGTGATTATAGCATAGATTCAGTTTATAACCTCTTTTTTTCTAATTCCTGAGATCTTGGCTTTGTTACCAAGATACCCACTGTACTTTCCAGTGATCACTTGGAAAAAGATAGTGTATGACAAATGAATACTACGAAATCTATCGGGTTCAGTTGTGAACATCGTTCGGTTGTGAACACCCCTGCATACATTTTGATTGAAAGGAAATGAATCAAATTACGAATATGAAAGCAAAAAATTGCTTGTGCTTTTTGCTGCGAACAAATTGATTTCCTGACATGTATGCGTCGCCACAAATCTATTGTTCAGTATTCCTAAAAGCCATACAAATAAAATTTAATCAAAGGAAAAGCATAGTTGCATAGTAAATTTATTATATTTAGTGATTTAATAGCGACGGCCACCACAATGTGCAGAAGAAACATTTTTTTCGTGAGTTTTTAATGTACATAGCTACAATATTCGGTTGTGGACACCCAACTTGACTTGGTCCCAGTAAACGAAAACGAATAGAAAGTTAAAAATACGAATTGAAATGAATTCAAGTGAATTAAAATAAACAGTGAATTAAAATGAATTAAAAAGTGGATTCAATTAATCATTTTCATAGGTTTTAATTCATTTTAATTCACTTGAATTCATTTCAATTCGTATTTTTAACCTTCTTTTCGTTTTTGTTTACTGGGTTGGGAACACCCATTTTTTTTAACAAATTATAAAATATTGTCGTATGTATTGTATAATTTATAAACGATCCTTTGTTTTTGACCGCCTCAAATTCCATCAAATGCATTGACTGCGATCGGCCAGTGCATTAAAAGTGTGCTCAAATGTATAGGAGTTAGTGGCAATATAAACATTGTGAAGAGGATGAAGAACAATAGGTATCAATAGTGCCATCTTCTGTGGTTGTTCTGTCGTTAAAGGTTTTTGAAATTAATAAATTCTCACTTCTACATATATCTGGGGCGGTCTTACTTCAGTTTTCCAATTTTTAGTAGAATTTTGTTCCCAGCAATCAGAAATGCATTGAAATGTATTGAAAATTTTGAATGCATTACAATACATTTGAATGCGCTATTTGATCTTAAAAGTATTGAAAAGGATTGAAATGTTTAAAAAATTGTAATGCATGGCAATATATTTAAATCCAAAAATAATCTCAGTTCATACATTTAATGAAAAAAAAAAATTTGCATCGAAACTTGCAACAACTTCGAGCCGTAATCACTCGATTAAGTTTATTTAAGTGTACAACACTTTTTGGACTCTTGTGTATTGAACGCTTAAATAAAGTGTACCATTTCCGACAGAGCACTGCTAAATGTAATTGGAAATTGGTTTAAAATAAACATTCCAAATTTTGAATGAAAAGTCATTTGTATTGATTTATTTTAAATTCATTTGGATTAAAGCAGGCATTATTTTGCTCAGTCATGAATTAAAATGGATTCATTAATTCCGGTAATTAACTGTTATTATTTATGGTATTATATTTATGGCTGCTGTTATTGTATTAAAAAATGATAATTTCAATCTTCATTTGTATTCAGATGGATTCACAACTTTTGCCTTTTTCAAGTATTTTTAGCAGTTTCGGCAACAATATTATTTATGTATTCATTTGGATTCATTTGAATTCATATTTTTGTATTAAAATAATAGTGAAGTATTTTTGGATTCGAATGTATTCGAAAATTTCAAATAGCGTATTCAAAAGTGAAAAATTAATCCAAGTCAATACATTTCAATACAATTTCGATTGCTGCGTTTGCCAAAAATGACGACTACTAAATGTTTCACCAACATTTTCTTGTCGACAGAATCAATTTACTTTCTTTAATAGTAGTTAACTAAGATCTCTAGCTATCCATACATATGCAATTGTCTGCATAATATTTAGCTGAGCAAAATTTATGAGCCAAAAATGAAAGGGTGTCCATAACCGAACCTCTTCCCCTACTAAATTTCACAAAGGTTATTCCTGTTTTGGCAAGTGTATGTGTGGGTTAGATTAATAAACATTAAAAAATCGAAATTAATTTTACAATCGCCCTGTAATATACCTTGGAAAACGTAATAAATTTTACAATTTTTTGTAAATTTACTACATTCAGCACAGAAATTGTCCAACATCGATTACTAAGATACATATTTCATAAGTTGGGTTCACCTACGAGTTATATCGATCACGATTATTCTTTGGTGGCTTTACAATTTGGTTTACCTTCAATATCCTCCAAACATCATGTTATTGATATTTTATTTGTTCTCAGTCATCCCGGGATTGATCAGATCAGAACAAATATCCTTACTTTTTTCAAATCGGGTTCAAACGTATGCTTTACGCCTACACCATACCATAATTGAATTAAGTTGCGTTACGGTTTCAACACCAGCATCGCCCGGTTAAGGAGTGAATGGAACCGCATTTCTTCTAATATTAAGAATATTAATAATTTTTTAGATTTTAAATCTAGGATTCGGAGTTTATTATATATTTACTTCTAGTTACATTTGTTTTTCTGTTACTAATTAGATGTTTCTTTTCATATATATCTATTTGATGTTTCCTTTTTGTTAATGCGCTGTTATATTATTTCATTTTGTGTAAAGGTCCATTTCGACTGTATTGTTAAATACATAAATAAATAAACATGTAAAATTATCGCATGTAGTTCACTACATTTTCCCGAAAACGGTAATTTTATCATTGGGGAGGAAAAATACATGATTTTATAAAAGTACACATTGCAACTATAAACAAATCTCCAGTAGTAATTTAACATGACGAGTTGTACAATTCCCTCTTTATCAAAGATTCCAAAATCCTTACGTTTAACTTGGTAAATTTCATGAGGATTTTTTACAGTGAAGGTAGGGAGGACCTGGGGAATTGTACGTACTCCTGCTTGAAAGTACTTTTAGACTTTCCGAATTCTTGAAAATAACAAATTGGGCATTTCATGACCAATTGTATGTTTCAACTTTTCTAACTAAAAAAACGTATTACTAGTGTCTTTCCTTACCGATAGGGAGCAGATCGTGAGGATTAAGGATTACAACTCGGACAAATATTTGACCAAGTCCGGTGTACCTCAAGGGTCACACCTTGGCCCTACCCTATTTATTCTTTTCATACATAGCATTGCTCATACGATCTCTCACTGTAATCTCCTCATATATGCGGACGACGTGAAAATATTTACTGCGATTCGGAGTCTCAATGATGCAATTAATCTGCAGGCGGACTTGGATGCACTAGTCACCTGGTCTACGAACAATCGATTATATTTAAATCCAGTTAAATGTAAATGTATCTCATTTCGCAGAGCAGGTACATCCACGGTATTCTCTTACTCTATTAACAATAACACCCTCGAAACTGTCTCCAGTATCAGAGATCTAGGTGTGATTTTTTATAGTTCCCTCAAATTTGATATACATCAACAAGTCTCAATTTCGAAAGCTTATAAAATGCTCGGCTTTATTATTAGAACAACGAAAAACTTTAACAACATTTCGACTATTATATATCTTTATTGGACCCTAGCTTTGCCGCACTTAACTTACTGTGCTACTATTTGGACCCCTTACTCAGTAAAGAATATCTCTGATCTGGATTCAGTTCAGCACAGATTTATCTGCTATGTGGCACGTAAGTCTGGTGCACCTATGCATTTTTTTTACCACAATTATACAAATTTAGCTACGATTCACGATCTTCGTACAATTAAATCTTTGCATAACTATTATGACACGGTTCTTATTTTCAAAATCGTAAATGGACAGATCCCTAGACTCGGAGTAACGAGTTTGTTCAGAGAGAGAACGGTACCCCATAATCTGCGCCGAGTCAGAAATATACACGATAGTAGTCAAACTAATTACGGTTTCTTCTCATCAACCGCTAGGCTAGAAAGCAAATGGAACGTGTTACCCCCGTCTATAAGACAAGAGCGATTCATTTCATTTAAGACTAGGGTTAAGCTTCATACCAAAGTGTTTGCTTAGATTTATATTAAGATTTATATTTTTATTTATACTTTATTAATGTTGTTACCTCTTCGCCAAAATTAAGATTTATTCGTTATATTCGATCATTGTTTTTTATATTGCGTTGGCATTGGCTTTGTATTATATTTGTTATTATTTTTGTATAAAAGCGCTTCAAAGTGCCGTTGATCCAAAATAAATAAAAATAAAAAATAAAATTACTTACAGTAAAGAATTACATTACACATATAAAAATAAAGTATTTATTCCTTAGTGAAAGACGGTGAACCGAGTCAAATAATAAAATTCATTTTCTCAAAGAGAAAAAAGTCCCGACGATTCGACCAGTGGTCATTATCAAGGGAAAATAAAATATAAGTATAAAAAATTAAGTGACTAAGCCTCTAATCAAGTCGATAGTTATCCGATCTAGCATAAACGCTGCTTTATATACATTGTGATCTGAGGAAAGTTAATAAGTAAGACAATGAAAACAATACAGAAATAGAATGTCAATACATAATACTAATTAAACCGTTTAACTAAAGTTAAATATTTGTCACACAAATTTGTATAGTCCTCTTTTCTATTGAGACTATTATCTTGTAAGGTAAGGATAAGGAGATGTGTAACATTTCCGAGGGATTAATTTATCTTTTCTATCAACAATCTTTATATTGTCCCAATCCATATTATGTCCAAATTTCTGTACATTTTTATCTTTGAGAAAATGTATTTTATTTGACTCGGTTCACCGTCTTTTATTTATTCTAATGATTTATATTTCACAGGGTTTACATATAAATAGCAGAGTAAGAAAAAAGAAATTACAATTCCAGTTTTTATGATGATATTTGATGTAAACTTATTAAAATACTTGAATTAAATAAGTTAAAAAACAGGCTTATGACCTACCACGATATTATTTCCTTCCGCTTCAATAAAAGAGAAAGAAAAAAAGTTCTTTTCCAATACGATAGTGAAAAATTCGTCGATACATTGCCGATTCACTTGTCAATCATTCACCTCCTGAAGAGGGATCAGTAAATCCGAAACGTTGAGGTCAATCATAGAATCTTGGTCCTTAGCTTCTTGAAGTTTTCGCGCTTGTCGAGGAAGAGATTTTTCGTTTCTTCTTTTTTCCTTTTTCACTCTCGTATTGGAAAAGAATTTTTTTTCTTTCTCTCTCTATTTAATTAATGTTTGGCAATAGAAAAAATAATTTAATTTTTCATAAAATACGTAAAGTTATAACTAAATTGAAACTCGGGTTTATTTAGAAGTACATGCAAGGGAAATTGCTCTAAATAATCAAGATTTTAGTGACTGCCGTTTCCAAAATATGATAATATTGAAATGGCTTTGATATAAAAGGGACAGACCAATTAAAGGACTGAGGTGCATTTGTCCGACTCTTAATCTCAGGTAAATTTTGGGGTACTTTGTTGTATCCGAGATTAGGAGTTGGAGAAATGCGCCGTTTAAATTAAGTACTTGTTGGTTTAGAATGTTTCACATGCGGCCTCCAACCACTAAATACCTGAATATTTATAGACATGTTGAGTGCATACAATTTTATTTTTTCATCAAAACTTTAAAAAGTAAGAAATATTGCGAATCCTGTGTAAAAAGACCTCATCCTAAATTTAACTTTGTATGGTGCAAAAAATATACAGTGGTGCAAAAACCATACAAAGTTAAATTTGGGACGAAGTCTTTTTGCATGGGATTCACAATATTACTTACTGTTTTGAGTTTTGAAAATTGTAAACCTCAACATTTAGATAATGTTAATAATCATGTATTTAGCTACTTTTTTTCTTAGTAAATACTTTGTATGGTACTCTGTATGTTTTCTGAATCGGGTTCTATAGTATTTTTTCGGCAGGGATATCTATTAATAAACCTTATAAAGGACAGCAATATCCGTTTATAAATAAATAAATAAAGTCTAGATTTACTTTAAATCACTTTAAATTTACCACTTTAAATTAAGAATAATTTTATTTAGACGTATATTAAAAAGTCAAGACCCTGAACGGAGTCAAGTATAATGTTATTAATAGTACGGATGTAATGACTATTGGTACATCTAGCAGTTTTATAAAATCTAATATACATGTGTGTTTGCAAACACACACAGTTGTATATATATATATATATATATATATATATATATATATATATATATATATGTTCTATACGATTGTTCTTATAGTGGTAATTAAAAAAAATACCCTTTACAAGTATTTATTAAAGGGTGTAACAAGAATAAGAATGTGCATGTTAATTTTGCATATATCGTTAATTGTATTTGAGGAAAATATAATTGACCTCAGTATTTAAGCCTGTTTAAATGTGAAGAGTAACAGTAAGATGATATGCATACATAGTTGAACAATATGTGCGTATGCGTGTGCGTGTGAGCTTGCGTTTGTTGACACGTGCGTGGGGATATATTTGATTTTAATTTAGCCATTAAAAATGTATATAATATTATGTAAGCACAGGTATGGTAAGTAGACTAAATTATTTGCTTAAAATTTTAAGAGGACGAGACGTTAGCATATACATTAATTATCAGCAAACGATAATATTGCAATAGTACAATATCTTATTTTATTTGGATATTTACAGACTCCCTAACTGGCTTTTTTATACCATTTGAGGGCAAACCATGCAGAATTTTGATGACCTCGATATTGAGGGCCGGAATCCTCCTCAAATCTCAGAAGAAGAACGCGAAAAGGTAAAGTATAATTTAGTATTTTAGTTAATACTTATTTCTGAAATATATTAATATCAAAAAGTCGCACCTTTGATATAAAATTTGTATATTAGTGGCATTACCTCAAATATTCTTCACTTTGAACTAATCAATGTGAAACGAAGGTAATTTCAAACCGTAGTGATGTGATCTTTTTCTCTAAAAGAAATTAGTGTCGGTGTAGTGTAATCAAAGTAAACAAGTGATTGACAACCTAATACTTCGGTGATTATCTACAATATCTTGTGCAGAACTTGAGTTGCTATGAGACATTCGCCTCATAGTGCTTCGTGTATTTGTTACTATCGTAACAAATTATTTTTTGAAGAATTTTTTTCCCAGAATGTATTCAGAAACTAATAAATTTATTGTCGTTTTACATGGCTTTCGTACTCTTCAGTAAATAACACTTATTGTTTAACCGTCTTCTTTTGCAGGAAGAATATGAACGCAAGCGAACAATGAGAACTAGTGTAACGGCTGAGGATGGAACGCTCAGACCAGTTTATTCAGAAACGGAAGACAATGATATATGGTGCCACATTTGCAACATTGCTCTGTTCGGTGCGCATAAATTGGCTACACATAATACGTCTAGTCGACATAAAATGAAGTTAGAAGAGTGGCCTTATCCAGTGTTGCTTTGGTCTAAACGTGCCGATATCATGAAGAAAGCGAGTCAAGGAAAAGGCGACATGGGAAACGCTTTGGCACCGGGCGAGCCCGTGCCGCCAGGCATGGAGGATCAGATTACCAGAAGCACAACGATTCAGATGAGTCTCGATCGGCATCAAAGTTCTCCTCTTGTTGGTTTAGAATATCTTTTAGAGTTGGTAGATAATGATTCTTGTGAACCAAGTTACACATGCGTATTATGTGACAAACGTGGGGATCCGCGTACCGTCATGGCACATATTACGTGCTACAATCATCGCATTACATATCTTAATCGTCATTTTCCCACGATATCTCGTGCTATCATGGAATTACCACGTACAGCAAATTATAAACGTGGAGCCAACGAAATCTCTGTGTTAGTTGCAAAGAAAATTGAACAACATTTTGGAAGACTGCAGCCTCAGTTGGTGGACAAGAGTCAATTTGAAAAAAATAAAATGCAGTTCATCAAACGAATATACCAAGATTATCACTTTAGGTAGGTGCCATCCACGTTCGTTGATATTTTATAGTTTGATTATTGCGTATCGTTAATGTAAGTGCACGTGTATTTAATTGTATGGATTCCGATGATTCCACTTTGTAATTTAACAACACAAATGCTTTTCACACAGGGAAACACCAGAATTGACTTTTATGGAAGTTTATGATTTACGATGGGTGACAAATTTTGAGGAAAAACTGGCAGAAACTAATGAAACGGGGAAAAAAGGTTAGTGCGATAGTTTTTCAAATTCAAATCGTTTCATTATTATTAGAAATGAAAATTTAATAATTGATATTATTGTCTTTAAAGAACAAAACATTCGTGATAAAGAAGAAGTTGAAAAAAGCAAAAAAGATGATAAAAAAATTGAGAGGTTGGATAGGGCTGAAAGGTCTGAAAGATCTGAAAGATCCGAAAGATCCGAAAGATCAGAAAGGGCAGAGAGATCAGAAAGATCGGAGAAGTCTGAACGGTCGGACAGATCTGAGAGACCGGAAAGGCAAGCGGATAGATTTGATAGGCACAGTAGGCTCGATAGGCTCGACCGCTACGATAGATCCGAACGCAGCGAGAGATCTGAAAGATCCGATAGGATTGAACGATCTGAAAGATCCGAAAGGCTTGATAGATCACCACCTAAAAAAATTGATTACAAATCTGATTCCAAATCGTAAGTATCCAGGCTAACATTTTTAATTTGCTTCTTTTTCTTAATTTACACAATGTTTTAGCCCGGTCGAAATACAGGTTTAAGCGTTTTAAGTAACGATACATGCTTCACTTTTAGGAGTTTCAAGTTTCGAATCTTGCCCAAGGAAAAGATGATTGCCGCAAAGAAACAAGGGAAATCTGAAGACAAGCCGAGGGACAATTTCAAAGAAAATTTCAAAGACAATTTTAAAGAAGTTGCAAGTGCCCAGAACGAGGGTACAACAGATGCTCTAGATGATGTAAAGTCGTTGTCTTCCTTGTCCAGTATATCTAGCAGCCCGTCTCCAACTCGCTCAAGATCTCATTCTTTTTCACTGAACAGAAAACAGGCTTCCCCGGATAAGAATAGTAAATACTCGCAAAAGGTGCATTCAAGAGACGGTTCACATTCGCATTCCCCCAATCGAGATAAATGGGATAAGTACAAAGAGCAAATTAGACGAGCGGAGGAAACATTAGACAGGGCATTGAAATTTCACGAGAAGAACCCTGAGAAGCATCCGGCGTATCCCGAAGAGTGGAAGAAATTCTGGAATAGACGATACAAAGAACTGCAGTCGGAAGGTAAAGACCCAAGCAAACACGACTTCAAACCAGAGTGGATCGAGTTCTGGAATAAAAGAATGCGAGAGCTGCATAACGAACAGGTAGAGCAAAGAAAGGAGGAGATAAAGAAGAGACTCGAATTGGATGAAAAATCACTAGAAAAGTGGCCTTCGACGAAGAGAAAAGAGCGGACTCCTGAAGGAAGAAATGAAAAATCTCCGTTTGCAAAAGACAGATCTCCGATGTTCAGGAAGGAACGATCCCCAGGATTCAGGAAGGACAGGTCTCCTTCGCCCAAGCGGATGTCCAGACATCATTTGGAGAGCGACGATGACATTGAATATGTGGGAATGACTAAAACTATTAAACACGATTTGTACCATGATTCCCGATACGATTCGCGCGAAAGGGAAAGAGATAGAGATTATATACGAGAAAGTTACGTCTACCCACGAGGAAGAAGTAACTACAGAGGTTACTATCCGCGCGGACCCCCACGACCCAGGTACCACGTTACTCCGTATCCGGTTGTAGACGGAGGGAAATCACCGAGTCCAGTCAAGGAAGATTTGAAGGAAGACCTCGAAATTGTAGGACTACTGCGTCTGTTGACGGCGCTGGAAGGACAATTGGGCTCCCTAGGACCAAAGATCGTTGCATTGTTGTCGAAAGCATTAGCAGCGGAAAAAGCAAAGCCAAATTCTGCTGACGAATTACTGTTTGACGAAGAAGTCAGTGTTTTATTCGAAACTGTAAAAGAAAAATTGAAGGGGCAGTTGTTTGCGGGTATGATAGAGAAAATGGCGGTCGCAGCAACAAAAAGTGCAATTCAGAATATTGCCCAACTACTTCACAGAACCGCTGGAGCCAAAAGGAAACTGGAAGAGGAAGAAAAGAAACAGAAGGAAATGATGGAGAAAGCAGCTAGGTCTATTCACTTCATGTCGAGGTCGATGTATTCCAAAAATTTGGATATCGTTAATCCAATAAAGTCAGAGCCGGTTAGCGTACCAGGAGTAGGTACCGTAGATAAGGTGGCGATCGCTCAACAAATCGCAGCTGCTTTAATAGCTCAGGGCAGGACCAATGTTTCGCAGGAAGAGTTGGAGACGTTAATCAATGCGGTAGTTGGAATGGCAGAAGCGTCGAAAAACAGTGATAAACCGGTGACAACTGCCGACTTTGTCAAAGGTTTGACGGGGAGTTCAAATTCTAATAAAAGCGAACCTGTAAATAATGCCGTTACGACTAAGCCAAAATCACCAGAATTAGCAAAGCTGCAGGACCACGCAGCGAAAATGGAAAGTTTATCCGATTCTGATTTGAAAGCACTGTTACAAAACTTCAAGGATTTGAGTACAGACGAGCAGCACGGTCTTATCAATTTCTTAAAAAAACTCGAAGCAACGGACTCTGCACGCGTCGAGAAACTTCGAGGGTTTGTTAATCTCGGAACCTCTTCCAGCACTTCGACCGGATTGAAATCACCGTCGATCGAACAAGAAGAAATTCTTCATCGAACTAGGCGCAGCGACTCGCCCTTTTCTTCGCGCAAAGGCATTCAAAATCCGTCGGACGATGACTCGAAATGGAAACCAAAATTGGATATATTCGCAGACGAGGACGAGGCATCGAAACGAAAGAAACTGGACGAAAAGTCAAAAGTTAAGCTGGATTTGTCGGATGACGATGACGATTACACTTTCGAAGATATATATAAAGCGGCGGATAAAAACGTTAACGAAAGTGAAAAGTCCAAACAGAGATCGTTCTCGAGATCACGATCTAATTCACCGAGATCTTGGTCCCATGCTGGATCGCCACCGCTATTGAATAAAGTTGAATCGAGTAGCAAATCCAGCGACCCTAATGCCATTTTGAACGAAACGAAGAGATTAATAGCCAATATCATGGGCGATTTACCCAACAAATATGTCGTCAAGTCGCACATCGCAACACAGGAGAATTTACCTGCTTCTAATCTTCCGACGTTACCTGGTCTAGGGCTCGGCGGGGGCTTGACAAATAACTATAGGGGAAATTTCAACCAAAATACTTTGTCTCAAAGTAATCAACAAAACTTTCCACCCGTGACAAGTCAGTACCAAAATTACCAGCCACAATCGTTCGGTAACAGTTCCGGATTCAACAACGGATACAACAATTACAATCCCAGCTACAATCAAAATCAGTACAGCGGAATGTCTTCGGGTCAGTATACGTCTGGGCAGCAGAATTACGGATCGTCGTTTAGCGGATCGCAACAAATGACTGGACCGTCGCAAATGAGCGGAATGTTGCAACTGTCCGGGACCCCTCAAAACTCATATTCGCAACAGCAGCAGTATGGAAATTATCCGACGCAGCAGCAACGCTTCTACTAGTAATTTGGTTAATCGAGTTTGCATTTTATAGTATCGTGAATTTCAGGATATTTAAAGTAAATTAAAGTGTTGCATCCGAGTAGGTTCGACATAATTTTCTTACGTTTGGCCATCACCAGTATATGTAGTACTCGAAATATTAAATTCTTCTAGTATTCAAAACGTAGTTAGTCATTAATTTTATTACAGACTATCGAAATATAAAAGCAAGAGTTAAAAATATGACGTACAAGCTTTTTTTAAAATTTGTTTTCGGCATAAAAATTCGGCTATTTTTTAAAGGATGTATAGAATGGGCCAAATATCTTTCGAATGTAATCATGAGACTTTGAAATCTACTGGACGGTATTCGTAAATAGTTATGGCCAACTGTACCCGTTGGCGTGTAACCGTTATCTTCAGTGTAAATGTTAGAGGGAATTTGTTTTGTAAGTATGGAAAATGAAAGGACATACTTAAAATGGTATTTTGTAATTTAGTTTAGTATCGATTGCACTGGTTGATCAGTTGGAATAAAATTTTCTAATGCAATGCTTGATCTTTAATTTTAGGAAAGCAAGATTCGAGTGTTTACACCATCGATTGTTACATCTATGTTTATTTTAAATAAGGGTTACGCACTGTAATAAAAAGGAATACTAATAAATATCGTAATTTTCTTTTTTTTATTTTTTTAACGACGAGTCGAAAGAACGGAGGCTTTTTATTTCAGGTCGTTTTTTATTAACCCCTTTTCGTCCTGAAATGCCCTAAATTTTTACTTCTTTTCATCCGGTGCTTTCTCATGGAGAAAGTCGCTCAATCGTTTTGATATAACCACACCTATTGTATTTTTTCTCGAACTTTCTAAATCCGGTTTTAGATGGACCATATCTGCCGCCATTTTTTTACTATGGCGGTTTAAACATAAAAAAATCGTGAATTTTGAAAAAATTTGTTCAAATAATCGTATTTTTTAACAGAAAACCGTGTTCGAATCAAGCTGAATCTCTGTATCTGGTGGAGTAAATAGTTATACTAAAAGATAGGATGGTTATTAATTCACCATTCAAAATGGCGGTTCTCAGTGAACATTTTGTTGAAATATTTCTGGACGCTCTAACTGAACAATTATGAGCGTGTTTTAAAAAATGCTAAGAATAAAACATTCTTAGAATTCGCCGAGAAATATAGTGGATTTTTTTCAGATTTTTTAAATGAATTTTTAAAAAATTTTTTTTCGAAAAATTCTAAACAAAATTTAGTGCATTCTCTCATGAATTTTAAGAGTTTTTTATTCTATGCATTTTTTCCCAAAAGTTGATAGTTTTCGAGAAAGAAAAATCTTAAACTATAATATTTGAAATTCATTTCCTCGAAAAATTGCAAAGAACAAAAAACTCGTAAAATTTATCAGAGAATGCACGAAATTTTGTTCAGAATTTTTCGTAAATAAATTACAATTTTGAAAAAAATTTTGAAAAAAAATTTCTCAAAACTTCATTTAAAAAATCTGAAAATATTCCACTATATTTCTCAATGAATTCTAAGAACTTTTAATTCTCAACATTTTTTTTAAAAAGCTCGTAGCTTTTGAGTTAGATCGTACAGAAATTTTTCAACAAAATTTTGACTGAGAACCGCCATTTTGAATGGAGAATTAATAACCATCGTATCTTTTAGTGTAATTAATTACTCCACCTAATACAGAGACTTAGCTTGATGCGAACACGGTTTCCTGTTAAAAAATACCATTATTTGAAGAAATTTTTTCAAAATTCACAATTTTTTTATGTTTAAACCGCCATATTAAAAAAATGGCGGCAGATATGGTCAATCTGAAACCGGATTTAGAAAGTTGGAGAAAAAATACAATAGGTACGTTATATCAAAACGGTTGAGGGATTTTTTTTCTCTAAGAAAGCACCTAATGAAAAGAAGTCAAAATTTACAGCATTTCGGGATGAAACGGGTTAAGACCGAGAGCGTGTAAATGACTAGTAAGTTACAGGTTGCAATTTAATAAATAATGTTCAATTACTTCAACGAACAAGAATTGTATCACATGCTATCTAGCATTTTATAAAATTTGTAATCGCTGTCATAAATAAAGATGTGTATCGATCTATTTTGGAACTAGACCTCTAGTTTTCGGATAGACCGGGGCTGGTATTTGTTGAATTTTACCAATACTTTTCGAACGAGGGTGCAAGCTGAATTTCGATTTGCCGCTGGAGTTGGAAGCGTCCACGTCGATGTCACCTTCGTCGCGCAGAGCTTCTTCCAGGACGGCTTGGATGGTGGGAGCGATAGCGGGTCCTTGATAGTTCAAAGTTGTTCTTGCCGGCATGTCCAGCTCCAAATTGAAGATATTTTCACCGGCGTATCTGTGACCTCTTCCCATCGCATGAGATATCCTGGCGTGTTCCGAGGTTGGTCTGCGACTGCCAGGGGTGGAGGTGGGACGTTTAAAATCCACAGCATTTTGAGAATGCTTCACTGTCCAGCAGTCTTCGTCGTCGTCGTACCGAACGTTGGAAAGAATTTTGTGCTTTTCTTCGGCAGAAATGAAATTGTCTATTACCAGATATTTGAGTTTGAGCTCTTTCATTAATTCGTGCTGGGTCTGTTCCAGGTCCCGCCTGTCTCTGTTGTATTCGTTAGTGACGTCGTCAAGGTCTTGTTTTAAAACTTGAAGCTTGGCGAAGCATTTTCGCAGTTTGCGTGACTTGACGTCAACTTCCTGCTGTAAAGTCGTGTAGGTTTCTCTGACTCCTAGAGTCGTCAATTCCTGATCTTCGAGTTCCTGCTGCATTTCGACTTCTCGCTTTTTTTGTTCTGCGATTTCAGCAGCTTTTTGCTCTAAAGCTCGCTGCTGTTCGTTGGTGTGATCGATGATGTTTTTGCCACCACACAACATTTTGCTTTCTAAATCTTTTATGCGGAACACTAGACTTTCCGCCTCTTGCTTTTCAGCCTTTAATTGTTCGGCAATCAAGCTTTTGTCGTTTTCTAACGATTTATTATCGTCTCGACTGTCTTCGGTTTCGGATTCCGAGTTGCAATTTTCCTCCTCTTTCTTTTTCTTACATTTCTTTCGTTTACGTTGCAACGGGACTTTTTGCGCAAGTTTTTCTTTCAGTCGAATGATCTCTTCTTGGTATTGACGCAGCAACGCATCTTTCGGATCTTCGTTAATCCTTGGTTTATTTTTGATATTTTTTGCACGACTTGCGTAGCGCAAAGTGGTCAGTGTCTCGTCGTAATTGTAACTGGCCGGACCAATATTCGCTACCATAATCGTTTTGGAATTTCCGCCTAAAGAATCTTGCAGTAATCTGGTTAGTTTCGAGTCGCGATAAGGAACGTGAGAAGTTTTGCCGTCGACTAAAGCAGATATGACATTTCCAAGGGCTGATAGACTAAGGTTGATTTTACTGGCTTCTTTCAGTCTTTCCCCCGAAGAACCTGTTTTGCTCTGTCTTTCGCTGCCTGCCAAATCGACTAGATTGAGACGACCGACTCTGATATTAACGCTATCTCCGATCGTTCCCATTTCGATAGTAATCATGAAAATAGCATGGGAACGAGAGCTGTGTTCATTCATATTAGTCGCCCCAATCGTGCGGTTTTGATTTCCCTTAGTCATAAGTTGTTGAATTTCTGACGCACTCTTACAAACTGTAGAAGAGAGATCTTTGACAAAAACGCCAGTGTCTGGTTTCTCTTTTAATTCGAATCGCATATTTTGGTCTTGATGCAACAAATCTCGTATTTCTTCTTGATAGATTTCCAAGTAGCTAGCTCGTACTAAATATTGCATATTCTCCGATCTTCCGATATGATTAAATATTTGTTCGAAAGAACGGGGAATTATACCTCGTCGCCATTGGTCATTTTTCGATCCTTCCATCGTGTAAGTTTTACCAGTACCAGTTTGTCCGTATGCGAATATTGTTCCATTAAAACCGTCGAGAACGGAAGAAACTAAAGGTCTTACGGTTTCTTCATACAAGTCTTGTTGGTTCGAGTTCCATCCGTAAACTCCATCAAATGTGAAAACTTTTACATTTTCTTTTAATGGATCATCTCGGGGATTGTAAATTTCTACTACTCCTCTCAAAGGAACAACTTCGACAACCCGACTGTAACCTCGTGAAATTTCTTTTTGATCCATTGGACGACATCGGACAACAACTTGAACACACTGAGTTCCTCCATCCGCTACCGTCGTCCGCATACTTTTCCGTTTCAAAGGCTTCGATTGATCCATATCGCCAGGTAGAAATAGAGTATTTCTGCAAAAATAAGTATTATTGCTATTCAAATTGAGTGGAAACGTGTGGAAATGAACTATTTTTTTATATAGGAACAAATACAATGTTACAAGCAAGCTATCTATTGTTTTAGAGAAACCTGAAAAATCTTTAAATTCAATTATTATATTGCAATAACTCTTATATTTTCTCCAGTGTGTAACTGGTATTTTAATCAATTGAAAACAGTTTAATATATAGAAAATACTTACAATTCACATTATCAATTGGAGGGTGGAATGTTTCAAAGGATTTTTCTTTTATAGGTTACATAAAAGCCATAATAGCCTATAGATTTTATATTTCAAAATAAATTTCATGAAAAACAATTGTTTTGGCATCGTCTCCTATCTTTTACAACAAATTAAATGATTGTTTTTATAAATAAATACAACATGAACTTTATCTATTTATTCACATATTATTGTCAATATCTTTAAAAAATGGCATTAAAAAGTAAATTCACCTTGGATTGTTTTCAATGAAATGACATATTATGTTCTTAATTTATTTACGTATAATAAATGTCTACTCATTTTTTAACAACACTTGCAAAGACATATATATTCTTGTTATTAAAGAAAAAACAGTAGTCTAAATAAATCAACCTACTCAAGTTACATATACTTTGATGTAAATGTTCGAGTTGTCAGATACGTACAACCATTGGAATTGCAGCTCAACATCTTATACGTAGATACAATTCAAGCACGTATTGATCGAACCATCGAAACGAACCGCAATCCGGGATGAGCCACAGAATATATACTAAGAGAAGCGCAAGCTCCATGTTAAACGACCGTAACGAAAACTGTGTGAGCGATCCTTGCGCTCCAAGTGGTTAGCCCAAGAACGTTTGGAAATTCAATATTAAAATTAAAAATAAAAACATGAATTCCGGCCCGGAAGATCGAACCTGGGACCTTTGGACGACCGTCTTAGCACGTAACCACTTAGCCACAGAAACTGTTTTAAATGCTGTCTTTTATTGCGGGCTTATAAATTATAGAATTTTCTTTTATAAATTATAACATTTTTAGATAATTTTATTTAATATTACACGCTAGCTTACAAAAATTCTTCACATCAATAAGTTTAATATCTGTGGCATATGAAGATGATACTTTAATTGCATATTTAAAATAAGTTTGTAACGAGGCTTGAATGCATTTAAATAGACGGCTAATCTAATCACGTCGGTAACATCACTTTCTAACTTAACCGTTGCAATGGTATAACAGAATTTATATAGAAATTTGCTCACAAAATTTAAGGGGATTCTAAACGAAATTTAAATACCCAGTTTAAATGCCTGTGCTGGCAGTTAAATTTCTCTTGATATATATGTTTAGGGATTTGACACGGGGAGCGCTCTCTTCAAGACAATATTCAATATGGCGTAGTACAGTAGGACCTCTCTTATTCTAATTAGTACAGTTTTTCAAGATGGCGCCGACCTCTCTTATTCTAATTTTCCCCTTACCCCCACTTACTTTGCTTGCGAACTTGTGATTTGTGAACAATATTTTTCGTTGACTTTTCGTGTGATAATGGGAGAAGACTTGTGGGGGAACGATTAGAATAAGAGAGGCTGGACAATTAGAATAAGAGAGGTTCAAATAAGAGGTCCTACTGTACAGAGTCAACTGCTCGGACTGCTCGGAAAGGCGTTTAGGGTTTAGGTTAGAGCGGTAGAGTAAACATATATAGCGTAATCGCCACAATTCAGTCACTGATAACTCATTACGTTATGGTTATGTACAAGGACAAAGGACAGGTGATTTTCCCCGCGTTAATGACAATTATTGGTCGATTTGCGGGTTGGCTCTCAGGTGGAGAGGTACAGGACATAGACAGGACGGTAAAAGACAGAACTAGGCAGACAATCAACACAACACCCACTCAGAGCCAATCCCTCCTACCCCTATATCGGTACCACCAGCAGATTCGACGGTCTGTGCCGCAGCGAGCACGTCGCAGGCATTATCCCCTCTTTATCCGAGATAAGACCCACGATGTACCGACCGCGGACAAGACGCTGACGGTACCGATAACTGCCGACGGGGCCAGCAGCAGTCCCAAATTCGTACCTTCGCCCAGCAAGGTTCCCTGGTTATTCAACACTGGACATAAGCAGAGAAAATTGTACGGACGGGGATTCGAACTCGGAACCTTCGCAACGTTCAGTTCGAGCGAACTAATAGACCAGGAGCTAGTGACCAAAAAGTGTGACTGATTTCTTCGCGTATGCAAATTAAATAGGGAAGTTGTATGGGTATTTCATGAACTTTAAGCGAATAATTAATCCACATTCGACTGCAGCGGTGTTGCAAACGTAATAACTGTTTGTAATAAAAACTTGTGTTTTTGAACGATGTGTGAGCGTATGCCAAATTTGATTCTTAAACTTTATCAGAAACTACCCAGCAAGAACTAATTTGCATACGAGTTCCACGTGCAGGATATTCTGAATAATTTTTTTATCCTGCGAAAAAAAATAAGCATTTTGAACAATGGCTTCGTGTATGCCATTTCACAATCTTCTGTCTGCTGCTATGAAAATCACGAAAAGTAACTTTGCATACGATTTCAGCGTGCACATGTGCTTGTGGTGATTTTTGAAACTGAAAATTTTATTGTAATAACATTGAACCATTAATTCGTACTCGGAAGAAAATGTATCATAAAGTTTATAATATTTAAGCTTAATATAATGATCGGCATACGTTTTCAAATTGCAGAACCATCTAAAAAATAATTTAAACGTTGTAAAAAGAAAGTGCATTTTACTTAACGAAATCGCAAAGTTACTTTTCGTGATTTTCATATCAACAAACAGAAGATTGCGAAATGGCATACACGAAGCCATTGTTCAAAATGCTTATTTTTTTCGCAGGATAAAAAAATTATTCAAAATTTCCTGCACGTGGAAATCGTATGCAAATTAGTTCTTGCAGGGTACTTTCTGATAAAGTTTAAGAATAAAATTTGGCATACGCTAACTAATCGTTCAAAAACACAAGTTTTTGTTACAAACAGTTATTACGTTGGCAACACCGCTGCAGTCGAATGTGGATTAATTATTCGCTTAAAGTTCATGAAATACCCATACAACTTCCCCATTTAATTTGCATACGCAAAGAAATCAGTCACATTTTTTGGTCACTAGCTCCTGCATGGTCTATAAGACTGACGGGGTCATTCATTTCGAATATGACCTCAGATTTTCAAGGTTGAAAATTACGGTTTTACTGTATCAAATTTTTTACAATTGACTTGATTAATTTCAAATTCGTTATTACATTTTTTATGTTACTTATTCTTAACTCGTAAATTCGTAAATTTAAAATGTAAGATTCAATATGGCAGATTAATTTTTTAATTGGATCCACTTGAAACTTTTTGCTCTCTGTATTTTTGGGTTCACTGATTAGAAATTTCTATTTATTTTCTAATTTTATCAAAAAATGTAGTCTTCAGTAATTTTTGCACAAAAATACTTGAAAGTGAAACAGTCATGCGAAGTAAAAAATACAATATTCAGGTATAGGATAAGTTGCATACAACATTATGAAATGCTGAAATTTATTTGCGTGTACGCGTCGGTGTGTGTGCGTGTGTGTATATATGTGGTACATTGATTTAACGTCGTGTACTGCAATGTAGTAGCAGATATCAATTTCTATAAAAAAAATTAAGATTCCGTAAAGTGTGACCCCAAAAAGACCCTAAAAAGTGCCCGTTTTTTAGCAATCGAAATTCGGATTAATTATACTGCGAAAAGTTAAGTTATGGTGAAATAAAGACAAGAAAAAAATTTCAAGTTGAGACGATACTTCCTTCTCGAGTAAATAGGGAGTCAAATATGTTAAATTATAGCGTTTTCTATAGTATCACCTGTATCGAGTATTCTGATATAATGGCAAGCCGTCTCGAGAATACCATATTTTTTAAATAAATTTTAAAATTGTGTGGGTGTGTGTGTGTGTGTCCCAAAGACCCCTACAAACACACACTCTCACACTCACACACAATGTATAGAAAGAATCTGAAGTAAGTATAAATACGACTTGAGGTTCTAACCGTCGATTTACTACGACCGTCTGTCGCATCTATATTACACACACGTACACGGTTACCCGGGCACACCCACTCACGCCGACACACTGTAACGTTCCTGAAAACATTACAGGCCTCCTTCGGGCATTAATATGTATATTTTCTTTAATCTATTATTTACAGCGCACGAGAGCGAAGCGGCGCATCGACATATGGAGAGAGAGAGAGACCGCGTGAGTATCCCTTGATAGGTCCGCGAGATCACGTGACCCGCGAATAGATTCCTTGACGGCTAATTGCCGAATTCGCGGAGAGACGAGCTACGTCATTGTGAAGCACTGGTTGCATTTTCTCCTCCGCGCCGCGATCATAGCCCGGGTTGGCGATTTTGCGGATAACACAGAGTGTGTTTATTTTTTTTCCTCTGTCAGCTTTGGTAGCGAGTGGCGTGCGTGAGTGTGTGCGAGTCTTTGCTAACAGTGGTGGTCCCGTTGGATTAAAACGAGCGAGCGAGAAAGGAAAAATGTAAGTACCGGCTCTACCCGGCTCTACCCGGCTCTACCTTGCTCTCTCTCTCTCTCTCTCTCTCTCTCTCTCTCTCTCTCTCTCTCTTCCGCGAAAATCGCCTCGTACCTTGTGTGACCGCCGCGTGCCGGAATATTGGATAATCGCGTGTATTCGCCTTATTCATTATTTAATATCTGTATTTTTTTTTTAAGAATACATCTCGATTGTCTCAATTAATGGTGTCTTTTTTTTTGTTGCCTGGTGGCTTTTGTCGTGATCCCGATCCCTCTCCGCGGTCGCGAATACTTTTCTTTGCGTACTGACGCCGGTCGGAGCTGATTTTTTTTTGTATTCATCGAATTGCCGTTCTGGCTGGAGTTTGTTTCCACTTCATTTTCTTTAACGTCGAATAGCCGAAACGTTACAACACATAACCCACATATGCACTACAATCAATCCGAATTTCGATTGCTAAAAAACGGGCGCAATTTGGGATCACTCTTTAGATTGGAAGTATTTATTAAGAACACATTATACGTACTGCAATATCTCTTATTTACAAGTATGTAGCTACAAGTAATGTTGGCAACATTGTACCGCGCCACTGTGAAATTTTCTATGCACCAATGTACACCCAACTCCATTAATTCGCGCAGGGAATCCCCACTTTTGTCCTTGTTCTTGCCTATACGTCTTTATGTGAGAAACAAAGAAAACCACGGGGATTCCCTGCGCGAATTAATGGAGTTGGGTGTATGTACCAGACACTTCTCAACGAACCGTCTACCTAGACTGTTCGGTAATACGCTTCTCTAATAAAGTATTTTACTTGCGAATAGTGTCACTTCATATTCCACTACATTACAATTGGCGAAGAAGAGAACAATTAAAAGTTAAAAGTAAAAAGTGAAAAGTGAAAAAGGAAAAGAATAATATATATTTATTAAAATGTCGGACGATTTTGCAAAGGCAATCGCGGCGCAAGAATAGGGCTGCTACCCGTCCTTCATTTCGCAGAATTGTCCTTCTTTTCAACGTCCTGTCCTTAATTCTTCCAGAGGTATGGAAGGACGCAAAATGTCCTTCTTTCTCCCAATACAACTCAGTTGCTTGCATTGACATTACCGACATACTGACTTACCGGCGGGCGACTGTTCGATTGCTTGAGATGACGACAGCTGGCAGCACTATCTGTTTCCCGCATTTAACATATTTGAAATCCGAGGAGCGTGTATATTTGCCTATTTACAAAAACTTTTTTTGGCGATAAACTGCAAGGAAATTAATAAATGGAAAGTGTACTTATCTTAATGCCTTAAACTACGACGTTTTATTTACTTATTTAATCTACGAGTTTATAAAATGTATACGTGTGCATTGAGTTTTGTTAAAAACTGCACAATTCAGATTATTTTCTGGTTCAGATTCATTTCTAGTTAACAAATTTAACGTAGCCGCGATTACAAAGTAAAAAGCTACGTACGTTTTCCAACTTTTCTCATTTTCATTAAAATATTACTTACATTCAATAAATAGTTTATGCTCACTTTTTTACTATAAAGTAATCAGATATTTCAAGGCCTATAGTGAACAAATTTGATGTAATTTTTGCAACTTATTTTTTAAAAATCTTTCGGTTCTTCTGCCCCCTGACGTCAGAAACTTTTCTGCCACATCAGAGGAGTTGCGAAATTCACCGAAAGATTATATTTCTTTAAACGATGGAAAGTTTTTTCGAAAAATTATTTTTGTCATCAGACGAGCGAGAAAGATTTTTTCCATTAAAAATGGAGAGAACCTCTCTTTGGCGTTTTATCCCGGTCTGTATCAGCTGTAATCATCAGCAGGGCTTTGTGATACAGACCTGCCCCGTACGCCGTTGTTATACTTATTAGATCTTAAGTCATTTAAACGAAGTAATCTAAATTTCGCTTATTGCGAAAATCCAGTATCCGTAATTGGGGCCTTCTTCAGAGAACTCACCAAGTACGAAGTACAAAGTGCTACTCACTCGATAAGGTAGATGGACGTTTTTATCGTCTGATGACAAATTTTTTCGAAATTAAATGACAGGGTGCGCCATACGCAGCCGGGCGGGAGATTTAAATCTATAAATAGTTTATGCTCGCTTTTTTACTATAAAGTAATCAGATATTTCAAGGCCTATAGTGAACAAATATGATGGAATTTTTGCAACTTATTTTTGAAATTTACAGAATCTCCATTTTTAATGGAAACAATTTTTCTCGCTCGTCTGATGACAAAAATAACTTTTCGAAAAAACTTTCCATCATTTAAATAAATATAATCTTTCGGTGAATTTCGCAACTTCTCTGATGTGGCAGACAAGTTTCTGACGTCAGGGGGCAAAAGAACCGAAAGATTTAAAAAAAATAAGTTGCAAAAATTACATCATATTTGTTCACTATAGGCTTTGAAATATCTGATTACTTACGTTCTTTTTACTTTAGACGGCAGATACATAGAAAATAAAATTACCTTTACACAGCCCGAATTTTGTCAAAACGATTCAGAGATTTTTAATTTACGATTTTTAGAGTAAATTCCTACTTTATTGGCGGATCACTTTAGAACGCCCTTAAGGGTCCACTTAAGCGGTTCGGTAGATAACGTCAATTCCTAACTTAAAATATTCAACTTCAGCAGAAATTACATATATTTTCAAGTCCAAATCTATATTAAAGCTATTTTATGAATGTACGTTTTTTACGAATATACGTTAAATTTTATTTTTTCAGACCTTAGAAAATTAAACAAGATAAAACCAGCAAATAAAAAAAGAGCTTCCTAGTACATAGAAAAATGGGAACAGAAGCATATATGGTTAAAACGTGGATCTAATGCTCATGAGGCCCATTGTACAGTCTGCAATACAAATTTTAATGTGGCGCATTGTGGATGTTCTGCAGTAACTCGAGATAAAAAACAAAAGATGAAGATCCCGTCACAGGAGCCGAAGCTACATACATTTATCATACTGTGAAACATAATCAGTCGTACAGTGCCTTAGATTGTGCTTTAAAAGTATACATGCAACGATGTATAATGATTCACAAATCGCGAAAAAAGTTTCCTGTGGGCGTACTAAATCTGAAGCTGTAACACGAAACGTGTTACCCCAAAATCACTATCTGATGTTCTGAATGAAATTAAAGATCACACAATCCTCTATTATTTTATTCAATTCAAACAGATGCAGTCAATAAAAAAAAGCATAAAGCTATTTCCGATCACAATTCAAGTATTTACCAAAAATTTAGGTCAACGAAATTATATTTTAAATATTGTAGAAAATGCAGATGCAACCGCTAATGGAATGTATGAAATGCTTGAAAAATGCATAACAGATTGTGGCTTAGATTGGGGAAAAGTTTCAGGTTTCAATGCAGATAATACAAATGCAAATTTCGGGAAAAATCATTCCTTATACACGAATTTAAAATAGAAGATAACACCTCTAACATTAAAGAACGAATTTCCTTCATGCAAGACATTTGAAAACATTTTATCTTATATTCCAAACGTAAATATTACAGACCAGGAGCTAGTGACCAAAAAATGTGACTGATTTCTTCGCGTATGCAAATGAAATGGGGAAGTTGTATGGGTATTTCATGAACTTTAAGCGAATAATTAATCCACATTCGACTGCAGCGGTGTTGCAAACGTAATAACTGTTTGTAACAAAAACTTGTGTTTTTGAACGATTAGTTAGCGTATGCCAAATTTTATTCTTAAACTTTATCAGAAAGTACCCAGAAAGAACTAATTTGCATACGATTTCCACGTGCAAGAAATTCTGAATAATAATTCTTTGTGGTGATTTTTTAAACTGCAAAATTTTTTCTAATAACTTGGAATGATTAATTCGTGTATGCCATTTTCAGTGACTGTCAGACATAATATATATATACAGGGTGATCCAAAAGTCCCGGAACAGCAAAATATCTCAGCGGGAGTGCATTTTCGAGGAAAATGTTTCAGACAAAAGTTTCAGGATTTTTCCCTGGCTATTTAATGGCGATATTGAATTTGACCTTGAACATGACCTTGAAGGTTATTTCAAGGTCAAGTTAATTTTTTTAAATGGGAACCCCTATTTTTTTTCATGGATTCTGAAAGAGCGGGAAATTCTACGTCCGAGTATGATATGATCGATTTTTCCGGCAAGGTCATTTCAAGGTGAAACTTAAAACTCCCGTAACGGCGAAATATCTCAGAGGGTGTGCATTTCTTTGGAAATTGGTTCAGACAAAAGTTTAAGGATTTTTCCTGGGATATTTAATGGTAGCACAGAACATGACCTTGAAGGTTATTTCAAGGTCAAGTTTGTTTATTTTTAATGGAAACTGCTATTTTTTTCACGGATTCGGAGAGAGCACAAAATTTTACGTCCAAATATGCTATGGCCGTTTTTTTCGGCAATGTCATTTCAAGGCCAAACTTAAAACTCCCGGAACAGCGAATTAACTCAGCAAGAGGCACCATTGAATTTAACCTTGAAAATTACCTTGAGGCTTATTCTAAGCTCAAGACTATTTTTTTTTAATTGGAACCCCGTTTCATTTTCGTAATGTTTCCAGAGTTTCCAGAGTGCAATGCATTATCATTGTTCCCGGATAAAAATATACATTTTTTTTTTACATCCGATACGTTTATAAATACCGTATGTATGGGTAACATTTTTACATTGTTTCCAATGCTACCGCCGGCTTTAGCATTACCCAAGATGTACCGCGTGGAGGTAGCACGGTCGGGTTTACACCTCTTCGGGGTGCTTTGTTCAGGTGGTTCCCCTCGCCGTCACCTGTGCGTGTGCGTGTGCGTGTGCGTGTGCGTGTGCGTGTGCGTGTGCGTGTGTGTGTGGGTGTCCCCAGACAGTTAAGGCAAGATGGGTATACTAAGATTTTGATGAAATTATGTATCTTACTAAAGCTTATGCTCAAAGTGATTGCCATGAACTTCTTGGCAATATCCCAAGCGATTATAAAAAGTCGATACGACTTTTTTAATCATATCTGGTTCTATAGCCGCGATCTCATCCCGTATTCGTTGTTTTACTTCCTCAATATTCACCGGTTTCGTTCGATACACTCTATCTTTGAGATAACCCCATAGAAAATAGTCAAGGGGCGTAAGATCCGGAGATCTTGGTGGCCATTCTATTACACCCCTTCGACCTATCCACCGTTCTGCGAATACATCACTCAAATAATTGCGAACATCTGTTGCATAATGGGGTGCTGCACCATCTTGCTGAAACCAAGTCTGATCGAAATCCTCGCCTACAATAACCTGAATAGCAGGGATGATGTCGTCCCTCAACATATCGTGGTATTTTTGACCAGTAAGGGTACCCTCGATGAAGAAGGGCCCAACTACCGCATTGTTTATAATACCTGCCCATACGTTTACTTTTTCAGGATATTGAGTAGAACGACTATCGACCATCCAATTAGGATTGGTTTCACTCCAATAAGACATGTTATGTCTATTGATTGCCCCATTTAAGAAGAATGTAGCTTCATCAGAAAATACGATGCGATTCAAGAAACCGGCATCAGCATCTATTCGATTCATCATTAATTCCGCAAACTGTAGGCGTCTATCAGGATCGTCTTCATTCAATTGTTGTACGAGTCTAACTTTGTATGGGTGAAATTTTAAGTTTTTAGTTAAGATCCGTTGTACTGTACCGTAACATAAGTCGTGCTGCTGTTTAACTTTCCTGATGGAAGTATGAGGATCTTCCGTTATTGACAGCGCGACATTCAACTCATTTTCTTCAGTTGATGCTGTTACTGGACGACCTGCTCTTGGGAGATCCTTCACAGTACCGTGAACTTCAAAACGATTTATTGTTCTGCTAACAGTAGATTTAGAAATCGGTTCTCGTCCCTCTCTAAATGATGCGTTAAATAAGGTTCGCACATTCTCTAAAGATCGCTGGTTATCACCCCAGCCTCTCATCATGAGAATGGTTATTCTTTCTCGTTCACTTAGGGCAGCCATTGCTCTTTGTACGAAATATACGTATGTATTTTGTTACTGAAATGATGCTTAATACGTTTAGATAGGAAAGGCCATGTATCTCACAAAACGATAAAGTTAAGACCAAAATGTAACCTTATAAGACTGTACACGTATGTATAAATTCAATGTGAATGTATGTTGTTTATTTACTTCGCTGGTGACTCGTGCTCTCTGTCGCTGTTCGCGCGCCCAAGTTCACTTTGCACAAGTGTTGCGTAAGATGTATGTATACACTTTTTTTAAACAGTTTATTATTCTATTTACAAAATTAGAGGACAAGCGAGGGACAGGAACTGATTCCTAAATCGACTTTTGGCAGAACAATAAATTGTTTCGAAGTTTACGGCACTGTAAAGGATCTCCCTAGAGCAGATCGTCCAGTAATAGCATCGACTGAACAAAATGAATTTAACCACTCTCAATACCGGAAGATCCTCATAACTTCGTTAAGAAAATGAAACGGGGTTCCAATTAAAAAAAAAAAATAATCTTGACCTGAGAATAATCTTCAAGGTAATTTTCAAGGTCAAATTTTATGCTAGCATTAAATATCCCGGAAAAAATCCTGAAACTTTTGTCTGAAACATTTTACCCGAAAATGACCTCTTGCTGAGTTAATTCGCTGTTCCGGGAGTTTTAAGTTTGGCCTTGAAATGACCTTGCTGAAAAAAACGGCCATAGTATATTCGGACGTAAAATTTTGTGCTCTTTCCGAATCCGTGAAAAAAAATAGCAGTTTCCATTAAAAAAAAACAAACTTGACCTTGAAATAACCTTGAAGGTTATGTTCAAGGTCAAATTCTGTGCTACCATTAAATAGCCCGGGAAAAATCCTTAAACTTTTGTCTGAAACAATTTCCAAAGAAATGCACACCTTCTGAGATATTTCGCCGTCACGGGAGTTTTAAGTTTCACCTTGAAATGACCTTGCCGAAAAAAACGGCCATAGCATATTCGGACGTAAAATTTTGTGCTCTTTCCGAATCCGTGAAAAAAAATAGCGGTTCCCATTTAAAAAAATTAACTTGACCTTGAAATAACCTTCAAGGTCATGTTCAAGGTCAAATTCAATATCGCCATTAAATAGCCAGGGATAAATCCTTAAACTTTTGTCTAAAACATTTTCCCCGAAAATGCACTCCCGCTGAGATATTTTGCTGTTCCGGGACTTTTGGATCACTCTGTATGTATATATACAGGGTGTCCCATTTAAAAAAAACCACCCGATTATTTCGAAAATTACGCGTTTTCGAAAAAAATGTTTCAGACAAAAGTTTCAGGATTTTTCCCAGGCAATTCAATGGCTACCGTTATGTGACCTTGAATATGACCTTGATGCTCATATCAAGGTCAAATTCAATTTTTTTAATGGGAACCCCTATTTTTTATTGCTGATTTAGAAAGTGCAGTGAATTTTACGTTTAAATATGACCTTGACCGTGTCCTTGATCATGACCTTCAAGGTAATTTCAAGGTCAGAGTTGTTTTTTCAATGGAAAACCCTACTTTTTTATTGCTGATTTAGAAAGAGCAGGGTATTTTACGTTCAAATATGACCTCGACCGTGTCCTTAATCATGACCTTCAAGGTAATTTCAAGGTCAGAGTTGTTTTTTCAATGGAAAACCCTACTTTTTTATTGCTGATTTAGAAAGAGCAGGGTATTTTACGTTCAAATATGACCTTGACCGTGTCCTTGATCATGACCTTCAAGGTAATTTTAAGGTAAAATTCAATTTTTTTAATGGGAACCCCTATTTTTTATTGCTGATTTAGAAAGTGCAGTGAATTTTACGTTCAAGTATGACCTTGACCGTGTCCTTGATCATGACCTTCAAGGTCATTTCAAGGTCAAAGTTGTTTTTTCAATGGAAAACCCTACTTTTTTATTGCTGATTTAGAAAGAGCAGGGTATTTTATATTCAAATATGACCTTGACCGTGTCCTTGATCATGACCTTCAAGGTCATTTCAAGGTCAAAGTTGTTTTTTCAATGGAAAACCCTACTTTTTTATTGCTGATTTAGAAAGAGCAGGGTATTTTACGTTCAAATATGACCTTGACCGTGTCCTTGATCATGACCTTCAAGGTAATTTTAAGGTCAAATTCAATTTTTTTAATGGGAACCCCTATTTTTTATTGCTGATTTAGAAAGTGCAGTGAATTTTACGTTCAAATATGACCTTGACCGTGTCCTTGATCATGACCTTCAAGGTAATTTCAAGGTCAGAGTTGTTTTTTCATTTAATTCTGATAATAAACGCCGCCAGCATCAGCGTTACCCGATACTCACCGCGAGGATGTTGACTGGTCGGACTTTGAGTATCATTTTTTTTTTTTTTAATTTTTTTATTCTTTTTTTTATTTTTTTATCCTTTTTTTAGTTTAGTTTCTATTTTTGTTTTAATTTTTAAAATAGTTTGTGGAAGATTTAATTTTATACTAGGTACTATTTTTTTAAATGAGGTGCTCAAAAGTTGCCCCATTCACCTCTTGGCATCTTGCAATTCGCGTTTGAAACTGGCGAACAGTATTTAATAATGTTTGACGCGGAATATTTTGGCAGGCGGTCGTAATTCTCTCTATCATATCGGCTCTTGTCGCTGGTCGATCGCGGTAAACCGTATCCTTGAGGAAACCCCACAAATAAAAATCCAGAGAGGTCAGATCCGGAGACCTAGCTGGCCATTCAACAGGACCTCTCCGACCTATCCACCTATTAGGAAATCTTTCATTAAGGAAGTCCCTAACAATAAGAGCACAATGTGGTGCTGCGCCGTCCTCCTGTAACCACATTCTTGCTCTGGTACCAAGATCAACGTTTTCGAGCAAAAGTGGGAGTTCATCTCGCAGCAATTGTAAATATGCATGCCTATTTACGGTGCCTTCAAAAAAATATGGTCCAACTAAAAAACCGTTAACGATTCCACACCAAACAGTTAAACTCCAGCGGTGCAGATGGTCAACTTCTCTCATCCAATGTGGATTAACTGGGGACCAGTAATGCGAATTATGACGATTCAATGTGCCAGTACTTTCAAAAGTAGCCTCGTCACTGAAGAGAACATACTGGAAGAAATTTTCATCATTAATAATTTGTTGGGCTGACCATTGGCAAAATATCATTCTTCGTCGATAATCATCCGGAGACAAGGCTTGATTAAGAGTTATGTGATAAGGATGATAATGTGCGTTCCGTAAATATCTACTGGCAGTAGATCTTGGAATGCCCACGTTAAGCTCGAGTTCGCGTAAGCTGATATGGGGATTTAAATGTACCATAGCTAGTACTGCAATAAAGCGAGGATTATTCTCGTAATCATGTTCGTTTGCTGCCATCCTTTTTCGAATAAAATGTCCTTCCCGAAAACGCAGTTCAATACCGCGTATTACGGTATGGTTTGGATGTTGTCGTTCAGGGAATCGAACACGATACAATCTTGCTGCTGCACGATATTGTCTATGACATTCACCTAATATAAGTATAATATCAAAAATTTTAATATAATTTAATATAATTTTAATATAAGTATAATATTGAAAAAACAACTCTGACCTTGAAATTACCTTGAAGGTCATGATCAAGGACACGGTCGAGGTCATATTTGAACGTAAAATACCCTGCTCTTTCTAAATCAGCAATAAAAAAGTAGGGTTTTCCATTGAAAAAACAACTCTGACCTTGAAATTACCTTGAAGGTCATGATCAAGGACACGGTCAAGGTCATATTTGAACGTAAAATTCACTGCACTTTCTAAATCAGCAATAAAAAATAGGGGTTCCCATTAAAAAAATTGAATTTGACCTTGATATGAGCATCAAGGTCATATTCAAGGTCACATAAAGGTAGCCATTGAATTGCCTGGGAAAAATCCTGAAACTTTTGTCTGAAACATTTTTTTCGAAAACGCGTAATTTTCGAAATAATCGGGTGGTTTTTTTAAAATGGGACACCCTGTATATATAAAATGTAAGAGAAAGAATTGCATACATTTTGAAAATGTTTAAGTTAATGGCATACGCAAAATTAAATTATGAAAAAGTTAACCATTTCTGAACAATCGATTCGTGTATGCAACTTACTTTCTCTTGAAATGTATGATTAAATAACAATGATTTGACAATTTGCATACGTATTAAGCATGCACCAGACTTTATACAACAACAACAAAATTGTAAAGAAAAATTATGTTTTTGAAATACCAGTTCGGGTATGCCATACTTACTGCTTGTGCATTACATGATAATATGACACTACTTTCATTTGCATACTTGTAACAGATGTAGTGCGCTCAGAATTAGTTACTATAATCTTCAAAAACATAAATGTTCTTGTCACGTAGCGTTAAGATCTAGCAATCGCATTGCGTATGTAACATACTTATTTAGAACTTTTGTGTTAAACATAAGCATAACAATGATTTGACAACTTGCATACATATTCAGAACGAACAAGATTTTATACAATTACAAAATTGCAAAAATGTATTACTCATTCGATATAATACAATGTTTTCATGTGATTTTTATCTAAATGATTATAGGACATTGCTTATGTGAAATGATGAATGATGTGTAATGAGGAATTAGGATGTGTAATTCTTTTATTTGCGATATGAATCTAATAGATATGGTTCAATGCGAAAGGTGTATGTTAACCCAAAAATAAACAAACATTTTAATACGTAAATTTTATTGAAAGATCAAAACTAAAAATAAAAAATCAAGAACTAAACGAAACGAAGAAAGTAAACTATAAACTAAACAATAAATTTAAACATTTCTTCAGCATCATCATTCTCGTCGCTGTCCTCTTCAAAATATTCATCAACATCTTCTATAACGTCATCCGCTGAATCGTAGTCCCAATCATCGTTCTCCGATTCGTCGTTGTCGTTACTTGTATCAGCTTTAAAAATACCATATAATAATTAACTAAATATATATATGAGGCATTCTTGAATAAAATTTGTTACTTTTAATTTTATGCCTATCGTTGTTTATTAAATAATAATCTTAATAATTACTAGTGTGCTCTTCTTTTACCCACCGAAAAAAGTTTGGCGCGTACGGCAATCTGTATTGCTGTCAGCACTATACTGCTATACATAGGAAATGAAATTGGTTCGGGCTGCCTGAATTTTGATTATAGGGCTGAATTTGCCAGTAATATTGCTTATTTGAAAGGCGAGACATTAGAAATAAAATAGTATAAATGACTCTAACGGTTATTACACACTTGTGAAAAAATTACGTGGTATTGCTGTAAAATCCCGGTAAAGCACTGGTCCAGTACTGGCGATAATACAGGCACAGTACTGTGTATGGTATAAAAATATTACTGACCGCCGGAGTTAGCAGTACTGGCCCAGCACTAATGGTCAGTACTGTATTTGGTATCAAATGAATATTGATCGCCGGAGCGGATCAGTACAGATCCAGTACTAGTAGCCGGTACTGTACACGGCATCGAATGATTGTTGTCGTCGTTGTAGATCAATATTGATCCAGTACTAGTAGCCAGCAATGATTTTTATTTTTGGTACCACTAGTCAGTACTGGGTCAGTCAGTACTAAACAGCTTTAATCAATACTGCAACTCAGGCAGTCAGTATTGTGGCAGTTTCACGCCGATACTATGTTGGTACTAATTTCGAGCTAGGTTGCATTTGCAAATTAATTTTTTAATGTTATTGCGCGACAAGAGTATTTTACTATCTAATTGATGATTTTAGTCACTGATTCCGAGCGCAGTACATATGTTACATGTATGCAAATAAATATACTATTATATTATCATTTAATCTATAACTAGTAGAAATGTCATACGTGAATTAATCATTCAAAAATGTACTTTTTTTTTACAATGTTTAAATTATTTTTTAGGTGGTTCTGCAATTTGAAAACGTATGCCGATAATTATATTAAGCTTAAATATTATAAACTTTATGATACATTTTCTTCCGAGTACGAATTAATTGTTCCATGTTATTACAAAAAAATTTTCAGTTTCAAAAATCACCACAAGCACATGTGCACGCTGAAATCGTATGCAAAGTTACTTTTCGTGATTTTCATATCAACAAACAGAAGATTGCGAAATGGCATACACGAAGCCATTGTTCAAAATGCTTATTTTTTTCGCAGGATAAAAAAAATTATTCAAAATTTCCTGCACGTGGAAATCGTATGCAAATTAGTTCTTGCTGGGTACTTTCTGATAAAGTTTAAGAATAAAATTTGACATACGCTAACTAATCGTTCAAAAACACAAGTTTTTGTTACAAACAGTTATTACGTTGGCAACACCGCTGCAGTCGAATGTGGATTAATTATTCGCTTAAAGTTCATGAAATACTCATACAACTTCCCCATTTAATTTGCATACGCGAAGAAATCAGTCACACTTTTTGGTCACTAGCTCCTGGTCTATTAACTTAGAATCTCTATTTGACGAAGTAATGGTCATTAAAAATAACTTCTCGATAATTGCGCAATCTCAAGCATGGGAAACTAGTTCAGTTAGTGAAAAGTGGCAGCATATTTTTAGAACGTCAAATGAAAATTTAGACAATATTTTTACAATTGCATCGTTTATTATGAGCCTTCCTGCCTCTTCGACGTTTACAGAATGAGTTTTCCCTGTATTAAAAATAAAATGAAGGAATAAAAGAAGCAGTAGCTCATTAGATCTGATTAAATCAGAACTACAAATATATTTTAATTTTAAGGAATCTTGTCGGGAATTTAAATGCTAATACAATACATATATTGCAAAAACGATGATAATAAAAATAAATATACAAAAAAGCAAATATTGTCTTACATTTAAATTTTGTGCTTTTTAGGTTAAGAGTGTATACGTTAGGTTAGGTTAGGTGATAAAAACTTAGGTGATAAAATCCTGATAATGTCCTTCTTTGCTCATTTGAATAGGTGGCAGCCCTACGCAAGAAGCACATTGGCGAGAACAGTAAATTCTTCTAGAAAAACGAAAGGCTGAACAAGAATCTACAAAACAAAACTTGGCATACATGCAAAGTTCACAGTGGAATTTACAGCAACAGCAAAAAGAACTAGCTAAACAGCAACGCCTAATTAATAAATTTCCAAAAAATAAATTTTCATCGTCAAATACCAGAAATTCTACGAATCCAAGGCCTACCTGCAACTATCGCGGCGGAACGGAGCACAACTTTTTCAAGTGCAAGTATAGGACATATAAGTGCACAATTTGTAAAAGAATAGTGTTATCGTCCGGGCCAGTGAAACACGGTAAATTCAACAGGAACACTCTTTATTTTCGTATAACTACAATTGCCCGCGACTGAACTCAACTTGACAATGGTTGAGGCACGACTCACTGCCCAACACTTCTGAGGTGCCCTCGTCGACCGGCAACGCGGCGCTGTATTCGTAGTGCTGTAGACAAAACGTGCGCGCGTCGGTCGGCGTCGCTATTGGATCCTCAGTGGTCCCGCCCAAACTGAGGCACCAACCGTCGATAACACGGCCATTCTGCGAGGTACCTGCCCCTAGGTACACCCATCAGTTGCAAAATATTTCTGAAATTAGAAAAGCAATAAAGAAATTTTTCAATTTTCATTATTATTCTTTCGTTTTTTTTTTGTACAAAGTTCTAGTAATGGAATCGCTTGCACTCAAAGGAACACGTAGTTCGACACTTAAGTGTAACCAAGTTTTCCGATCCAATCTAGACCTACTGCGTCCATGAGAGATTTGTGTAGAAGGAATTACTTGCACTCAAAGGAACACATAGTTCAGCACTTGAGTGTCACCAAGTTAATTACAATGTTTCAAAACTCGCATTATATTTTATTGCTGATTAGATACAGGATCTACTTCCCTACATGTTAATGAAATAGAATTGGAAATTATGATAACGAAACTACTTGCACTTAAAGGAACACACAGTTCAGCACTTAAGTGTCACCAAGTTATTCGCTCATCCCATGACAAGATTTGTACTATATATTCGACATAGCCACCATACTGAATATCATCAAATATAAAATAAAACAATAGTATTTTTATTTTTTTTTTAAACAAATGCGAGAGAGAAACAAAAATGATTTTTTTATGAAAAGTCATCAATTCGAATCCATGGTTTCATGTTTTCTACTGCTGTTATACCAGTGTATCTCTGATTACTTCTTGTTCTGCCACGCAGATCAGTGACCTCATATCTATCATTTGATAGGACTTTTTGTACTTTAAAGGGACCTTTGAAGACCGGCAGTAACTTCCTGCTCTTTCCATCATTTTTTTGACTTTGTATTTTGACCATTACTAAGTCACCTTCCGTGTAGCTATGAGCTTTCTTTCGCATTTTATCGAATCTCCCTTTTTGTGCTACGGCACTAACTTCAAAGTTTTCGTCTACTTTTTTACGCAATTCTGTTACATCTACTAACTCGTCGTTGTCAAGCGACGGAACTAAATTATCGCTATCTGCCCGTAATCAGTAACCGAACAAAACCTCGCTTGGTACTGCCTGAGTCTTTTTATGTATCGTACTATTTAGCCCTTGCTGTAATACTTTTATGTACTCGTCTGCCGTATTCGCTCCTGTAGCCCTTAAAGCTTCTAAAATGGTTTTGTTGACACGCTCGACCTGGCCATTAGAGCGATACATGCCCGTTGCCACCGAATGGAGCCTGATATTTTTATTAGTGCAGTACTTAGTAAACGTATCCGAAGTAAACCCCTTTCCAGCATCGGTAATAATTCTTTTTGGATTCCCAAATGTTTTCGAAATCTATTCAAATTCTCGGATAATTGCAGATGTCTTTGTCGAACGAACCGCAGACAAAAGAACAAACTTCGTAAACGCATCTACTGTCACTAGTACATACTTGTTCTTTCTTGTGGTCGTATCAAATGGACCCAGGTGGTCCATGTGAAGGGCATGAAAAGCTTGTGCATACTTCGGTAACGGATGCAACTCTACTTCCTTGGCTCCTCCTTTGCATTTAAAGTATATGTTTCGCATTCGGGGGAACCAATACCGATAACCTATACGTTCCATTGTTTTATACACTGAAAAGTACCCGATATCATCATGATTTGCTCGTATAATTTGCCAAATACATTTCTTTGGAACTACCCATCGGCGGCCTCTACCCGTTCTCCTGTACACTTTTCCACCAAAAACCTCGTAATCATGAAAAATACTTTTGTGCTTTTCGGTCTCTCCTGACATAATAATGTCTCTAATTGTCATCAATTCCGAATCTTGCACTTGAACAGACAATAACCAATCAGCTTCCGTGATTGACATTATTATTTCAGTTTCGGATCTTTCACCGCAAGGCACCGGATTTCGGCTTAGAGCGTCTACATGTTGCATGCGAGTACCTTGCCTATGAATCGCTTCAAGTGTAAATTCTTGTGTAAATAGCACCCATCGTGCCACTCGTGAAACTATATCCTTTTTCGATAATGCTTTTTTTGACAGCATCGCAGTCGGTAATAATTTTGAAAAGCGATCCTAATAAATATAATCGAAACTTCTGGAGGGAAAAAACTATCGCCAAAAATTCCAACTCAAACGAATGATATTTTTTTTCATCCTCCGTAGTCTGTCTACTATAATAATAAATAGGTTTCTCCCCTTCATTTGTGACTTGTATGAGAATACCCGAGACCCCTTCCCTACTCGCATCTGTATAAAGAATAGTCTCCTTATTTGGGTCAAAAATACATAAAACGCTATCAGAAGTTAACTTATTTTTCAAAATCTGAAAAGCCTGCTCTTGTGTTTCCTCCCACTTCCACTTAACATCTTTCTTTAGCAGTTTGCTAAGAGGTGCGCATAGCACAGAGCAATCGCGAATGAATTTCCGAAAATAGCTAATTAACCCAATGAATTGACGGAGTTGGTGGACAGTTTTCGGTATAGGAAAATTCTTGACCGCCTCCACTTTTGATTCGTTAGGTAACACCGTATTCACTTTTACTTTGTAACCGAGGAATTCTATCTCATCTTTAAAGAAATTGCATTTTCTTAAATTTAGTGTCAATCCATTTTCTCTAAAGATTTCCAAAACTTTTTTCAACAAAACAAGGTTCTCTTCGATCGTCCTTGTCACCAAATAAACATCATCCAGATATACTATAACATTTTCGAAACGCAAGTTGCCCAAAATTTTATTCATCATTTGTTGAAAACAAGACGGCGCGTTTGCCAAACCAAATGGAAATCTCAAAAATTCATAACGTCCATCTTCAGTAATAACTGCAGTCTTGCTTATCGAATCTTTGTTCATTGCTATTTGATAATACCCGGATTTTAAATCTAAACTAGTAAAACATTTATAACCTTGAAGTCTATCTATGAGATCTTCAATTCGTGGCATGGGGAATTTATCCTTAACTGTGATCCTATTTAGAGTCCGATAATCAATGCATAATCGTTTTTCTCAATTTTTTTTATCAACAAGTAGTGCAGGACTATAGGGCGAATTACTATCTCGTATAATATTATTATCAAGCAGCTCATTGACCATATCTCGAATAAGTTTTCTGTTTGCATACGACGATCGGAAAGGCCTTGATTGGACTGGTTGACTTGTGGTTAAATTGATTGTCATTTCATGATTGTTAATCTTGCCCAATTCTTTTATATTTGATGCTACACAGTCGCTATATTTCTTAAGCAGGGTTTTCAGCTCGTTTTCGTATGCGTCTGAAATTGATTTTGATTGCTCTTCCAAAATGTTACACACCTCCATAGGCAAACTCGCATACTTGAAAATTATTGTTTGACTTACGCGGGAATAAGTTAAATCTAGACGTTCAGTTATGTTTCGCCCAATTAGTAAATCGCACCCCTCCAAGTCGTCAACAACATAAAAGGGTATTTCTGATAAACAAACAGAATCTATTTTTAAATCAATATTTACTTTGTGACTTACTACTTTGGAACTCAACTTGGAAAATCCTTGTAACAATATAGGCGAGGATAATAATGTAACTGGAAGGAACATTCTTTTTGTTAACGATACGGAAATCAGTGAGCAGCTACTTCCTGTGTCAATACAAGCTTCATGCGTAAAATTATTTATAACTATATTCTTAATCAATTTCTTATAAGGATCAGAGACGGGAGTTGAAATTAAATTGGTTTCCTGCTTCTCATTTTGTAAGGAATATTTTTTTTATAACAACCTGTTTCTAAATGACCCAGTTTTCCGCAAAACTCGCATTTAACTTGAGTGCAGTTAATTTTCTTATGATTACCCCCACACCTATAACATTTGAGGGGCTTTCTATTTTGCTCTCGAACCCCCTCCAGTGTATGTGAGAGGGGACCGTACTGGATCGTAGCAGGAGGTAGTGCCCCCCCCCCCTCCCCCCCCCGCCACAATGTCCGATACACGGAGAGAAAAGTTAGGTATTTTCTGCTAGGCACCCCGGTAATTTTTGAGGGAATATCTCCGGCAGTCTACATACTGTAGAAATTGCAGGAGTCTACTATAAAGGATGCAGGATGGCTTAATGCCGAACTCGGCTTACATGAATACGGTAAAATATATAGGATTATTCAGCAGAATCTACAGAACTTATTAAAGAGAAAATTAGGGAATTCTTTAAAAACTTCCGTTCAGTATTATAATTTTAGGTTACGTGCATTGCATAGGTATTGCTAGCAATTATTAAAGTAATTTTACAGTATATTGAAACAATGTCAACTGAGCAGAAATGTAATAAAATGTTCTTCACTTAAAAGATTGATATCTATAATTCACTGTCGATGGCTGAAATATATTAGCACTTTCCATGATGAAAGTTTGATTATTACCACTTAAAAAAATGTGTTTAGGCCTAAAATAATTATAATTCATCGATAAGGAATTTAGATAAGAATGTTTATTATGTAAGCCCCTGAGAAATGTTGGTTGAGTTATTCGAAAATAAGTCTTGTCGGTATCCAATTTGGACCTCTTTTTAATTCAGCATCATTTCGGGTTAGAATATAAGCGGTTTAATCCAATTAATTTTTTTGAAAGTCATGAGAATCTGGCATAACTGGAGATCTGACTATAAGACCAGTTTCATGTAAAATTGGAGGAGATATTACGATGAAAAATTGAGTCACTTTTCTCTAATTTGAGTGTAGGCTTTGATCTTTTTCAACACATATTACATTAATTTTCTAAGGCGCAGGCTTTCTGTTCTTAGATTCCAGTAAGTGTCAAAAAAATAATAATATTGCATAATGATTTAAAATAATTATTGCTAATAACAAATTAGTATAAAAAATTAATTGTTAGGAAGAACTAATAGCTATTAGTATTTGAAATGTGTTATGTAGGGGTTTTCGAGGTCACTGATTACGAATTCGATGTCAGATTTTCAAAATTCAAAATGGCGGATCCAATATGGTCGACCAAAATGTCCGCCGGGCACATGATTCGTAATCTGCGATTTCAAGAACCCTTATATATCAAATTAAAAAAAAACTCACTGAAAAAATTCGTGACTAAAATAAAATAAAGGGTTAAGTGGGGAAGTAAAAGTGACTTTCAGAAATTACATTTTTGAAAGAATTTTGTAAGTATTACATGTTTATCAATTAATAGAACACAGCATTCTTAAAAGTTTTAATGATTAATATTGATTAAAACTAGGAAGATAGGGAGAAATGTGAGAGGTTTGTATATTAGAAATTATACGTATTTATTTATTTATTTATTTATTTACAATACATATCTCAATGCAATATGAAGTGATCCATTATAATGTAATAATATACCGGGATGAATGTCCGGAATTTCATTGGCATTTTTAAAAATATTTCTATCGCATTTTTGTACACAATACGCAAAACAATGTTCTTTAAAATAAATACTCGTGAAAGGTTCTAAAAGTAAAAATATTTGTTGACTTTTGATAAAGATATCGAGAACTTTTCCAAAGATAAGGTGATCATTCTTACCCATTTCAATAATAAACTAGATGCCTTCGACCCGGGTGCCTACAATTTTGGCTAAATTCGTATTGCAGTTCCCTGACGAAAGGCTGATGCTTCCGGGAATATTCCCATTTTAACACTGCCAGGAAAGAAGGCGACAGCGGGTAGTTCTAGCATCGTTAGGTTCGAGTAGTTTCTATACATATATTGTAACAATATCTTGTTCCTTATATAGGGTGAATATGCCAATGAATGGACGGTTAAGCATTTTTCACACTTTGATCGATTGTAACTTTTGAATTCTTTTATGAAAATTTAATTATGATACCACCATTAGAATCTTTAGACTATGCTCTTTATGACCGTGCAGTTCAACCTTTGATTTTATTTAATTATTAACCTCGTCTTCATATGTTTGTAAAAAAATCCGCTAAACCCCAATGAATAGACGGGTTAAATCAAATGGGGCGTTTTCAGTACCAGTTTTGGATGGCTTTGAAACTTTGCTTTGATTTTACAAAATAATAAACACTGGAAGATCAATAGTACTGTAAATATTGCTTTGAATGTTCAAAGAACATAAAAATATGTATTTTGTTGCATGTTATGCATCACACATTCATAAGAAATAGAAATATGTAGAACATCGTCCATTCATTGGTAGTCGTCCATTCATTGGCATATTCCCCCTATATTAAAATTGAAAATGAGCATTTTCAAAACTTCGACCCCGACCGCAGGTCAGCCGAAGCACTGATAAATGAGCACGTCTTGTTCACACTCATGCTTAAAAAAACGCGGTTTAGTCGAGTTTTTGACAGGTCGGGTTGCAGGAAATAAATTTTTTTATGTAATGTATATGATATACATACATATGCATTGAATATGACTATGTACAATTTATGTTAATTTGCTTTTTACGACATTATCGTTGATTTTACGAAGAAATGAATACAACCTTTTTTGTAGAGAATTCGATGTTCTATATTTTTTGTTTGAAACAGTTTTTTGTACGATTTGTATTTTTTGTTAAAAAATGGAAAAAACGTGTTTTTTGAGCGTTTTTTTGTCAAACCTCCCCATAATCTAGTATGCATTGTCTCCACAAACTAATCAGATCTAAGTTTGGCCAAGAGAAACCCAAATCCTTTTGTACTTTTTAAATTCGTTCTGCCAGTCGCGAGATATCGCGTATACAAAATTTTGCCCACGGACGGACGGACGGACGGACGGACGGACGTACAACCTAACGGACACCAATTTTTTTATTGTTGCTTTGGGTTCCTTAGGGTCTGAGACGTCGACATTTGATGAAAAACTATAGGGTAATTTTTTGGCGGGAACTGACCAAATTCAATACTTCGCCAGACCTATGGTCTGGGTCGAAGTAAAATCATATCTTTGGCATACATAATTTCGTCATTTTTAACGTGATTAGTTGAAATAACATTAACATTTTCTGGACAATTCGGAAAATATAAATTTTTGCGCTGTTGATCAATTTGTGAAGAGGACTGAAACTGTAAATTTACATTTAATACCGTTACTTAATTTTAAAAATGCCATTCGTAGTTGATTTGCTATTGCTATTGTTTTTGTAATGTTTATTTTATTACAACTATTAACTCCAGTTAATTTTAATTGTCGATGTTTCGATTCGAACCTCATCGTCCAATAATGAATAAGAGGTCCGTTATTGATTATTACTCGTAAAAAATGAACCATATTATGAAATTTATATGTCAAATGTCCATATAGTTCTTTGTAAGTAGCTAGCAATTCGGAATAAACCAAAGTACCGACAAAAACAAAGTAATTCAGATGCAGACATTTTTAATTTTTGTTTACCTTGAATATGATCCTTTTTTAGTAAAGGTATCTTGTTCGAGCTTTCTGTTTATCCATACTGAAATGTCTTGATCTTATCATATAAAAAATTCAAAGAAAAAAACTTTTCTTTAAAAATCAGATCGTGACAGATATTACTCATGGCGTAATTAGCAGTGCCCTCCAACAAATCATGCATTAGGTCTACATAAATGTTCTCACAAATGTGAAATCCTTTTACATTATTGAAAATACAACTCTCATTTATACCTGTTTCAGAAGAATCTTGTTTTTTGCAATCCTCATCGTATACTTCGACGATTCGTATTAGATCAGGGTTTTCGTGAACTAAATTTTTTATATCCTCAACTGAGGCTTTACACATACGGCAAGCTTTTCCAGTTGCAAAATTGCAGACAAACCCACAGATTTCATTGAGCCCCAAGTTATCTCCAAGAATTAAATGTAATTGAAAGAAAACAGTGTACTGCTCATTATTAACGTTGATTGTTACACCATTGTCATGTAGGTCGTTTAACATCGTTATTAATTTATTAAATATATTTTTATTTCTGAAAGTTTTTCTATCCTTTGAATAAAACAAAGCAACTAAAATAATAGTATTTAATTGCGATACAAAGGCAGGTGGCTAGCAAGGTATACTTGCATATATCGCTCCCAATTTATTGATGCCTGCGTGCGAGCCTAATGCATTTCCTACTTCAAAATCGTCCTCATAAATAAATAATGGCAAACAAATTTTATCACCGAATTTTTTACTTTTTTCTTTCCAAAAAGGAGTTTGTATTATATTACTAATAATGCCATCTTCCTTTCGTAATGTTTCCATATAATCTTTTATCGCAGCAAACATTCCAGGAAGTTCTAATAATGACCGTAAACTCCATTTCAAACAAACGTAATGAGCGCACACATCAACTTTCTTTGCAACAATTTTCCCAGACACATGTTGTTTCTCAAAATAGTGTCCCATTTTATGTTCTTCGGGCATCAGCAGCAAGTCTTTATCTGAATATAGAACAAATCTTTTGTGTTCGGAATTGAATTGACGAAAAATTATATTTGTTGATTCATTAATTTCTTTGAAAATTACATCAATTTTGTTATCTTGTCTGTTTTTAAAATTGTGACAAGGTGTCACCGATCTACCCCTTGGCCGATCCTTCACGATGGGTGCCGCGGTTCCCTCGCGTGTCGAAAGTGTCCCGGAGCTCAGGATCACCTTCCTCAATCCTTTTTTTTTATCAGTTTTAGTAAGTCGGATACTCGTCCGTCAGTCGCCGGTAAAGCGCCTGAACGGCATTACCGTCTCTTGCTCGGTTGCGCGTTCCGCCGGGAGCGTCACCACCTCCCGAGCACTCGAAACGCCCGAGCCCCTCTTTCCCCTGGCTGTCCCTCTCGGCAGCGCAGGAGGTATCACCCGATGGTAGGAGCCATCGTGGCCGTCGAGAAGGGACACCGCCCCTCTCTGACGCGCCTGCATCGCTCCCCCCTTTTTCGTCGCTGCGCGCCTGCATCCTTCAGGCCCAGCATGCTAACTAAAAAACCGTCTCGTATTCCCCTTCTTTTCCCTCGTGGATGGCGACCTTACGCGCCTCCACTCAGTCGGCAGTAGCCATCCAGCTCTTGCCACCGCAAAGCTGCATTCTAGCAGCGCGGCTATCGTTGATTGCGTCACAGAACGCCTCTCTCTCTCTCTCTATCGCAGCATATAAGCCGCCCGAGACGAGGACGGAGGCGACTTCCCCGACACCGCGATTAGGTGGGGAAAACCCCGTACGGACCCCGCTCTCTAATCCCCCCCCCCCGTATCACCCCCGGTGATTCTCCGCTCCTGGTCACTGGAGATGCGCGTACGGTTCCCGCGCGCATCTACCAGCGCTATCGGCTCCCACTTCTCACTTCGTTTTCGGACGCGATCGAGGAAGGACCCCAAAGTTAGTGTGTGCCAAATTCTGTACCAGAGAAACTAAAACCAAACCCCGTGTGTCAGAGCCGCGTGTCATCCCGATTAGCCAGCGTAACACGCGAACAGTGTTTTTTTTTTTGTTCGGTGGAAACCTCGTGGGAGTGTGAATCGAGGAGGCTCTCAGCGAACGTGGGTGAATCCCGAGCCGCCGACATCGGACCAACGCCGAGGCACCCCGCTACTCGACGCCGCCGACGCCACCAGCCGCCGCCGCGAATTGCCGCCGCCGCTGCCAGCTGCCGACGCCGAGGACTTCGTCGTCGTCGCCGTTGTGGCCATCGCCACCCCTGCCTCGGTAAGTCCTGGGATCCCCGGTCTCTGTTCCTCTAGTGTATCCGCGTACCCTTCTTCTCGTTGTTTTGCGACCAAAAATTCCGCGCTCTCGTTTTACGCTTCCGGTCATATTCATCTGTAATTCTGCCGTCGAGTGATTCGTGACCCCCGCGGCTTTTGCGTATTAGCGCGTTCATTTTTCTTGTTGCGAATCAAAACTCTATTGTATTTTTTTCTGTGGTACAAATATAATCTTCCGTTATATAAAGTTGCAGATTATTCAACCCCCTTGCGTTTTATTTTTGACTTCTTTGGCTTTGCGATCTACCTTTTTCCACATCAGGAAAAGGATTATAAAATGATATTTGACTTTTTGCATTATATATGGCATTAATGTTACATTTGTTACGTCCCAAATTAGTGCTCTTGAAACAGAGGCACCAATTTTGGACGGTCGAAAGGAGGATTGTCCTGAAGGGACAATCCGGGGTTCGTATGTGAACTGAGGCTGCTGGACCAGGAGGAAAGACGAGGGTAAAATAATTAATGCTCAGGTTCGGAGGTAAAATGTAATTTATTCAACAAGTTCCTTTTTGTACATTCCTTTCCCTATACTCCTGAAGGGAGATTTTTCTCTTGGGTTCAGGAGGGGATCCAGGGAGAGGGTCAGATGGAGGAGGAGGAGGAGGAGGAGGAAGAGGAGGAGGAGCCGCCGGGAGCTGACAAAGCTCCGCTAGTCGCTCGCTGGTGACCGGATTAGTTGAATTTTTGGGGTCAAGTCCCCTGGCAAAATGGGCGCCCCACACGGACCACTGGGCCTGTAACCGAAGACGGGCCCGCCTTAGTCGATGGCGCTGCTGGGCACCCTTCACTATAAAAAAAACGAAAATGGTGGTTAATGGGTGGTCGGACCGAGACCGATTGGATGGAAGTAAAAGGTGGAACGGGGGAGGCTATTGAGGATTGGTAATTGGGAATGTAGAACGGTGGAAAACCGGAAAAAATGGCCTATTACGTGAACGAGATAAAGGTTTCTATGGGTCGATCATGCATCGGAGCGTGTTGACCCCAATTCCATAATCGACCGAGGGGTGGATCGATTCGGGGAGCCGACAACGGGGTGGCTCGACGTGGTTATAAACCAACGTTCGCCGCTCGGAGGTCGATCCCTTTATCGATCCCTAATAATAAAAAAAGGGGTATCCTGCGGGTCCAGAACTGGGCTGGCACCAGGTGGATCGAACCGAAGGCTCCCCACGGAGAAGCACGACGTGGTCGAAGACCAACGTTCGCCGCTCGGTAGCCAGTATCTCCAGTCGATCCTAAAAAAAAGGGGTAGGGGAGAGAGGGAAAAGGAGGAAGAGGGTGAAGCTAATACTTACTTTTGGGAAAGCCTGGTTTCCGCTCCTGGTGACTCAGCTGGCCCTGAGAGGGGATCGGTGGGTGTACTTCCGGCCGAAGGTTCCTTGGGTGTAGCCGGGGACTCGTACTTTCCGTTGTGGTTGACTTTTCGGCTAACTTATTCAGTTAGCGAGATACGTAGATACGTATATATTGTCTTAAACTTGAACTGAATTCTGTGGTTCTGGAGCCGCTATTTATATGATTCTGGCTCTGTGTCTTCTGGGTCAGATGGAGGGGTTGAAGGTTGGAACAGAGATAAGAGATTTTCGTGATCAGATTTTCCAAAGTTTGTTGAAAACAATGATCCGTTGACAATGTAGTTTGGTTGACAATTGAAGTTTTTGCAAATTGCATTCTGTGATTTGCACAAACATGAACGAACTTCGTAGCATGTTTAGAAGTGGAATAATTCGCAAAATTAGTTTTGATCTTGATAAATATATTTTAAACAATCGAGAAATTGACTTAATTAACGCGTTGGTTATTAATTATTTATGAGCAATTGTTTTTAACTATTTTAATGTATAAAGAGCCATGTAGTTCGTTGATTATTGTGCAAATAGACTATCTTATAATTTAACATACGTGAAGAACAGATATTCATCATCGTCATTATTGCTTAAATAGTTAATTCGAAAAATGTATGTCTATACGCAAGTAAAGAGAATTGCTGATACTTGTTATTGTTAATAATACATGCAGGATTTGTTAGTTAAGCATTGGAATTGGTTGTTTGTCCTAGTCAATATTGTTTTTATTGTTTTCAGGGGTTTCTCTTAATTATTCCAGAGTTTTTTTCTATATAAAAACGTAAAGAAAATTATTACGAGTAATAATATTTTGTTTCGTGTTCATGTTTATATATTATTTTATGTATAAATTAAAATATATTCTCATAGTTTGGGCGTGGCTCGGATGTGCAGTTGTATTGGTGCCTGTGTGTGTTCATGTGGATAAGTTCGTTAAAAAGAAACAATTTATTTGTTGATAAATTCTAGCGTATGTTGTTGGAAATGATTTTTGTCTTAATTTGGGTTGTTAGTTAAAGAAGAGATGTTTATTTAATTATTCTGTTTTATTTATAGAATTATTTGTTATAGTAAATTATGGTTTTAATTATATTTTGTTTGTACTCATAATGTGCAGAAAATGATGTTGCATCATATTATATTGTCGGATGTTAGTATTTTCTATTGGCTTTTGTTTAAATTAAAGATTTATATATGTTGTATAATTTTGAAAGAATATTTGTTTGTGTGAGTTCTCATATCTATGTTCTTTGTTTAGGAATTTTTATGACTCTGGGAAACCGAGGGGAACTTGTTGATATACTCTTTTTAAGAAGCCAATCTTTTTAACACGGCAGAGTTTTCTAATGGAAAAAAATATTAATAAAATTATTTTTTTAATGTTTTTATTTATGAAAGAGTTTGTTTTTACGGGTTTATATTTTTGTAAGTGTTTTTGGGGTATTTTACAAATGTGTAAGCTTGTCGGTGATATAGCGCACTTATGGGTAAATGTGTTGAGCTGGGATTTATCGGCTGGGGTCGATATGTCAGATTTTTCTCTGTGTTCAGTCGAGTTATCTAGCGGGTGAAAGGGTGTTTTTAGATTGTTAGTATAAGCTATAGATATCGCTGTGCCTAAATTCCTAGTATTAATATCTGTTCTTTTGGCTACTGCAATCGGTAAGTAAGGTTTCTTATAATCGGTTGTTCCTATGTATTGTGACAGTTACGGGCACGTAACACCCCCCTCGTTAGTCAGAACTGGTTCTCCAGTTTACTTCGCTAGGTATGATAATTTGTGTGCTATTTTGTGCTCGAAACATTTATATGATATTATTTTGAGCATGGAATTTTTATTAGTAATCATGTAAATTGATGAAGTGTTTCCTCATTTATTTCCTTTTCATTTGTGTGTTACTGCGATAAGTCCTAAGAAGATCGCGAACATAGTTCGTACGAAAGTTAAAATATGCCTAGTTGCTTCATCATATCAAGCCTAACATTAATCTATGACGGAGTTTTGACATTTTATATACTCTGAGGAAACCTTTGTTTACATTTTGTTTGTCGATAGATCCGGATTGATCTGAGTTTTATAATAATTTCGTTTTGTATACAACTTTTTCCTTGCATTTCGTCAGATTAACATTAATCTGCGTTATTTTTTCAATTGTTGTCGTCAGATTAACATTAATCTGCGTTATTTTTAATAAAATTAGTTTCAATTATTGTCGTCAGATTAACATTAATCTGCGTTATTTTTAATAAAATTAGTTTTAATTGTTGTCGTCAGATTAACATTAATCTGCGTTATTTTTAATAAAATTAGTTTCAATCGTTGTCGTCAGATTAACATTAATCTGCGTTATTTTTAATAAAATTTTGCTTTGTGTTTTTTTTTGTTTGTTCGTAATTTTCATAAGTAGTTGATAATGTTGTGTAATGGTTTCTTTATTTTCATTCATATTTGCGATTACATTTATATTTTTATGTTACATTTGCGAGGAGTATTATAAATCGTTGATACCCTCGTCTTCGCTTTCAGGATCTGGTATAATTATATCGTATGGGCTAGTGTGCGTTTAAAATTCCGTGATTATTTTGTGTGCTTGCCTCGGTTTTCCAATTTCACGATCTTTTATTCTATCATTTATCCGCCTTATATGCCTGTTTAGGCATCTGATGCAACTTGTAGCTGGTCTATTTGTTAGTATTCTTTGTTGGCAGAAACTGCAGTCGATGATCGTTCCTTCAGGGGTTGTAATATGGACGTTTGTCAGATGTTGAAACTCTTTTTGTTCTTCCCCTGGAAGGGTGTCGTAACAGCTCCTACATGTCCATTTTTCCTCTCTAGTTGCTAGCATTTCGTCTGCAAAATGGCATTCTTCTTGGTATAGTTCCATGTATGCCCAATAATCCCGTCCTGCTATTTCCAGTGTGCTCAGGAAGACGTTTAGTGGAAAGGTCATCTTTGTTTCCTGTAAGTTTATTTTGTATTTTCATTGTGCCTATGCCCACACTCTATATTATATACTGATATCCTTTACAATGTGTTTTTTTTTTATAAAATATTGGTAATGTATTGGTAGAGACTTACTATGTTAGATCCACATTCCTCATGCATTGTTAGTATAGTATAGTTCAGTAATAGTTAGTATAAATTATTATTATTTATTTATGTATATGTGTGTGCATATATAAGATGTTCTTGTGGTTTGTAAAAAAAAATATAAAAATAATTGTTGCGGAGTTTCGATTCTTTTGTTGGTGCAGCAATGAGTTGTTGCTCCAGCGAAAGAATTTGCGCACTACCTTCTACTTTTGTGTTGGGTAATATTTTACCTGTTTTTAGGCTCTCCATGCAACTCTTATAATCTAATACGTGGGTATAAAAGGAAATTATAAAAAATGTATGTGTATTTTTATTTATTTTGTTTGTTTTATAAAAAATTTTGTTGTTAATGTTTGTAGTGAAATGTAGGTGGTGTAGAATGAATTGCATAATTAGTTTTCTATCTATGGAGGTAATGATATGGATATGATATGGTATATATTATGGTGTGTATGGTTTATAATGTTTTATGTCGTTGCTAGTATTCAGTCCCATGATTCGTTGTCAGTAGCTTGGCGTTGTGTTTCTTCTTTCGTCGTGTTGAGTGTGAGGTTGTTCCAATTCTTTTCCAATTTATCGTAGAGGAGACAGTTTGGACATTCCACTGTGTCTCGTATGATGGCTATTGCGTTTTTACAGGTGTAGCATTCTTTTGGGAAGTGGGTGGTTTCGTCGCATATGCTGCAGGAATCTTTATTACAATTATTTGCTGTTGTCATTCTGTGTCTTGGGTTTTTCTTTATGTATCCTGTTTTATTGTTCGTTTTTTTATAGCATGTTTTACATATTGCGAAATTCTGTTTTATGTAATGGAGGGGTGTTTTCACACATTTGTGAACTTTCTTTTATTTTATGGCAATTTTCTTCCACTAATTGTGCATGTGCTCCAATGTCTTGTTTTTGTATGTATTCCATTTTTGTTCCGATTTCTTTTCGTTCTCTTCCTGTTGGCAGATGATAATACTTTGTTTATTTTGTTTCGTCAAGGGTATTGAGGTTGTGTTCTGAGTTGTTGAGTTTTGTAGCGTATCCTTACGAGAACGATTTATATGAGAGAAAAAAAATGTTAATATTTCCTTGTGGGAAAATTAAGAAAACAAGGCCGTTTTCGTTGGGATACTGTGCCGTTACTTTATATGATTAGTATGTATCTATATATATATATATATATATATATATATATTTTTTTTTTTGTTTGTTTTTTTTTTTTTTTTTGTTTTAGGAAGTAACGATCTACACCACTCGTGAGAAGGAATTGAAGGTATGCATGCGTAATAAACGTGATGAAACCCAAAAAAAAAAATTTTGCATAAAAGCTGCATAATAGATTCGAATAAGTGAAGTAATTTTCCTTCTTACGAGCGCTACCGCACTACCTATACTTTGCAGTATGGTAATTGATTAACCTACATCGTTGATTCTAACATTAAAATTTTAATTTAAAAACAGCGAGTGTTAGGCTCGTAACAACTCAAAGAGGGATGTTTGTTAGTTTATTTTAGTAATGGAGGGAATAGGATTACTTCGTTTTTTTGGTTTTATGGTTATAGTATTATGACATCCTGATGTTTTGCATAGTATTGTACTAGTGGTTGATGCACTGAGTTTCTGTTTATTAGTTCACTTGTTGAGGTTGTTTGTGATTCGTGTGTTGCTTTTGGAATATCGTAAATTACTTCTAATTTGAATTTAGGACGAATTATGTAATATCTTAAAGTCTCTATTATGCTTCCTGTGGCTTTTCTTGCTTCTATGGATTCTTCTTTGTTTTTAGATATTATGGTATCCTTTTCATTTGTTAAGGTGTAACGTACATGACTGTTTGTGTTTTGCTTCCTCTAGTGTTGTGATCTTAGTTTATGATTTAGTCCTAGCTTTACTCCTATTATTGTGATAATGAGTAATGCTCCAATGATGTATAGTAGTAATATGTGTGTATTCGTTAGCGTATTGCTTTCTTCGTGAGGTTCAGTTATATCCAATATTTGTGATGAGTTTGTAGGGTAAGCCATGTCGTCTTTGGAAAAGTTAATTTTGTTATCTACTATATCCTTGTTGTTCCAAAAACTTCTTCCTTTTATAAGGTTTGTACATTCTCCCTTGGTTAGGTTGCACTGTATGTTTCCGTCTAGAAAAATTTTGGTCCTTTTGTTATTAGTTGTTCCCAGATAGTTTTTTAGTGTGATGGTTAGTGTTGTTTTTAGTATTGTTTTAAAATTTTCTCCGTTGTAATAATTCTGTGGGTTTCTGCATTTTTTATTTTGTTTATTTATTCGTTCAATGGTGTTGAAATTCGTTGTTCCATTTCTCTGTATGTGTTTGAAATCTTGTGACAGAAATCTTAGTTCTCCTGTTTCTTGCATTTTCTCGCAATCTTCTCTTGTCATTGTGCGAATAAATTCAGTTATTGATGTGTTTTTTGCATTGCACTCGGATATCTCGTATCTGACAACTTCTGTACATTCTTGGATTATTACATTTCCTGGGTTTGGGGATGTTTTGTGGAATATTGTTATCAAAAACATGAAGATGATAAAGATTTTCATTTTCTTGGTTTAGATTTCTTCTTTTATTTTTTGTTGTTGTTCTGTAAAAAAAACAATGTTTTTAAGTGATTGTGCTATTAACATTAATGTGTGTTATTTACTATTGAAGGCGATTTTTATGTCTGTCTTTTGTTCGTATTTTGAGTCAAGTTATGGTGCATATTATTTTGTATTATTCTTTTTTTACAATCCATTTCTTGGACAATTTTTTTTTCGGTTTCTTCTTTTATGTTTGGATATAATTGAATTTGTACTTCTTTGGTGTCAGTTTGTAGGATGGGCGCTGTTGGCTGATCTTTGTGGCTTGATTTTTCTACTTTGATTTCTTCTAATTTCTCATTAATTGTTTGGAGTTCTGTTTGTTGTAGTTCCTTGTATGAAGGTTTATTATCATTGTTATCATTTCTGTTTGTTCTTCGACCTGCTAAATGGAGCAAAAGATGTGTTACAGAGTCCCAAATGGCTCTTATTAAAAGTATTGACCATCCATATACTGTGTGTAGAGCGTAACCGTGTATTACGGTGTCGATTATAGTTTTTATAAGTTTTACTAACACAAATATTCCCATTATTCCTGCTGTGGTAGATCCAAATATCACAAATTTTTCCCATGTATTTTTCCATGCTGACTGTATTATGTTGCCAATTGTTTTTTCGTCTAAGAGGTTATTTAATGAGGTTCCCTGATAGTTCGTTGTTTGTCCTGTAATTCCTCTGGCTACTGTGTTTAAAACAGCTGGTTTTTCTGCTGGGAACATTATGTGTTCTTTTAATTTTTTTAGGTCATCTTGACTGTAGATCCCATTAATGGCTAAACTTTCAAGGTTTACATATTTCCATGTTTGCTTGGTTAGTGGTTTTAATTCTTCGGGTTTTTGTGCTTCGACGGGGTTTGGTAATAGTTTGTACCAGATGCTGTTGACTTGGTACATTGGTGGTACGAGGCTATTACAGCTGACTTGAGTTCCTTTTTTTTGTTAAAATTCTTGTCTTTGGTGTCATGAATAAACTATTATTTTGATATGTTACCGGTAGGTGTGTGTAACATTCTACTGTTCTTCGTATGCTTACTTCCACGGGTATACATTTCATAATGTACGCTACTTCACCAGCAGCTATTGCCATATATCCTGGTGATTTCATGATGTTGTATGCAAATTCGTCAGGTGAGTGACTAGCCATAGATAAAGAATTTTGTAAAACCTGTTTTTCGAGGGTACATCTTTGTGCTAAGACATCGTAATATAGTTGTTTAATTTGGTATCTGAGGTGCTTTTCTACATACACGAATTTAGAATTTACGTATGCAAATATATCTAAATTAGATGTTTTTATTGGTACTTTTTTAAGTCCTCCACCGTTTCCAATTTCTAATATCATTAATTTTGGGTGTTCAGTCAAAGACAGTTCGTAGCCACAAACGCCTTTTCCTCCTCTAGCTGCTAGTGCGAATGTGATATCTTCGGTTGTTAGTGAGTATATAATGGTTTTGTCTTCGTTGAATGCTTTATTTATTACACCTTCATATAAGACATCATATTTGTTAGAGCCGCAGAAATCTATTGGTATCGTATCCCAATAAGTATTACCTCCTTCCAAGTCCAAGCAATTTTTGTCGGTTACTGCATAAGCAATTCCTGACCGCAAGTGTATCTTATTTTCGTTTAAGTTTACCCTGGCTTTATATTTTTGTATCAAAATGTTTGCTGTTCCTTAGACTATTACATTACTCTAGGTTCCATATGTATCTGAGTATTCTACTCCTTTGCAGTTGCCATTTACCGTTGTTTGTCCTGCCCTGTTGAGGCTGTATGTTGCAAGCACGTTTTCTCTAATACCGTCTATGAATATATTGTTACTTATAGTGATCCTTCCTGTTCGGTGTACTTCTTCGCATTCTTCTCTGGAGACTTCCAAGATATAGGTGGCCATTCCATTCATAACTGCTGATGTGTGTGAGTGCATACCACAATATTCTATTTTCCTGTAAATTTCTATCTTACACTGTGTGACTTCAATTTCGTCGTATTCTTTTATTTGTAATAATTGAGCTTTAACTTTTTCTACATTAACATGCTTCCTTTCGATTTCGCAGTCTTGAGTGTTGAGTAGTGAAATTGTTGATATGTTTGAATTCCATGCTCCACAATCAAATGCAATGAATGCTGTTGTTTGGGAGATAGCTGCTATGAAAATTATTGTTGGTTGAAGTTTTATGGTCATCCTGTTGTTGGCGGTGGATTTGTTTTTCTGTGGATCCAGAATAGATTAATTTTGTGTTTTGGTTATTTATAATGTTAAAGTGTTATTAAAACTTATTAAACGTTGTTATTATTCCTCTTTTCATATGAAGAGGATGATGGGAATTGAAATTTAGGAATTTTCCAGAAGAGGTGGGTTTTCTGTACCAATTTGTTATGAGTATATATAAATATATTACAGTTCATTTAATAAGTTTTAATAACACTTTAACATTATGAATATTGGCCTAAAACATTATTGACATCAAACTTTAACCGTCACAAGATGACGAAGGATTTTTATCCGAACACAAAGTTGAATCCAACTCATACAACAACAAGACTTGGATGTTTTTATAAACACATTGGAAATCAATACGGACAATCTACGAAAAGATCACTTCAGGATCTCAAATGGACCATGACCCGACTTGCAGAATATGGTGAGCGCCTTCGTTTTCTAAAGAAGTGTTAAAAAACAGGACATCTACCAAAACATCTTAGTAGATCCTGTGGGAAAACTGCATAATTTTTTACATCCAAAATCAAACTTAAATTTATTAACTTCAAAGAAAGATTCTTATTTTATACGTTAAAACTTGAGATAGACGACTTGTACTTATTTGTTAATGAACTAAACCACAGAAAGTTTAAGATCATAATTTTCTTAAAACGGAATTTACCTGCTGCACTTTTAACGGAGTTTATGAATCGACAATACACAAACAGAACAACAGTTATTGGAAAAACAAAAATCGTTTTAAAAAAGAAATTTCAAAATATCATTAATAGTAGTAGCAACACATGTTTGAATAATACCTATACAGTAAATAACAACACAGATATAAACATACATACTGACTCTAATTGTGATTATAAATGGGCAATTAATTTATCGAATTTGTCTATACCCGAGTGTTTCATGAAACTAATTGAACTAGGACCAAAATTCTGTGTTCAATTAACCAAAGATACATTACCGATTAATGAATTAATCAGTATTTTTGAAATTAACATGAGAAAAATTCCTTCGGAACAAGTCGACTTAGTTAGAAATAAGATTATACATACCCTTCAATGTACAAAAAATCTTTTACCAACATGTACACCGGAATCAACTATGATCTCAAGTATAAGAAAATATATAAAAAAGAACGACCTTTACTTAACTAGAGCTGATAAGGGAAATATCTCAGTTATTATGAGTAAAAAAGATTATATTGACAAAGTTAAAGAATTATTGAATAATGACAGCACGTATTTGAAAATAAAAAAGGATACAACTACTAAAACACAAAATAAAATAAATGAAACAATAACTAATTGGAAAAAGAATAAATACATTGATAATGATACTGCAAAGTATTTAACTTGTAATAACGGAAATATCCCAAGATTGTATGCGTTACCCAAGATCCACAAATCAGGATACCCTATGAGACCTATCGTATCCGCTTTAGGAAGTCCGATTTATAATATTGGTAAATTCTTACATGGCATTATATACAAAACCATACAACAAGACAAAAATAGAGCAAAGAACTCATGGAACTTAGTTGATGAAACAAAAGATATATCCATCCCTAAAAACTATAGCCTTTTGTCACTCGATGTAGTTAGTTTATTCACAAACGTACCACATGAACTCATTGTTAATGGTTTAAGAAAACGAACTCAGGAACTAGAGAATGTCACGAAGATCCCGGTCAATGAAATTATAAGAATGGTATCTACAATTCTAGACTCAACTATTTTTATGTTTGATGGACAGATTTACAAACAAAATAGTGGTACACCGATGGGGTCACCGCTATCCCCCACATTAGCCGACTTAATAATGATCGATTTAGAGCAAGAAGTCCTAATGAAATTGCAAGAAAAACCAATATTATATAAAAGATACGTAGATGACATATTTATAATATATCCAACTAATGATATTGAATCCTTAGTAAAAACATTTAATGACTACCATCCGAAACTCAAATTTACATCTGAATTGGAAGAAAAGAATTGTTTACCCTTCCTTGATATAACTTTCATTAACGAGGGAGGTAAACTCATAACAAATTGGTACAGAAAACCCACCTGCTCTGGAAAATTCCTAAATTTCAATTCCCATCATCCTCTTCATATGAAAAGAGAAATAATAACAATGTTGGTTGATCGAGCAATACTTTTAGCTAATAAAAAATGTCATGTTAAAAATTTAGAATACATTTACACTTTTTTACAAAAAAAATGGATATGAATTACAATTTATACGGAAAACCATAAATAACAGGCTCAAAATATTACAACATAGATTTACAACATCCAGTTCAGTTGATAATAACATCAAGAAAAAATCGTTTGATTTTTCCAACAGTATTGTTTTACCATACATTGAAAATTTTAACCAAAGAATTAAAAGGATTTATGAAAAATTCAATATCAAAATTGTCAACAAACATTTCAATTCTTTAGAGACACTTTTTAAGACCAAAATTGACAGAGTTGAAATTTTGGATAGATCAAATGTCATTTATGAAATAGATTGTGGTGAGTGTAACGCAACGTATATTGGACAAACAAAACGATATCTGAAAAGAAGAATTTATGAACATAAAAATAATTGGAAGAAAGATGTAGGACATACAGCATTGACGTCTCACATGTTAAGTACAGGACACAATTTTAAATTCTCGGAAGTTAAAATCTTAGAAAGAGAAATATCAAGGAAATGACACATATCAAGAAACAAAAAACAAGCATCAACTTTAGAACAGACACAGAAAATTTAAACAATAGTTATAACATCTTAATAAATGATATATAATTCGAGTGTTAATCAACAACGTGACGATACGTTAAATGACTCACACATATGTAGAAATCTCATGTACATACCCAACCTTTGTATATACAATCGGATTATGTCGTGTGGTACTCGATGATTGTCGGTGCGTGATATTCGGTGTAATTTATTTTTATATTAATTTTGTATTCGTATTTTATGTATTTATTTTTATTTTTTGTATGTTTTTATGATAGATGCCCCTGAGGAGGACCTCCAAAGAGGTCGAAACGTTGGGTGATGAATAAAAAAAAACCCAGTTTTTGATCTTTTGGGTTTTTTCTTATAACCTTTCTTATAACCTGTGTTTGGTTATTTATTATTAGTTGTAGAAATGATCTCGGTCAGACAAGATTAGTTTTGGTTTTCGTATATTTATCCTATTTTTACATTTCCATAAATTTTGTTATAATTCGTTAGAGTTTCATAAAAAGAGTAACTTCTTTTAGTTTTATATGTCAGAGAGAAGAGAAAAGATGGTAATTTTTGGATTTTATTGTTTTAATTTTGAAATTTTCAATCTATTTGGGTGGACAATTCGTTCTTCATTTTTTATTTTTATTTTTATGTTTCCATTCTCGAATATATTAAGTATTTCGAAAGGACCCTGGTATTCATCGTCAAGGTTACCTGTTTTGTGGTTTTTCTGTAGGAATACAAAATCGCCTATTTTAAATATTTGTGGATTTATCTGTTTATCGTAGTAGTATTTTGATTTTAATTTAGCTGCTTTCAATCGTTAGTTTGCGAACTCCTGTGTTTCATATAGTTTTATTGCTAAATTCTGAATATAATCCATATATGTCAGAGGTGTGTCTTCGTTTGGTATTTTCGTAGAAGGTAATCTGGCCAATCTACCGAACATTAGTTCAAATGGAGTGTATTTTGTTCCTTCGTGTACACTTGTGTTATAAGAAAAAGTAGCAAGGTCTAGCCATTTGTCCCAGTCCTCGTGCTGATTTGCATAATGTTTTATATATTCCTTTAAGACATGGTGAGAACGTTCAAGTGATCCGTTTGATTGAGGGTGAAATGCTGTGGTTTGTAACTTCTTTATGTGAAACATTTTTGCTAATTTTTTCATAATATTACTTAAAAAGTTTTTACCTTGGTCTGTCAATATTGTTTTTGGAGATCCATACGAGCATATTACTCTGTTTACTAATGCTTCTGCTATGTTTTCGGATGTAGCTTTTTTCAATGGGATTGCAATTAGGTATTTTGTTAAGTTATCTTGAATTGTTAGTATGTTTTCGTACCCTTCGTTTGTTTTGCTATTTGGAATTACTATATCCATTGCTATTTTTTCCATCGCTGATTTTGTGGTGTCTGATATTATCATAGGTTGCCTTGTTTTAACTCTAGTTAATTTTTTGAATTGACATGATCTGCAGTTTTCGATAAATCTTTCGACGTCTGTTTTCATGTTCTCCCAATAGTAATTTTGCTTGATTTTCTTCACAGTTTTGGTTATTCCTTTATGTCCACCGATTGGAGTGGTATGTAATTCTTTTATGATTGCTTCTCTGTCACTTATTTCCGCGTGATTTATTTTTCCGTTGCAAATTAGGATCGTTGTATTTGAGTTTTTAAATAGTTGTTCTATTATTTTGATTATGTTACTCCATTCTACTCCGGCTACTTCATCTGTTTTTGAAATGCTAATACTTTTGAGTTGTAGGTTGTTTGTTTCCTTTTTTAATGATTTAAGAAGTGTTTTAATATTGTTTATTATTGTTAGCTGACTTTCTCCTGTATTTGTAATTACCGGGAGGCAATGTGATATTTATTATTTTTCCTGATGGTTGCTATTTCATTTATTTCTAAGTTGGTAAATTTTGGTAGTTCGTTTCTTTTTTGTAGTGTTAATGCGCCATTGTCGCAAGGTTGTCCTGTAGTTGTTAGAAAATAGGTTAAATTGTCTTTTTGCATATACAAGTGGTTTTTTACTTCTATTATGTTTTTGTTTTTGTTGCTTGTCTTGTTGCTGTTGACTTCATCTTCATCAGTAGCGTCTTCGGCGTATATTGAATGTGTATCGTTGTCATTAGTAACTGAATTAGTTAAGTGGTTTTTCTTTTTATATGGTAAGTGTGTTGTTAGGTTATCCGAATCTTCATTATTTTGTTCTATTTCATTAATATTGTTTTGTGCTTTTTCTAGATTTTGCCTATTCTTAAGGGGTCTATTTTTTCTATTTTCTTCGTGTTTTTGAGTAATTTCTGTTTCTTCCTGATTAGTTCGAAATCTTTCTGGTGGTTTAGTTTTTCTTACGCTTCTTCTTAATGGAACTTCATTATCATCCTTTTGTATGTGTGCGATAGTTATTATTTCGTTGTTTTTTAATATGTTTCCTTCGTGTGTAAAGCTGCATTTATCGTTAATATGATTTAACTTATTGCATTTTGTGCAAAATGGTACCTTAGCTGGTAGGCAGTATTTCGGACCTGTGTAATTTATTTTCGTATTATTTTTTGGAACTACTATCTTGTATATTGAATTGTATGGTATTGTTTCTTTTATTGATTTTGGTTTCAAAATTTCTTTACTTTTAGTAAATTCGATGTGTGGTCTGATATTTTCCGAGTAATAATAATCTTCTAAGTTGTTCTTCCACTTGTACCCTAGTCCTATTCTATCTGTTTGTGTTTTTAAGTTAATAGGTTCTTGGATTCCTTGATTATATTTGCCTATACCGGACCCTTTCCAACCCATTTCTTGCATCATTTTTATTATTTTCTTGTGATAAGTTTTATTTGTTGAATCTTCTATTTTTAACATTTCAACTGGGTTTCGAGATAATGCATTTACGTTTGCTTTTCCATCCTTGTGGAGGACGTCGAATTCGTATTCTAATAATTTATACATCCATTTCGCTACTCTAGAATTAGGATCTTTTTTCGTTCTAAATGATGTTAGAGGTTTATGGTCTGTTACAATTGTAAAATGTCGGCCGTAGATATATGGTCTGTAGTGTAAGATTCCGTAGTATATTGCTAATGCTTCTTTGTCATAGATATCGTATTTTTTTTCGTGTTCGTTTAAAACTCGTGATGCGTATGCTATTGGCTTATCTTTTCCTATTTCTCCCTGTGATAGGATTGCGCCTATTGCAAATCCTGATGCGTCCGTCGTTATTATAAACGGTTGATCGAAATCTGGGTACTGCAGGACTGGTGCGGTGCATAGTTTTTCTCGTAGTGTATCAAATGCATTTATTTCTGCCTCTTCCTATTTAAAAGGTACATCTTTTTTAGAAGTTCCGACAGTGGCTTTGCAACTTCTGAAAATTTATGTATAAATCTTCTGTAGTATCCGGCTAGACCAAGAAATTGTCTAATGTTTTTTTGATTTTTTGGTGTTGGAAATTTTTTTACACAAATAATTTTGTTTGGATCAGGTTTTAGGCCTTCCTCTCCTATTATGTGTCCTAGATAGCAAACTTCTTTCCTCAGAAATTCGCATTTATCTGGTTGTAATTTTAAGTTTGCGTCTTTTAGTCTTTTCATAAGTTTTTCACATTTTATTTCGTGTTCTCTTAAAGATGATGCGTAGATGACTATATCGTCAAGGTAGACAAAAAGTTCACTGCCTTGTAATCCAGATAAGACAATGTCCATTAATCTTTGGAATGTGGCGGGTGCATTTTTTAATCCAAATGGCATTCTATCAAATTTGTAGTGACCATGTGGTGTGGAAAAAGCTGTTTTTTGTGCATCGTTGTCATCCATTTTTATCTGCAGAAATCCAGATGCTAAGTCGAAAATTGAAAAATATTTGGCTCCTCCTAGTTGGTCCAAGATGTCTACAATATTAGGTATCGGGTATGAGTCGCCTATTGATTTTTCGTTTAATTTTCTGAAGTCAAGTACCATTCTCCATCTTTTGTTTCCTTGAGAGTCATTTTTCTTTGGAACTATCCATAGAGGTGTGTTGTATGGTGATTTTGAAGGTTTTATAATTCCTGAGTTTAGTTGTTCTGCTATTTGTTTATTAATTTCTTCTTTATGTATTGGAGGAAATCTGTATTGTTTAGTATTTATAGGAGTTTCATCGGTTGTGATTATTTTGTGTTTGATTAGTGGTGTAAATCCTAAGGGTTCGTCTGGTAAATGAAAAACGTCTGCGTTTGCGTTTATTATTTTTTCTTTGCTTTCTCTTTCTTCACTGTTTAAATGCGTGATCCGTAGTAGTTTTTTTACTTTTTCTGCTCGTTTCGTTTCTTTAGTTGTATTACATATGTTTACGTGTTCGTTTGATTTAAACTTGTGGTTATTTGTTTTTAGGAATTCAGTGTAAGTATAGAATTTATAATCGAGTGTCGGATCTGTTGATTTCTTGTCATTAGGTGTATTATACCAAAGGTTTGGGATCGTTTCATCTTCTTTGTAGTCATTGAGGTTTCTTAGTATCTGGTTTATTATATCTTCCGTTCCGTCATCCTTATTGTCGTCATTATTATTCATGACTTCGTAGTATAGGTTTTCAGAATTATTTTTGCAATTGGTTTGGGTGTTTATTATTGTTACTTGTTCCTTGTTATCGCATGTAAATTTTCCTTGGTTATCTTCGCTGATGATTTCGAAATCTTTTCCTAATTCGTCTAATTCTAGCGTTGGTATGTCTACTTCTATTTCTTTGTCTGTTGTGTTAAAAATATTTAAGTATGCTCTTCCATTATCATTTTTTACTATGGCTTCTCCTAAGTATACGCCTTCTATATTGTCAAGCCGGGGTACATATCCATACTGTATTTTTTTATTCTTTACGTTTATGTAAAATGTAGATATTGCTCTTGCTGGGATTGTCATACTTTTTTTATAGAAATGAATTTTATTGCCTACCCATTCGATACAGTGGTTTTTGTAATCTATTGTTGCTTGATGTTTGTGAAAGAATTCTGATCCTAATATTCCCGCTGATTCTATAGGAAAGTCATTTTTTACTATGTGAAATTTTGTTTCATATCCCATGATTTCTAGGATGACTACTCCCATTGTTGTAACGGGTTGTTCTGTAATGCCTTTTAAATCTATAACTTGTGAATCGTCTATTAATGTTTCTCCTTTTATATTTTTCTCTTTGATTACATTTACACTTGCGCCAGTGTCGACCATTAGTTCTATTGTTGAATGTAAATCTTCTAAATTTATCTGTATTAAGGGTACATCATTTTTACTAAGGTTAATTATTTTTATTTTCCTTGTGCCGTATTTTCTTTCCTCATGTGGTTCATTTGGCGCGTTGCTCTTGTCTCTCTCCGCGCGCCTGTCTCGGCGAGAGAATTCTCGTTTCCCGGTGAGTTTAGTTCCTGAAGAAGTTCAGCTCTCATTTTTTCTTTAAATTTTAGTTTTCTACAGTCGCGCCAAAAATGTCCTATATTTTTGCAGTAACTACATTGTTTTTGTTGGTTGTTCAAGGGTTGGTTGTAATTTTGACTTAGTCGATTTTGAGGGTAATCTCGCGATTGGTTGTAATTTTGATTTTGTCTATAATTCTGTGATTGGCTGTAATTTTGGTTTTGCCTATAATTCTGTAGTTGATTGTGATTTTTATTCTCTTTATAATTCTGAGGTTGGTGTTTGAAATTGTTGTTGGTTAATTTGGTACGGGTTATTTCTAAAGCTTTGAAAATGCGTTGTTTCTGCTTGCGAATTTTGAGACTGGTTATGGTTTCTATAAAAACATGTTGCTGCTTCATGACCGATTTGTTTGCAAATTTGGCATTTTATTTTATCAGTATGTATAGTTTGTATTCTTAGGGTCTTCTTTTTCTCATCTGGTTTTTCAATTATTTCAACTCCTCTGATATTGTTTGATATTTTTATTTTTTTCTCGATACGTCTAGTACTTCTTTATCCGTTTGATCTTTTTCTTCGTCAGTTACTTCTCCGTCTTCGCTTAATGCTTTATACATTTCTAAAATCCTATCTGATGTTTCCCTAACTCGGTTGGCGTATGAAACTACATTTTCGAAGTCTAACTGATGCATTCCGATTAACTCTTGTCTTACTTCCGTCAAAGAGCTTGCTGGGCATATACTTCTCGTAATCTCCTAAGGAGTGAATTGATTGTTTTAAAATCCTCATTTTTTACTGTTCGGCGAGCTTCACCTCTTAGTCTACTTTTTATTAATTTAACTAAGTCCTGTTTTGCTGCGGGTAACATTTGCAGTGCTTCATCGCAGGCGTCTACAAATGCGTAGAAGGTTTTTGGGTCTCCATCGAATCTAGGCACGTTTTCTATTGCGTGGTTTAATGTTAATCTGTCGTGGTAGTTTGCCATATTTTCGTCTTCGTCGGTTATTGTCTTGTATATATCTTCGTCACTGTCGGAATCTCTACTATCTAGGAGGCTATTTCGTATTTTTATAAATGGCAGGTTGTGTTGGTTATACTGTTTTTCGTTTGGGGTGCTTGTTTGTATTTCTATGTTCCTTATAGTTCTTCTAGTCAGTTCAGTATTTGTGGTTTCGAGTAAGATTTCGTTGATTCGGAAGTTTATTTGTTTAATTTTATTTCCTGTTTGTTGTTGGTGCTCGTAAAATTCTGGGTTTTTGGTATGTGTTTTTTGTGGTGTATCTTTTGTTCGTGATACTTGTTCTATTTGTTCTATTAGTCATGGGTGTTTTGATTTCTCTATTAATTCTGTTAATTCTGTTAATAACTCTTGCTTTGTTTTTTCTTGTAGTAATTCCTGTTTTGTTAATGCTTCCATTTTGGTTTTCTGTGATGGTTCTCGTTTTGTTTCTAATAATTCCTCTTCTGACAATTTCTGTTTCGTTAAGGGTGTTGCTTGGGTTATTTTTATTGTGCCGGGTGTTTGTTCTGTTTGTTCTGTTTGTTCTGGTTTTTCTGTTTGTTCTGTTTGTTCTGATTGTACTGTTAACTGTATTTGTTCTGCAGTCTTTGTTGCTTCGTTTTGTAAAGTTTGTTCTGTAGGGGGTTGTTGGGGTTGTTCAGGCTTTTTTGGGTTTTTTCGTCGTCTATCACTGAGTAAGGCTGGTCCAAGAATAGAGTTTTTTGTATCTTGGTCTAGGTGTTTTAATGCGTTACGAGTTACTCGTTCTCCTGACATTTATATGGGTATTGGTTTGCGACATGTGTGGAAATTTCATTATTAACAAAGAAAATGGAAATGGTAAAAAATAGGATTATGTAAAATAGCTTAGAGTGCCCAGCAAGTAAACGCGAAGGTCTGACAGTGGTCGTGTGGTCCGCGCTTTTCTCGTATTTCTATCCAAATCCAGGTTATCCGTTCAAAATATTGTTTTTGTTTTTCGCAATTTTGTAGCGAATTCAATATTTTTTTAGGCCGCTGTCACCACTTTGTTACGTCCCAAATTAGTGCTCTTGAAACAGAGGCACCAATTTTGGACGGTCGAAAGGAGGATTGTCCTGCAGGGACAATCCGGGGTTCGTATGTGAACGGAGGCTGCTGGACCAGGAGGAAAGACGAGGGTAAAATAATTAATGCTCAGGTTCGGAGGTAAAATGTAATTTATTCAACAAGTTCCTTTTTGTACATTCCTTTCCCTATACTCCTGAAGGGAGATTTTTCTCTTGGGTTCAGGAGTGGATCCAGGGAGAGGGTCAGATGGAGGAGGAGGAGGAGGAGGAGGAGGAGGAAGAGGAGGAGGAGCCGCCGGGAGCTGACAAAGCTCCGCTAGTCGCTCGCTGGTGACCGGATTAGTTGAATTTTTGGGGTCAAGTCCCCTGGCAAAATGGGCGCCCCACACGGACCACTGGGCCTGTAACCGAAGACGGGCCCGCCTTAGTCGATGGCGCTGCTGGGCACCCTTCATTATAAAAAAAACGAAAATGGTGTTTAATGGGTGGTCGGACCGAGACCGATTGGATGGAAGTAAAAGGTGGAACGGGGGAGGCTATTGAGGATTGGTAATTGGGAATGTAGAACGGTGGAAAACCGGGAAAAATGGCCTATTACGTGAACGAGATAAAGGTTTCTATGGGTCGATCATGCATCGGAGCGTGTTGACCCCAATTCCATAATCGACCGAGGGGTGGATCGATTCGGGGAGCCGACAACGGGGTGGCTCGACGTGGTTATAAACCAACGTTCGCCGCTCGGAGGTCGATCCCTTTATCGATCCCTAATAAAAAAAGGGGTATCCTGCGGGTCCAGAACTGGGCTGGCACCAGGTGAATCGAACCGAAGGCTCACCACGGAGAAGCTCGACGTGGTCGAAGACCAACGTTCGCCGCTCGGTAGCCAGTATCTCCAGTCGATCCCAAAAAAAAGGGGAAGGGGAGAGAGGGAAAAGGAGGAAGAGGGTGAAGCTAATACTTACTTTTGGGAAGGCCTGGTTTCCGCTCCTGGTGACTCAGCTGGCCCGGAGAGGGGATCGGTGGGTGTACTTCCGGCCGAAGGTTCCTTGGGTGTAGCCGGGGACTCGTACTTTCCGTTGTGGTTGACTTTTCGGCTAACTTATTCAGTTAGCGAGATACGTAGATACGTATATATTGTCTTGAACTTGAACTGAATTCTGTGGTTCTGGAGCCGCTATTTATATTTTTCTGGCTCTGTGTTTTCTGGGTCAGATGGAGGGGTTGAAGGTTGGAACAGTGATAAGAGATTTTCGTGATCAGATTTTCCAAAGTTTGTTAAAAACAATGATCCGTTGACAATGTAGTTTGGTTGACAATCGAAGTTTTTGCAAATTGCATTCTGTGATTTGCACAAACATGAACGAACTTCGTAGCATGTTTAGAAGTGGAATAATTCGCAAAATTAGTTTTGATCTTGATAAATATATTTTAAACAATCGAGAAATTGACTTAATTAACGCGTTGGTTATTAATTATTTATGAGCAATTGTTTTTAACTATTTTAATGTATAAAGAGCCATGTAGTTCGTTGATTATTGTGCAAATAGACTATCTTATAATTTAACATACGTGAAGAACAGATATTAATCATCGTCATTATTGCTTAAATAGTTAATTCGAAAAATGTATGTCTGTACGCAAGTAAAGAGAATTGCTGATACTTGTTATTGTTAATAATACATTCAGGATTTCTTAGTTAAACATTGGAATTGGTTTGTCCTAGTCAATATTGTTTTTATTGTTTTCAGGGGTTTCTCTTAATTATTCCAGAGTTTTTTTCTATATAAAAACGTAAAGGAAATTATTACGAGTAATAATATTTTGTTTCGTATTCATGTTTATATATTATTTTATGTCTAAATTAAAATATATTCTCATAGTTTGGGCGTGGCTCGGATGTGCAGTTGTATTGGTGCCAGTGTGTGTGCATGTGGATAAGTTCGTTAAAAAGAAACAATTTATTTGTTGATAAATTCTAGCGTATGTTGTTGGAAATGATTTTTGTCTTAATTTGGGTTGTTAGTTAAAGAAGAGATGTTTATTTAATTATTCTGTTTTATTTATAGAATTATTTGTTATAGTAAATTATGGTTTTAATTATATTTTGTTTGTACTCAAAATGTGCAGAAAATTATGTTGCATCATATTATATTGTCGGATGTTAGTATTTTCTATTGGCTTTTGTTTAAATTAAAGATTTATATATGTTGTATAATTTTGAAAGAATATTTTTTTGTGTGAGTTCTCATATCTATGTTCTTTGTTTAGGAATTTGTATGACTCTGGGAAACCGAGGGGAACTTGTTGATATACTCTTTTTAAGAAGCCAATCTTTTTAACACGGCAGAGTTTTCTAATGGAAAAAAATATTAATAAAATTATTTTTTTAATGTTTTTATTTATGAAAGGGTTTGTTTTTACTGGTTTATATTTTTGTAAGTTTTTTTGGGGTATTTTACAAATGTGTAAGCTTGTCGGTGATATAGCGCACTTATGGGTAAATGTGTTGAGCCGGGATTTATCGGCTGGGGTCGATACGTCAGATTTTTCTCCGTGTTCAGTCGAGTTATCTAGAAATCACCCTAATTGACTCATAAATATAGGCTTCAAATCGTACAAGTTTCAGAAAATCAACCTTTTTACTAAACTACCATAGTTATTAGTACGAAAGTATACCGTTAATAAAAAGTACTCTTTCAGTACTGACAAGACGGCGTGATACTACACCGTCAGTGTACAACACTACTAAAATAAAATAATTTTTTGTGATATATATAGTGCAGTATTTTTTTAAGGCATCATGATTTTCAAACAAAAATCTTGTAAACAAATAAGGTAAATAAATTAAGCGAGTTCACCCAAAACGATATTATACGACCACTTATGACAATAACGGAAACTGACAAGAGAGAATGTTTTATTAGTAAGGAAAATGTATTACCTATATGATCCAGTATATTCAAATTCAGATTCAATAACTAAGTCGCTAATTAACTGGGTGTTGATCTTATTTTCGAGTTTATACATTTGCTCAATAACTCGTCCTCTTACCGTTGTGCTTAATAATTCACGAATTGACTTGTACAGCAGCTGTTTATTATTGCAAACGTAATTGGTTATCATCATCATACAATTTTTTAAAATATATCAAAAGATATCAATACATGTAAACACATATGTTATAAAAAAGGTAATATAACGATATTCAAACAATAACGAAATAATTGCATAAGCTGTTTGGAAATTATTTGGTTAATGTAATTGCAAAATTTTCCATTTATAAGTTACGTGTATAATATCTTCTATATCTTTTATACATCAACTATTATTATTAATACGTGAAAGTTAATAGAAATTGTTATAAAATATGTAACATACGGATCACTGCATCGACTTTAACAGCTTCAGATAGGATTGAGGTATTATTAGAGTTCATAGTTTGCACCTCCATAGTCTCAAAATTATTGTCTCCAAGGGAAGGAGTAGGAGGAGGGGAAATTACATTCACATCAAATGAAGGTGTACATTCTGCGACTTCTATATCAATTCCACCATTTACCAATTCCTCCATTCTTTTCACAAACTTTTTTCTGAACCCACATTCTGTAGGTAAAAATAATTTGTTCAACATATCATCATCGATGTCTTTAAAGATTTCTGTCGACACCAGCTTCTATATAAAACATGTTATTCGCAATTATTACTTAAATGAAAATCATATTTGTTAAGAAAAAAAGGATGCATAAAGAATACACATTTTGAGCAAATGTATTATAAGTACTGCTATTAATATAAACGAATACTGGGTATATATGGGCAATTCCATGCCAATTATTTTGTCTAACAGAATTGCTTTTGGATTTGAATTTACTTTATATATATTCTATTAAAAAAATAAACATATACCATAAGAAATCTCTTTAGGAAAGTTACAGCCGATAAATGTAATAATATGAATTTTGTTAACGCAATGACTGTTTCATATATGCATATAAATTCAAATAAAAAAGCAACAATTCGTGCATATGAGAGGTTACATTTTCGTATATTCTACACACACATATCCACTCGGTATATTACTTACCCTCGAATCGTTGAACAAATCGTTCTAACTTCCACGATAATAAAATATTTTTTACAAATATATCCATTATACATATGGTTATCACATAACATACGGGCAAGTACACCGGTTGCCATGCGAAACCCACATTGCACGTGGAATGTTGGTATTACTGCGCCGACGCTGCACTCATCGGAAGAAAGTCCTGTAATAATTGCAGTATTGAAATACTGCGTCTACCTTACTCGGTACGGGTAAATTTACAGAGGAAAATAAGATGAAATTTGCGGAACTTTTCTCTCCGTGTACAATGTCTTCTTCCATGAAATTTAAGGATAATCGATCAATTTTCCCTTTTTGCTAAAAAAAAATTCATACGACTGACCCTCCATGGGTCTCTTATTTACTATCTCTTTTAATGAATGAAACATGTTGCGCCGAATTTGGAAAGTTGTCAATAATTTTTCTTCCCAAACCTGCCAATGTCAGCTTGGCCATTCATTATCCATGCGCAATAACGAATCGTACCATAATTTAGCAGACCCCCTTGATTTGTTAAGAGCTTGATAACGCGTCATCTCTTCAGACCAATCGTAGGTTTTTCGGTAGGACTTGATAATATTTACCCATGATTTTATATTGTCCTTCAATGGATCAAATTCAGGAACAAAAGTGTTTCAAATCGTAAGCGTACTTTTTCCGTATCACCACTACTTTCTTTTTTTCTTTTATTACTATACCGTTTTGATGGAGGAGAGAGAGAGCTACTGCTAGATCTGATCCGTTTTCGATTTTTTTTTCCCATGATCCCACTTCTGATGTTATCGTCCGGGCCAGTGAAACACGGTAAATCCAACAGGAACACTCTTTATTTTCGTATAACTACAATTGCCCGCGACTGAACTCAACCTGACAATGGCTGAGGCACGACTCACTGTCCAACACTTCTGAGGTGCCCTCGTCGACCGGCAACGCGGCGATGTATTCGTAGTGAGACAAAACGTGCGCGCGTCGGTCGGCGTCGCTATTGGATCCTCAGTGGTCCCGCCCAAACTGAGGCACCAACCGTCGATAACAATAGGTCATTTATAATGTGACGAAATATCGTCAATCTACCCCCTGATCTGAACATCATAAAAAATTGCATTGCATTTCGTTTAAATACATCCATTTTTCGTCCATTTAGTCTTTCGGTGTCGATAAGTAAATATATTTCGTTTGTCCCTTTCTTTCCTATAACGTTGTCCTTGTCCTTTAATTATATTAAGTATACACGTGTAATTTTTATTTGTGATCGAAAACTGCCGATGCATGTTTTCGTGTCGTCTTCGGCCCCTGGATATGTTGGTCCCTGTCGCACTCATTGATCACGTTTCAAGACGCATACATTTAGCGTACAGGGGCCGCATACATAAGGTGTAGTGGTGTGCGCCGCAGTGGGAGAGCAATGCCCCTCTTCCAGCACAAGGGACTCATGTCCTTGTTGCTGGAGGCGACACTCGTCGCACTCGTGTGGGTTACCGGTCGGCTTCTCTGTCCCTCCTTCTGCCGCACAACCCTTTCGTAAATACGTATTGTCCGTTCTTGTTTCTCGTATTGCGATGTCCCTTTTGTAAATACCTTTCCTCTCCCTCGGCCCCCACCTTCCCGGACTTATCGATACCAACGATTTTATTACATAATGCAATTATATTAGAGAAGGGGTAATTTTGGATCCGAAGTACGGACGTCAACGAACTTTTGACACACTCCAATTTTGCGTCCCTTCGAATAAGTTTCATTTGCTATTAATTTGCGTTTTATTATTATTTTAACTTGCGTTCGAGTATATATTTTTCCTCTGCGTTTTCGATTTTATTTCTTTATTTTTAATTTTGTGTGTAATATATTTGTGTTTTCGAATAGTGTTTAGTGCGTTCCAGATTTTGAGATTATTTTGGGGATTAGATTAATTTAGTAAGTAGATTTTAATTGCGTTCCCCATAATTTCCCTTTTACTTTCCGTCCTTTCCTTTTTTATAGCATTACTTCGGTCATATATAAAAGTAATTTCACCTTCGCGACGAATTTCCGAACCCCACTTAGATTATTCCTTTTAGCGTGCCCCATTTCTTTTATTGTTATTTTATTGTTAATCATGTTTTCCTGAATTGTAAATATATTGTTATTTTATTATTTTGTTTAAATATTTATTTTAATAACCCGACCCAGAACATCGGTTATAATAAAGTATATAGAAATAAAATAAGTAGAAATCATTATTTAACAAATGATGAAAATGAAAATTGCATAGAGACTGATAATGATTCATGTTGCGATATGTTTAAAATAAAATGTGACGATGATTTTATTAAATCGGAATTACTTAAATTAAAAATTGAAGGACATTGTATTGAATTCGAAATTGATTCCGGCGCCGGACGATCGGTTATTTCAAAAGCCGATTATTTATTTATTTATTTATTTATTTATTTATTTATTTATTTATTTATTTATTTATTTATTTATTTATTAACGGACATTTTTGTCTTTAATAATATACATGTATAACATTACGTACAATAATTAATACTATAAGAATAACATACATCTATTGTAAACATAAAAACATAAATATATACTTAAGATTAAACAGCTATATTTAAAATCATACACACATATAAACAGCATTATGAGTAAAAACAGACTATAATACCTCATAAAACATAACTACTATCATGAATAGAATCTTAGCAAATAAGCCTATGACAATCTCTTGAATGTACCATAAGAAGTACAATCACGAATGTCCGCAGTTAGAATGTCCCATGAACGCTTAAGTCTGGGAATGGAGGCATTGAACGCGTAATTAGTTCTACATATTGTTTTATAAATTAACCGCGGATTTCGGGTCCAATGTGATGTAATTCTATACGGAAAAAGTTGGGATAGATCTGTGCCTAGGGAAAGTTTTAAGATGCGAAAAACTATGGATACATCGTGATAAGAGTGTAATGATTTGACCGTCGGGAAGTTAAATATTACAGCAACATCACTGTAGTTACGGTCAAAGCGCGACATAGGACGTCCTGATTTAAAGGCAAGATATCTAAGAGCTTTCCTTTGAATCCTTTCAAGAAGATTAATTTCTATAAGCTTATACGGAGACCAAATAGGTGCCGCATGTATTAAATGTGGAATTACTATCGTACGAATAAGATTAGCAATAGCCTCTGGATCTTTAAATTCCTTAGTTCCCCTTTGAACGAATCCGAACATCCTAAGCGCCCTTGAACAAGACTGCATTATATGGTCAGTAAAAGACAAATTGTCACAAAATACTACTCCGAGGTCTGTATGTTTAGAGACTCTTTTTATAGAGTGGTAATTAAGTTTATAGGCAAATTCAAATTTATCCGAATACCGACTAAAGCTCAAACATTGGCATTTATTATAGTTTAAATTGAGAGAATTTTGCTTTGACCACTGTATAACAGAGTCCAAATCCATCTGTAACTTCGATGCATCCATAGGGGATGTAATTTTAGTAAAGAGTTTTATGTCGTCAGCAAAAATCAAGAATTTTGAGAATCGTACCACTGTGCCGATATCGTTAATGTAAAAATTAAAAAGAATTGGACCTAAATGTGATCCTTGAGGTACGCCAGAAGGGACCATACAAGGTGATGAGACACTATTCTTGATTCTTACTTTCTGAGTCCTGTTTGATAAGTAAGATTGGATCCATCGCATAGAGGAGCCAGGAAACCCAAGATGATTAAGCTTACTCAATAAAATCGAATGGTTAATCGTATCGAACGCTTTCGAAAAATCTAAGTATACGGTGTCGACTTGAGAGTTATTGGCTAAGGCATTTGATGCAAAATCAGAAAACAATAAAAGATTAGTAACTGTTGATTTTCCTCTGGTAAATCCATGTTGATTTTCAATAATATAATGAATTAATATATCGTACAGTTTATTTGCAATAATGGAATCGAACAGCTTCGGAATACAGCTTATAACTGCGACTGTACGATAATTTTCCACGTTGTTTATATCACCATTCTTAAAAATGGGAGTAATAAATATTTCTTTCCAGCTTGATGGAAAAATACCATTTTTCAAGGGAGCATTGAATAAATAACATAACGGATTTATCAGAGGAATGGAACAGTTTTTGATCACGATCGAAGGGATTCCATCAGACCCAATGGTGAATGTTGACTTTAAATTGGCAATAGCATTGCTTAACTCGGTAGAAGAAATAATGAATGGATGTATCGACTCAATAGAAACCGTAGATTCCAATGATGGATTCAAAATTATATCTGCTGTATATACGGAGCTGAAGTAACTATTAAACAAGTCAGCTATACCATTGGGATCTGCGCAAGAATTATTACAGAAGTTCATAGTAGATGGCAATGTGGTACAATTACATGTAGAGTTGATAAATGACCAAAATGCTTTCATATTTGTTTTCGATTTCGCTTCAATGTCTGTCATATACTTTTTATAAAGCGCTTTAGAGATTTTTTAGCCATTCGCACGAAGACGCTTAAATTCAATGAAATCCGCAGTTAATTTAAATTTCTTCCATTTCCTGTGTGCTCGTTTCTTATTAAACAGAAGTTCTTTTAACTCATGGTTATACCACGGAGGAAAATGACTCGACGTCAATCTAATTAACGGTGTATGAGTAGCAATACTTTTATTCAGAATAGAGTAGAGCGGGGTGAAAAAGCCACTTTTGAGCTTTTTGCGCTATAAAATTTATAATTTAAAACTTTTTTTCAAATTTTAAAGTGGCTCTGAAAGGTCGATCCCTAAGCTACAAAATCCCTGTTGAACATTTTTCGTAGATTACACGAGGACAGTGACATAGATGTTCTGCGAAAGTTGTGCAAGTGGCTTTCTTACACCACTTGGTAAGGTAAAAAAGCCATAGGGCAACTTAGGTTGGAGAAATTAGAAATTTTTATTTTTTCGTTGTTTTTCTTTATTTATGTGAAAAATGATCTTATTCCTAATTATTTTAATAACTTTTGTACGATTTATTTTCGTCTTGTTTAATTAATTTCCGCACATAATTTCGAGGCATGCTGTCAAACGAGTAGGTTACTTTATACAAAACATATGAAAATCGCATATCAGTGCATGGCTTTTTTACCCTACCTCGCACGTGGCTATTTCACCCCACCATGAATATATTTACAAAACGATAAAATAATATTTAAATCAGTGCAAATTTAAAAAATAAGTAACACATACGTGTCAAGTATAGTTTTTCCTTAATGAACAAACGCTCACTTTTATTTTCCGTTCAGTAAAAGGACTCGTAATATATTTAAAATGCTCACATAAATATTTTGCGCATGACAGCTCAAATATAAATTTTACAATAAAACCCATGGTACTACAGATACAACAGCAAAATTTGGAACAAAAGTTGCGTATTACTTAATAGACTTAATATTTTAAATGGCTAATCAAATGACTCTATAATTTCAATATAAAATCCAAATGGCTTTTTCACCCCGTGGCTTTTTCACCCCGCTCTACTCTACTATAAAAATTGGAAAGCGATTTATTTATATCTGCCTCATTAAACACATCCGTCCAATAGCAGCAGCAAGTTCCCTAGTAATCTCAGCAAAGTTAGCTTTATGAAAATTTAAAGAAGTTAAATTGTAAATAGAGGATTGATGATTGTCCAAAGAAAAATCAAAGTATGCATGAAGATGATGAGAATCGGTTGAGATGAGAAAATCCGGACTATAATGATATGACATATTCGTAAAAGATGAAAACATGAGATCTAACGAATAACCTTTACTGGGATGAATAGGGAAATGCTGTTTTAAATCAAGACAGGAAAAAACATCATTACAAAAACTTTCCGCTTGTTTCACGACCGATGAAGCGTAACCGATAGTTCTGAATCCAGAAGGATCCCATACAATATTTGGTAAATTGAAATCCCCGCAAATTACCCACGGAACATCAATAAATTTTAATTACGTATTTTCAATTAAATCGGCAAATAAACTGAAATCCTCAATGGACGCGGACGGCGAAAAATAAGATACAGATATTATTAGTTTTGACGATTTCGTTGTAATTAAAACAATTAAGTGATCTGAAAATGAAAAACTATTTGAAAAGATGACCGTACACGAAAGTTTTGATTTTGCCGCAATCAGCACACCACCTCCTCTTTGATGAGTAGTTGATAATCGATCCGCTCGAAAAATAGAAAAATCCGGAAGACCCAACTCGGATTCCAAAATATCAATATATAGCCATGTTTCTGTTAATATGATCATGTCCGGTTGTGGATGCATAAGTCGAACATTGTTCCGAATATCTGCCAATTTTGTGCGGATTCCTCTGGCATTTTGATAGTAGGCAGTTAGTGTGCGTAAATCATGCTGACGGACGCAATCTAATGAATTTGACGGTAATGGTCAAATTTTCTGCTGCAATGCTACCAAGTCTTCTTGAGAGGTTATTATGTGAGTAGTTCCTGCGGAAGTTATTATGTGGACAGAAGAACCTTTTCGCCGAATTTTAAACCATTTCTCTTTGGCGAAAGATCTACACTTCTTTAAAATATTGTAGAATTCGGAAGGTAAGAAATCGTTGATGTTGATATTACCTCGAGGCCTCCCCGGAAAAACCGATTCGGAATTAAGTTCCTTTAGCGAACGACTCGCCTGAAGAATGGCATTCCTTTTGCCGCTCGAAATGAAGCGCGCAAAGATATTTGGCGGTCGCTGGTTTGTGGTACCTCGATCAGCTGACATGAACGTCGAGCTGGAAGACGTCGCTGGCAAGGTGTCGGCCTTAGAGGAAAAACCTCGAAAAGAGGGGCATTCTACTTGTCCGTTCAACGTCCGAAGCAAGGAGGGGAACGCCCAAAGATTCCGCGATCTTACATACGGAACGAAACCAGGTCTTCATTAACAGCTACGTGCACTCCGGAAATAATTACGTCGCAGCTGTTTTCATTTAATTCCACCGATAACATGCGGTTTTCAATTTTCCGATTTTGTTCTTGCAGCTTTCGGTTTTCCTCCTGTAATGTCGACACTTGTGACCTAAGTGATTCAATTTCTTCCGTCTTTTCCTCGATTGCTAATAAGCCGGTGTTATGATCGTCAACAATCGAACGCATTTCGGCACTGAACGTATCGAACTTATTTCCAATTGCTTGAATGTTGGCATTCAATTGGTCAATATTTGACAGTTTCTTTTCAAAAGATTCAAACGTATTAACCAAAAATTCTTGGAATGACAGCTCAATGGGTGAATTTTCACCGTCCATACGAGTGCGCTTATTGCTTCCTTGTGGTAGCCCAATACGTTTTTTTTTTTCAATAATTTTAGACATGATATTGTCAACATCGGACGAAACAACACTACTGGTACAACAAACAAATTTTCCTGAATCATTTCGATGATTTGAACTGATGAAATAATATTATAATAAATATTTTTAATAAATATTAATAATATTATATTTACGGTTCGTTTGCGAACATATGACGGTCATTTTTTGATTCCTGAAGTCCAAATTAGAGTTGGTATTGTATATAAACATCGTAAATTTATTGGTACTTTTATTGTTGTAAAACGAGGTTGTAGACCGTTAATAGGACGAGACTTGATAAATATTCGTGGGTTTTATATTGTCTCAATAAATTCATTAGATTATAATAATGAATTTCAAAATTTCATACAACAATTTACCTAAATTGTTCGGTGGGGAATTGGGTACATATAAATATGGAAAAATTGATATTAAGCTTAAAGATAATAATATTAGTTCAATTTTTACGAAACCTAGAATTGTCTGAAAAGCATCCATGCCTTTGAATAGAGGAGTTATTTGCAGCTCTAATTCTGGAGATAAATTCACAAAATTAGACTTGACAGCCGCATATAATTAGCTTGAACTATCTGAGAATTCAAAAAATTACTAGTATATAGTACACATCGAGGTATTTACATCGTAAACCAGCTTGCGCTATATTCCAAAAGGTAATGGAAAAGATATTACAAGGTGCGCACGATTTTATAAATATTCTCGATGATATTGTAGTAACAACGAAAACCCGAGGGAGCACATTTTGAATTTACGAGAAGTCTTTAAACGTTTAACAAACGCAGGTTTTTAATTAAATGTTAAAAAATGTGTCTTTTTTCAAACTGAAATTAAATATTTAGGGCACATTATTGACAAATCAGGTTTGCAAAAGGATCCTGAAAAAATTGAGGCCATGGCAAAAATCCCAAGACCATCAAATATACAGGAAGTTCAAGCATTCCTTGGAATGATTAATTATTATTCAAAATTTATTCCAAACATGCCCCGTACGCTTTATCCATTATATGAAATTCTCAAAGGTAAAGGATTCAATTGGACTAATAATTGTGAAAAAGCATTTATTTTAATTAAAGATAAAATATTATCAAAATAGTGTCTCGTACATTTCGATCTTAATATAATGCTTAAATAGTCGGCTTCGTGGCTTAGGCGGTTAACGCACTGGACTACGAAGTCGTAGGTCGTGAGTTCGATTCCCGTCTGGTGAACAATTTTTCGATTTTCGTTTTCAAGCAGCAGCTCGCTGTTGGTAAGACGAGCCACGTTGTTTGTGTTTACGTTTCGAAAGTATTGTTTATCTGGCGAAAATCGACTCATGACCGCTGCTGTACTTGGTGTAAGTTTCTGCAGTTCTACATTTCATACCCAAATGTGAAGTATGGCGCCATCTTTCTAAGTCGATCTGCAGCTCTCGCAAAATCATAGTAAAAAATACGGCAAAACAATTGAGTAAAAAGGGGATTCCGCCCGTTAATTAATAAATAAAAAAAAATAATAATAAATAAAAAATTTGTTATGTGATGCTTCGCAAACAGGGTTAGGTGCTGTTCTTTTACACGTTTTTCCCTGATGGAAGTGAAATACCAATTTGTTTTGCATCTAGAGTCCTTCGAGATGCTGAGCAAAATTATTCTGTAATTCATAAAGAAGCATTGGCTATATATTGGGCAGTCAATAAGTCTTAGCAATATCTCATGGGAAACGAATTTATTTTATGTTCAGATCATAAACCACTATTGTCACTTTTTGACGAAAATAAGGGTATCCCTCAAATGGCGACTGGAATATTGCAACGGTGGGCATTATTTTTGAGTGGATTTAGGTACAAGTTTAAATATATTAAAGGTGAATTAAATTGTGGTGCTGATGGTATGTCTAGATTACCTGTACGAAAAGACATTAAACCATCAGTCAAGGAAAATTTAGATTATTTCCATTTCATTAAGGAAGAACGTGTACCAGTATCAGCTGAGCAATTACGAAGAGAAACCAATTATGATATATCGTTATGAAAATATATTTGTATTTACGATCTGGATGGCCGGCAAAGATACCATTATAATTAAAAGCATTTTCAATTAGAGCAAATGAACGTCATTTGGAAGATGGGGAACTATGTAGGGTTATCTAGTTGTGATTCCAAAAAAGTTGCAATCGATAATCATGGACGAATTACATAACACGCATATAGGTATTTCTAAAATGAAGTCATTAGCTCGGCAGTATTTTTGATGGCCAAACTTAGACAAAGATATAGAAGAAAAGTTTCGAAATTACGATGCTTTTAAATCAATAGCAAATTGGCCTGAAAAATCAAAATTAATCATTTTTTGCGAAGCTGATTACCCGTATGAACGGATTCATATTGAATTTTTTAGTGCAATTAAAGGATGCATGTATCTTGTGGTCATTGATGCCTTTTTAAAATGGCCAGAAGTTTTTGAGATGCAGAAAACAGATTCAGCTCATACGATCAGTAAATTGAGAGAATGCTTCGCAAGATTTGGTTTATCGCGAATTATCTTTTCGGATAACGCAAAACAGGTTTATTCAACAGATTTTGCAATGTTTTGTATGAAAAATGGTACTAGTCACAAAACATCTGCACCATACCACCCAGCAACTAATGGTTTGGCCGAAAACGCAGATGGTTCTGTTAAGCGAGGTATTAAACGAGCCTTGTATAATTCAAACGCAAATTCTGATGACCATCTGATAACTATTATAAATAGATACTTATTAGCTTATAGAAATATTCCACATTCAACAACCGGTAAAACACCAGCTTTAATAATGTTCGGTCATAACGTTAAAACTAGATTACATTTTTTAAATGAAAATAAATGTAAAAAAATACGAGATAATGAAGTTAAATTTTTCCACGATAATTGTGATATTGACTTTCAAGCAGGTGAACGAGTATATGCACAAGATTATCGAAATCCTATGAAACCAACGTGGAAAAAATCATTAATAATAAATAAACTTTGTCATAGAACGTACTTATGTAAACCTGATGACTATGATGTAACTTGGAAAAAACACACTGACCAGTTATTGAAAGGAGGAACATTTTTTGAAGAAGAAGCTAAAAATTTAGACGATAAGAATGATAAAAACCACATGTTTATTATACACGAACATCCGTCGAATCAAATTGTACGGGAGGAGCATGTGATAGAAATGACCTGTAATAAAAATGACAAAAGTTCTATGTTAACTTGCGAAGATGTTGACATGAGTTACAAAAGTGGTGAGAACCAACCTACGGCAGAAATGAATGTGAATGAAAATAACGATAGTGCTCTTACAGAACAAAGCTATCAGTTAAAAATGAAAACGTATAATGATAGAAAGACATTTACTCGTAATAATGAATTAAATGTGAATAATCGACCTAAGCGAACAATTAAACCAGTGGTTAGGTTGAATTTGTAATTATAGTTTTAGAAATGATTAAGACATAAGGGTTATGATTAAGTCGATGTTGATTAATAGATTACAACCGATGTTAATTATATTTGGGTTTACGACCATATTTACAAATTAAAAAATTATTGTACCTTAGTTTCCGGTTAAATCTTATTGAGTAAAATATATTAATAACTCTTAATTAGAGCCTCAATTTAAGAAGGGAGGAATGTAATATCGTTTATTTACAAGTATGTAGCTACAAGTAATGTTGGCAACAGTGCACCGCGCCACTGTCAAATTTTCTATGCACAAATGTATATACCAGCCACTTCTCGACGAACCCTCTAACCTAAATTATTCGGTGCTATACTTCTCAAATAAAGTATTTTACTTGCGAATAGTGTCACTTCATATTCCACTACATTACACGAACATATACCCAGATAACATTCTGAACAATGAACTCATGAACTATGCGTAATGCGACGCGTATTGCGTCTCACTATGAAATCACACGCGTGAGTTCACGCGAAATGTGTTCATGAAATCGTAATGAGCTCATGGTGCACACATTCGTGTGTGAACTCACGCGTGTGATTTCATAGTGAAACGAAGTTTATTTACCGGCATCCGAATTTCTACCATGCCGACCTCCGGCGGGCAATTATTAGTTCGTAGGTTTCGCCAGTTCCCGTGGGTGCGCGCGCCACCGAGTCGCCGCGTGGGGACCACCGCTCGACGGGGACTGGCTATAAAAGCGCGTGCACAGACCGACTCGAGGTCTTTTTCCGCTCGGGCCACCCGGGGTTGAGAAGTCCTAGGATCATCAGGTCCACCCGTTGACGAGGCTCCAGGTTCACCAGGAGTTACGTCCGAGGTCCACCTCGGGCTCCTCTTACTATTACCCGTCGTCCGTTTCCTGCTTGAGGCTGCTGCTCGCGTCCACCCGTGCATCCTAGCGTGCGGAGTCCGCACTTACCTGCCCCTCCCCGGTTAGGGTCACTTTGAGCGTTCCGCCGCACCTGGCTGGGTCCACCCAGCATCCGTCTTATCCGAAGTTCGGCAGCATCAAGCGTCCAGTCTTCTGGACGTACCCGTCCGTCCCGTGGTTACACTGCTGGCAGAGGTCACCTCTGTCTCCGCCGTCCGGAGGCCGGACCCTGCGATCCTTGCGTGCCGGGTGCTCATAATTGTATTAGAGTCTCTAGTGCTTAAGTATACATGTATCCAGTGGGTTCAATAAACCTGATTTCTTTTGATATAAATTCTGTGTTTTCACTTCACTAACCCCTTCACCCAACGACGCTCTCCGTCTGCGTTGACCCTGGCGTACCAGAGCTGACCCGGCAACGGAGAGCGATATAAAAACACCGTTACATGGCTCCCGAACAGGGACTTTCACGTTTACATTGATGAGACTGGTCACGTAAAGGCGTGGTCTTTAATTTTTATGCACTGGGTGAAGGATGAGTGAATCATTGTCGTAGGTGAACCGCTTTACGAAAGGTGAACTTGAAGTGTTGTTAGCAAGATTGGGGATCTGCAACCAAGGACTCATCAACGACCTTCGGACCCAGCTAAGGGAAGCCATACGAAATAATCCTGGGAACGTTGTGGAGGCATTGAAGGAATTATTTGGTTATGCAAAGGTGGAGGAAATCACAGACCAGAGGTTATCTCATGCGCCGCCTGTACCACCCCAATGGGCACGAAGAACCCAAATGTTTCTAAAACGTTTTTAGAATGTTCCAGAAACGTTCCTAAAACGTTATATGTCCGCAACTTTTACGGAACGTTTTATAAACGTTTCATCCATGTTGCAGACATATAACGTCTTAGGTACGTTTCTGGAACATTCTAAAAACGTTTTAGAAACATTTGGGTTCTTCGTGCCCGTTGGGACCTGTACCACCTGTAGAAGAGTTGCGGGTGGCGTACGGACTGATGGAAGAACACTTACTTGCCGGATTACCCGATTTGATAAGAGACGACCCTTTGTTGTCGTACAGAAACAACAGAGACCTATGGGAAAATTGGCACCAGTTCTTAGATGAGCTGATCCAGTGCTATGGAGATCCAAGAGTAAGGGGAGATTGTGATCGATCTGTGCGTGACCGCATGCACCGACCCGGCGCAGTGAGTCGTTTCAAAGCTATTGCAACGACTTGCAGACACTGATGCGGTGAACCGGAACATTTACTCCCGCCGAGCAATTACAACGGATTTACAAGAATCTCCAACCATGTTATAAATTGTATATCCGTAATCCCGCTGTACCGACGTTGGGCGAACTCGCCGAGCTACTGAGTATGAAGAAATTCGTCAAGCGGAAACCATGGAGAGCCGTCGAAGCCGACTAGCCCCCGGGTCTACTGCCCAATCTTCCGTTCCTGCACGTCGAAATCTGAACACTGCAGCTGTGCAACCGTTAACGTGGAATCGCGAGACCATGTGTTGGCGTTGTGGCCAGCCGGGGCACGCTCGACTACAATGTCGTAATAAGCCAAAGCTTCTGTGTTCTCGTTGTGGCAAGGAAGGAACACTTACCCGTGACTGTTCATGCCAGGCGGGAAACGACGGGTCAGAGAAAGGCCACACCCACTGACCCAGTAATCGAATACGACCCGCGGCCACATCTCATAGTATAAGTACACGGAGTGACCTTCCGAGCACTCATCGACACCGGATCCGTAGAATCATACATAGGAACAAAAGTGGCTCAATTATGAATGCGCGAAGGTAAACAAATGCGTGCCGATCGAGGAACCGCTAGTCTGGCCGATGGACGATCGGTTTTAATTGGGGGTAGCTTGCAGGTGGAGATAGACCTAGGACCGAGACAATTCTCACATTGGTGTGCTATCTTACCGGGTCTCCAGAGTGATCTGCTTTTTGGCATGGACCTATTACGACAGATCAAGATACAAGTAAATCTTTTACATGACTTCAATTTCGGGGCCGTCCAACAAATACCTGACATTGCTACATGTGCCGCGGCTTCGGCTCGAATAAATGCATGTGAGTCAGATCGACTACAGACATTCTTAGAAGAGGAGTTGATCCTATTCGTCAACGTGTCTGGACCTACGCAAGCGGCCGAACATATTATTCGCGTTAAACCCGACATTACGCCGATAAAACAGCGTTGCCGGCCGAGGAACCCGGCAATGCAGCGTATCATTAATGAGGAAGTCGATGCGATGCTGGCAACAGGACTCATAGAACCGTCCGAAAGCCCATGAAGTTCGCCGGTGGTCATCGTCAAAAAGAAAACTGGCAAGTCAAGATTTTGTATCGATTTCCGGAAGGTCAACGATGCGACGGTAAAAGATGCTTACTCTCTTCCACAGATACAGGCCACCTTAGATAAAGTGAAAGGGGCCAGGTATTTATCGGCGCTGGATCTCACAACCGGGTATTGGCAGGTACCACTGTCCAAGGAAGGTCGTCCTGTGACTGCATTCACGGTTCCTGGACGGGGACTTTTTCAGTTTCGCGTAATGTCCTTTGGGTCGCACTCAGCGCCTGCCACGTTTCAAAGACTGCTGGACTGTGTATTGGGCCCTGAGCTAGAACCGTCAGTGTTTTGTTACCTAGATGACATTATAATAGTCAGTGCAACATTCGACGAACATTTGAATCACCTCCGATTTTGCCAGAACAGTTTAGTTTACCTGGGACACGTTATTGATGAAAGGGGCATTGAAACCGATCCAGAGAATGTTAGGTCCGTCTCCGAAATGTGTGCTCCAACTCGGTAAAGGAAGTAAGACAGTTCATCGGAATGGTATCCTGGTACCGCCGGTTCATTAAAGACTTTTCATCGATAGTCTAGCCGCTTACTGCGTTAACTCGAAAACATAGCACGTGGCGGTGGACTGAAACCGAGGAACATGCGTTCCGTATTCTGAAACAGAGGCTTATGGAAGCACCTGTTTTGGCGTCTCCCGATTTCACACGAGAATTCACGCTACAGACCGACGCATCTGATAAGGGGCTTGGATGCGTACTCAGTCAGGAGTTCGATAAGGGAGAAACGGCAATAGTGTACGCTTCTTGCACGCTCCAGGGAGTTGAGCGTAACTACAGCGCCACAGAAAAAGAATGTCTCGCTGTAGTATGGGGTATTTGTAAGATGCGACCTTACCTTGAAGGTTACAGGTTTACAGTCAAGACGGATCATCAAGCTTTAACCTGGCTTGAAAAAATTGATAGATAGATAGATAGATAATATTTATTATTGTCATGGAGCAAAAGTTCCTTAGACAAAGCAATGAAAACATTGATAACCCTTCAGGGAGGCTGGCGCGTTGGGCTCTGGAGCTCCAACCCTACGACTATGGGGTTAAGTATCGGAGGGGAGCCTCGAACTATGTCGCAGACGCGTTATCTCCAAATCCAGTTTGTGGAATCCGACCTGCGTTTCCGATCAGCGAATCTAGGCCCCAAGACTGGTATAACCGTAAGTATACCGAAGTTCAGGAAAATCCCAAGTCCAGCTCTGATTTCCGACTGGTAGATGGGAAACTATACCGTCGACTCCCGTACTCCTATAATCGGGATGATCCGCAAGAATGGAAGTAGTGTGTCCCGCCGGATGACCGTATAAGAGTCCTTTACGAGTGCCACGATGCTTCCACCTTCCGGCCACCTGGGCATTACGAAGAGGTTGCACCGACTATTTCAGCATTATCACTGGCCTGGCATAGTTCGAGATACCGCACGATATGTTAAAGCCTGCCGACTTTGTGCCGAATATAAACCGTCCAACCAAGCAGCTCCCGGACTCTTACACATGACACTCGTAACCGAGCCGTGGAGTCATGTGTCTACCGATCTCGTAGGGTACCTCCCAAGGTTAAGTGCCGGCCATTCATGGTTGCTCACTTTACAAGTCCGTTTTACCAAATGGCTGGAAGTTTACCCCTTACGTCGCGCTAACGGTCATGCCGTATCCGAAGCCGTACATCGAGTGTTCTTACGACAAGGAGCGCCAAAAGAACCTGCAAGTGACAATGGCACGCAGTACATTTCACGTACATTTAAAAAGATGCTTAGAACTTCCGGGGTTAAGCATCGTAGGACACCCCCGTACACGCCGCAGTGAAATCCCGTGGAAAGAACTAATCGTGTCGTTAAGACGATGTTGGCACAATATACGGGTATATCGCAACGCTCCTGGGATCAATTACTTCCGGAAATGCAGCTGGCTTACAATACGGCAATACACGACAGTACCCGATATACGCCTGCCTTTCTAGCTATTGGGAGAGAATTTCGGGTACCCGGTCGTGATGCTGAAGGTCCAGACAATGCGAAAGTACGAAAACGGTCTAGAACAGTTGCGCGAGAGCCGCAAATTAGCTGAGGGTAACCTCGAGCGTGCATTTGTGACCCAAGAAAAACAGTATAATCTACGTCATCGGCCGTGGAAGCCGAAAATCGGAGATTATGTCTGGCGAAAAGATTGACTATACCAGTGGCGCCTTATGTCCAAAATATAGCGGCCCTCATCGAGTCACTCGCATTCGTTCCACCGTCATAGTGGACCTTATTAATACTGCCGGCCAGGCACTCCGCAACATACATGTATCCAACTTAAAACAATCTTCTGATTCGGGCAACGAACACGTTACTCTCACCGTAGAAGTAAACGAGCCCACCAGGGTAGCAGTGACTCCGAAACGCCGTGGCAGGCCCCCACGTCTGGCGGATTCCAGGCGTTCGCAAATACCGGTAACCAATCAGAAACGACGGCCGGGCCGATCACGGAAGCAGTCCGAAGTAAGGCCCCACCCCTCGTCTCGGAACGAAGGAGCTATTAACGAGCGGTACACGTCACAGTCGCCAACGGCCGCCACGCCGTCGCCAGTTCTAGTCGAGTCACCGCCGAGTGAACATGGATCCGCCGAAAACGGTTATTGACAACGCTTCCGTCCGCGTCCGAACTCTACCGCGACGCCCGCCGACAACGCCATCCGCGAAAGACTTGTGTACAGTGCATTGCCCGAAACCACGGGTAATACGCGACCGAAGACTTTCCGAAAAGGAAAAGATAGTGTTTCCGCAAAGAAGTGTCTCGACAACGCTGCCTCGACCGTTTCCAGGGTTCGTCACACCGACCGGTTCGGAACGCATAGGGATTACGATTGTTCCCCCGCATACAGAGACGAAAGCCCGACGTTCTCAGCACAAAGAGAAGCTTCGAGACGCAACCACTGTCCGCGAACAGACAAGCAAGGTTCTCCGTAAAAAATGCGACGTTGCTACTCCAAAACTGGCTCCGAAAACACCTTACAGCCAAGGAATACACCTAAAGCCAGTGACGAAAGCCAAGGTAACAGGGCGAAACACCACCAAAACAAATCCGAAACACCATGTGACCGACTGCCCGATGGATCTCACCACCCGACCGAAACCGATATGTGCAATAGGACCAATGGTGATCCCCATTCGGAATACATTACCGACGCTAATCACCGAATCGCCACAGAAACCTGTTCCCATGAAGGTCACAGCAATGTCGGGTTGTACCGATCCGTTCCCCGCAGCAAATCAACGCACTCAAGTCTTACCGAGCGATTATATAACCTCGCCGGGTACTCAGGTCACGACCAAACCAGAACCGACGACGTTTATGCTGAAAATGGGAGACCGACAAGTTCAGATTCCAGCCCATATTCCCTTCACAACGCGTCGTTACCGATTATGGACAGACGAGGGTATGATTACTGCAGCTGGGACAGCCGTGGCAGATTTCGGGGCCAGACATTCGCACCCCGACGCAAGTGAGTGACAGTGCAGTGTAGCCCTACGTATTAAGCGTTGTTGGTTGTCGCCAAATATAAATAGTATTTTTCTATTTTGCGACCAAAATAAACCGTTTCATTTATTGCGCACCGAAGAGCCCATAATTGATTTTTAGTTGTAAGTTCCGTAGAGAATTTCTACGAAGAAATGCGTTCATGAAATCGTAATGAGCTCATCGTGCACACATTCGTGTGAACTCACGCGTGTGATTTCATAGTGAAACGAAGTTTATTTTCGCATCCGAATTTCTACCATGCCGACCTCCGGCGGACAATTATTAGTTCGTAAGTTTCGCCAGTTCCCGTGGGTGCGCGCGCCACCGAGTCGCCGCGTGGGGACCACCGCTCAACGGGGACTGGCTATAAAAGCGCGTGCACAGACCGACTCGAGGTCTTTTTTCGCTCGGGCCACCCGGGGTTGAGAAGTCCTACGATCATCGGGTCTACCCGTTGACGAGGCTCCAGGTTCACCAGGAGTTACGTCCGCGGTCCACCTCGGGTTCCTCTTACTATTACCCGTCGTCCGTTTCCTACTTGAGGCTGCTGCTCGGGTCCACCCGTGCATCCTAGCGTGCGGAGGCCGCACTTACCTGCCCCTCCCCGGTCAGGGTCACCTTGACCGTTCCGCCGTACCTGGCTGGGTCCGTCGGTTGGTTACACTCCTGGCAGAGGTCACTTCTGTCTCCGCCGTCCGGAGGCCGGACCCTGCGATCCTTGCGTGCCGGGTGCTCATAATTGTATTAGAGTCTCTAGTGCTTAAGTACACATGTATCCAGTGGGTTCAATAAACCTGATTTCTTTTGATATAAATTCTGTGTTTTCATTTCACTAACCCCTTCACCCAGCGACGCTCTCCATCTCCGTTGACCCTGGCGTACCAGAGCTGACCCGGCAACGGAGAGCGAGATAAAAACACCGTTACAATAGTGAGACGCAATACGCGTCGCATTACGCAGCGTTCATGAGTTCACCGACGAAATGTTATCTGGGTATTTGTGTTAAATATAATAAATGCAAATAAAATCCCTTAAGAACAAAGAACGATGAACGGAAGAAAGTCCATGGAAGACACTGTCAATTCCTAAGCCGCTGCAAATTTTTTAAATTTCTCATAACGACCAGACTTTCTACTTCGTGGTTTCTTACCATCCTTAATATATTTGAAAATTGAAAATGGTATTGCTTTGCCTATTATTAATATATCACATTTGTGAGTAACGCAGAATTCACTTGTGTATTTTTGAAAAAAATAATCTTTGAACCTTGTCTCCAAATTACGATGATGTCACAGGGTACAGTGTCGTATGCAATTGCTCGACTAAACGAATTACGTGGTTGCCAGCATGTGTTAAGGACTCATTATTTGAGTTTTCTGTAAACATTGTGAATACATGATGTTGTTCTTTTTGTGAAGAGTACAAGTCATCTTTACAAGACTGACATTCTTTGTCCAACAAAGGAATTTTCTTCACCAGATAATCAGGTACGTAAGACAAAGCAAAACAATCATTATCAGCGTCTTTCGCATTGGTCCATTTACAACTTATGCTAGCCACTTGCATAAACGATTCGCTTTTATCTTGAAGTGTTAAGTCGTCAGCACTGCTTAAAAATGATTGAAAGTTATCCAGGTTTTTCGACAGTCTGCTTCACAATTCGCCGATTTAGAAATGGGTACCGCTAAATTGTTAATAACAATAGTTTTCAGCGCAGCCGTAAACTGATGGCAGGTAGGATTATTATTTGCTAGACCGTGCAGTCGTACTTGATAGAATAGGTTTTCCAGTGGATCTTGGTTCAAATTTCTTAAGTTTAGGTATTCAAATCCTAACTCGTGAAGTTGACGCCATAGATGAATGTCACTACGAATAGTGGTAAGCCATCCTGTGTGGAAACGGTACTTATTCGTCACATCTTTTCCGGTTTGTAGTTCCAGCAATTTCCACGATGCAACGTCAGGTAGTAATTCACTCCAGAATTTTAGATGCAGTGAATCATTTGTTAGCATAGATCTGAATGGTTTGCCATCTTCAGCATGTTTTGTGAAACAGAGAGGGCCGTATCCGAAGCTTCGATGGGTAGCGATCCGATGGTTGTAAATGATTCGATCGATGCTGCAACAGATCGACTCAGTTGTCTTGCCGCAATATTAACTTTCAATTTCGCTAAGCTATCTTTAAAATTAAAATGGCTTGTATTCAATGTATGCAGACATTTGAATAGCTTTTGTTGGTCCAGTACAAACACTTTCTCAATGTGCTGAAATTTTTCAATTTTATTGACCTTAAACTGAATTGCGCAACGTTGAAATGCATTTCTGGTACATTTCAATAAATGAGGAACGTCGAAAATTATCACTATCTCCACACCATCTACAAAAAAGTATAAGATGTTGGTTTTTTTTAAATTTTCTTGGCATATTTCCATTAAGGCACTTCTTTGTGTTGAGCCTTGGTCACAAGTCGTAACTTTGACTATCACATTAATGCTTTACAACTTTTTAATAATTTATACCAGAATGGTCTTTAAACCTTTCGTGGATATGGTGTGTGACCCCCAACCTCAACTGCACTTTCTCTTCCGCACCCATCTGTCGTCGTCGCTCGTGGCCGCCTGCAAAACCGAACAATATTCCCCGGGGATCACGAAAATCGCACGGCGCGCCGGATGGTAAGAGAGGCTGCCAGGCGAGCCGAGGTTCGACAAATTTATAGGCGCGGGAGAGGGCGGTATTCTCTGGCGCAGACGAGCGACTATGCGACCACGGCCGACGAGGACGGTTCTCCTGGTTTATCGCGCCTCAAATTATGAGCGTCAAATTTTATATGCGATTCCCAGACACGGGATTCCCCGGCACGCGATTCCCCGACACGCGACGACACGCGATCCCCCGACGGAGAGCTCGACAGGAACTTCCTAATACGATGTCCTGCGATGAACTCTACCAAGACATTCTAAATACGATACCCTGCGACGAACTTGACAAGGACTTTTCGTACGCGGTGCCTGGCGACGAACGCGACAGGGACTTTTCGCACGCGGTGCCTGGAGACGTACTCTACCAGGATTTTCTAAAGACAGGGTGCCCGCAGACCAACTCGACAAGGACTTTCCGAAGCGCCTTTCGCACGCGGCCGCGGCTCCCTGCGACGAACCTGTCGAGGAACCGCGCGCGTCCGATAAGCACGTGCCCTCTCCAATACGCCACTACACTACCTACACGAACTTCTACGAATCACATACCGAAACTACACTGAACGACGTTATCTAAACCACACGAAACGTTACCAAAACCGACTAAATTGACCGACTATACTACCTACACGAACTTATACGAATCACATACCGAAACTACACTGAACGACGTTATCCGAACAACACGAAACTTTACTGAAACCGACTAAATTGACCGACTATACTCCTTTACTGAAATCTATCGAACGCGGACAAATCACCGAAAATACACCACCCGAAACCCACTCGAACTTACCGCGTGAACTAACGAACCGATTAAATCCCGAATTCCCTAATTTAACCATCTGCTCTTTCGGTGAACGTTACTAAATTTGCACGAATCACCCCGGTCGCTATCGTTTTACCGCGGACACTGCTGTTCAAGTTAACACACTCATACTTATACGCAACAACTTTAGCGTCTCCGTAGAGACAGTTAGCCTCACGTACAAAAACATAACAAAAACACGGCACTACCTTCCGGCAGTGCTGGATAGCCTTGGTCCCACAAAGATTGCTCGTGAATCGGCAATCTAGGTAAATTAACCGCGCGGAGGGCCCGATCCAGTTAGCATAGCTCGCATGGTGCTCCTTACCGACAGATCGGCTGGAGTCTTACCCGAGAAAAACCTTCTTATTGCACAAAAATTCAGCTCGTTAATTTATAAGATAGCGCCGCCTCACAAGAGGCATCCAGCGAACCAAGGTAAAATTAACGAGCTTGCGTTTTCGTTCATAAGAAGCTAGATTATGAATTTAAAATGTTGACCATGCTAGTTAACGACTCGGCAAGCCAACTGGAGATAGCGTCGAGGACCGCGGTTCGGAACCGGCGACCATCTTATCGGCGTCGAGGTGTGAAGTCACAGAGCATCACGTTCGGCGAAATTGGCTTTCCTCGCGTCTTATTTCCGTTTTCGTTACTATCTCTATTTTCAAACACCGGACCAGCACTTCCAAAACGATAACGATAACCACACTAGATTTGACCTTACGTTCGCCCGACCCGCTAGTTATTTCTCCCGGATACCGAACGATCACAAAAGATAACCACGTGACGAGTTTTTTCTGAAGTCCTCGAAAGGACGAAGTTATCCTCTTACCGAAGCATCTTCCGGAATCCTAAGAGAAAGATCTTCCACCGCGTTTCCGATAGTTAACTCTACCGACGCGCGTGGCCTTTGGGCTTCGTCTTTCCGAAAGTAACGAGAACTAAAAAATCGTAAGAGAACCACATTTTTCCCAAATATGCCGAATAAAACAATAAGAGATAACCACTGTCGCGGTAAAGAATCTACTCGAGATATTCTTCGCGAAAAGAAAGTTTCCCGGATTACCATAGAGAAATTCGCGGTCAAAGCAGAAATTCACCGAAACACGATACTAACCAAAGATCCGATTCAGATAATCGAAGGCGATTTACGTTTTCACTTTCACTTTCACTCGCGAAACGACTACGGACAATCGGAAAAGCGCTTCTTAATTAAACAATCGTGAGCACAAAGAATTGAGTTATTGGCATACGGGAGGACTTCGTAGCCGAAAAGTACTCGTGCTCAGGGCTGTTGGTACCATATGGTTTTGATGACCATACGTACCTCCAGGCTCCTGGGCTCGTACCAACGGACTGGCGACCCGACGCGCCGGCCGTCGCTTACCCTTTCTACACCGCGATCTTGATAGTAGAGAGAGACCTCTCGACCCGTACGGACATACACGGCTAGACGTCTACTCCCGTCCTTCTTTCTTTACTCTTCTTGAACGTTCCTGAAGTTTCGGCATGTCGCCTTCGCTTTCCCTCTTCTTCGCGAACGTTCCAGAATCCCCACTCGTCGTTCCACCCTGCACGGACGTAATAAACAGTGTGCTTAACGGTATACGATGGACGTTTACGTCTTGTACTTCTGGAAGTCGAAAACAAGGCCGTCCTTGATCCGATTTCCAAGACAAAAGCAATTACGAATACCAATGTTATGTCTGAAATATTTAACGCATGTAATATATTATTTCAGGAAATAATCGAAATAAAATTAAATAATGAACAATAGCCCGAATTACATGTACTTTTATAATGATCAATTATTCACTCCTAAAATACTAATTCTAGTTCTAAAATGTTGCCATATTAAGAATTAACGATTCATCGGAGCATTCCCCCTATAATGACAAACATTTCCTCTTGGATAAAAGCCTCCCGGCAGATTCATAACATATACCGCACAAAAAGAGCCGAATGACGTCATCACCAAAATAAACACTAGCATTTCTTTGGAGTAGTCCCCCCCTATAAGGTGATGAGATCATTTTGGAAATTGCACCCATTCCAAATATTAGCGGTTCTTGAAGACCCCCCCCCCCCCCCCTTTAGTTATCCCCGTATTGAGTCTCATGGCAGATAGCACTGTAAACGTGTTTTGCCATGTTACAGGTGTTAGCAGTAAAGTAATAAGCAAGTACTTGACTGTAGGATGTTCGCAAGCTCCTTAACATGAAAAGCAATGCGAGATTTGCTTGTTTATTAAATCTCCCAAACTCTACAAGAAAATCTAGAGAAGTGTTTATTTTCTATTTTTTTATCTTTAGACCAATAATACGCATTGTCGCAGTCAGGAAAAGACCAGAAATTTTTTTCTGCGGCTCATGACACGCTAGGTTGTTTTTGAGCTTCGATACTTTACATGTTAACTACTACAGCTTTAATAATGAATGAAAACAATACTCGAATCTGAATAATTACGAACGAAGATGCTTATTGTAGAATCCGAAAATTTGATGAAATCGTCCACTGTCAGTGTACTGTACGCTGGGTTGGTTTCGTGACAAATCACTGCAGCTTTGCGAAATTATCCCTTATCCTATTAAAACGTAATTCTTCTTCCATGGAGGTTCATTACAAAATTGTATATTTGTTTACACATATTAACCCTTTGAGTCACGGTAGTAACCCACGTTACTCGATTTCTTTGAATTTTAATTATTTACGTTCAAGTTAACGTATTCCGATCGGTCTTTTTGCTATTTTCTGTTACCTTAGTACTTAAAGAACATATCCACTTGACTAAAAATACATAATTGTTTATTGTTTACTTTATATAAATAAACAAACACAAAAAAAAACATGTTTTTTGGAAAGAATTCATTTTTGACGCTATTTTGAAAGTTAATGACTTGAAGTTCGGGGTATATAGGTTTTTAAGGTCGCTGATTACGAATCCTGTGTCAGATTTACAAAATTCAAAATGGCGGATTCAATATGGCGGTCAGAAACATGTAAAAAATCGCCAATTTTGATGAAAATGCGTATTAGAGGGTTTTCGGGGTCGCTGATTGCGAATCCGATGTCAGCTTTACGAAATTTAAAATGACGGATCCAAGATGGCTGATTCAAGATGGTGGTGATCGAGATGTAAAAAAGCGCGAATTGTTATGAAAATGCGTATTTGGGGATTTCCGAAGTCGATAATTACGAATCCAATATCAGCTTTACATAATTCAAAATGGCTGTGAGCAAAATGTAAAAAAGCGAAAGTTTTTTTATGAAAACGCGTGTTAGGGAATTTCCAGTCTTGCTGAATATGAATTTTATGTTGATTATAGATAAGATGTTAAAGTTTCGTAATTCATCAGGAATTATATTGTAAATTTTTGTCCGCCATATTGGATCCGCCATCTTGAATTTCGAAAAACTAACCTCGGATTCGTAATCAGCGACCTCAAAAACCCCCGAGTAACAAATTTCGGCTAAATTCGATAAAAGGAAAAATGTATGACTCAAAGGGTTAAACATAATAAGGTATGTGTGAAACGATTCATTTCATAAGGTAAATTCCCTAATCAAAGAAAGCGTTTCATATAAAAAATGTAATAAATTCACACAGTTTTTATTACTACAAAACTTAGGAAAAATTATTTCTTTAGTGTTTTTATGTTCCACCTAATTTTTTTGATATTTTAAATTAATGTAGAAAAATGTAGACTTTGTGAATCTGGCACACAACTGTGCAGAATTTGAAATGTAAAGCGCTATTTCGATAGTGCTTTGATTGTAGTTGATTGTAGTGAAACGTATTTCGTATGTAGTTGCAGAATAAAAAAGTTACAGGGGGTCCAAAAATGGCCAGAACCCCATTTTAGAAAATTTTTTCTTTCAAATTTTTTTCCGACAGAAAATCGTTTGTAGTGAAGGAATTTCCGTTTGTAGTATAGGCGAATCGTTTATTTTTTAATAAATAAAAATTTTTTATTTTCTTAATTTTTATAATTGATTAATTTGTATGCAAATGTATATTAATAGTCTGCATTAGCTAAACCCCACATCTCACCGACAAAATTAATACGAAAGCCCCGCACCCCCTCCACGCACTTAAACAACCATCTGCTAAGAGTACCCAAAACAACCGTAAATATTAATTTCATGTACAATTGTTTTCAAAAGCAGCTTATTATATGTTCATTTATTTGTGAACATTTTCTAAAATAACCACAAAAACACCTACAACCATTCATTTAGAGATAATCATCATTAAACGTCATTTCTTGCGTTTTGTTCTTTGTTCAAATTAAGTACAAACACCTACAAACGTTTCTTTCGTTTCGAATGGCAATGCTTAGTCAATAGTACAATCGTTTGCAGTCAATTTCTATATCAACTACCCAGATAACAAAATGATATCGCAATGAAATCACGATGAATTCACGCGTGAGAAATTCTATCACGGATGAATTCATGAACGCTGCGTAATGCGACGCTATTGCGTCTCATAGTGAAATCACGCTCGTGATTTCACGTGAAATGCTTCTCATGATGAGCTCACTATGAGTCCTCATGTGCGTAGGTGTAAAAAATTTGCCCATAAAAATCTATAATAAATAATAGGAAATTTTCTTTTGGTTAATACGAAAGAATTATAAAATAAAATAGATTATTATGTTCTGAAAGGATCATGGGTACTTCAATTACGATATGTGTCATTATAATTTATTCTGAATGGGCTGGGTTTCATAGTCGTGAATTGCAACTTAACCTCAAACTGACAAATCAGTAATTATACATTCTGTTATGTACTTTGGTGTTGTCCAGATCTACTGTATTTTGCTTTTTATGTTTGAAAGGTATGTGATGTCATTTTACCATCGTACAACTTTGATATGGACGATAATGTAAACGAAAAAAACGAACTTAAGTTGAATTTATAACTATGAATCCGGGCATAAAAAAATATATTCAAGCATTAATAAAAGTTGAATTGTCACTTCCTTCAAGGAATAAATAACTTTCATTTACTTTGTTAATAAATAAATACAAGAAAACGCAATACAGCGTGACACTCAAGTGGGTTCACACAAAATTTGTAATGTTGCCCAGTAAATGCCGGGCGACATTTTCGTGTAGGTGGCACCTCGCTCGACGAGAGAATAGAGACCCTTCTAAGAGAGAAGACAGATAACGGGGCTCGAGTAATGCACCTATGCGCATGCGCATGTCACTCAGATGCGAATCACGATGAACTCACAATGCGCATCACGCGTGAATTCACTGTGATTCGGAGGTGAGAGAGGTGCATGTGCAGCACGGAACTGCCTATCATGAAGGCTGCACAATGACATCATTTCGTGAATTCACGTCGTAAGCCCATCGTGAGTCGCACCCAATGATATCTGGGTAGCAACATTTACAAAAGTATATTTCATCCGCAATGTTAATCAGGAAGAACATCCTGCAGTATAATCGATTGTAGTAATATTTTCCAGCAACTACAAATAACTGCAAACGTTTATATAAAATATAATCTGTATTAGGAGCAATATCTTGCAGTTTTATCGTTTGTAGTAATTTAGTTTGGCAACTACAAACCTTTATTTCAACATTAACGTGTATTAGGAGCAATATCTTGCAGTTTAATCGTTTGCTGTAATTTAATTTGGCAACTACAAACCTTTATTTCAACACTAATGTGTATTAGGAGCAATATCTGGCAGTTTAATCGTTTGCAGTAATTTAGTTTGGCAACTACAAACCTTTATTTCGAACCTAATGTGTATTAGGAGCAATATCTTACAGTTTAATCGTTTGTAGTAATTTAGTTTGGCAATATACAAACAGCTACAAACATTTATTTCAACTCCAATGTGTATTAGAAGCAATTTCTTACAGTTTAATCGTTTGTAGTAATTTAGTTTGGCAACTACAAACGTTTATTTCAACTCTAATGTGTATTAGGAGCAATATCTTACAGTTTAATCGTTTATAGTAATTCAGTTTCGCAACTACAAACAATTACAAACGTTTATTTCAACTCCAATGTGTATTAGGAGCAATATCTTACAGTTTAATCGTTTGTAGTAATTTAGTTTGGCAGCTACAAACAACTACAAACATTTATTTCAACTCTAATGTGTATTAGGAGCAATATCTTACAGTTTAATCGTTTATAGTAATTCAGTTTCGGAACTACAAACCTTTATTTCAACTCTAATGTGTATTAGGAGCGATATCTTGCAGTTTAATCGTTTGTAGTAATTTAGTTTGGCAACTACAAACCTTTATTTCAACACTAATGTGTATTACAAGCAATATGTTGCAGTTTAATCGTTTGCAGTAATTTAGTCTGGCAACTTGCAAACAGCTCCAAACGTTTATTTCAACTCTAATGTGTATTAGGAGCAATATCTTACTGTCTAATCGTTTGTAGTAACTATGTTTAGCAACGACAAACAACTACAAACGTTCATTTCAACACTAAAGTGTATTGGGAGCAATATCTTGCAGTTTAATCGTTTGCATTAATTTAGTTTGGCAACTACAAACCTTTATTTCAAATCTAATGTGTATTGTAACGGGACGTTACGCCGGCGGACCTATTACGTTCGCCGTCGTGGAAGTGCGGACGTTGCGAATAGTTCGTGCGTTTTCGTGACGGTCTGGTATTGCAGGAACGGCCCCGAACCAGCCCGAGCGCCGCCGATTGGGGGCGCTCGGTGGACTCCGGAAGCAAGCGGAGAGGCCGGTCGAGTCCAGGCCGGCAGTTGGCCTTGAAGCGTCGAGGAAGTTAGTCGCGTATAGTCGTCGAGAAGTAGAGTCGAAGCACGCCACCCGAGTTGAACGCGCGCGAGATAGACCGAGTCCGTTAAAGAACGTCGGAAGTCCCGAGCCGGTGATTGCCCGAAGACGAGGCACGAGGTACCCATCCAGGACGGACCAGAGGACCCGTACCGAGGACCGTCGTCCGAGTGAGCCCGGATTTCCCGGAGTACCGAGCGAGAGCGGCAGCGAGGCCGAACCACATCGAGCGAAGAGGCGAAGGGGTTGCCGACCGCGACGACGAAAATGTAAGTCGGCCCTGAGCCAATATCTGTGAATTTTGTATCGGGCCTTGAGCCCATTATATCCTTTTTTGTAAGATTTGCAAATAAATATACCGTTATTTTATAATATAAAAATTGTGTCCCGCGAGTTCCTTGCCCCAAAATTTCCGTATCTGTGCGAGGCGGAGTGCGGGAGCCGCCATTAGGTTTTCGCGATTTTCAGGCGCGGAAGGAGGCAAGGACGTCCCCCTCTGGGTCGAGATCTTGCTCCCCGGGCACACTGAGTCAGCCGAGTAAGGCCGCTTACCTGGCGCGGCGTTTTCCCCCTGGGAAACGCCAAAGTCCGTCATTCGGACGGTAAACAGTCGAAAACTAATTTTCGAATCCGGCAGAAGCCGTTTATTGTGTGTGCTCATAAAGTACGTCACAATTTTTGGCGCCCAACGTGGGGCTGCAATTTTAATAAAATAAAAGTGCGCGATAGAAAAAAAAAAAATTCGTAAAATAACGAAACCACGAGGCAGTTCGCCATTATTAAAGCGAACGTGCCAAACAGCGGCCATATTGGGCAAGCAAAGTGGTTGCCCTAAGGGACTCGGAGCGCGGGAGAAGTCCGTTGCGCGGAAACGGTGCGCGTTGCGCGGGAGAAAAAATTCCCCCGTCTAGGAACACGAGTCGGACCGCACCCAGGAGGGATAGCATTCCCCGCTTGGGAGGTCGAAAGGGCCGCGTCGAGAGGGGATACACTTTCGTTGGGGAATTACCGTGGCCGAACCACGTAAGTGGGGACGGAATATCCCCCGTTATCGTACGCGACGAGGTACGCGTTGCGCGTAGAGAGTTCGCTCATATCGCGAAGTGGGGACGGGATTTCCCCCGTACATCGTAAGCACCACAGGACGCGTTGCGCGTCAGGTCCGCGGAACGAGCGAAATGGGGACGGGATCTCCCCCCGGTTGAGTAGGCACCGCAGAACGCGCTGCGCGTAAGCAGCACGCGCATTTCGCGTAGTGGGGACGGGATTTCCCCCGGTAGCGTAGGCACCGCAGAACGCGCTGCGCGTAAGCATCTCGCGCATTTCGCGTAGAAGGGACGGGATTTCCCCCGTTAGCGTAGGCGCCGCGAAACGTTGCGCGTAAGCAGCCCGCGCATCTCGCGTAGTGGGGACGGGATTTCCCCCGTTATAGCAGGCACCGCGACACGTTGCGCGTAAGCAACCCGCGCATCTCGCGTAGTGGGGACGGGATTTCCCCCGTTATAGAAGGCGCCGCGTAACGTTGCGCGTAAGCAGCCCGCGCATTTAGGAGAGTGGGGACGGTATTCCCCGTAGCAGTAGGCCGTGGAAGTCGTGCACGACGTGGGAGCTCCGCCGAGGAGCCGTGACAGGACCGAGTTGCAACGGTGCAACGTGTCACCGTCTTAAAACCGGCTAAGTGAGCCGTGACGTACGGGGTCAGCAACCCTTTGGTGACCCGTTTCATCATCCCCTGCCCCATAAATCCCCCCAGATATTGGATGCTTGGTGATTTATTATATTTTTAAATTGTACTTTGTGGTAAGAGTGGCTTCAGCCACTAGCTCGAGGAGCGCGGGTGACAGGAGCGAGGTGCAAGCGTGCTCGAAGCCCGTAATAGTAGTCGGTGCGAGACTACCCGCGAGCTTCGGTCGTTTCCTTCGCGCTCGTGCACGGTCGGAGAAATCGGTCGTTAGCCCGCGCGGCCTATCGCCGAGGTCGGACCGTTACCACGCGGCCGTAGCCGAGTGGTCCGTGCGATCGGAAGTCACCTAGGGCTTCGTAGAGCGAGGTATAAGAGTGTGTGTGTGTGTGGGTGTTAGAGAGTGTGTGTGAGAGGAGAGAGAAATAGTGAAAAAAAAGTGATAAAAATAAAAATAAACATTTTTTAAGGTGGCCAGTGGAGCGCTGTGTGAGTGTTGCCGCGTTGCGAGGAGACCACTCGGTTCGTAGTTGCGGAAACCATGTCCCCGAGTAGGGGTAACGGTCTACGTCAGGATCGGGCGGTCGGGATGTCGCAAGACGAAGGAAAGGATTACCCCCTCTCGCGAGAGGACGTAATCGGGCGATTACAGGCCGAAGGCCTAAGTGCGGTCGGACACGAACATGTCTTGCGCGCGCGTCTTGCGCGATCCCGCACCGGTGACACATCCGATAGCGACGCGAATATCGCGATATCGGGAGCTTCCGACTCAAATGTCATCGCGTAGGTTTCGGAGGGACGAAATCCAGCGAGGGACATGGAGGGATTTCATCAGGCACCACGCCCCAGCGTACGTCGACATACATCTCGTCCCACGTGAGGAGCGAGCCTACCTGGATGAACACCGGAGGGAGCGCGTCCCCCTTGGAGACGAGGGCGGCCCTGGATACGACTTGGTCGACCTCGGGCCCGCCAGCTATGGGATCGATGCCGCACGAACCAGTCCTGCCAAAGTCGGCTGCTGGAAGAAAATCGTGGCATTTCCCCCACGGGAAAACGGTCTGTCATCGGCCGCCAATGAAGAGAGATTTGGCCGGTCTGGGGGCGATTCCTAGGACTTATCGCCCGGAATTCCCCGAGGTAGCCCGAGGAGAAAAGGACTACGAGAGGCGAGGAAACACAACACAGCTAAGGGTAGCTGTACGAAGATTGCTCTTCACTGAGCCGTCGGAGGATGAGGATCTCGGCGACGTGACAACTCAGGACGAGTTGGGAGATTATCCGAGGGAGCGACGTCAGGAGAAGTCGCCAAGAAGAAGAGGCTCAGACGGGAGAAAAAGCATGCCGAATGAAGCGGCAAGGGAACGGCGACCAGCGCGCGATGAGGCAACGTCGCAACGACGGGTTCAGCGGGATTATCGCCCAGCTTCACCGTCCCTAGAAGAGGAACGGAGACGTTCACAAGGAGCGTGGACTTTGAAGCATGTTCGCTCATGGGGAGTGAAGTTCGGAGGGGGGGCTAGATTCCAACGCACGTGGAGGACCTTCGAGCGACAGTTGAAAAGAAGATTCGCCGAGGAGAAGGACGACACAGATGTCCTTTCAAGGATCCACGAGCGTCTGCAGGGACCGACGGAAGTCGCCTAAGACTTCATTGAAGAAACGCGACGCCAATTCAGGAGGATGAAGGTATCGCCACCAGAGGCATACCAGGTGCGGATGACCATCCGGAATCTACGATCAGACTGTCGTAAATCTGAGGCGGTGAAGAGGAGCGGTACTTTCGACGCACTTTTCACCGCAACTCGGGAGATTGCAGAGGAGAAGCGTTGGGATCTCCGTTATCGCCAACAAATAGCGAGTCAGCGACGAGAAATGCTGACCAGGCCAGTGATGCGAAATCCGAGAGTCGCAGCTGGCAGGATCGAGTCGGATACGTCGCCTGAAACGTCATCCGGCAGTACCGGACGATGAGCTCGTCGCAACGAGAACTCCGAACGGAGGAAACGGCGAGGAGGCCGAAAAAGGAGGAACTCCGAAGAAGTGGACGCGACCGAGCCCCGGCGCCGATCGGAGGCTGTGTCGATCAAAAAGCCGGTTGGACCACGACCAAGGTCAACCAAGGTCGCCCAGACTCGTCGCGAGCGACTATGCACTCGGCGCCGTATTAACGCAAGCGTAGGATGACCGAGAACACCCGATCGTGTATCTAAGTCGCACCCTCACTGCCGCCGAGAAGAACTATTCGACGACGGAGGAGTGTCTGTTGGTAGTGTGGGGCGTGAAGAAGCTCCGGGTATACCTGGAGGGATACCCGTTCAAGGTCATCACTTACCATAGTAGTCTGAGGTGGCTCCATAACCTGCGAGATCCGACGTGGCGACTCGCGAGGTGGGCCTTGGAGTTGCAAGGCTGCAACCTCACGATCCGGCACAGGAAAGGAGCATTGCACCATGTCCCGGATGCTCTTTCCCGGAGAGTCGAGGAAGACGTTTGTGCCATGAGAATTGCCTCCGAGAGGGATGACTGGTACGAACGGAGGAGAAAATTGGTCAAGGATCATCCTGAGCGTTTTCCAGAGTGGAAAACCGAGAACGGTACGTTGTACCATGCACGGTCGGATCCGTTATTGGATCCGATGACAGGCGGAGAGAACCGCTGGAAACTAGTGCTACCAGTAGGCTTGCGAGAAGAGGCACTAAGAAGCACCGATGAAGAGGCCCACTCCGGACATTATGGCGTGGAGAAGACATATTGTCGACGGGCGGTGGAGTATTACTGGCCCGGAATGCGTTACGACGTACTTCAGTACGTGCGCGGATGCAGCGCATGTTACATGCAGAAAGCATCGCACAGCGGTCCACTCGGGTTAATGGGACAACGAGTGGTCGAGAAACCATGGTCGGTTATATCCGCCGATATGATGGGCCCATTTCCACCCAGCCGCGGACAAAATCGGTACGTCTTGGTGTTCACCGACATGTTCACGCGGTGGGTGGAACTTAAGGCGTTAAGGACGGCCGATGGCAGAAATATCGCACGAGCCTTTGAGGATCTCGTCCTGTGCGGATGGGAAACTCCGGAGTACTTGCTCACCGACAACGGTAGGGAGTTCCGGAACGACGTCATGGACAAGATGCTCCATGGATACGTCGTGGGGGCGACAACTATCCCTCCGTACCATTCTCAGGCTAACCCGGTGGAGAAAACGAACCGAACGCTTAAAACAATGATTCGGACGTTCGTCGGAGCTGATCACCGGGATTGGGACTTGCACTTGCCCGAATTTCGGTGTGCGATAAATACCGCCGTCCACGACATCACCAAGGTGTCACCAGCCTTTTTGAATTTCGGGCGTCAGCCCGTGCTGGTCAAGAGTTTACGGCGAAGATTGGAGGGGGAAGCCCCTATACTGCGCATCGAGCCAGAAGACTGGACCGACCGCATGAAGCGGTTAAGCGCCCTCCGCGACCTAGTGCGTCGGTATCAAGACCGAGCGTGCGAGCGCCAGCGCCGTAGCTATAATCGTGGACGTTCACGTTCAATACCATGGTGGCGATTTAGTTTTGCGCAGAAGTCACGTTCTGTCGTCGGGAGTTGATCGGTTCGCCGCGAAACTCGCGCCGCGGGAGTGGGCTCCACCCGTGCATGGTCCAGATAGGGAAGGGCCCATAATGCCAGCGCCACGGTCACCCTCACCCACCGGAAAAGCGAGTCCTTCGGAGTTGGAGGCCGAATTCGTGTTGGTGCAGGACGTCAGCGCCACCGCCCTCCACGAACCGGACCAGGATAGAGAAGTGGTGCTCGTCGCACCCTTGGCCTGGGCCGACGACCTGTCCTCCGATGAGGACACGGGGCCCGTAATGCCCCCACCCCCTCCTCCGAGGAGGGATGAGACGGGGAACTACTTGCCGATACAACGGTTGCCGAGGGGAACGCCTCCCCAGGCCCCCCAGTAAGCCGAGGCGTACTGTTCGGGGACCTGCCGTACATGGCCAACGACATCGACCGAGACCCACCTCTCGGTCGATGCTTCAATTGCTGGACCGGCCGGCACCTGTGGAGAAGGTGTCCGGTGCCGAAGACCCGGTCGTTCTGCGTGAACTGCGGACTGTCCGGGAATTCCGTAGAAGGATGCCCCAGATGCGCCGAGGGATACCGCGCTTGGATGGTGCGCGGAGCGAGAGGAGCCCGCAGTCGTTCGGGGACGGAGGAGGAAGAAGCCACTCCCCCAGGCCGCGGCGCCAGCGGACCAGACATCGGCGTGTCCAAGAGGAGGACATCGTCTTCCACCAGGAGCCGGCGAGGGCCCACCGACCGGGGGCCGAAGAGGAAAGGGGTCTGCGGCAACCGGAAGAGGAGCGGGTGAGGGACCGACATAGCGGAGGCCACGAACCCGACGAACGGGCCGACGAAGACGGGGTCGGCGAGCCTCTGCCACCGGTAGCCCCGGAAGGATCCGGGGCCGAAGAGAGCGCCGAGTTGGCCGAACACGGCGGCAACAGGCTGCGATAGTCCATGGAGATGGCCCAATTACTAGGGCAGCTATAACCAAAAGCTGCCGCCTTCGCCGCGGGACGAGTGGGAGAGGGCGACGCCCTACAATGGGCCCGCCAACTGAGCGGCCTATTACCACCATTGCAAAGGATGGTGGTCACCGCGGCCCAGTAGCCCAGCGCCGGGGTGGAGTAATCCTCCGCGAAGTGGGAAGGTTGAGCCCTGCTCCCTTCCCAGCCCTTCGGGGGTAAGTAATTCAGGAGATGAGGAGTTGACGCATGAAGCGACAGCGACGTATGTTCCGAACCGGTATCGCGCGGCGGTTCTGCAGGTGACTACAAACTTTTATTTCAAATCTCATGTGTATTAGGAGCAATATCCTAAAGTTTATTCGTTTATAGTAATTCAGTTTCGCAACTACAAACAACTACAAACGTTTATTTCTACTCCAATGTGTATTAGGAGCAATATCTTACAGTTTAATCGTTCGTAGTAATGTAGTTTGGCAACTTACAAACAGCTGCAAACGTTTATTTCAAATCTAATGTATATTAGGAGCAATATCTTACAGTTTAATCGTTTGTAGTAATTTAGTTTTGCAACTACAAACCTTTATTTTAACATTAATGTGTATTAGGAGCAATATCTTACAGTTTAATCGTTTATAGTAATTTAGTTTGGCAAGATACAAACAACTACAAACATTTATTTCTACTCCAATGTGTATAGGAGCAATATCTTACAGTTTAATCGTGCGTAGTAATGTAGTTTGGCAACTTACAAACAGCTGCAAACGTTTATTTCAACTCTAATCTATATTAGGAGCAATATCTTACAGTTTAATCGTTTGTAGTAATTTAGTTTGGCATGATACAAACAGCTACATACCTTTATTTCAACTCTAATGTGTATTAGGAGCTTCCCCTGGGGATCGCATGACCTTGTCGTTGGTGGGGAGCTAAGTCCTCGGCTTTACTAGGGCACACTGAGTCAACGTGGAGTGCTTGCGGGACATCTATAAACGGGCTCTCCCTTGTGTGTATGCGGGACCCTTATAAACGGGCTCTCCCTTGTGTGTATGCGGGACCCCTATAAACGGGCTCTCCCTTGTGTGTATGCGGGACCCCTATAAACGGGCTCTCCCTTGTGTGTATGTGGGATTCCTATAGACGGGCTCTCCCTTGTGTGGGTGGAGTTTAGACGCTATAAACGGGCAACTCAAACGAGGGTGGACCAAGGCCCGGGGAATGACCGGTTTAATGACTGGAACTTGCCTGTGACCGCGGCCCTTGAGTGAAAGTGAGTTGACTCTAGCTGGCTGCTGTTTACTGCCAATAGGGAGGAGCAAACGCTGGCCGAGCACTGGGGTAGTGCCGAGGATGACGAAGAAGCGATCCCTCAAGTAGGCAGGTGGCCCGACTACTTGAGTAAGGAGAGGCCGGAGAAGGTGTGAGTGAGTGAATGAATGAATGGGCTGTGGTCGGTGCCCGGTGGATATTCCCGTTAGACTAACCAAGGAAGAAGTAGTAGCCGACCGACCGGTCAGCGCGACGTGATGTCGGTACCTGACCTCTGGGGTAGTAATAAGGGCTTGGTCCCGTGAACCCCCATGTTTAACGTGGAAGACCGCTTACGACGAGAGCAAACCGGAGCCTATGACGGGGTTGAAACCGACGCATCGGGCGCAGGTGTGAAGGATTACCTGGCCAGTATTTCCTTATACCCGAGCCTCGCCGGGTAAATCGAGGCAACGTCTAGCCGTAAACCAGGGTGAATCCAGGTGGGAGCCTCGGTGCCCTGGTGAGATGGGGGACTTTAAACCGTTATAAAAAAAAATAAATAAATTAAAAAAAAAATTAAAAAAAAAATAAAATAAAATAAAAAAATTAAAAAAAAATCGCTTTCGGGTGCTGATAGATATGGCCATTCGACAAACCGCTTATCGGCTTCAGCAATACCGTAATGATAGGGTTCTTTTTCGGCGGGGAAGCAACCTGACTGCGGCTGAGGTTCCCATGATGGGCGAACCGTCGTTAAAAAAAAATGTCAACTAGTATGGATTCACCAAATAGCCAAAAACAGGGAGGTCAGGGTGCTTCAGGGAGGGGGTGGTTACGGCCGCCGATACTACTCGACACTGGCGCGGGAAGCCGAAGTAGTAGTGTCTCTACTTGCCGCGCTACCGACTCAGGGCAGTCGGATGTGGAGGTAGAGAAGGAAAATCAGAATACGGAAACTGCCCCGGACACGGTGCACAGGTGTCTGCAGGAATTGAAGGTCATCCTTGCAAAGATGACCAATTACAAAAAAGGTCGAAGAAACCTAAATAGGTTTATTGCTGACAACATCGAGGAAGCAGCACGAATTTGCGACACTGCATGCAGATTATGGCGAAGTGGTGAAGGCTCGGAGGGACAGGTAAATCCTCAGGCCCAGATCCACAAGAGAAAAAGGAGCGAGCGCGTGACGCTAAGTCCGCCATCGGAAAAAGAGCCGTCCAAGCGAAAGAAGGTGCAGAAAACTGCTGTTGATGGCTTGGCTGAATATGATGAGCCAAACCCGAGTACCTTCGAAGACAGAGGTTGGCTGGACGGAAAAGCCGAAAAGAAAAAGAAGAGAAACCAGGAAAGGAGCGAGGCCAAACGACTGGAGAGGCAGCGAATGGAGTCTGCCAAGACAACAGAGAACCAAACGGCTGCAACAAGGAACTCGAGGACGAGGCGAAAACGCGAGACCAGTCTCGTGACGCCCACGGCGGGCCAAAGCTTTAACGAGGTCCTCAAAATAATGAAGGCTGTGGACGTCGATAAGGCGGGCGTTAATATCGCGGCAATCCGAGAAACACGAGGAGGCGCGGTCCTCGTTGAATTTGGAGGAAATGGCGCGGAAAGCCGCGCAAGATTTACGGCGGCGATGAGCGAGACTGTGCCCGACATTGGGCCCGTCCGGGAACTGACCCCCCAGTCGACGTTTGTGATTCGGGACGTCGACGTAACGGTAACCGTGGAGGAGGTAGGCCAGGCAGTCACGGGACTACTCAGGGAGGGTGTACGACCTGAGGTGAGATTCACTGGGCGCGCCGTAAGGGGAAATAGGGTGGCGTTCGTAGTGGTACCAACGGGCTCGGCCGAGCCATTGCTGACCGCCGACCGCATTAAAATTGGATGGGTTCGCTGCAGAATTGGATTAGCCAAGAAACATGCTGAGCGCTGTTTCAGGTGCCTGGGCTTTGGCCACATTGCGGCAAAGTGTACTGGCACGGACCGAACTGGCGCGTGCTGGAGGTGCGGCAAGGTGGGTCACCGGGCCGGTGAATGCCCGCAGAAAGATGCGAGATGCTACCTGTGCTGTGAGGTGAAGCCACTTCCGGACCTTCGTCACGTAGCGGGGTCTTCACAGTGTGCAGCCCTTAAGGAGGCTGGGGAAACGTCTGGTCGGAGATGGCGCTGATCCTGCAGGGAAACCTAGGGAGACGGCGACTCGCGCAGGACTTGCTCTACCAGTTCGCCGAGGAGAATGAGGCAGAGCTGCTCCTAATCTGTGAGCAATACCGTACCTTGTCGGACGGCGGCTGGTATGGAAAGGGCACTGGTACGGCCGCCATAGTGATCCGAAATCGGAACAAGTTTCCGGTGTCCAACTCTGGCGCTGGAGACGGTTTCGTTTGGATTAGGACCGGCGGTGTAACGTACTACAGTTGCTACATCTCCCCAAACATTACGATCGGGGACTTTCAATCGCGACTCGCCGATATCGAGGACGGCGCGCCGTTCGGGTGAGTGGGGAGAGTGGCGACGTTGTCCTCGCCGGTGATCTTAACGCCAAGGCCACCGCTTGGGGGGAGAGGAAAACCGATCCCAGAGGGCGGGCAGTGTTGGAAATGGTTGCAAGGCTTGACCTCACCGTGCTGAACTCTGGTGATACAGCGAGGTTCCGACGGGTGAGTACCAGAGGTTCAGTAATCGACGTGACTTTTGCGACCGCCCATATCGCGACGCGTATGTCCGCCTGGTCGGTCTCGGAGGACTACACGGCGAGCGACCACCAGTTCATTGTCTTCAAGATAGACGATGAGTTGGACAGAGGTTCCCATGGGACCCCCCGCAGACGCGCCAAGGGGTGGAACGTGGCGCGTCTTGACAAAGGAGCGCTTCTGGACGGCCTGCTGAGCGCACCGGCCCCACTGGACCTAAACACCATATCGGGAGCAGTGGAGGCTGAGCAGTTCGTGGGTGGTACCATGGCTTGGATCGCGCGCTGTTGCGACGAGGGTATGCCCCGAAGGAGGACCGGGTCAAAGCGAAGCCCGAACTACTGGTGGACCGAGGACATAGCCGCGATGCGAAAAGAATGCCATCGACTTCGCCGTGTTACCAGACATGGGATGACGGATGCACCTAGTGAGGGAGTCCCACACTACCTACTCTCTGGGTGTGCGTAAATGCATTTCCCCTCTCAAAAAAAAAAAAAAAAAAAATGTGTATTAGGAGCAATATCTTAAAGTTTATTCATATATAGTAATTCAGTTTGGCAACTACAAACAACTACAAACGTTTATTTCAACTCCAATGTGTATTAGGAGCAATATCTTACAGTTTAATCGTTTACAGTAATTCAGTTTCTCAACTACAAACAACTACAAACGTTTATTTCAACTCCAATATGTATTAGGAGCAATATCTTACAGTTTAATCGTTCGTAGTAATGTAGTTTGGCAACTTACGAACAGCTGAAAACGTTTATTTCAACTCTAATCTATATTAGGTCCAATATCTTACAGTTTAATCGTTTGTAGTAATTTAGTTTGGCATGATACAAACAGCTACAAACCTTTATTTCAACTCCAATATGTATTAGGAGCAATATCTTACTGTTTAATCGTTCGTAGTAATGTAGTTTGGCAACTTACAAACAGCTGCAAACGTTTATTCCAACTCTAACGTGTATTAGGAGCAATATCTTAAAGTTTATTCGTTTATAGTAATTCAGTTTGGCAACTACAAACAATTACGAACGTTTATTTCAACTCAAATGTGTATTAAGAGCAATATCTTGCAGTTTAATCGTTTGCAGTAATTTAGTTTGGCAATTACAAACAATTACAAACGTTCATTTCAACTCTAATCTATATTAGGAGCAATATCTTACAGTTTAATCGTTTGTAGTTGTAATGTATGCATAAGACGTTGTCGTTGAGTTGCGGATGCACCTTAATACAGGTTAAGTTGGCAACACCGGTTGCCGTACGCGAGCGGCATTCCGCGCCTGAATACTGCAGTGTTCGTACCTCTTGTATGCCGTACTTACGTACATCAGGGCTAAGTGCTTTTAATAAATATTTATTAATTTATACCTTGTGTTTCTTTCCCTACGGATACACAACAGTAGTAATTAAGTTTGGCAACTATAAACAACTACAAACGTTTATTTCAAATCTAATGTATATTAGGAGCAATATCTTACAGTTTAATCGTTTGTAGTAACTTTGTTTGGCAACTACAAACCTTTATTTTAACTCTAATGTGTATTAGGAGCAATATCTTATAGTTTAATCGTTTGTAGTAATTTAGTTTGGCAACTACAAACAACCACAAACTATGTTTAGCAACTTACGAAACAGCTACAAACGTTTATTTCAACTCTAATATGTATTAAGAGCGATATCTTCTAGTTTAATCGTGTGTAGTAATTCAGTTTGGCAATTACAAACAGCTGCAAACGTTTATTTCGACTCTAATGAGTATTAGGAGCAATATCTTGCAGTTTAATCGTCCGTAGTACTTTAGTTTGGCAACTACAAACCTTTATTTCAACCCTAATGTGTATTAGGAGCAATATGTTGCAGTTTAATCGTTTGCAGTAATTTCGTTTGGCAACTACAAACAACTAAAAACGTTTATTTCTACTCCAATGTGTATAGGAACAATATCTTACAGTTTAATCGTTCGTAGTAATGTAGTTTGGCAACTTACAAACAGCTGCAAACGTTTATTTCAACTCTAATGTGTATTAGGAGCAATACGTGGCAGTTTAATCGTTTGTAGTAATTTAGTTTGGGATATACAAACCTTTATTTCAACACTAATGTGTATTAGGAGCAATATGTTGCAGTTTATTCGTTTGCAGTAATTTAGTTTGGCAACTTACAAACAGCTGCAAACGTTTATTTCAACTCTAATGTGTATTAGGAGCAATATCTTACTGTCTAATCGTTTGTAGTAACTATGTTTAGCATCGACAAACAACTACAAACGTTCACTTTAACACTAATGTGTATTAGGAGCAATATCTTGCAGTTTAATCGTTTGCAGTAATTTAGTTTGGCAACTACAAACCTTTATTTCAAATCTAATGTGTATTAGGAGCAATATCTTACAGTTTAATTGTTTGTAGTAATTTAGTTTGGCAGAAACAAACATTTATTTCAACTCTAATGTGTATTAGGAGCAATATCTTAAAATTTATATTCGTTTATAGTAATTCAGTTTCGCAACTACAAACAACTACAAACGTTTATTTCAACTCCAATGTGTATTAGGAGCAATATCTTACAGTTTAATCGTTCGTATTAATGTAGTTGGGCAACTTACAAACAGCTGCAAACGTTTATTTCAACTCTAATCTATATTAGGAGCGATATCTTACGGTTTAATCGTTTGTAGTAATTTCGTTTGTCAACTACAAACAAATACAAACGTTTATTTCAACTCTAATGTGTATTAGGAGCAATATCTTGCAGTTTAATCGTTTGCAGTAATTTAGTTTGGCAACTACAAACCTTTATTTCAAATCTAATGTGTATTAGGAGCAATATCTTACAGTTTAATCGTTTGTAGTAATTTAGTTTGGTAGCAACAAACAACTACAAACGTTTATTTCAACTCCAATGTGTATTAGGAGCAATATCTTACAGTTTAGTCGTTCGTAGTAATGTAGTTTGGCAACTTACAAACAGCTGCAAACGTTTATTTCAACTCTACTCTATATTAGGAGCAATATCTTACAGTTTAATCGTTTGTAGTAATTTAGTTTGTCAACTAAAAACAAATACAAACGTTTGTTTCAACTCTAATGTGTATTAGGAGCAATATCTTAAAGTTTATTCGTTTATAGTAGTTCAGTTTGGGAACTACAAACAACTACAAACGTTTATTTCAACTCTAAAATGTATTAGGAGCAATATCTTGCAGTTTAATAGTTTGTAGTAATTTAGTTTGGCAACTACAAACCTTTATTTCAACACTAGTGTGTATTAGGAGCAATATCTTGCAGTTTAATCGTTTGCAGTAATTTAGTTTGGCAACTACAAACAATTACAAACGTTTATTTCAACTCTAATCTATATTAGGAGCAATATCTTACAGTTTAATCGTTTGTAGTTGTAATATATGCATAAGACGTTTTCGTTGAATACAGGTTAAGTTGGCAACACCGGTTGCCGCACGCGAGCGCCATTCCGCGCCTGCACCTCTTGTATGCCGTACTTACGTACATCAGGGCTAAGTGCTTTTAATAAATACTTATTAATTTATACCTTGTGTTTCTTTCCCTACGGATACACAACAGTAGTAATTAAGTTTGGCAACTACCCGTATGGACAAAATCAACGGTAATCTAACGCAATTCACCGTACGATTTTGACACATTTCGGTACGTCTGTATAGAATTATGTACGGTGAGGTACGTTTACGTACGTTCGCGTACGATTTGGTTACGATTCGAACATTTTGTACACCATTGTACAGAAACGTATGCAAACGTACGCGAACGTACACAAACGTACGCGAACGTACACAAACGTACGCAAACGTACACAAAATTGCTAGAACATACTGAAGCATGCGGAGATGTATAGCATTGTACACTATAGATGTCAAACAACCATTCGTAATAAAATATTTTCTTACAAAAACGTCCGGAATCATATGAATATGTACTGAAACGTACGTAGACGTACGCAAACGTACGCAATTGTACGGATATATGCAGCCATGTATAGAAACGTACGAGATTTTGGAACTATTTACAGGAACGTGCCCGACTGCACGAATATTGAATATCCCAGATAGGTGCCCGTTTTTCTTCCGTTATTTTTTTTCGATTTTTTGTCGAAAATTTTTCACGTAATTTTGGAGAAAAATGACCCAAACCAATTCTTCTACATTGGACAAATATTCCAAAAATTTGTCGCGTTTTGTAGGGATATTTATACATTTTTTCATATTTTTCGGGCATTTTTTACAATTGCAAGGTTATTAAAAAAAAAATCACGAAAAATTTGTGTAAGCTTTTCTTCGATGGAGAAATCATATAAACTATTTGCATCAAAGTCGGCAATTGTTCACGGATTGCGGTCAAGTTGGCTTGGAATGCCCCACATATATTTTTTTAAATATACATTGTAAATGATGCACGTAATGAAGAATAAAATGAACAACATACAGAAGGGAACCGTAGGTAACTGAAAGGAATGCTTTTTTTATTTATGTCACTTATGTCATACAAAATATCTTTATTGGAATAATAACAAAATTTTAAATTAGTTGATACATTCTGCAGTAGTTGCTTTGCTCAAAGAACCTATGAATAGATGATTTCTTACATTCATTAAAATACATGGTCTGTAAATGTCATTACAACTGATGACATTGAAATCATTTGTTTCCACTATTTTACAATATTTTAAATGTTTAACAGATACATCCGCATTTTTGAAAATATAAGTATTACGAACATCCAATTTTTTATAAAATATAAATACCTTATTTCTGTTACTATACTCTACTTTACAAATTTTTTGTATTATACCAAAATCTCCATGTCTGGTTTGAAATACCGAATCATTCGTTTTTTTTACATCGATTATATGTGCAAGATGTATAACGACATCCATTGTAAATAATTTTGGAATACATTAAACATTTACTTAACAACATATACGTAACTGACGATTTTGCGCGTAACGTTGAATCCAATGCCTGGAGCCCGTAGTTTATTGTAAGGCAGTATGTACCTGAGCCGTCCAGCGACTTGTGGGCAGCGACACGTCAACACAATGGACACTACTGTTAGCGAAATCTACCCCTTGCACCAGTGTTGCACTTTTGCATCAAAAGCGTGTAAATAAACACCGTCCGGGTGCAAGTCTCTCGGCTAGAGACGGAGGTTAGGTTTCGTTTGTTTAGTTATTTTCATTTAAAACCCGATATTTTTGAAGATATCATTTTTATATAAGAACATTTTATATATCTAGCGAAATTGTCAAGGTCACAGGTGTCTCATATAGATAGGCAGAAAAAATTTAACGCGGATTTTAATGTAGAGACTATATGCGTTTTGAAGCCAGCGCTTTTTGGGTGGAACACGTGCACCGTTACACCGGTGCAGTGGTGTAGAAACGGTGTAGGGGGTTGATTTTGCTATGTATTGTTGATGGTTAATCGAACTTACCTGTAAGTGAAGTTCGACCATAATTATATGAGTAGCTTGTTCGAAGATATTAACTATGTAGTACGGTGACTCGCCGCACGATGACGCCTCATTTTAGAGTCCAATTGGAATTAATAATTAATAATATTAATATCTTCCAACAAGCTTAACGAAATATAATAAATGGATTTGATAATGTTTTAAAACTAATTGGGACTGTTAACACCGCCGCCTACGGTCTCTACCGGCAGAAGAGCGAACTAGAATGATAGGGTCAGAGTCAAAAAATAACACAGGCAAGATGGGCGAAACCCAATATTTAATTAATTTTATAGATTTAATCAATTACATCGTACCCGGTTCGCGATGCTACATTGAAGGCGAACTTGTCCTCAATGCGAAACATGTAATGTATTGTGCATTGACACACGTTTTTAATGTTAAATGGGACATTTTAGGGCTGTGTCTACAGACGTCATCTCTCTCAGGAAGCCCGCATGAAGTTATAGTTTGTATAAATAAAGATAACGATGTTACAAATATTAATTGCAAATGTTCATGCAAGGCTGGAAATTCGGGAAAATGCAAACATTGCGTGGCCTTATTAATGCATTTAAATCGGTAACAGTGTCTGAAAATAATAATGGAAAAAATTAAATGACAGTTTATTTAATTATTACTTTCCTTTTAATTACTTCCATGTAGAGTTCCTGTTAATGAAATAGAAAATGCCAGCTGTACCGACATTCGACAGAAATGGGGAAAACTAAAAAATGATGCTAAGGATATGTATAGTGTCGTCCCTTGCAACCAATTTTGCCACATAGTCAGACCAAAAATATGTGATAAATTAGATTTTTTTAAGAACACTGGTGAAGATTTTTCCATCAGAGACATTTTAAATTGTAAATTTTATCCATTTTAAATATGCATAAAATCATTCGCTATGATTAAAGAAATAAATGTAAAAACATTATTATAAATTACGTTTTACAGGTGCCCCAAATAGCGAGGTGTATAAAGTTATTTATACGAAGCGAAACGAAATTGTTGTGGATGTTATCGACATTGATCCAAATATTGAAAGCAATATTAATTCAATTTTATCTGCTGCTATTCATCCAGTACTTGATGACACTACAGTTTTGTATTATTCTCAAGACGGCAATGCAGTTAAAGAAATAACTCTACAAAATTTAGAACCGGTTCTTTCTAAATATTACAAAAAAAATGTTAACATAAGTTTTGCCAATAGTGTCGAAATATGTAAAGCCACAATGTCTCAAAAAGGCAGCCGATGGCTACTTGAAAGAAGAAAGAGGATTACATCCAGTTCAGCATATTCCTTGTTGACATATATGAGCAACAAAAAACCTGATTGGGACAAGAAAGCTCAAGGATATGTCAATCCATCATTTACAGGAAATGCTGATACCCGATATGGACAGATTACTGAACCTAAGGCAAGAAAATGCTATGGACGTGTAACTGGTCACACTGTTCTACAAGTAGGTTTTTTGGTGAACTCTGCCATACCGTGGTTGGGATGCAGCCCGGATGGCATTGTGGTTGATAAGGCAATTGTTGAGATCAAATGTCCAAAAGCTGGGAAAGTTATGACAGCAAGAGCGAGTATTGCTCAATTGTCGTACATAATGTACGAAAATGGAAATTTTATTTTGAAAAAAAGCATATGTACTATTGCCAAATTCAACTAGTAATGTTTATCACCGGATACAAAATGTGTAACTTCGTTATCTACTCATCATTTGATGATACGTGCGAAGTTATACCCATCGTATATGATGAAATGGTAGTTTTTAATGAATATTTACCATACCTTCAGTGCATTTTTTTTTGTATATACTTAAACAATTAGCAAAGGATGATGCAGAAAATAGTGATGAAACTAATAGTAACGCATTGTAAGCAATGCATATACGATATAAGAAATGTTATATTTAATGTTATTCGGAGTTAAAATCTACAGATTTTATTAATGTTCAAAATCGTATAAATTATAACACAGACATACATATATGATATTTTGCATTTTACATTTTGCAATTTACATTATAGGTTTCAAGAAAACGTGACATAAATGTTCTTTTTCTAAAAATCTAAGTTTTATTAAACATTTAAAAAATCACATGACATGTGTTACATTTATGGATATGTAATTTGTTTTAAAAACGGTCATTAGAGAGCACAGAATTACTCAAGTTAACGAGAGCAGCAATAATTTTACAGATTTTGTCAATGTGCACAACCATCGACCATGGTAGTTTTGATTTTAAAATTTTAAATACTTTCGTCCTCTGGATGACTCGTTCCACATGAACTCGAGCTGCAGCAATTTTTTTGGTCTTTTCTGCCTCCTCCAAACGAAGTTGTTTATTTTTTCCTAGTTTGGGGGGTACGATGAGTTCAATATCTCGTTGTGCACATTCTGCATCAATGAGAAAGCCTTTGTCCACCATTATGGCATCTACGTTAGGTACAAGCCTATCAAGGGTGTCACTTTGAATAAATATTGCCTTGTCGGAGGCTCGACCTCCGTAGGCATCACTTACAAAGCTTATTAGCCCAGATGGTGTTACACCTAACATTATTTTAATGGTCTCTGACCCTTTGTAGTGGCTGTATAGTCTGAGACGACATTTGAGGCAATTAGCAGGCTTTTCTACGAAGATTTCGGTGCAGTCAAGTACAATCCTGGTTTGTTTAAAATTAGCAAAACACTTTGGCATGTGCTCTAAAATTTCATCTTTAGGTGGCCAGTAAATGGCTTCCTTCAAGATGCAGGAAAGTGTATGCAAAGTTACGATGAAATATTTGCTACACGTTTGTCTGCTAACTTTAAACAAAACCGATAAACACAGAATGGGGGGGTGGGGGGGGGGGGGGGTGGGGGGGGGGGGGGGTGGGGGGGGGGGGGGGTGGGGGGGGGGGGGGGTGGGGGGGGGGGGGGGTGGGGGGGGGGGGGGGTGGGGGGGGGGGGGGGTGGGGGGGGGGGGGGGTGGGGGGGGGGGGGGGTGGGGGGGGGGGGGGGTGGGGGGGGGGGGGGGTGGGGGGGGGGGGGGGTGGGGGGGGGGGGGGGTGGGGGGGGGGGGGGGTGGGGGGGGGGGGGGGTGGGGGGGGGGGGGGGTGGGGGGGGGGGGGGGTGGGGGGGGGGGGGGGTGGGGGGGGGGGGGGGTGGGGGGGGGGGGGGGTGGGGGGGGGGGGGGGTGGGGGGGGGGGGGGGTGGGGGGGGGGGGGGGTGGGGGGGGGGGGGGGTGGGGGGGGGGGGGGGTGGGGGGGGGGGGGGGTGGGGGGGGGGGGGGGTGGGGGGGGGGGGGGGTGGGGGGGGGGGGGGGTGGGGGGGGGGGGGGGTGGGGGGGGGGGGTTTGACGTCGTTTAGCATGCGGATGATATCGTGTTGAAGTTTTATGTCCGAATTCATAGTCGCGGACAATACGTCATTAAAAAATCCTGGATTTTTCGTCGGAAGTATGCGTTCTGAAAGTGCGTTGAAAGATGCAAAGTATTACACACAGATACAAATGTAACCAAAAACAGTAGGTAAACATTACAAAGATCATCATTCTACGCATTGTCGGAACGCATACTACCGGCGAAAAATTCAGTATTTTTCGATTATCCGCGACTATGTATTTGGACCTTAAAATAATAACTATAACAAATTTTAACATTCATAAAACAAATATTAAATTGAAGGTGCCATGTACCGGGTGGATCTTGGTCAGCGGGACCAACTTTATGGGACCAAGTTAGCGATTTGGAACTAGACTGGTTGACCATTCACGCGTTAGTTGCACCTTGCTAGAAATTCTTATTCCTTCTAGTAACATAACTAAAACTCTGTTAGTCCTTCCGACGTCACAGGCGGCTACCGCCATGGCAGTCTCGAAGGACCTTCATTCGCAAAACACTCTGCTACTTCAGGAGCTATTGAAATAAAAATTGCGTTGATCCGGAAACTTCGAGGTTCTTTGAATGCCTTTATACATGTCCTGGCAATATAATAACAGCAGAGAAATTTTATCGACATATTTCTACGCAGGGGCGTAATTATTAAAAACAATTCTATGTTAAATTTGTTAACTTTATGTAGTTATTCTTTTAATGACGGATTTTATAAATAAACAGCAATTTTTTTAAATGAGTTACCCTAACATTTCAATTGTCAATTCTGGGAATATTAAAATTTCATGAGAATTCCTCATATAACATTCAAATGACAGAAAAAATACAATAATTCCGGTTAATTTACACAAGTGTTCGGAAAGAGTAATACGTGCCATAAAAGTGTGACTCTTATGAGAACATCAGAACTTTATTCATTGATATACATAAAAAAAAAACCATAATAATCTTACATCTGTTCATATTTTTTCGTGAAAATTATAGAAAAGCGAGATAAATTGACTTCAGTAGAATATAGTCCAGTTGTCAGAGATTTGAGATCTAAAAACCGAGATAAATGGCTGAAAATTTGTGGACATGTCAAGTATTGGACCCGAAATAAGATGCAAAAAAGTTTACCACTTCTACCCCCGGGCTTCACCCCAAAGTCACCCTTGAAAGAAGTAAAAAACGTAAAATATCAATTTACCACTAATCTGTACTTTAACAAAAAAAATGTTTCAAATAAAAAATGTTGCTGAGAATATGTAGAACAAAAAAGGTCCTATCACTTTTTTGGTAAAATTAACCATTCTCTCAGAAATAACGATTGAAGTGACCGGTCATTTTGAACTGTAGGAACGCGCGCGAATTGACTTTCTTGTGAACGTCTATGACGAGCCTACAGAATAAATTCGATAACTTTTGATCGGAGTATCCAATTGGAAAAAATAAAGAGTGATTTTTAAAGAGGAAGAGTCCAGTTTTCGCATAGAATAATTACATTTTACCGTACATGATGTTAAAGTTAAAAAATCTGTTAATTAAATAAATATTGCGAGGTTATATTGCTTTTTTACAAGTTTCAATTTTTTAATAAAATTGATCAATCCGATTGAAAAATCCGTATGGATTATTAATCTTGAACGTATAAATGTCGATATCTGCACAATGAATTTTCGATTTCGAGTTTTGGGCATAAATTATAGCACTTAGAATTATACCAAAAAAAAATTCAAAATTGAAACCTTTAAATTAAAAACAATGCCATGTCATCAGAAATATTTCCACGAAAGAAATTTTTGGTGGAACTTTAAGTTCAATGTTTCTACTTTATGGAGGAATGATGAATGGGTTGAAAAAAGTTGATTTTAAACTAAAATCTGAAAAGAGAATGTGAAAAACAGCATTTTGTCATTTTTTACGGAAACATTCGCAGTTTTGCCTTCCGAGCATATTTCGGCATTTTATAAACGGGAAATTGAAGATGAGAGCTTCTATTATGGAATGCATATAGTGGAGGAGTATTTGAACGAGTCTTGGGAATTGAAGGGTAGCCTTGGAATGCAGGCAATAAACAGAGGCCAGCTGGTGTGCCGGCGCTTTCATGTGCTGCGCGCGCAGCTGCCGACACGCATTCGCTTGGCTGCATGGGGGGCGCCACCGTAAATGCCGAAAAAAAAAATGACGAACGGAAGAAATGCCGAAAAATTTAAATGACGAACGGAAGAAATGCCGAAAAATTTAAATGACGAACGGAAGAAATGCCGAAAAATTTAAATGCCGAATGGAAAAAAAGTCGAAAAAACAAATGCCGAATGGAAGAAATGCCGAAAAGTGATGTATTGCCATCCGCTACTTCTAGAAAAATATCCCTAGCCATGAGAGGTTAATGTGTGTGAGTGTAGTAAAGCAACAACAGAATTCTGACGACGCGCCGTCGGTAAATTATCGGCCGAACGTAGAAAGATGAGAAACGATACAGTAGATTATGTAGATTTTTGCTCATCTTTTAAAAAGTAATTGAGAATAATAAAAATGTAATCTAGAAATATTATATTCATGATCAATTTATTACATATTGAGTCGACTGTTTGTTATTAAAGAATAATTAATTATAACTTTATTAATTGAACATTTAAAGCATTTTTATTTATCTATTTTAATCGCAGTTTCACACGAAAAATGTACTTTTTATATTTTATCGCAAATCAGATGTTAAACAAATTTCTTTTCCAAATACAGGTAATTAAAAACTGACCTAAGCGCATTAATTATTTCCTTTTGTTAAAATTCCATTAATTTCATTATTCTTAAGGGGCTTACAGTCTGGTCGGTAAGGTAGTCTTTTGAGACAAGGAATATAAATTAAAAATGACTGACTCTATTTTTAAATACTCGAACTCCAATTCTATCCACTATGTATATGATATCCTACAAAATATCAAAGAAATCAATTGATAATTGATAGAGATTTTTCGGAAATGCGAATATGTTTATCAATTAATTATATTGGTGATTCCACTAAACGGAATCCCGAAACATGTCGTCGACGTCACGTTATATAGTTTTGCAATCGAATTTTATTTTATTACTTATTTATACAGGGTGATCCAAAAGTCCCGGAACAGCAAAATATCTCAGCGGGAGTGCATTTTCGAGGAAAATGTTTCAGACAAAAGTTTCAGGATTTTTCCCTGGCTATTTAATGGCGATATTGAATTTGACCTTGAACATGACCTTGAAGGTTATTTCAAGGTCAAGTTAATTTTTTTAAATGGGAACCCCTATTTTTTTTCATGGATTCTGAAAGAGCGGGAAATTCTACGTCCGAGTATGATATGATCGATTTTTCCGGCAAGGTCATTTCAAGGTGAAACTTAAAACTCCCGTAACGGCGAAATATCTCAGAAGGTGTGCATTTCTTTGGAAATTGTTTCAGACAAAAGTTTAAGGATTTTTCCTGGTCAAATTCTGTGCTACCATTAAATAGCCCGGGAAAAATCCTTAAACTTTTGTCTGAAACAATTTCCAAAGAAATGCACACCCTCTGAGATATTTCGCCGTCACGGGAGTTTTAAGTTTCACCTTGAAATGACCTTGCCGAAAAAAACGGCCATAGCATATTCGGACGTAAAATTTTGTGCTCTTTCCGAATCCGTGAAAAAAAATAGGGGTTCCCATTTAAAAAAATTAACTTGACCTTGAAATAACCTTCAAGGTCATGTTCAAGGTCAAATTCAATATCGCCATTAAATAGCCAGGGAAAAATCCTTAAACTTTTGTCTAAAACATTTTCCCCGAAAATGCACTCCCGCTGAGATATTTTGCTGTTCCGGGACTTTTGGATCACCCTGTATGTTTACTATCATTTCACAGATAGTATATTTTCCATTTTTCATTCTCAAATTAGCACTTGAAAGTTGATCTCACGTTTTTCACAAAAATAGCATTATAATGTACCAGTATGATTAAGAAGTACCTAACAATATAAATAAAAACTTTCACAGCATTAATTATATGTTTTAACCCATTAAATGTTTAGTCATTTTTACTGCCAAGAAATGTTTGTACATTTTCCCTTAAAGTACGTAACATTCCCAAATTGAGTCTTAATATTCGTAATACACGGGCTTTTTGTGCACATAATTATATAATTTTCATCGTATATTTTTCAATGCAATTCGTGTTTCCATTTTCTGGATCGCTTCGTTGAAGTGGAAGGTGTTGGTTCGCCTTGCGATATTTTTTTCAAGATCACTTTTACAAATCGCATTATCGAAAATTCTCCGGTTCCGAGCGCAGCTGTCACTGAAAAGATGAGAAAACCGTTGCCGGATAGCAGCATCATTTGCATTACCCAGAAAACGAAAATAGAATTTAAAACATTGAATTAAATGCTGGAAATTTAGAAATTTGAATCAATGAATCAATGTGAATAAAAAGTATTAGACTGTAAATTACATGTTCCAATAAAAATTAATTAAAAAAAATAATATTTCTACAAATCGTTAGAAAGTGAATAAATTTAAAGAACAAAATTATAATTGAATATTTTTATTGTTAATCACTTTCAATAAAAAAATTCCTTTCCTCACTTCACAGTTGTAGAAGTAATATTTTTTTAATTCATTTTGATAGGGTATAATTAAGAGTTTAATTATATTTATTGGCATTCTTTCACTGATTCAAATTTATTCCAGTTGTTCAATAATTTGGTTCAATTCTTTTTTACCCCATTTCCGGAGACGATGCTGCTCTCTGCTGGCACATCTTTTTCGACCTTTTCAGTCTTTGCATTTAGAACAAGAGGATTGTGGATTCTGCAAAAGTCTTACAAGAAAATGTCGCAGGACGAACCAACAGCTTCCACATCAACGAAACGGTCCGGAAAATGGACGTACGAGTTGAAGAACAAAGTTTATAACCAATTTCGGTATCGATACGACAAGAGTTGGACGAGGGAATCCGACGGTATTCAAGTCGTGTAAGTATAAGTAGTGTTTCACTATTTATATTTTTTTTAATGTTTCATTTTATTCTCATGTTATGCCAGTTAGTTTCCTTTTTCGCAATCTTAGCGACTTAATATAATTAAATATAATTAAGGGCCTTTGTCTTTGATACTCGAGTACCCAGAGATAAATGAAAACATTAGTTGCCGCGCCGCTCGGGCCCTAATAGCGAGGTTAAAGGAAGAAAAAAAAAAACACTGCCGACAATTTTTTGTTTCATTGTCGCATTCGGTTCTCCGATGACCAATTTTTCACTTTTTGGCGAAAACACGATTTTCTACAAGCATTTTTTCAAACGTCATTTTTAATTGAAGTACCCATTATCTTTTCATAAAACCTTTCACAGACGAGTATTTGGGACTCAAACAAAAGCGCGGGGCGGACGAGAGGAAAAAGCGAGAAAGCCTTTGCTCCAAGTTCTAGCTTTTCAGATTGAAGTTGCAGGTAATTTTTTTTTACGGAAATATTCGTTATTATTACGGCGACCGGATGAGTGATTTTAAAGAGATTTTGATGCTACGAAGTGCTGAAAAATAAATATTGAAAATTTGAATTGTACGTCAGGTTACGGAACCTGTCATTTCACATTTGTTTTTCGGTTCAGTCCTTCGCGTTTCCTTGCAGCGTGCGTGTCATCTGCGAATATTCCTGCAGTATTTTGGAAAAATATGGATGATCTTTTTTAGATACAGGTTCTAGGCATAATGAGGTGAGATGGCGATACCATAAGGTAAGAATTACGATAAAAAATTCAATGAGTAGTTTGAAATTCGATGCGATAAAGTCACGCTTCGAGGTTAAAAATTAATTTCGGGTAACTCGGTTTTCCACGCTTCCTATCTAATTAATCAAAGCGTGCAGTAAATTACAATACAATAAATTTGTTTCTTTTACATTTTTTTTTATTTTCTCGAGTTGAATGCATTTTATTCGGTTAGGAATGACGCCTGAAAAGGTTGCATCGTATATGTTTTAGAGAAATTTTTGTTGAGTAAATATGTCTTTGAAATAAATATATGGATGAAAATTTTTTCCAACTTCAAAATCTCTATACAAACTTCGAAAACACCGGGGCATATATAAAGCTGCTTATAAAATTTCTTATCGTAATTCGTGGAAAATTTTAGAAAATGTAAAAACACCAAATACATCCTATTATAATTTACTTCACGCTTTGATTAGTTAGATAAGAAGCGCGGAAAAGCAAATTATCCAAAAATAATTTGTAACCTCAAACAAAGCGTGATTTTATCACATCGAATTTCAAAATTTCTTATTGTAATTTTTACCTTATGGTATCACCATCTCGCCTCATCATGCCTAGAACCTGTACCTACAAAAGATCATTCATATTTTTCCAAAATACTGCAGGAATATTCGCAGATGACACGCACGCTGCAAGGAAACTCGAAGGACTGAACCGAAAAACAAATGTGAAATGACAGGTTCCGTAACCTGACGTACAATTCAAAATTTGAAATTCGATGTGATAAAATCACGCTTTGTTTGAGGTTACAAATTATTTTTGGATAATTTGCTTTTCCGCGCTTCTTATCTAACTAATCAAAGCGTGAAGTAAATTATAATAGGATGTATTTGGTGTTTTTACATTTTCTAAAATTTTCCACGAATTACGATAAGAAATTTTATAAACAGCTTTATATATGCCCCGGTGTTTTCGAAGTTTGTATAGAGATTTTGAAGTTGGAAAAAATTTTCATCCATATATTTATTTCAAAGACATATTTACTCAACAAAATTTTCTCTAAAACATATACGATGCAACCATTTCAGGCGTCATTCCTAACCGAATAAAATGCATTCAACTCGAGAAAATAAAAAAAATGTAAAAGAAACAAATTTATTGTATTGTAATTTACTGCACGCTTTGATTAATTAGATAGGAAGCGTGGAAAACCGAGTTACCCGAAATTAATTTTTAACCTCGAAGCGTGACTTTTTTGAAGAAAGAAAGACGTTTTTGAGAAACGTGGAAATCAATTTTGTCAATATAAAATCAGCGAATAACGAGTTTTAACCCTTTGAAGCACGCAATATTTCACATGGAAAAAAGCAAAAATTTTTTGTCCGGGGGATTTTGGGGTCGCTGAATACGAATCTGACCTCTGATTTTCAAAAATGAAAATGGCGGATCCAAGATGGCGGACAGGAGTGTGAAAAATTGTTTGATCGAGATAAAACTGGATACTCGGAAGTTTTCAGGGTCGCAGATTATGAATCTGACAAAAATCTTCTAACTATACCTAAATCTAACTTATGGGATAAAACGGAATCAGATACGATTTTTGTAAGAATGGTTTTTTAACCTCGAATTGTGTACCAATCGCTCTATAAATTTGGTTTTGGTTGATATTTATGTCTATCCCAGACATGCTTGAAGCCCAGTGTGTTATATCTTCGTTGTATATTACCGAATCATAACAATTTTTTTTTCATTTCAATGGTAATTCAAAGTTATTTAAGGAGAAATTATTAAATTAGAGGTACATTTCTCGCAATTATTTCAAAAAACTCGGCAACATTTGCTCGAAATTTAAGGCACTTTTCCTATGTGAAGTACGACGTTCTTTTAGCATAATTCAGGTTTTTGTTTATGTAAATGACATGCAATCTTTTCGGTCATTTTATATATGTTAAGGAGCATCCAAAAGATATAAAATAAATAATATATAAAGTATACAAAAAATGTGTTTAGTCGATTTTCAATGGTTGACCTTATGAAGTGCGGCTTGAAGTTGACGCCTCCAAAGAAAAATGCATGGGTGGTAGCACTGATTACTAAAGTTAAAAATTTAAAGGTTTCTTAGATTTGCGCATATACGTGTAATATGCCAATAAATAGACGGCTACCAATAGATGGACGATTAGCAAATATCGCTATTTCTTTTGAAAATACGGTGCAAGTAGTCTATTGGCATATTGGAGCGGCTGCACCGTTTCTGCACTTTTTCAGTGCACGTGTTCGGGAGTTCAACAACTCACACTCTTGCGGTAGATGTTTTGGCACTCTCCCGGGACGGAGGTTCGGGAGTCTCGGGACATAGCACAGAAACGGTGCAAAAGCGGTGCAAAAACGGTGCAGCCGGTGCAGCCTCCCGAATATGCCGTATGAAATGCGTTAAACATTGTTTTGAATGTTCAAAGAAAATAAAAACACGCATTTCATAGACTTTGTGCACTGTATATTAAAAGAAATACTGATATATGCTAATCGCCTATTCATTGTGTAGCCGTCCAATCATTGGCATATTCACCCTATAACGAATGAAAAGGTTGCATCTCATTTTCATAAAAAAAAACTGAATTATATTAAAAAAACGGCCATCACATAGGAAAAGTGCCTTAACTTTTGAGCAAACGCTTTCCGAGTTTTTTTTTAATAATTACGAGAAATATATCTCTAATGTGATGATTTTTTCGAATTACCTTTAAAATGAAAAAAAGAATGTTGTGATTCGATAATATACAACAAATATATAAGCGATTGAATGTAAAAGAAAGATGACCTCTGTTTTACATGTAACCTATGCATAGGTTTACGTGCAATGTGGGGACTTCTTATTTTGTGGTAAAATTAAAATGCCGATTTCACTTCTGAAAACTAAAATGTCCATGTCAATTTATATATCAAAATAGTTTTACATTAACTGTATGCTTTTTCATACATTTTCTCAGAATTTTTAAAGATACAACCAGTCGTAAATTTGTATTGAAAAATTGAAAACACCTTTGTGCTGTTATTTTGTAAATCATGTAATACTTACTGTACAATAATTGTAAATAAAATAATTATGGTTCCATTTATTTTTTCCAATCCAATTAGACGTATTCGGTGCTCGTTGCCGAACTGCAAGGGGAGTGCACACCTTACAGGACACGCCCTAACGTACAATTACGACTCCGGAAAATACGAAATTGAAGGTGGCATTTTTAGAGAAAAAAAGGCACACGGCCACTCTCCAAGAGAGTACGAAGAGGAAATGACCGAATTCCGGAGTCGGCTGTATGAAGCGGCAAGACTTAGGGGCCATCATATGCAACAAGTGTACAATGAAATCGCACCACAGTACGTATGACGATTCCTTTTGATAGAACACCCCTCTCCCCCTCCTTCCCCACTAAGTAACCAAATATAGTGTTAAAGTTCGAAAAAACGTCTTTTTTGGCAATGTTTGAGGAGACATATCTTTTGACTGAAACAAGATAAGGGATTCAGTAATGGCTTAAAAGAATGTTTATAACTTTTACTGTATGAGAAAAAAATTTAACACGACCAAGCGAAAAAAATATTGCCTTCAATGGTCAATTTTTGGTATGCATCAAATGTCGGTGTGACCTCGTACGGACCGTAACTACTGCGCACTAGTCCGCTGTATATCAGAATACTGGAAGAACGGGACCGTTTTCGGTACACATTTTTTGAATAAACCGGTTTTTATGATTATTTTTCGCGACTGGATTTCAGCCAATCAGAGCGCGATATTCAAGGGGTTCGATGGTAATTTGTTTAAAATTATAGTGGAAATTGCACTGCAACTCCTGGAAGTTGCACTCGAGAATTGCACACTCACTATTCGTTTGTTTCTAATAACCAGTCCGAAATCCAGTCACAAAAAATAATCCGACGAATACCCCTCGACCTTCAACATTAATCTGCAATATTCACTTGTTTGCAACAAAGCTATCGGGAAATATTCCGATAATTCTGGAGGTCTCGGGATATTACAACTGAAAATTGGTATACAGGAGTTTTTGGACTCGCTGATTACGAATATGAACTCAAATTTTGGAAATTGAAAATGGCGGATCCATGATAGCGGCCAAAAATTAAGATATTATTGGATCAGCCTAATGAAATTTCATGAGCACGTAAATGAAGCAGTTATTTATGCATGTTTATTAAATTTAATAAACACGTTTCTTGCATTTAATGAACATTTAATAACGTGCACTATAAATAGGGGAAGACGGGTATATTACGACACGCTGTTAAATTCCGACCCCTACGTTATCTGTCATATGACAAAGCACAAGAAAGTGTTGATATTTTTTGAAATACTAATGTATATTAATATTTTCACCGCAAATGGTATATTCATACCTTTTTTGCTCAGCGATTGTAAACTTTAGTTTCAATGCGGCATTTCGAATGCCATATTGTTTTCGTTATTAGCGTTATTATAATGTAGCTCACGCCGAGCTAAAACGGAGCTTCCATTTCTTCTCCAGGTTTCCAACAGTAGCGGCTATGAGCAACCAGGAGTCGCTGCTGAAAAGAATGCAGGAGCAAGTGCTCAGAAGCCGTCCACCTCTCCCCGTTTCTTTCGACCAATATTGCACACAGGTTGCAGAAGACACAGAAGCGCTGGAGCATAAATTTGGTCACTTGAGTGTGTCATCGGTGGAAGGTGGTGGTCAAAAGGCCGTCATCTTCACAGATACGGAAGTCGTAAGGAGGGCTTTCATGCCTAAAGCAGAATTTGACGACTCCATATCTGCCGATGGAACATTTAGTGTAGTTAAACCGATTCCCGGCGCCTATCAGGCATTTATTTTGCTTGCTACGTGTAAATACAAAACGGTTAGTAGTTGCTTCCTTTAAATGATAGCTTTTATTCGTAGGTCATAGTAGGTACAATAAATATCACCTGTTGTATTGCAGGCAATACCACTGTGCATCGTGGTAACAACAGGAAAAAGCGAAGAAGTATACACTGCGGTTATGAGGCACGTGCTCAACAACATTGCGCCAAAACTGGGCACTTATGGGACTACTGGCATATCAGTAATGTGCGATTTCGAAAAAGCGATTCGGAATGCTTTTCGAGCAGTAGTCCCAGGTGTCCAGGTACTGGGATGTTATGCACACTTTGCTAGGGTGAGTACAATATCTTCAGGCATATGCATAATTGCTGTTGCTATGCTAAAGAGCTTAGATAAAGATTATTATAATTGGTTTTTAAAAGAGAAAGATTACTTGGTTTCGTACAATATTTCATCCTTCTCGTTTGCACAGTGAGCTGGAATGATGGATAGAATAAACTAAAATATGGATGATTAGAGATGTTCAAAGATTATACCCACTCTCCCCCTTGTACTAATTTGGCACACGGTAGCACAAACCGATATATCCTGTAGATATGTTCGAGGTCTGCGATATTTTTGAGAGATAAATATTTGGAACCCTAAATTTAGCAACTTTCAAAAATAACGTCACATTAAAACGTTCCTGAGGTTTGACATTCTCGGTTCCTATCTTTTGGTAGGGTCACCACTGAAACATGTTGAAAATAAACGTATTTCGGTCTATACCTCCTTAACATTACGAAAAATTTCTTCAAATTACTACATTGTAACGGAAAGCCGTCACTGAAAATTACGAAATATTATCAGAATTTTTAGTAACCGTAACTGCGTAAAACTTTACTTACAGTAACTGAATTTTTACATACAAATTTCTTACAGTATAATGTAATGTTAATCAGCTAACCATAAGCAATGTTGCAGCTCACTGTGTTTGAATGTCCAAAAGTACTGCTTTGTAGTAATGAAGTATTTTAGTGAATGTAAACATGTTGTATTGATGCTATTTAACAGGCGGTTAGAAAACAGGCGAAGAAATTACTCTTTTCCCAGCCGTGCCCCGACGAAAGTCGTGCCTACTGGCGTGTAGAAATAGTGAGAAAAATGTACGCGCTGGCCTTACTACCGCACAACGAAATTATAAATGGCTACCGGTACATAGTGGCCCTGATGTACCGACATCACGTATACGATATGTTCGGGCCATTTATGACCTACTTCCAAAGCCAGTGGCTGATACATCCGGAAGAAATTAGTATTTATCCCTGTAAATACAGGACCAGTAATTTCTCCGAATCCTTCAACCGATATGTACAGCAATTGCTGGCGGAGAGAGGCTCGCAACCCAATTGTCGCCAAGTGACAGGTAAGTATGTAGGGACTTTAATCATAATAGGGGGGCAAAAGAGGATACTGGGGAAAGTGGGATTTGGCCGTTTCGTTTTATAAGAGTAATTCCTATAATTGCTTGGACCCAGACTAAGTCTGGACGAAGTATTGAATTTGGTCACTTCGGTCAAAAAAATTACCATATAGTTTTTCCTCAAATATCGACGTTTCAGACCCTAAGGAACCCAAATCAACAATAAAAAATTTGTGTCCGTGATCTTGTACGTACGTACGTCTGTACGTCCGTATGTCCCGTTTTTTTGTCTCGCGATAACTCGCGAACGGATAAGCGTATTGACATAATTTTTTTTTTTAAATACGCGTCTTGGCATAACTTAGCTCTGATTAGATTTTGGGGCAGATCCACCCGTCCATTACTAAAAAAAATTAGCCCCAATTAAGTTTCTTTGTAGTTTTTTGCATTTATTTTGAAAAATACAAATTTTATTAAAAAATGTTTCAAACAAAAAAGATAGAGCATGAAATTCTCTACAAAAAAGGTTGTATACATTTTCTTCCTAAAGTCAACGATAATGCCATAAAAACTGGTTTAAAATGTTTATGACTATTGTCTGAAAAAGTATTGAATTTGGTCATCGCGGCAAAAAAATTACCCTATTGTTTTTCATGAAATTTCGACGTTTCGACTCCCTACCCCCCAGGGGTAGTCTTTGCCAGCCCTTCGGGCGCGGTGACCACCTACGGGCGCAAAGTTCTTTTACGCCCTTGATACGAAAATAACTATTTCGATATATCTAAAAGATGTCTTATAGATATCTATAAGATATCCGTCATAGATCTTTTCGACACTTTCAAGATATCTTTGACGAATTATATGTATTTATATTGTATATATAATATCATAATAATACAGACAGTAATTAGTAAAACACAGTAAACATGTAATATGCATCGAATCGTCTATTAGAATACAGGTGCATGAAGTAAGTGTTTTGGAACTTTTATTTATTAATACTTCGGCAGGCCTGTTGTCGGGGTCGAAGTTTTGAAAATGCTCATTTTCAATTTTCATACATATAAGAAACACTATATTGTTGTAACACATCTATCGAAGCCACTTGGATCGAAATATGATTGGACCCCCAAATATTTATCAATATAATTTTATAATATAATTGAAAGCTGTTAGTAAACAAACTAGTCTTAAGGAATAGCCGACTCTCCACTGGGTCGAAGTTTCTGAGTGAGCGAAGCGAGCGAAGCACCACGCCAACACTAGTTTTATTTACATTGTTTATTGACACATGAGTTGACCCAGTATAAATTTTGAAGTATTTTCCAATCTATTTAAATTTTTCCAGTATATTCCAATCTACAACCTTTCCATAAGTGATTTAAACGACTTTGCCCCGTGATTTTCAGATCTCTCAAAGTAATACTTTTTCGTAAAAATTACATTCGCAGAGAGAAAGCGAATAGTTGATGGAACCATTTTATAATAGGGGCTTTCCACAGAAAACCGCACAGCCAGTTTTTCTTGAAATTGTTCAATTCTTTTTTACTTATAGAAATAATACTTGTACAAAAAAGTGAATTATATGTTTTTGTTATGAAAAACTATCAACTTTCCGAGAAAAAAATAATTACGAAATATTAACTCCTTCTAGTCGAAAACCCTTTTCTCATTAAAAAATTACTCGTAATTCGACCTGCCCAAACTTTTTTGTTGATTTTATTTTTTTTACAGAAAGGTGAGGTTCTTATAGTAAACATCCTAAATTTACAGGATGTGCTCTCAATACGATCATTCAAAATTATTTTTTATATTACGAAATAACATAGGTCCACGCGGTAAGCAATAAATCCCATCTTATTTTTTAATAAAATAATTAATTTCGCATGCTCGCATTGAGAACGCAGGCTGCAAATATAGGGTGTTTACTATTTACTATAAAATCCTCAGGTTTCAAAGCAAAAAAATAAAAAGTTGGTCATTTTTTAATGAAAAATCCCAGGTAGCAATTTCGGAGGTCTGCCGGAGTTAACCACCGGCAGGGTACTGACCCAGTAATGAAAGACATACTGACTTATGGAGCGGAATCAGTACTGGCTACACCACCGGTAAAGTACTGAACCAGTACTGACCGTCAGTATTGACATACGGAGTTGAGTCAGTATCGACTTCCGTACCACATCAGTGCTGACTCTATACTGGCAGTCAGAAGCAATGTCCGAAACTTAGTTAATATATAGGGAAATGTTTATTATTAAAAAATAATTAGACAAGATCAGAGACAAATTAGAGATTCTTTTGTGTAATAATTTCTATTCAACAAATAAAAGTTTATCCGTAAGCATAACCGGGGTTTTTAAGACTTTTTTTATTTTTACCCCCATTGCTAGTACCCTCCTCACATAGAAAATTAAAAATAATAGTACACAGCGTTTCTTTTGAAAAATAACGACTATTTTTGTTTCGAACAAAATTGTTTAGCTTTTGAAGTTTTATATAGGACATGGATCTAAAAATAATTTCAACCTAAGCAAACAATATATATATATATATTTTTTTATTTAATCTAACTTTGCAAAGTTTGGATGTATCTTAATGTATCAGTTCCGAAATTATGTTTTGCAACATAGCGTGTGGCGTAATGGTTAGCGTGCGTGCTTTATGATCTAAAGGTCGTAGGTTCGAATCCCGGTGGATGCAAAAGCTTTTTTTCATTTATATTTGCGAGTTATTTACAATTATAAGAAAATAGAGTATAAAATGTGAAATACTTAATGCGAGAGACAACAATAATAAATAACAAATTTTTTTTTTTTATTCTCAAGAATTATACCGGCAATCAGTACTGGTCCAGTACTGCTCTACTCCGGCAGTCAGTACTGGAGAGCGTTACCAGCCTGGGGTGGGCCATTGCTGACTCAGTACTGACGGTCAGTACTGAACTCCGGCAGTCAGTACTGAATCAGTACTCTGCCGGTGGTCAATTGCTACCTGGGATGGGGTTTCGGCTAGAAGGAATTGATATACCTTATTTACTTCTTTTTTTTTCGGAAAGTTGAGATTTTTTCAGAAAAATACATATAAATCATTTTTTGTACGAGTAATATTTCTATAAGTACAAATAAATTTGAAAATTTAAAACAAAACTGGCTGCGCGCTTTTGTGTGGAATGGCCCAATAGTAAAACTCGCTATGACAAAAACTACTTAATTTAACTACTTCCACAATAAATATGACAATGAAATTGTTCTACTTACTACTTCTGCGTGCTTAAATCATTCATATATAGTCTCAAATGTCAACTATAACCTCTTATTCACCCTGTTAACGATGTCAATGCGTGCTTAGAGGTCAGAGGAATTGGGGTATACATTCGCTAACAGTGCGAATGTTATTAAGTCTACTTTTGCCATATGTTAAAATCGTTTCTACCATTTTTTTCATGGTCCCATTAACACCTTTTTTCCTCTCTGAGTAACCTCAGGTCTGGTTCGATTTTAGGATCGATGCATTCGTGGTTCAGTAAAAAAATTAATCAGAATATAAAAATAGTGTTACATTTATTGATGCGGATGACCAGTGGTGGGGTCGAAGTTTTGAAAATTTACAATTTCAAGTTTTCTTCTTTTCAGAAAAGAATATAACAATAACCCTTTAAAACAGGATTGTTCACCCTAACGAAAATCATACGTACCTGTAATTGATGTAATTGTAGGGGTAGCAAATTGTTTAAAGTCATATCATCGAATTCAAAGAACAATGTCCACAGTGTATGGAAAAAATTCCCGAAGGCGTTACGTATGAAGGGTTTTCGCTAAAGGGAAGTTTGAAACAATAACCCCTGAATGTTGGTGTCTGATCAGGAACACCTGTTTTCACTTAAAACGCATTAGTAACATGTTTCTTTATTTAATTCATCTTTCGGATCATCAGTTGATTCGCTTAAATGTAATTAGATTAAGAAAATTCGATTAAAAGTACAAAAAAAGATTCTTTACTGTTGATCTTGTTTCGATACATCATTACGACTGTCCGTGGGATATTTGTAGCCTTCAATATTGTTTAAAAAGTTTATCAAATTTACAAATACAATTTCTTAACCTTCATCATTAATGTTTATGATTTTTAAACTCTTCAAACTATTTCCTAGTCTAAAGACATTGCATATGCTTTCTGAAATTATGAAACGAATCAACATCAACGCTGAAGAATCTTTTTTATACTATTCATTTTTTAAAAATGTTCTTTACCTAACTACTTTTCGACTGCGTTTGGTCCCACATTTAGGTGAGTAGCACGCCCAAACATCTTTCCGTGTATTTATGCGTTTTCAGTAAAAACAGTTATTCCTGGTTAGACATGAATATTCAGGGGTAATTTTTTCAAACATCCCTTCGTCGGAGATCCTTCAATTTTTTAAAATCTTCAGTATTTCGTCCTCTTTCATTCCATATATGTTTCATAGGTGGCGCCTTCGGGATTTTTTTGCCTTATGCCGTGGGCATTCTCCTTCGTAATACGGATAATAATTACATTCAATGTTGTTGATTTATATTGGTAAACACCGCAAAGTTTCATATAATACTTGTAGGTCTAACTTCATATAATGTTTACTAATTTTTTCTTTTCTTTGCATAGAGACTTTTGTCCAAGTTTTTCGTGACGCGTCACTGAAACTTGACAAACTGGAGCAGAATGCAAGGCCGCAACGTTTCCGTGGATCGTATGAGGCAAAAATGACTAATATTCGAGCGCACTGGAGAGCCCTTGCAAAAAAGCAAGTAACAATAGAAACGATCCTCGACAATGCTAGCAGCATTCTTTCGTTTGAAACTGCCCCACAGCCCAATGATGTGGAAGGTAATATAGTACTAACAACACACTGAGAGAAATTTGATAGCATTTTTTACTATTCTGACTAGGAACTCGAGGACAGACCTCCAATTATGTTAATATTTAATATTTTTTTATTAAATTTTTCTATTCTCTGTAGCAAAAAGTCCTATTCAGAATAGGGAAATTTAGTAAAATTAAATATTAACATCATTTTAAACAAATGTGAAACAAATGTGAAGTTATGAAAAAACTGTTTGATTTAGGACCAAATTCTTCTTGTGCATCAGAAACATATTAAATCTATGATCATTTGAAGCTTATCTGATTTAAAATGGATACTATTTGATTCTTACAGGTCAAATATAAGCAAGCACAATTTAGTTACTTTTTGTCGCATAATAAATAACCGGTACCTGCACGGATAGAACAAGTTGGCTATTCTAGCGAAAAAATTCGCTGCGTCAGCGAATTATTCTTGCTAGATTTGGGTCAGCGAAAATTTTCGCTACTTTAGCCAATCATTTGTCTATTCCAGCGAAAAATTGGCTAGCACAGCGAAATTTGTTGCTACATTTGGGTCAGCGAAATTATTTTTATCAGTGTGTTTATCACTCGATCGACAGATCGCCACTGACGGTCGCGCGTTAAATTCACCTCTCTCACATACATCTTTTTGCCATTTGGGGTGTTAGCGGGCAGTGTACAGTTTCTGAGATATTTCGATTGCCCAACTTACCCCTAAGCTCAACTAGCCCCACCCTACCCTACGTACGTTGAGCATACACAATAACGATTTTACTTATATTACAGATGACGATGCTCAAGAATCGGGTGATGAAACAACTGCCCGAGAAGGCCAATTGCCAGGTAATAATAGAGATATCAGAAAATTAATCCTGCTGTAAGAAATGGAATCTTTCACTCTTACATTTTTGTAATAGCTCTCCAAAGCGATGACCCCGGAAGTGTCGAGAGTCATGATACGCCGGATCTACAGTTGATTGCCGCAGAAGGACAATCGTCAAGTAAAGCACATCTCAAAATTATTCGAAATGTTTATTTCCAATTTTCCAATTACTTAATTTTGTGCGCGTATTTATGCTACGTGGGTTAGATTTCGCAGTGTCAGTAATTGATATACAGTTAAAGATACTAGGGCTTTCATTTCTATTGTTTTTTGCAGCAAGAAATAAGCAACAAGTTCGTGTTCGTTTACTGTTTCGTTTCTATCCGTCTTCATATATTTTGCGTGCAAAGGTTTCGTACCTGTTTTTTAAGTTAGTAAATCCTAACGACCTTTTGAAAATAAAGGAGTAAAAATAAAGGAGTACTCATTGCGGCAATAGAGCAATAAATGAGCAACATAAAAGCAACAAATTTTTAATGTAGTTCGGTTTGGATTTCGAACTTTGCGAGAGATATTTAATATTTTTTTGCAGAAAAAATATGAACATTAATTAATCGTTTAGGCAAATATTGTAAATAATATATTGTGCTGTAATCAATCTAAATCCTTTACAATATAATAGCCAGAGCTCTTCTAGGACTCATCAGACTCTGCCGTAATATCTTCCAGTATATTGAAGTGCGCTATAAAACGATTTCTATTTCACTTGAATGAAATAATCAAGTATATAAATGTTTATTACCTAGTAAAAATTAACCTTTATTTCTCTTGATTTTCCAAAGGCCTATTTTTGACCTTAATTTCCTTCTATGCAGCATTACATTTCCTATGTATATTTCCTATAATAATGAGACATTGACGGATATACGTAATGCAGGCTTTCAGTATTTTGAATCAGAATTTAACGTTTCTTTCGGTACACCGCTTTACTGTTTTATTAATTTATTTTGTATGTAAATAAGACGATCGTTTTGTATTGTAGATCGCGAAGTTGGAGAACGAAACGAGTCACCCGACATGCCTGCAGGAATGCCATTTACCGGAGTGCACGAATTGTCAGGTATTGATACACATTTCGGAAATTATAGTTTCAAAAATATTTGCTATTTATATGTAATGTTGAGATATCACTTTGAGTAATGATAATAGTATTAGGATTAATTACACTGGCCGAGAAAATTGAAGCAATTTAATCTGAAGAAATGAAAATAGGTAATCTTTCTAAACTGTGGATCACTGAATCCGAATTCAATAATAAAAATTTTGATTACCTCTTGTTTTCAAGAAATATGGGGTTAAAGTTCGAAAAAAGTTCGTCGTTTTTAGCAATGTTTGAGGAGGCACATCTTTTGACGGAGACTAGATAAGAGCTTCACTAATGGCTTAAAATAATGCTTGTAACTTCTACTTTATAGGAAATAATGTCGCACGACACAAGAAAAATAACATTGTCTTAAATAGTAGCTTCTTCTTAATGCGCCAAATGACGGTCTGACCTCCTACAGTCCTCTAACTGTGGAGCACTATTACACTGTCAAAATATTGGGCGAGTGGAATCGTTTGCGGCACACATTTTTTTGATTAAATTTGAAAATTGGGATATAGTGTTTTTTTGGGTCGTTGGTTATGAATCTTAATTCAGATTTAAAAAATATAAAATGGCGGCTTCAAGATGGCAGCCAAAAATTAAAATATTACTCTTGATAAAACTGAACACTGATAAAAATTTATTCATGAAATTTAATGAAGACGTAAATGAAGTCATTGTTTATGCTTATTAAATTTCATGAACATGTTTCTTACATTTCACGAACATTTATTTATTTATTTAGTGCATATCAATAGTGTAATAATAATGCACGTAGTAGCCTGATAATTTTCAATTTTCAAAATCTGAGTTAAGATTCCTAGGCAACGACATAACAATGCCATCTTGGACATGCCATTTTAAATTTTCAATATTTGAGTTCAAATTCGTACCTGTCAACCTCAAAAACCCCTGAATACATAAAAAAAGGTTCATGACAAAAATGTGTATCGCAAAGGTTTTCGATCGTCCAATATTTTAATCTACAGTATTAACTTTATTTTTAAAGTATTAACGTTATGTTAAGAGGTGCCGAAACGCCGCCGAGTGGCCATTTCGATAACACTCATAGTCGTGGTGTTAAAAGTACAGGCTATGATGGGAATAAAGACTATTTTCTAGATATCTCAGCAAAAAGACGTTCTTCGACTAATTTATATTTATAAATTAGTTTTTATTTTTTGAAAACTATTTAATAAAATAATAATATCGACGTAACAGAAATTATTGGAATTATTGTCGATTTAAGTAGCTTTTAAGAAGTAGAAACTAATTTCTAATTATCATTTTATCGAAAAACGTCTTTTTGATGAAATATTTACAAAATAAGCGTTTATCCACATCATAACCTGTACTTTTAATCACGACTATAAGTTTTCTCGAAATGGCCACCGGGCGGGGTTTCGGCATCTCATAACATGACGAATAATAGTGTGCAGTAGTTACAGGACCTTAGGTGGTCAGACCGGCATTTGACGCATACAAAAGAATTACCACTTAAGGCAGTATTTTTATTTCTGGCCGAGTTATATTTTTCCGCATGAAGTAGTCTCTCTCTCTCTCTCTCTCTCTCTCTCTCTCTCTCTCTCTCTCTCCTCACGAACTTGAGAATAAAGAAATAGATTTTCAATTTTTAACAATTTCGATTCGAAATTTACAAGCATTCTTTAAAATCTCCCATATAAGAAAAAAACATTCTTTTTGTGATGTGACATTACTAAAAATAAGGATTACAAAACATAAACGCAAATTAATAAAAGGTGTACATTTTACAGAAGTCGCTGATACTGTGGCAGAAGATGTACAGTATATGTTCGTCGACGAAAATAGCGTTTCAGTAAGTGTACAATTCTTTCAAGACGAACAAGGAAGAATTTACACAGGTAACTATAAGGTAAACGTACCAATAGCTGGACGCTTAGTAAAACGACCCTATAGCTGGACAACCTAATGCTTGTCTAGAGAACAAACGAATATCGCTTAGTCTGTCCAGCGATGGGTACATGTCCCGTCATTGGTACGTTTACCGTACGTATTTATCGCTTTCAAAAGACATGTACATTTTCAAAACATCACCAGTTTAATAACTAAAAATTTTCCGAAAATTATTCGGCATGATGTTACCCCTTCCAGTCACGCAATTAAGAAAAAAGGCAACTAATTAGAAACTGAACACGAGATATGATTTTTAGTGTCACTAAATACGAATGTGTTAGCAGATTCTCAAAATTTCAGATAGCAAATCTAAAATTGCAAACGTCATTCGGGGATTGTTAGGGTCGCTGAATACGAATCATATGAATACAAAATTCGTAATTAGTAGTAATGAAAACATACGAAGAGACAACTTGATAAGGACCTGCCACCCCATGTTATTGGCAATCCGACATTTTGAATTTTTAAAATCTGATATCAGATTCATATTCAACAATTCAAAAAATTACCGAATAACGAAGTTCTCGAGTATTGATCAACATTTCCAATGTCTTATATGCCATTTAAAATCGTTACGATAATTGTATCATCTCGGTTCTACAAATAATGAATTTCAAGTGTTTTTAGTAATTGTTTATTATAAAATTTCTGAGCTAATTAATTAAGAACCATCGAGCGAGTGGGCAGAAGAGGGGAAAATAAGAAAACCGTTGCTCCAAGTTCAAGGTTATATGAGGAGCTTTTTACTGAATTTTTTTCAAGACAATATTCTTTGTCATCATAGCTACCGGACGGGAGAGTTTGAACTGATTCCACCGCTAGGAAAAAATTAAAAATAAATTATTTACGGAACTGAAAGATCAAAGATGCGCGAGGGTTGTATAGAAAGACAGGTTCCCGAACCTACATTGAATTCCATAACTTTTTTCCATTTTTAATTATTTTGTAGCAGCAGAATTGCCTGAAATTCGTTCATTCGGTAGCCAAGAGGACAAAAAATATTTTCGTGAAGAACAATTCAGTTAAGAGCTGTTTTTACACAGGAAAACGACTTGGTTTGGAGAGCCAGCTGTGAATTGGTTGGAATTGGTTGGTTGGAGCTAGCAATTAATTGGTTGAATCAACCAATAGTTGGATCAATAAATCAGTTAAATTGGTGCTCCAAACAATTTATTTGCTAGATCTCAGCGCATTAAGCCACCCAGGTAGCAATTTCGGAGGTCTGCCGGAGTTAACCACCGGCGGGGTGCTGACCCAGTACTGAAACACAGTACTGGCTACACCACTGGTAAAGTACTGAACCAGTACTGAACGTCAGTACTGACATACGGAGTTGGGTACTGACCCTATACTGGCAGTCACTAGACGTTTTCGAAAGTTAATGACTACTGACAGCCGGAGTGAATCAGTAATGACCAGTACTGACAATCAGTACTGATATTCGGAGTCGAGTCAGTACTGAATTCCGTACCACATCAGTGCTGACCCTATACTGGCAGTCAGTAGCAATGTCCGAAACTTAATTAATATATACGGAAATGTTTTTTATTAAAAAATAATTAGACAGCTTAGAGACAAATTATAGATTTTTTGTGTAATAATTTCTATTCAACAAATAAACGTTTAGCCGTAAGCATAACCGTGGGTTTTAAGACCTTTTTAATGTTTACCCCCATCACTAGTACCCTCCTCACATAGAAAATTTTAAAAAAATAGTAGACAGCGTTTCTTTTGATAAATAACAACTATTTTTGTTTCGAACAAATTTTTTTATCTTTTTTAAGTTTTATATAGGCCATGGATCTAAAAATAAATTCAACCTAAGCAGATGCATATATATATATATATATATATATATATAGTTTTATCTAACTTTGTAAAGTTTGGATGTATCTTAATGTATCAATTCTGAAATTATGTTTTGTAATATAGCGTGTGGCGTAATGGTTAGCGTGCGTGCTTTAGGATCTAAGGGTTGTAGGTTTGAATCCCGGCGGATGCAAAGGCTTTTTTTCATTTATATTTGCGAGCTATTTAGAATCATAAGAAAATAGAATATAAAATGAGAAATACATAATGCAAGAAACAATAATAAATTATATAATAAATAAAAATACACAAAAACATAAAGAAAAAATAAAGTTAATAAAATATTTTTTTTTAATTTAAATTCTTTTTTTTAATTTAAATTCTTTTTTTTATTCTCAGGAATTATACCGGAAATCGGTACTGGTCCAGTACTGCTCTACTCCGGCAGTCAGTACTGAAGAGCGTTACCAGCCGCAGGTGGGCCATTACTGACTCAGTACTGAACTCCGGCAGTCAGTACTGAGTCAGTACTCTGCCGGTGGTCAATTGCTATCTGGGCAGTTGATTGAGTCAACCAATTAATTGGTTTCTGCCACCAACTTCTTTCCGTGAACAACCCAGAAATTGGAACAAAGGTTTTCTCACATTTTTCCTTGCCCACCAACGTTTAAAATGCACAGAAATACGTCTTTTTTGTAATGTTTAGCTATAACCCTTGTAAACAATTATAGATTGAAAAAAATATTACGTTTACAGAGTTTAACTAAAAAAAGATTTCAGAATTTTACATCAAATAAAAAATTTGTGTATATTACATTTGTGATTCATAGTTTTTGACATTTACTTCCTATGAAGAATTGTTATATGTAATGTTCATTACTTATATAAATCTGGAATTTTTTTGTTGCAGCACAAGAAGTTGCCGACATTCTGCAAAATACTGGTGAAAATGCCTCATTGCCGTAGAATATAAGTTCTTTTTGTTTTGTTTTTATTTTTTTTTTATTTTATTCTTCGTTATTGTATTCGCTTGAAATTAAATTGGTTATATTCAAAAACATATGTAGTAAGGATTTTTTGTCCCTTCGCCACGTAATTACAAAAATTTATATGTTTTTAACTCATTAATGCATGAATGTCCAAAAATTGCACATCAACTTTCGCATAAATTGTTCTAGATGTTTTAGGGTATACTGTACACGATGCAACCATTTAGGAAAGTAAAAAAGTTCATTTTGTATTGTTTTTTGATACATTTGTATAAAAAATCGCATTTTTACACGATTTTTTGGAAGAAAACGCTTGTTTTTGAACGGAAAAAAATATGTGTTTATTACCTAAAATTAATAAAAAAAAAACATGTCATTAGTATTTGTACTAATGATTTATGGAGGAAGATTTGTTTCAAAGTTTTTTTTTCCAAAAATAGGAGGTTTCGAAATCTAAAAAAATATCACTCGCGCGGGCATTATCAGAGATATTCAGTTTCTTTTCACTACTATAACACCCGATTATTCACAAAAGTCTATTCCGGGGTTTCTGAGGTTGATGATTACAAATCTTCTGTCAGAAATGGAAAATTGAAAATAGCGGATCCAATATGGATGCCAAATTTTGAATAAAGGTCTGTTTTATAGGGAAAAAATTGCCAGACTGAGATGTTTATAGTCTTTAACTATGAACCAGATGTCAGAGTTGAAAAAATAAAAATGGCGGATCCAATATGGCGGCTGAATTTTGAAGAATGGTCTGTTTTACCGGAAAAAAATGCTAAAACGAGGCTGTTTAGAGTCTCTCACTGAACCTGCTTTTAGACTTGAAAAAGTCAAAATGGCGCAGACGATATTGACAAAAATATGAACAATTTTAAACATTTTCATAAGAAGTTGGAATAAAGGTGGACTTTTGTGTTATTGATTAGTAACCTTGGATTCAATTTCACGAATTTGAAATCTGAGATTCAATATAACACATTTTTTTAAATTCGTATTTGTATACATTTAACCGATGATATGATTTTGTAAAGTTTTTCGACATTATTATAAATGTTTTCCGATTCTCACCGCAGGGGGGCTGAGGATTGACGAGAATCATGTTTTTTTTTGTATTCTAAAATTTTTTTGTAATTTTTGTATTTTTTGTACTTTTTTATTTTTTTTTTATTTTCGTATTTTTTAAAATAATTTTCGAATAAATTTAAAATTGAATTTTTGTATTTTTATAAATCGTAAGTATGATTTATGAGCTCGCTTAGAACACGTTGCGCAATAATCTAAGTTCCCGCATCCCGTAGTTCATAAGATATTTTATATAACGAAGGCAGAAAAATGTGGTTTTTCATCGCTAGCAAGGGATGAAAAACGCCTTTTTTGTGCATTTGTTACGTAAAAGAGATTTATACCAACTAAGAAAGATAGCAAAATTGACTATTTTGATAAATATGAAATCCTACTATCTGCAAATAATTGGAACCACAAAAATGTTAGGTGTATATGTACCTGTCTATTTTAGTTGGTACAGATATTTTTTTCGTTGACCTAACAATTTCATTTTTTCCGCGGAAAAAATACAAAAAGAAGTATAAAAATTCGCAGTAAAAGATGCCAAAAACACCATTTTAGACATTTTTTCCTGTAGTCGCCGCCATATTAGATCCCCCATTATTATTTTCCCAACTCTGACATCTGATTCATAGTTACAGACTCTAAATATCCTGGTATTGTCAATTTTCCCTATAAAACGGACATTTTTTTGAAAATTCGGCCGCCATATTGGATGCGCCATTTTGTATTTTCCATTAGTATAATATATAACCCGATATATTCGGGATTTCATTGAAAGATTCCATCTTGAAGTTGCTGTACAATTTTTGGACATTCACGCATTAATGGGTTAATACATAATAATGTATTATTTCAGTACATCTATGCGTGAAAGGCTATGTAGACATTACAGTCATATTTCATTCATCTTTTCGAATTTATGATAGTGAAACCTACGGTCTTGGTCGAAGTAATTTGTTTCTTCGCATTCAAGACGTAAAGTTAAAGGACTATACCAAGGTAGGTAACCTAACGAAGTAATATCTTTTGTTAGAATGTTGTATATTTCATGTACAAAAGTTCATATTCGTAAATAGTAACAATGCGTATACTTAGACGGATTGCAAAAGAAAGAAAGTTGCTCTCAAAGGAAGAAAATTGAAGATGTAAGTGTTGAATATGATACAAAACCAGATATAATAGCTACAATTTCAGAATTTAAAAAAAATAGCTACAATTTCAGAATTTTGGACTCGTCTCTGCCAAATTAGATCTTACGCGAATTAAAAAAAAAATGAATTTTATCAAGATCGAGATTATTATCAAGATACTATTATCAAAGAATCATTGTCTATGATATCTATTATGTGAACTATAATTTAATACAAAAATGAAATGAAAAAATATCAACAATAATAAATCATTAATAAATATTAATTTCATTATAGTTCGTTGTAGTCTTCGTACATCCTTAAAAGTAGCTGAACAGCAAATTGCAAGTAGTATGTTAGAAAACTAAAATAAAACGTACAAAGATAGAATGTTATTATTTTCCAATGGCAAAGACAGATGTAGTGAAATCTATGAATTTATTTACATATAAAAAGCCATGGAGAATACGTATACAATGTTCACGTAGCAAGGTTGATTTACTTAAAATTAGCTTCTCAAGGGCCACAAACGGAAACGACACGACTTTTTACTCACCAAGAAATACCAAGTTTACGACGTTAAAAAGACAATAATTAACAAAATCACGATTTTTTATATGAACAAAATTTTCATCATTGAGAAAATATATAAAAGTGCATAAGATGTTTGTACTTAAAAGAAGTGACCTAAGATGTTTACATTTTTAAACTATAATTGTATAATCAGTACAGATGAAATAAACATTTTGTATGGAGTATTTGGATTTCTGATTACAAATTGGACCTCCATTTTGCAAGTACAATTCAATTGAACAATTTAATTCAATAATGTATTTAACATGGCGGCCTCTTTTTATTATCTGATCTATAAATATTACACAACCCCGGACGTCCAAGCTCCGAATATTACAAAAAATGCAAGCATTTTCTGGACATTCACATTGATGAAAACTCCGTTATCGTGTAGAAAATTTGAAATGGAAAGAAAATAACTCCAAAAATCACGTTTCTTCAAACTTTCGCCGATGTAATTGCGAATGATGTTTTTTTTTTCGACAATTTTAACTGTATCATTCAAAAGAGCACTCCTAAAATAGTCGACAAGTTCTTTTAAAATTTTTTTTCACGGATTTTGTAATTTTTTACAGGATGGAAGTTGCACCAAGCAGACAGTGCAATTTAATGGGTTAAAACATATAATTAATGCTGTGAAAGTTTTTATTTATATTGTTAGGTACTTTTTAATCATAATGGTACATTATAATGCTATTTTTGTGAAAAACGTGAGCTCAACTTTCAAGTGCTAATTTGAGAATGAAAAATGGAAAATATACTATATGTGAAATGATAGTAAACATATAAATAAGTAATAAAATAAAATTCGATTGCAAAACTATATAACGTGACGTCGACGACATGTTTCGGGATTCCGTTTAGTGGAATCACCAATATAATTAATTGATAAACATATTCGCATTTCCGAAAAATCTCGATCAATTATCAATTGATTTCTTTGATATTTTGTAGGATATCATATACATAGTGGTCAGAATTGGAGTTCGAGTATTTAAAAATAGAGTCAGTCATTTTTAATTTATATTCCTTGTCTCAAAAGACTACCTTACCGACTGATCAGTCTGTAAGCCCCTTAAGAATAATGAAATTAATGGAATTTTAACAAAAGGAAATAATTAATGCGCTTAGGTCAGTTTTTAATTACCTGTATTTGGAAAATAAATTTGTTTAACATCTAATTTGCGATAAAATATAAAAAGTACATTTTTCGTGTGAAACTGAGATTAAAATAGATAAATAAAAATGCTTTAAATGTTCAATTAATAAAGTTATAATTAATTATTCTTTTATAACAAACAGTCGACTCAATATGTAATAAATTGATCATGAATATAATATTTCTAGATTACATTTTTATTCTCAATTACTTTTTAAGAGATGAGCAAAAATTTACATAATCTACTGTATCGTTTCTCATCTTTCTACGTTCGGCCGATAATTTACCGACGGCGCGTCGTCAGAATTCTGTTGTTGCTTTAATACACTCACACACATTAACCTCTCTTGGCTAGGGATATTTTTCTAGAAGTAGCGGATGGCAATACATCACTTTTCGGCATTTCTTCCATTCGGCATTTGTTTTTTCGACTTTTTTTCCATTCGGCATTTAAATTTTTCGGCATTTTTTCCGTTCGTCATTTAAATTTTTCGGCATTTCTTCCGTTCGTCATTTAAATTTTTCGGCATTTCTTCCGTTCGTCATTTTTTTTTTCGGCATTTACGGTGGCGCCCTGCATGGGAGAGTTGTGTACGTGTCTCGTTCTTGCGTTAGTGTGTGTACTCGCTTGAGCGCAAAAACAGACACCGCACGAGACTCCGATTCTATGATTGAAAATATTCATTGAACTCGATAAGAAAAAGGTATTTTTTATATTATTTTTATGCAATTATTTTATGGTTTAGGGTTTCTGAGTACATAATCAATTGCTAGTATTGATGTAAATGCGGAGAAAATTATGTATCACGAACCTAACCTTACTCGCCACGTGTTTTCAATTTTGTTGAAATATATTATCGTGTGTTTTCTTGTAATATTTAATGATTTTATATTTCACATTCAGAAATAATGACATCATATTACCTTACTTTTAATAATAACTAATATAGTTTTATTCTTTTACAGATGGCAGGTGTACCGATCGATGAAATCTGTGTAATTTGCCGTGATAACTTGGGGACTGAGGCAGTCGTTACAGTGACTCGGGGAATAGACTCCCTCAAAACTGTTAGTGTAAAGAGCAAAGATAACCTTTACATGGTCGCTGAAGAATGGGGTTGGTATCGAGACAACGATAATACATTGAGTCCGAAACAAATGACGCAAGCTCCCGCTCCAAACAATCTTTTAAAAATTATTTTTTGTAATTGTACAAAGGGTTGCGGCAAAGCGTGCTCCTGCAAAAAAGCAGCGCTAAATTGTTCTGCTGTGTGCGGATCATGTGAAATGACAACATGTGATAATTTCGCACATCTTATAGTTGACGAAAGCGATGAAGATGATGAAAATGACAGCGACGATGGCATGGATTTTTATATGATAGCGATTAAGATTCTTTATTACGACATTATGTTAATGACCTGTACGTTAATTTAAGTGCTTTCATTCCCTCGTGCGTAGCTATTATGTAAAATTATTAAAACGTCGCATATTTTTAATGTATTACGCTCTCTTATGTTCGAATTTGTATAAAAAATATTTTATTAAACCATATTTTTCTTATTATTATTAGTATTACTATTCTCGACAATTGACTTCCTGTTTCGACTATATATATATAAGATATACAAAGTATATAGATAAGGTAAGTATACATATTTTTAAATTATCCGGATTTTACCCCTACATGGGTAGTTTTTACACCCGTGTAGGGGTGTTTTTTAAGGGGTGGGCGGTGAGTGTGGATAAGTGGACTTCTTCACAACGATTATAAGTTATCGAATTTATTCCGTAGGCTCGTTATAGACGTTCACAAGAAAGTCAATTCGCGCGCGTTCCGACAATTCAAAATGACCGGTCACTTCAATCGTTATTTCTGAGAGAATGGTTAATTTTACCAAAAAAGTGATACGACCTTTTTTGTTCTACATATTCTCAGCTACATTTTTTGTTTGAAACATTTTTTTTTGTTAAAGTACAGATTAGTGGTAAATTGATATTTTACGTTTTTTACTCCCTTCAAGGGTGACTTTGGGGTGAAGCCCGGGGGTAGGAATGGTAAACTTTTTTGCATCTTATTTCGGGTCCAATACTTGACATGTCCACAAATTTTCAGCCATTTATCACGGTTTTTAGATGTTTGGTAGTATTTTTGTCTCTGACGACTGGACTAATATGCTAAATTGTCGCTTAAGAAGCAACCCCGCATAACTCAGTTTTTGGCTAAAATGAGTTACATACACCCAGCGAATTTAATTCGCACGGGAAACTCCCGTGTCTTACGACCTTAAATTCTCCAAGTAGGACGATATCTGCATTCTGAGTTGTTCATGGTTGAAACGATAAACACCCACAGTAACCCACACACTTAAAACCTACTCAACACGTCGATTATTTATAAAAACGGAGTTGTGATCAATTTTGGAACGGAAGTTGTTTTGGAGTCAGAAATAAACGATCAGAATGTTTTACGTGTGTGAGTTACTGTAGGGGTGTTTATCGTTTCAACCATGAACAACTCAGAACGCAGATATCGTCCCTCTTGGAGATTTTAAGGTCGTAAGTCGTAAGCATGGGGATTCCCCGTGCGAATTAAATTCGCTGGGTGTATGTCATTATATAAAATGTTTTATGCTGAATCGAATGGTTACCTCAAATTTGTCATTTGACCAACAGATAGCGTAAACGGTTAAAACAGTGTAACATAACGTATCTCAACCATTAAGGTAAAAGTGGCAACCATTCTAATAGACTAACAGCCTATTTGCTCCTTGCTGTCGTACCGATACTTTTTGCTATCCGACTATCTGATAGACACAACTCTTTGCATTTTATGGTAATTAAATAATAGAGCAACATTTTAGCTTCCCTTATTAGTAGTACTCTGATCTTGTTGAAGATTTATATACGGACATCAGCAGGGAATGAACCCACTTTATCGATTTCAGATTTCTGAGATATCACTTCCAATATTTTGTTACGGTTTAGAAAAAATATGTAAGGTTTCTTTGAATGACGCGTGATTTATGACTCAGAACTCACTACGAGTATAAAATTTCATGATTTAAACTTCGATTAACTTGGTAATTAAAACCAACAAAGTGGGCTCTATCCATATATACATGGTGGTCCTCGGTCAGCGCAACATAGGCATCCTGCGTTGAAAAAGTAACGAGACCAGTTGATTAATCCCGCGGTAATTGAGCATTGATATAGTTTTTTAATTTTTAAATACATACAATATATATCCAAGCAGAATGAAGAACGTGTTACAAGGCCTATAAGTACCGTGTGATTAGTCAACTGATCTAGTTACTTCTTTAACGTAGGATGCCTATGTCCCGCTGACCGAGGAATACCCTTTATATATATGTAAGGAATTTCCAGAGAATGAAAATGTCGTGATTGGTGGAGCCGCAACAAAGCCGTAATAATTTAATAGTTGACATGGACAAATACGGTGATGTGCGCTTGGTAAATTTAATTTTTAAACATGTATAAATAGTCTTACAAACAACAATGTAAGTAATATATCACAATTGTATTAACAGGTGTGAGGATATAACTAAATTCACAAAATCATTCTTGAACACAGGCAAAACAGTAATAAATAGTATATTTCGTAACAAGTGCGGAAAATGCGATTTCCCGCACGCGTAATGCTCACACTGACACGAGTGCTGTGTGAATCATGCGAGTGGGGGAAACGTCCGCACGTGTAACGAACGATTTTTTTTGTAATAAGTGTGCGGAAAATGTGGCCACTACACGTAACATTTAAAATTTGTTATAGCATGCGTAAAGTACGTTCTGATGAATGATAGGGAGATAAAGGGGGGAGGGGGGAGTCGTGACGAGAAAGGGGGGGGGGCGAGCCCCCCCCCCCGATATAAACATATTTATGATTTTACAGATACAAAAACTTTCTTATATTGTTTATAATATCATATCGTTTTCCTATATCAGTGTACAGTGTGATTTCCCAAACCGGGATGTGGAAAATATAAAAATTAAAGTTTCCACATCCCTGTTTGGGAAATCGCATTTTCCACACTAAAATCTGTTCGGAAAACACACATTTTCCGAACCCGTATTACAAAAATGATTAAAAATGCCTCAGGTTATTTTAATGAAGCGAACTGGTTGGCACAATTCTGATTCGATTTCGGCCAACTTCACCGAGATGCCGGCATTGGTTGCCAGGTCCAAATTTCTGGCTGCAAAGAAGACTGCAAAAGGTACCTGATGTTAACCCGTTTCGTCCTGAAATGCCATAACTTCTTTTCATCAGGTGCTTTCTTAGGGAAAAAATCACTCAATCGTTTCGATATAACCATACCTATTGTATTTTTTCTCAAACTTTTTAAATCCGGTTTCAGATTGACCATATCTGCCGCCATTTTTTTACTAGGGCGGATTAAACATAAAAAAATTGTGAATTTTGAAAAAATTTGTTCAAATAATCGTATTTTTTATCAGGAAACCATGTTCGCATCAAGCTAAAACTCTGTACCTGGTGGAGTAATTAGTTACACTAAAAGATAGGATGGTTATTAATTCTCCATTGAAAATGGCAGCTTCAAAATGGCGGTTCTCAGTCAAAATTTTGTTGAAAAATTTCTGGACGATCTAACTCAAAAGCTACGAGCTTTTTAAAAAAAATGTTGAGAATGAAAAGTTCTTAGAATTCATTGAGAAATATAGTGGAATTTTTTCAGATTTTTTAAATGAAGTTTTGAGAAATTTTTTTTCAAAGTTTTTTTCTACAAATAAATTTTCTAAAAATTCTGAACAAAAGGTAGTGCATTTTCTGATAAATTCTAAGAGTTTTTTGTTGTTTCCAATTCTTTCCAAAAGTTGATAGTTTTCGAGGAAATGAATTTCAAATATTATAGTTTAAGATTTTTCTTTTTCGAAAACTATCAACTTTTGGGAAAAAACGCATAGAATAACAAATTCTTAGAATTCATCAGAGAATGCACTAAATTTTGTTCAGAATTTTTCGAAAAAAAAATTACAATTTCGAAAAGAATTTTGAAAAAATTTTTTCAAAAATTCATTTAAAAAATCTGAAAAAAATCCACTATATTTCTCGGCGAATTCAAAGAATTTTTTATTGTTAGCATTTTTTAAAACAAGCTCATAATTGTTCAGTTAGAGCGTCCAGAAATTTTTCAACAAAATGTTCACTGAGGTCCGCCATTTTGAATCCGCCATTTTGAATGGTGAATTAATAACCATCGTATCTTTTAGTATAACTATTTACTCCACCAGATACAGAGATTCGGGTTGATTCGAACACGGTTTCCTATTCAAAAATACGATTATTTGAACATATTTTTTCAAAATTCACGATTTTTTTATGTTTAAACCGCCATAGTAAAAAAATGGCGGCAGATATGGTCAATCTGAAACCGGATTTAGAAAGTTCGAGAAATAATACAATAGGTATGGTTATAACAAAACGATTGAGTGACTTTCTCTATGAGAAAGCACCTGATGAAAAGAAGTCAAAATTTAGGGCATTTCAGGACGAAACCGGTTAAGTAGTCTTAGAAAATCAAGCATGTGCTACTCTCGGTGTAGAATTGCATAAATATCGCACTTATCTCTCGGAAATTATTTATCTTGTCTTATCGTTGGATGGTCCTGTAAACCTACAATGGAATAAAATTGTAATTCGGCATATTTTCATCCTAGGAGGATTTAAAGGATATTCGGACAGAATTTGTGTTTGTTAAAGTTATTTTACATTTTAATTATTCGACATTATTCATTTATCGACAATGTTTTTTAAAACCAAAGTTGTTGAAAAATGCATTTGTCATTTGACATTCCTCCCGGCCGTCGGTTCTGACAGCGTGTTTCCCAGTTTACGGTACCCAGTTACCCTAAACCAAGAGCGGCAGTTGCCCGAGTGGAAGTGTTGACGTGTAGTACACGGAGAACAGGTTTTACAGCATTACATGGTGCCAGTGTATAGTTTTCACCGTCGTAATCGGTGACTTACAAACGTTCCGGCGTGAAGTAACGCCACCTCGTGTGTACCAGGGATACTCGCGTTTTTATGTTCCCGTCAAACACTTTTATAGTGGAAGAAACATATGTTATCTGTGTTTACATGTACTACGAAAAATACCTGCAGTACCTTGATATTCCGGGGATGGTCACGTGACTATCAAGTTAAATTCAGGTTAGGTCACAATTCTTATTAAAATCATTACCAGTGTCGTCATGGTTGATATACAGGTATATAACGGCACCATAAAGCTGTGAAAATTTTTCTCCGTTCTATTTTATTAAATTTTTTTCCATTCTAAACCTCGCGCTGCCGTTATTATAAGGGTGTCGGACTGCGGCTGCACGATACCTATTACGCCAGCTTCCCCAAACTTCTCTCAGTATATCAAACGATTCAAAACACATTCATTTTCAGCTAGCCTCCTCAATTTACGCCTCGCAAAGTAACGTTACTCCCTCTATATATTATCATCAGAACTTGACTTCGTATGTTAAAGTAGTTGTCGACAGTTGAGGAATTAACTAATGGCTGTGAAGCCATTTTTGTTCATAGGATAGAAGAAAAAATGAAAGTACTCCCCGCTTTACTGCCAGTTTTTGTCTACTTTCGAGTCGGCTCTAGGATGGATAGAGCGAATGAGCAGAAACATAAACATTACAGCAGATAACAGAAAACCATTTAATGCACTCCCATCCCGAACTAGATCCTCCAATTTACGCCCTACATAGCAATTTTATCCCTTCTGTATCGTATCTGTACAAAGATCAGTGAAAACTGCGGATAACCTAGACTTATACAGTCTATGAACGCCCGCGAACTGCGCCTACCTCGGTTTTACTGCTGTACATGAAATTTGTTGTTATATTCTATTTGTTTTTCTGAACAGGTACAATTGTGTCTAGAATAGTAAAGCGATACAATATTATACTTACTGAATAGTCTTAATACTCCATTTCATACAATCGACTGATGTTTTAAGGCATGTCCCATGTTACATATCGTCAAAATCTCTCATCCTGGATCGGTTTCAGTGATGAATACCAATTCATTAAGGTTCACCTTTTCTCAAGGCAATCAAAGTTGTCCATTCTCTGTTATTCAGCGTTTACTAATAATAGTCAAATACTTCACTGAATGCTGCAAATAACGACTTTAAGGGACAACTTTTGCAAAATGTTCAACTCCTATATTGAAAATGAAGATAAAGACCTACACAAAGGTATTAATATTATTAATAATATTATTATTACGCATGAAAAAAATGTCATCCTAGCAAAGTCATTTAACGATATTTGGATTGTACGTAATGAGTGAGTACATTTATTTTCTGAAGTTTTTTTTTGAAAGGTAGTGTGACGGATTATTTGTCACACGACTGGGTACTCCTTGGCGGGCGAATCTTTGGTTACCGCAAAAATTAAAAATTAAATTGAAAAGTAAAGATGTATTTTCCTGTAAGCGCATGAGGGATGTGTTTCAAGTGGTATAGAATGCTCGTGATTCGCGGGTGTTTCGCAAAATCGGTTCGACAACGTGGACCGGTGGAAGTGGTAGCACACTGTCCGTTACTTCTCCTCCAGCCCCCGGAATCTGAGAGCACTGCGTTCAACTCGGACGTGCAGAAGGTAGCGCCAGGGCCCTTTGAAGAACAGATCCGTAAGTTTGAATCAGCCGTAGGGAACTGTTCGCCCGAGGAGCTCGGACCGCCGACTCTGCCAGATTAGGCAACGGATGCCCCTTTTATAGCTTAAAAATAAGACAACAGTAGGAAATAGGAAACCTTGGTGGGGCACGGAATGTTGGAAAAGTAAGAAGAAGTTGAGAAAAATAATTAAAAAACAAGTGGGGGAAAGAAGAAAGGGCCAAATAAGGAAAGCTAGATTAGAATATAAAACATTATGCGAGAAGAAAAGGGAAGAATGGGAAAAGAACGAGGAAGAGGAGATATGTTAACAAATGGAAAAAACATTTGACAAAACTATTAGGGGGATAGAGGAAAGAACTGTAGATGAGGTAAATAGCAGCGAGTGAAAGGAAAAAGAAGAGGATATAACTCTGGAGGAAGTAGAAAAGCAAATCAAGAAAATGAAAAAAGGAAAAGCCGCATGGACAGACGAAATAAAGAATGAAATATGGTTGTACGGAGGAAGAAAAGTAGCCGAAAAGTTAGTAAATAATTTTAACAAAATTTTAAAAGGAGGGGGATATCTTGAGGAGTGGAAGGAAGGAATAATCGTACCAATTAAAAAGAAAGGGGCCAAACATGTAGCGCAAAACTATGGGGGGGGGGGGAGAACTTTAACTTGTACGGGAAGTAAAATATATGCGGGAATAATCAATGATATATTAATGAAAGAAGCAGATAAAGTAGGAGCATGGATGGAGAGTCAATTTTGGTTTAGAAAAGAGAGGGGGACGATAGATTGCATAATAATTATGAAACACATAATTGGGAATAGAATGAAGGAAAGCAAAAAAATATATGCAATGTTTGTAGATTTTAATGCACCTTTCGACAACATAAACAGAGAGATTCTATGGAAGTGTATGAGGGAAAGAGGAATAAGAGAAAGCTTAATAAGGAAAGTAAAATAAATATACAGTGAAACAAAGTGTAAGGTAAGAGTCGAGACAGAGAGTACAGAGTATTTTTGGACAAAAGCAGGAGTAAGACAAGGGTGTCCGCTGAGCCCAAATCTATTTAATTTATATATGGCAGATATTGGGGAATTTTTCAGGAGAGGAGTGGGGGTGTAAGTGTAGGGAAAGTGAAATTTATGACGATGGAATATGCAGATGATATAGTTTTATTGGCAGAACAGGAAGAGGGGCTTAGCGGAATGATGAGAGGGTTCGAAGAGTTTTTAGGATATAGGGAGTTAGAATTAAACGTCAAAAAGTCCAAAATAATGATATTTAGGAGAGGAGCCGGTAAGAAAAAAAGCACAAAATGGTGGTGGAAATGGTGAAACGAAAGTTTCTCGCGGAGCGCCTTCCGAATGGGAAACCGTCGTTACTCAGGCGCCCCTGCGGCGAGCGAGCTCCTACCTTCCGAGAGTTTCGCGATTGCTCGGCAATCCGTTCCCCCTTCGGCCAATAGATATATAAGCACGGGCGCTCGCCCGACTTCTCAGAATTCCTTCCGCTCGTTATCCCACGGGCTTCCACTTCCCAGAGACTCGGTGACGCGCGGAGTCTTCTCCTTCTTGGAAGAGCCGGGTTTATAGCCCGACCTCCCTATTCCGATACCTGGGTGAAGACTCGGTGACGCGCGGAGTCTTCTCCTTCCTGGAAGAGCCGGGTTTATAGCCCGACCTCCCTATTCCGATACCTGGGTGGAGACTCGGTGACGCGCGGAGTCTTCTCCTTCCTGGAAGAGTCGGGTTTATAGCCCGACCTCCCTTCCGATACGTGGGTGGAGTGCGGTGACGCGCGGCATTTCGTCTTCCTCCCCTGGGGCACTGTGACGCGCAGTACCTTGGGTTCTACTTCCCGTCCCGTTTCGGTTTTATTGGGCCGGCTTTACCTTCCGTCCGTTTACGGTCCCGTTCTTCCTTTCGGGTGTAATCGACACCACTGGGGAGTTATAATTTACCGTCGTCTTAAGGTTTTTTCTACACTTACCACACTCCACGGCTGAGCGGAAAGCCGCACTTCATCATACTTGGACAGTTGTAAGTAAGAACTACCGAATATATTTGTACTTTTACCAGCAAAACCACTCGTTTCATTTCTCTTAAAAACTTCCTTCTCTGGTTGGACCGTTTAGATTAAAATTATCTCTGCTCGTTTTCGACCCTGGCGTACCGGCTAAGTCGTGGCACGAGCAGTCCGGGGAAAACTCCCGTTACCAGGGAAAACGGTGGAATTGGTAGCAAAAATTAAATATTTGGGATATACAATGCAAAAGAATAACAAAAACGTAGAACACATTAAGGAGCGTGTTAAGAAAGCAAACATAGTAATGAGATTGCTATGGGGTTTTGGGGAAAGAAAGTATAGGGATAACTGGGGATGGAGATACAGATTATTCGATTCGTTAGTAAAAAGTATACTATTTTATGAGATAGAAATATGGGGGTACAAAGAATTTAGGGAGATAGAGGGGTTTGGGGAAAAGTATATAAGATGGGTCCTCGGAGTGGACTGGAACACACCAGGCTACATGGTAAGAGAGGAAAGTACGAGAAATAAGTTGCGAGTTGAAACGGGATGTAGGGCTTTAAAATATGAAATACAAATGGGTAGGGAAAATGGGCCGAGAATATTGAAGGAATGTGATAAGGAAAGAAAGTTGAATGAAAGAAGAAATGAATGGACAGAAGAAAACGAAGAGAAGAAAAAATACTTATGGAGATGTATATGAAACAAACGTTGAGGAATGGGAAAACAGTGCCAAAGATGTAGAAAAAATTCGAAGAAGGGATGCAGAAGTACAGTGGCAGAAAGATTATAAAAGCGTAGAAAAGTCCAAATATAATCCGCGATATAAGAGGCATAAGGTAATGCATGTACCTAGGTACGTGAAAGAAAGTAGATAAAATGTAAAAGATTATAGGAAGATAGTAGCAAGGGCAAGATGTGGGAATCTGGAAAGAAATAATAAATATTGGGTAGATATAGAGGTTTGGAAATGTGAGCTGTGTAAGACAGCAGAGGAAAGTTTGGAGCATTGGGCATATGAGTGTGAGAAAATGGAAAGATGGAAAGGAAGAGTAAATGAAATTATGGATGAAAGTGGAAAGGGATATGAATGGTTACAGAAATTAAGAGAAAAATTAACTGAAGTAAGGGCACAAAAGAATTAATGAAATGAGCATGAATGGTGAATGATCAAACAGTGCACTAGAAATCAATTATATTTTAGATTAAGTAGATAAAGTAATAAATAAATGTACAAATGAATGTAAGATACCGGAAGTCGATGTGTAATAATGCAATAAGCGATCATGTTAATAAAACTACTACTACTACTATAACTGATTATCCGCTGCCAATTGTTCAAAGTTGTTGAATGTATTGGAATCCATTTCGAACATTGATGCATATCTGCCAGGTAGGAAGCATGATACTTCTCCGTTAAGGTCACCGGTAATGCGAGATCCATACCGTGTTGTGACTTTCCGCAGTTTCGTTATTTTGTATAATTGTCCTACTTGTAAGTCAGGCATCTTTACAGTAGGCAAACATTTTATTGATGCCTCTATATTATTAATTTTCTCAATTGCTGCTACTACTGCGTCTGAATTCATCTTGTCAAATGTATACATTTTTTACTTCACGATGAATTATCAATAGATCTGATTGGAATTTAAGTTCAGATTTTAATTTTTCTAACTTGTTTAAAAATGTGTTAATTTGTTCTTGTAATTTACGAGCTTTAACCCTTTGCGGCATACATTTTTCTTTACACGGAAAACAGCTGAAAATTGTTACTCGGGGGTTTTCGGGGTCGCTGATTTCGAATCTGAAGTCAGATTTTGAAAATTCAAAATGGCGGACCGAAATATAAAAAGTTGCTCGATCTAAGCGAAATTTGTTACTCGGGGGTTTTCGGGGTCGCTGATTTCGAATCTGAAGTCAGATTTTGAAAATTCAAAATGGCGGACCGAAATATAAAAAGTGGCTCGATCTCAGCGAAATTTGTTACTTGGGGGTTTTCGGGGTCGCTGATTTCGAATCTGACTTCAGATTTGCAAAATTCAAATTGGCGGATCTAGGATGGCGAACGAACGTAAAAATCGAGTGTTGGATTTTCTTGAAAATTGGTACGTTTTCTCGATCACCGATGACAAATCCAGTGTCAGATTTCAACAATTAAATGTGGATGAAATTAAAACAAATTTTGGTCAGCCATCTTGGATCCGCCATTTTGAATTTTCAAAATCTGACTTCAGATTCGTAATCAGCGATCCCGAAAACCCCCGAGTAACAAATTTCGTTTAGATCGAGCAACTTTTCATATTTCGGTCCGCCATCTTGGATCCGCCATTTTGATTTTTACAAATCTGACGTCAGATTCGAAATCAGCGACCCAAAAAACATAAAATGCTATAGTTTCATGCAAATATATATAATTGTTCAATCAAAAATGAATTTTTTCTGAAATTATTGATATTTTTCCGTGGTTATTTATTTATAATAATTAAAAATTAACGATAATTGATAATATGTAACTTTTTTTATGATTATATACATCTTATTAACATAATTAACTCAAAAACCCGATTGCTTAGATGAAAACAGCCGAATAATTAATTAAAAACTGAGAGAAAATAGGTGGGATGCTGAGCATCCCACTATGCCGCAAAGGGTTAACACGAATGTCTTTCGAGTACATAGAATGATTGACTGTAAGTAACTGATGAAAAAGGCATCTACTCAGCCTGTATTTAAACTAAAAAAAATCCACCAAATCGCAGTAAAATGAAATCAAGAGATGATTGAGAAAAAAATCATAGAAATTATGACATTGGAATATTTGAATTAGACTGCCTCCTTTCTATTATGTCACGGATTGCCTAAATTTGGTAAAGATGTTTTGAAGAAATTGTGCAATTTCCTTTTAAACGCGTTCGGGCCTGTATACATTGTCGAAAGTTTCGGGAAAACAAATTTTGCGGTGAATAAGTGATCGACGGATTATCGACGACCGTGAAAACAGTACACTGCTAAAGTTAATGGATCTAACAAACAGTATGCGAGAGCGAGAGAGATGTTAGTACGACACACGAGGAAGAGGTAATTTTACTTTCGCTTTCAATAAGGTTTTTTTTAATTTTATTTAGCTGTCTCAACCCGGATTGGGTTATATAGCTTACATTTGTGAAACTATAATATACATTCTGTGATTTTTCGATTACATTTAGCGTTCATTGTATTAATTTAAATTACAAAACCTGCTCATATTTACATTAACATTTATAATAGGTGCTGATTATTATATTTGTAGCTCACAGTCATTAAAAAATGTATGCAATATGCGGCATCTTGGTGCACTTGGATTATATATCAGACAGCGCACTCTGTTTGGTAACATTATTCCTCGGTTTCGCAATCGTGTAATTAATATTTTTCGAGGATTGTCGAAATTTGGGCATTCCCATACCACGTGATCTAAATTCTGGTTTTCATTTCCGCAAGAACAATGGGAATACGTTATTATGTTGATGCAAGCCAGTGAGGCAGCGAGGTTATAGTGGTCGGATCGACAACGGTTAATTGTGACAATTACGTCTCTTCTAAGGTTTTGGTTTTGATACCATGGTTGGAGTGTTTGTTTGTTGTAATACTGAAAATATTCTTTGCCTTTAAATTGACCGCTCTCCTCCAGTTTCATCTTGGTTGCCTCTTTTGTGAGTTTTTTTTAAGACGTTTGTAAGATCAGTGAATGGTATACATAAGGTATCGTCGTATCTTTCAGTTGTAGCTGCCTTTGCTAGATGATCAGCGCTTCCGTTTCTACAAATTCCCTTATGAGAGGGGATCGTTACTAGTTTGATAGTGCTATTATTCGTGCCGTTTTTAGAAAAATCTAAAATTTTCCTCTTAACTTGAAGAATGTGCGAGTTACTACTGATGTCTATTTTCAATGAATTTAATTTTTGAAGTACACTAAGGGAGTCTGTGAATACCATCACGTTACAATGATTATTTTCTACTGCAATATTTAGTCCATCGTTGAGCGAGCAACATTCTGCCGTAAATATAGAAGCTACTTTGTTTACACTTTTTTTTTAATATATTCAGATCCTTACACACGCAAGCAGAGCCCACAGAGATTGCCTCCCGGACTTTGCTTCCGTCCTTAAAGATCGCAAGAGCGGTTTCCGCTTCTATATAATTTTCTAATATTGTGTTGGGATGGGGATCCGTTTTTAATAAAAACCCGAGTTTTGTATCTGTTGGTAAGTTTTTTTATAGGAAAATATACGAGCTTTCATTCGAGCCTGTTTAAAAAAATTTTTAAAACGTCCAAGTTTGAACAAAATCGATTTTTATTTTTTAATCTGAAAAATCATGATGAATATGTAAATAAAATAAAGAATCATTTTAATCATCGGAAAGTGCATAAAAAGACGAATAAAATCAACTAATTATTTTTACCTTTCTCCAAAACAGAACTTCAGAAACAAGCGTTTAATGCGAAACACCGAAAAAGGCTAATCTTCTCAGTTGCCCGTTTGGCATGGAATGCCCCATATAAGCATTAGTGTTCTAGGACCAGCACCCCACCAAGTTCCTCTTAAAAATTTTATTAAGTTCATAGATTTCAAACATTTATTTTTTATTAACTCCACATGTTCTTTAAACGTCAATTGATAATCAAAAGTTATCCCCAAATATCTTATACTAGCACTAGAATGTATGTGTGTGTTGCCTACTTTTATTTTTTTTTTCGGTTTTACTCCTAGTTTGTTGAAATTTACCAACTTAGTTTTCTGCGTAGAAAGTTCAAGACCAATATTTTCTAGCGTGGTTTTAATTATATGTTCAGGACACTGATAGGATGCCAAGGTGGATAGAAGTATCTCGCAGATTACGTTGTCTAACGCGCTTGTGATGTCTAAAAATGTTGCTAGGGTGTGTTGTTTGTATTGAAAACCGTTTTCGATATTAAGTGTAAGGTCTGTGATATTGTCGGTACACGATTGGCCTTTTCGAAAACCAGTTTGGGCTATAGGAAGGAGATTATAAGCTTCTAGCCATGATTGGTCTTAAGCTCTCCCCATCTGGTTTATTGATAAAAACCACAAAAGAGTGTTTCCATTCTGCCGGATAATCACCAGTTTCGTACATCTCGTTAAAAATATCTAGCAGTAATAATTTATAATTTACTGGCAGGCTTTTCAAAGTTGTGTAACTTATTTTATCTGGTCCAGGAGAGGATTTATTTTTTCTGGTCTCTAATGCGATGTTAAATTCGTTAAATTTAAAGGGTCGGCTTAGGAAGCTGTTTTCGTCACATCGTGGGAGCCAATTCTCCATTGTGGGAACCCAGGGGGGACTAATTTTGTCTAGTGCAGCGTTTATTTTATCTTGGGCGGATTGAATGCTGATCTTAGTGTTCAGTTTAGTCCATTTGTTTTTTAAAACTTTTAACGTTCGCCAAACATAAGCGCTGTTTGTAGAAATATTTATTGACTTAGCAAACGACTCGAAATTTTCTTTCTTTTTCTTTTAAAATTGTCCTTTTTCTTTTATGCTTGTGCTACATACTTTTTATATTGAATGTAATCGTTTAATTTCTTTGTATATTCCCATTTTTTCAGAGCTGCTTTCCTTAACCTTAAAATTCTATCGCAATCTTGGTCCCACCATGCTACAGGATTATTTTTTTTTATAATTTTTATTGCAAGATTTTTGGGGCGTGTGTAATATAATTGCATCTTTGACGATCTCAATAAAAGTTCGGTATTTCTTACTGGGTGTTGAGTTGCAATATGACGAATCAAAGAACGTGTGGTGATATTTATCTTTCAAAGTATTGATAACTTCATTCCACTTGGTACGCTTAGACTCTAATCTAAATGATTTTTTAATATACAGATTTTTCATTATATTTATAGTGGATATGATGGGAAAGTGGTCTGAGCCAAAAGTTTCATCGCATTGTGTTACAGAGATCTTATCTACTAGATTAAGCGTTGATATAATTAGATCGAGGTTGGGCTTTGAGCCGCGCGAAAAGTCTACTCGGGTTAGCATTTCGGTATTATGTATTGTAATATATTATTTGAATTTAAGCATTGCGAACGGCCCAACATATATTTGATTAATCCGCTTATGGTTGTATTGTATGTTGAATAATGTATATATGTGGCGACAACGGGCAGTATTTGCCTAGCTTTCGAACGTGCCGGTCACAAACGATTCCTTGTACACTCGATAAAGACTTTTTGACTAAGTTGTGCTTTTACCTTATTAATCCGTCCATCTGGTCACCGCTCAGCGGTCCTCTTACAGCTTCAGAAGTGGGATAACCGTCAAAAATAGTAACAGGAATCGGGTATCGAAAAATATCGTTGTTTCTTCAATTATCAGGAGAGAGATAGCGACTGGTGTGTGTCAAGAAATCGTGAAGCTTAGTTCTGTTGAGAAGTTAGAAGCAATTTCAACAGAAAAAGAAACTGTGTGTTTCGGTGATCGCTGTGTGCGTTTATATTAAAAAAGTCGCCGTGTGTGTTAAATCTCAAGATTGCTGTGTGCGGAAAATTTGAAAATATCTCGAAATCATCGTAAATAAAGTAATATCTGTATTCTATTGTTTGCAAATAGTAAACAAAGAAACTTTCGCTGAATAATAGAGACGGTTCGACGAAAGCACGATATTTGAATTGGGAATGAAAAGTGCGTCTCGAGGCAAGTGAGCGAGCATTTCATTGCAAAACAAATATAATTGTGAACGATCGCATAAGAAGTTGTTGTGATTTGCGACGAAGTATTGAAAATACAATTATGGAGAAAGCACACAAGCTGAGGTTAATCATACTTAGAGAAGTCTTGTCGAAAAACAATTTAAAAACTTCTGGAAATAAAACTGAGCTTATTTTACGGCTGATGCAGTTTGATCCTTCGGGTGCGTGGATGGATGGCTTGGCGTTGGATGAAAATCAGGAAGTCGATGAAACCGAACACGAGCAAGGAGCATTGACGAATGCTGAGGCTGACACTGAATTACTTAAAAAAGAATTACGTTTGGCGCAGAAAGAATTGGAGCTTATGGCTCGAGATCTCGAACTCGCAAAACGAGAAAATGAGCTCCTTCGACAACAAGCATTACTGAATGAAAGAGCCTCATCGTCGGCTGCAGAAACCACGAACTTAATATCCTTGTCGACAACTGCAGTACCGCAACCATCTGTAACGCCAATAGCTCAGCAGCAAATTGAGCAACCGCCATCGAAATTTAGAATAGGTGACGTACATGACTTACTCGCAGATTTCGATGGTAAAAGTGGAGCCTATCAAAATTGGGAGAAACAAGTACGATTGCTGCAAAATATTTATAAACTGGATGACAATTCAATGCGAATTTTTATAGCATCGAAGCTAAAAGGTAAAGCCCAACGATGGTTTCATTCGAAGCCAGATTTTATCGAAATGGACTTGCACAAACTTCTGAACGAGTTGAGGAGAATGTTTGACTTTACTACGGATCGATTAACTCGTCGACGACAGTTAGAGGCTAGAACTTGGAAATACGATGAAACGTTCAGCGATTACGCACATGAGAAAATCATATTGGCAAATCAAGTGCCAGTCGATAAGGAAGAGCTCGTCGAGCTTCTCATCGAAGGAATACCGATCCTCAGCATGCGGAATCAAGCAAGAATGCAGAAGTTCAATACGGTAGAGCTATTGCTGGAGGCATTTGAGAAAATATCGATACGTCAAGAGAGGAACATTTCGCCAACAAAACCCGAAAAACATCGTGGAGAGTCAACTAACAACCGAGCGTCGAGAAGAATGGAATCGTTTTTTAACCGAGGAGCGTCTGTACGTTGTTAGAATTGCAACGACAGCGGCCACGTTGCTGCTGAATGTCAACAACCGCCGAAATCAAGAACCTGTTACGTTTGTCGACAAGATGGACATCTTTCGAAGGACTGCCCGACGAAATCATCGAGTACGCGAGTCAAAAGTCACGAAATCCATAACATTTGTGGTAGACAGAATGTTGATGGATTTTGGAAACTTATCGAACTTCAATTTTTCGATGGTGAGGCAGAGCGTAGTATCGCGATCGAAGCACTGCTAGATACAGGTAGTCGAATTAGTTTTGAAAAGATGTCGAGTTTGCCACCGGGTGTAAATCTTGAACGTTGCGAATTGTTAAACAAGTACAGCGGTATAAATAATGCGAAGCTTGTTATTGACGGTGCAATAGAAGTTAGTCTCAACTTGGACGGTTATATGTATAATAATGTGCGGTTATATTTAGTCCCGGAAAATACAATGAGAAGCATCGCTGTTTTAGGTCGGGATATGTTACAAAAACCCGGTATATCGCTTTCAATTCCTCCGAAAATCGATGTAATGACGACAGAGATAAATCAAATAATGAATATTGATTTTGTCGATCTAAAAGAGATCAAGGGTCAGTTAGACATAAATTCGAACGTTACGGTTAAAATTGCTGACAGGGTTAGATTGATTTTCGAAAGTTGTTACGTAGCACCGATAAGACCGGATGAACCGAAAATTCAAACATCTTTAAAATTAGTTTTAAAAAATTCCAATCCCTTCCATTTTTCTCCCCATCGATTATCACATGAAGAAAAACAGAAGTTGCAACGTATTATAGACAGACTTTTAGCAGATGGAATTATTCGTAAAAGTAATTCGGATTATGCATAGCCGATAGTTTTAGTTAGAAAAAAGAATCGCGAAATGCGCCTTTGTGTCGATTATCGCGCTCTGAATAAAGTTTTTGTACGCGACAATTATCCCCTTCCGCTTATAGAAGATTTGATAGATTCTTTAAGTGGAAAACAGTTCTTTACAGCACTTGATTTAAAGGACGGTTTTCATCATATACCGGTTGCTGAAGAATCTATCAAATATACGTCGTTCATTACACCTTTTGGTCAGTTTGAATATTGCAAAATGCCGTTTGGGCTGAAAACCGCTTCGTCAATGTTTCAAAGATTTGTTAATGAGGTGTTTGATGATCTAATTAGGAAAGGTGATATTGTTGTTTATATGGACGATCTTTTAATAGCTACGCGAACTGTGGAAGAACACTTACGTATTTTGAAACAAACATTCAAATTACTTGTTGAAAATAAACCTGAACTGCGGTTGGATAAATGTAAATTCTTGCAAACCAGCATTGAGTATTTAGGATATTGTATATCGGAGAGTGGTGTAAGATCCTCAAACAAAGGTTTGACAGCAATTGAACATTTTCCGGTACCGCAAAATATTCGAGGAGTACAGTCATTCTTAGGATTATGTTCGTATTTTCGTAAATTTGTGCAAGATTTTTCAATTATCGCAGGCCCTCTATATAATTTGTTAAAAAAGGATGTAAATTTTAAATTTGGGTCGGAAGAGATCGAGGCGTTTAATCAATTAAAGGAAAAACTTTTGAGCGCCCCGGTTATTGCGATATACAACCCGGGTGACGAGACAGAATTGCATACCGACGCGAGATCTCTCGGATTTGGGGCGATTTTAATGCAGAGCAAATCAGATAAAAAAATGCATCCAATTTTCTACTTTTCGAAAAGAACAACAGAAAGCGAATCGAAATTGCATAGTTTTGAATTAGAGACTTTGGCAATAATCTATGCATTGCGTAGGTTCAGAATTTATCTCCAGGGTCTCAGCTTCAAAATAATTACGGACTGCAATTCTGTAACGTTAACGCTTAAAAAGAAAGATATAAACCCGCGAATCGCTCGCTGGGCCCTAGAAATGGAAAATTTTGATTATCAGACCGAACATAGAGAAGGAAGTCGAATGAAACACGTTGATGCGCTGAGCAGGGAGCATAACATGATACACGTTTTAGAAGACAATTCGTTAGAAGTTAACCTTATGCTTAGTCAAAGTAAGGATGCTGCTATTAATGCTATTGTAGTCGAGTTAAAGAAATCGGAAAGTTCGATTTATGAGATGCGGAACGGCGTAGTTTATCGAAAAATGAATGATAGGATATTGTTTTATGTACCTGTTTCTATGGAAGGTCATGTTATTCGACGGTATCATGATGATATGGGACAATTGGGATCGGAAAAAGTCTATAATGTGATAGTAAAAAATTATTGGTTTCCGCAAATGAAAGAGAAAATTAAGAACTACATTCAAAATTGCCTAAAATGCATAGCTTTTTCTCCAACAACTGGTAAAGTCGAGGGATTGTTACAAAACATACCTAAAGGTGACAAGCCGTTTCACAGCATTCATGTCGATCATTATGGTCCGGTCGAAAAACATCGTCTGAAAAAGCATGTACTGGTAGTAGTCGACTCATTTACCAAATTTACGAAATTGTATGCAGTTAAGTCCACGGGAAGTGCGGAAACTATACAATGTTTGAATAAATATTTTGCCGATTATAGTAGACCTCGAACACTAGTATCCGATAGAAGCACCTGTTTTACGTCAGAGGAGTTTCGGGAGTTTACTGAGGCTAATAATGTTCGTCATGTATTAGTAGCAACAGCATCGCCCAGAGCAAATGGCCAGGTCGAAAGGGTTAATAGAGTCCTAGGGCCCATGTTCGCCAAATTAAAAGATAACGATTCTGGAAAGTATTGGTACAAAGTCCTTCATGATGTTGAATACGCTTTAAATAATTTGGTACATAAAAGCACTGGAGAGACTCCGAGTAAGCTACTCTTTGGCATAGAACAGCGTGGAAGTATAGTGAACGGTATAGGCGAATTTTTGAGCGATAACGTAACAACGGAAACATTAGATATTGGCGAATGGTGAACGAAGGCGGCCGAAAATATTGTAAAAGGCCAGAATTATAATAAGACCTATGTAGATAAGCGACGGAGGAAAGCAATCGAGTATAAAGAGGGTGATTACGTTATGCTGAGAAATTTCGAAAATACCCCGGGAGTCTCAAAAAAGTTATTACCTCGGTTTAAAGGTCCGTACGTAATTAAAAAATATTTGAGATTTGGGCGTTTCGTGGTTAGCGATATTGAAAATTGTCCCGGGTCGCGGAAATCATACGAAGGCGTATGGGAAGCGTGTAATATGAAGCCTTGGGCAGAAACTTCGTAGAAAAATAGTACCATTCATTATCATGTAAGTTAAACAGCTCTTGTATGGAATCGTAACTTTATGCTGGATAGTGACGATCGTATGATCCGAGTCGGATAATGTCAGGATAGCCGAAACTGTAATATATTATTTGAATTTAAGCATTGCGAACGGCCCAACATATATTTGATTAATCCGCTTATGGTTGTATTGTATGTTGAATAATGTATATGAGTGGCGACAACGGGCAGTATTTGCCTAGCTTTCGAACGTGCCGGTCACAAACGATTCCTTGTACACTCGATAAAGACTTTTTGACTAAGTTGTGCTTTTACCTTATTAATCCGTCCATCTGCTCACCGCTCAGCTGTCCTCTTACAGTATGTACAAATCCCTTTTTTCCATCGGTTCTAATAATCTGTTACCGTTCGCGTCGCATCCTTTACAATTCCAAAAACTGTGAAGCGCGTTGAAGTCTCCAACTAGTAGTGTGTGACTACCGATTTTAGAATTGGAGATGAATCGATCCCATTCCTCTTGAGTACAATTTTTGTCAGGTGGTCTGTAGCATGCAATGACATTTAGTTGCGGTTGAATGTTGTTGATTTTTATTCCGAGAACTTCAAAGTTGTTATTGCCATTATTTAACCTAGTTAATTCCGTCACGTCAAGGTGGTTCTTGAACAGCAAGCCTCCACCTGTGGTGTGCGTTCTATCCTTTCGTAGAATTTTATATCCTGGGATTTGCAATCCAAACATATCTTTGTCGTTTGGTGATAGCCAGGTTTCAACACATATGAACACATCGATAGATGACAGTATGTTGGGAAGTTCTTCTTTTCGTTTCATGATGCTTCTCGCATTCCAGAAGAGGATTTTACGATTCCTGTTATACATAATTATGTGATGCTTTTTATTCGACTTTTTCTATTCTTTTCTGTTTTTGTATGTTTAATAAAATTTATGTATACAGTAATTTTTATCAAACAAGTTATTCCTATTCGAGGGCCTGCGAGTTGTCCGATTCAAAATCTGATTCACTGTTGTTTTGTTTGAGTAGTTTTTTTTAAATTCTTGTTATTCTAGATTTGATTGCTCGATTGTTTACGAATTCATAAGCTTTCTCTCGCATGATTAAAGCGTCGGTGTGTGTTGTGTACTCGTTTGAGAGGTTCAGTATGTCTTCACACCCATGAGCCCTTTCCAAGAATTCTTGAAGTTGTGTCGCGTTTATTACGTATTCTTCTGGTGTTTGTAAGGCATCTTTCACTGGTTGAAATATTTCATCAAGATTTACTTTATTGTCTAGTGTTGATGTTTTGTTTCCTTCATTGGCTTTCTTTTCTTCGGTGTTGGTTTTTTAAATTCGCTTTCTTGAGTTAATAGTTGAGAATTTTCTTCTTGTGACAGTAAAGTTTCATTGTTTTTAACCAGATGTGTATCTGAGGAGCCTTCAGAAGCTACAGAGGAAGGAGGGCGCCGTTTTAGTGTTATATTAGTGTTAATTGAGATATCATTCGCTGTTTTGTCGAACTCGTTTGCGCTAGTTATTGTTTCGTCGATCGTTCTATTGTTATCTTGGGTGTGCGAGGATTCCATAGTTAATCCGTTGTTGACATTTGGGCATAACTTGGCAACATGACCACCCTGTTTACATGTAAAGCATTTTGTTAAGTCCGTACTAAGATCCAACATGTTGTATTTTCGAAATTAATTTGTAATGATTCTGGCAGTATTTTTTCATCGTCCTCTTTTATATAAGCTTGCCGCAGGAATAAGAGAATGTGTGTTCTACCTGGCTTGGTGAGGCTTGCTCTAATGTCGCTGATGGTTGAAACGGGTGTGATACCTTTGCTTTTCATGGCATCCAATAAAATTTCATTAGGTATGGTTGGGTTGACATTTGACATTACTACCCTTTTATTTTTCTCAATTAACGGTCTTATCTTCATAACGTAATCTTTTACATATACTTTTTTATTTATTAAATTTTTAACAATTTTATCGTCCGATAGAAATATGCATATTCTACCACCAGATATTTTTGAGATGCACCTGATGCTTCTTGGATCAATTATCTTTTCAAAACCGTCGATATAATCGTCGTTTGTACATCCGTCCACTGCATCGATTACTACAGCTTGCTCTTTCTTTGGGCGGACATTTGTAGCTGCAACATTAGAGTACGTCATTGCGGGTTGTACTTGTGTGTTGTCGTTATTTGCAAGATTAGCTGCGTGACCCCTGTAGTCAGAAGCCATTGCATATGAATTTTGTTGCACTTCAAACCGGCTCAGCGCGGGTTCGAAGTGCACCGATCGCAAAGAGTTAAACTATCACAATCACAAGAATTATTAATTCGCTATAGTACTTTATGATTTCGCCAAACACTCGCTTTCAATGTTTACACTCGCAGAAATGGAAAACACGTCTGCTCGTATTCGCGTCTCGAACAAGACTCCCTCAATAAGGTTTCTAGCTTACGATGTATTTCCACATAAACACGGAGAAGCGACTATAATGTAGCAATATCTGACCTTTAATGAAGGCGACTTTTGAAATTTGTTTTTCGGCACATGGCAATACTAATGTGTAACGGCCAACACTTTTCAATCTCTCTAATTGAATTTTGTAAGATCAAGCAATAGAAAGACGTAATTTTCAATGATAATGTAAAAACAGAACATTTTATTAATAATAATATCTAATGAAATAATAAATATTGGTTCACCTTTACTTTCTTTTTTCATTACACAATGTAAGGCAATAAATTACCTATGTTTTTCGATCTTCACAGCTTTCGAAATTTATAATTACAATATATGAAATTGTTTATAATAACCTCCTTTCACTCATGACCTTCTTACGGCCCACTTGCGCAATTCTCCCATCACACTATCATCGAAGGGAGGTAGGGTGGGGGAGGCAGAACCCGCTTAGCCCCTCTACTTAGATTCTCGAGTGGTTCAACACAATGCAATTTCTGCGTACCTAATCCGTTTTACAATTTTCGAACCGCTTTTGTAAAAATTCACTTGCAATTTCGTAATCTTGCCCAATTCTGTAAATGACTGAAATATTCGAAAAAGATGTGTCGCGATTTGCCCATTCATATAATTTCAATGGAGTACTTATTTGACAAGTGGAAGTCATCTGGAGACTTGCTCTCGACTAAATTATTCTTTATGATAATATATTGTCGAAAAATATTTTACATTTTTGAATTGCTGTAGTGCTCCATCAGAAAAATAAATGCATTCACGAATTGTTGGGCAAAAACTCGAAAGAAATTCATTAAATACGTTTAAAAAGACATATAAACTGCAACTGAATCGTGTTTTTTACATTCGGAAATAATAACCAATGTTTTGTGTTTAACAATTTATTCTCTTTGTAATAAAAAACGATTAGAAAAATCGTTACTTGGTTATTATTCCAATGATAACCTGGTACAGCATTTTGAATAATAAATGCGTAATTTTCCGCAAAATCGCACAAAACAAGGACTTGATCGCGGTTAGGATTTTTCTTGATATGTCGATAGTAATCTGCTTGTTGATTTGTAATAGATAAACTAGTGTTGGCGTGGTGCCTCGCTAGCTTCGCTCGCTCAGAAACTTCGACCCAGTAGAGAGTCGGCTATTCCTTAATACTCTTTTGTTTACTAACAGCTTTCAATTATATTATAAAATTATATTGATATTTGGGGGTCCAATCATATTTAGGTCCAAGTGGCTTCGATAGATATGTTACAATAATATAGTGTTTCTTATATGTATGAAAATTGAAAATGAGCATTTTCAAAACTTCGACCCAGACAACAGGCCAGCCGAAGTATTAATAAATAAAAGTTACAAAACACTTACTTCAAGCACTTGTATTGTAATAGACTATTCGATGCATATTACATGTTTACAGTGTTTTACTAATTACTGTCTGTATCATTATGATCTTATATATACAATATATATATATATATATTAGGGTGTATCGAATTTTTTAAAATCGAAGTGAGTAGTGATAAAACGATAGTTTAAGATGCCCTATTCACGAAAAAAAAATATAAACAAAATTTAAAAAAATATCTAGCATTCGCGCATGCGCGTCAAAAACGTTTTTTTAGTGTTTTTTATTATTTTTTCTGTAACTTTGCGATTTTTTTTTCTTGACTCTTTTTATCTTTAATTGTGCCCAGAGTATGCATCTTTAAGACCAAAATTACAAAAAAAATTTTGAAATTTTTTCGCGCCTCAGAAAAATCGCTAAATAAGACCATTTTTGCCCCGTAAAGATAATCCGCTATAGCAAACCTGGTAAAAAACTGGCTATTCGAAAAAATCATATTTGACAATATGATTTTGATGTATTTTGGTCTCCTGATTACGAATATGATGCCAGAAATTGGCGCTCGGCAATATTTCGGCCGCTATCTTGAAAAAACAGCCAAAACAACAGCAAAAGAAAGTGAGTTTTTCAAGTTACTTCGACCCAGACCATAGGTCTGGCGAAGTATTGAATTTGGTCAGTTCCCGCCAAAAAATTACCCTATAGTTTTTCATCAAATGTCGACGTTTCAGGCCCTAAGGAACCCAAAGCAACAATAAAAAAATTGGTGTCCGTTAGGTTGTACGTCCGTCCGTCCGTGGGCAAAATTTTGTATTCGCGATATCTCGCGACTGGCAGAACGAATTTAAAAAGTACAAACGGATTTGGGTTTCTCTTGGCCAAACTTAGATCTGATTAGTTTTTGGAGACAATGCATACTAGATTATGGGGAGGTTTAAGAAAAAAAAAAACGCTCAAAAAACACGTTTTTTCCATTTTTTAACAAAATATACAAATCATACAAAAAAATGTTTCAAACAAAAAATATAGAACATCGAATTCGCTACAAAAAAGGTTGTATTCATTTCTTCATAAAATCAACGATAATGCCGTAAAAAACGGAAACCGAAGTATCCCACATATAAAAAAATTTATTTCCTGCAACCCGACCTGTCAAAAACTCGACTAAACCGCGTTTTTTTAAGCATCAGTGTGAACAAGACGTGCTCATTTATCAGTGCTTCGGCTGACTTGCGGTCGGGGTCGAAGTTTTGAAAATGCTCATTTTCAATTTTAATATAGGGTGAATATGCCAATGAATGGACGACTACCAATGAATGGACGATTTTCTACATATTTCTATTTCTTATGAATGTATGATGCACAACATGCAACAAAATACATATTTACAGTACTATTGATCTTCTAGTGTTTATTATTTTGTAAAATCAAAGCAAAGTTTTAAAGCCATCGAAAACTGGAACTGAAAACGTCCCATTTGATTTAACCCGTCTATTCATTGGGGTTTATCGGATTTTTTTACAAACGTATGAAGACGAGGTTAATAATTAAATAAAATCAAAGGTTGAACTACGCGGTCATAAAGAGCAGAGTCTAACGATTCTAATGGTGGTATCATAATTAAATTTTCATAAAAGAATTCAAAAGTTACAATCGATCAAAGTGTGAAAAATGCTGATCCGTCCATTCATTGGCATATTCACCCTATTTAAGGAACAAGATATTGTTACAATATATGTATAGAAACTACTCGAACCTAACGATGCTAGAACTACCCTTTGCCGCCTTCTTTCCTGGCAGTGTTAAAATGGGAATATTCCCGGAAGCATCAGCCTTTCGTCAGGGAACTGCAATACGAATTTAGCCAAAATTGTAGGCACTCGGGTCGAAGGCATCTAGTTTTTTTTTGCATCACCTTTAATTCACCTTAACCGTAAGAGTTCAATTTTATGAAATTTGATAACTTTGATCCTTAAAAGGAATATTGACAAAGATAAATAGGCTTTATTTGTGGTCGTAAACAATATTAAATTACCCTGGAAAGTAACCGTAAGCGCCGAATTGCATTAAATATTGTTTTCAGCAAATATTTTCAGAAAGTCATAGCCTTTCACCAGTTCGCGCTCTGCACCGATTCAACATATGATAAACAAGGATCAAAGTTATCAAATTTCATAAAATTGAATTCTTACGGTTAAGGTGAATTAAAGGTGATGACAAATGCAAAAAAAAACTTGAAAAAATCACTTTTTTTTGCTGTTTTTTTGGCTGTTTTTTCAAGATAGCGGCCGAAATATTGCCGAGCGCCAATTTCTGGCATCATATTCGTAATCAGGAGACCAAAGTATCGTTACGGGGCAAAAATGGTCTTATTTAGCGATTTTTCAGAGGCGCGCAAAATTTTTTTTGTAATTTGGGTCTTAAAGATGCATACTTTGGGCACAATTTAAGATAAAAAAAGTCAAGAAAAAAAAAATCGCAAAGTTACAGGAAAAATAATAAAAAACGACGTTTTTGACGCGCATGCGCGAATGCTAGATATTTTTTAAAATTTTTGTTATATTTTTTTTTCGTGAATAGGGCATCTTAAACTATCGTTTTATCACTACTCACCCTAATATACATATAATTCGTCAAAGATATCATGAAAGTGTCGAAAAGATCTCTCTGACGGATGTCTTTTAGATACTATAAGACATCTTTTAGATATACAGGGTCATCGAAAAGTATCGGACCCCCCTAATATCTTCAGTTAGAATGCACTTAGGAGAAAATGTCCAATAGCAAAGTTGTATGGTTTCAAGCGGGGAGTAAGGTGATGACCTTGACTTTGACCTTGACCATGTCCTTCAAGGTCATTTCAAGGTCAATCTAATTTTTTTAAATAGAACCCCCTACATTTTATTGCATATTCTTATAGTTTATCTCGAGAGCTTTCCAAAACACTATAATAAACTATTTTTTTATTAAGTACTTTTTGAGTTATAAAGGTGTGAAGTTTACAATTTTTTGACACAAAATGTAGAATATCTTGTAAAATATTATTTAGTTTTCAGTAATCATAACTTTAATACTTTTGTGCGCGGAATAATGAGACCAATTAATTGGTTTAAAGAAAATACATTAAACGGATCCCCCTAATATTTTCAGTAAGAATGCTTAACTTGTTAACTTCAAACCTTTATAACTCAAAAAGTACTTAATAAAAAAATATTTTATTGTTGTGTTTTGGAAAGCTCTCGAGATAAGCTATAAGAATATGCAATAAAATGTAGGGGGTTCTATTTAAAAAAATTAGATTGACCTTGAAATGACCTTGAAGGACATTGTCAAGGTCAAAGTCAAGGTCATCATCTTACTCCCCGCTTGAAACCAGACAACTTTGCTATTGGACATTTTCTCCTAAGTGCATTCTAACTGAAGATATTAGGGGGGTCCGATACTTTTCGATGACCCTGTATAATAATAATATTTATTTCATAACTAAGGTTCTCATACATTGGGTGAATACAATCAACTTCTCTTATAGACATATAAAACTACATGAGGATCTCAGTCCTTGTCTGTAGTATGAAAATATAACATATAAAATATAAATATAAAATAAAAATAAAGTAAATAACTTCAAAATGGAAAGAGTATTTCCTAGAATTTAATAATCAAACTTAAGCATGTGCACTATCACTGAACTAGATTCATTAACACACTGGTGGGTGTGTTTAGCAAGTAGCATCTAACTACTTGCATGATACGACGATTTCCCAATGATAAATTTGCTCGAAGAACCGTATTGTAGATTTTTGCAGCAGCATAAATAAAACATTTTCGTCCTACATTCTTGGTATAGTTGTAAACTGTGACCACTCCTAGGGTTTTCCCTCTCGTATGAGTACTGCTGGTAGCATTAGATACGAATATATTGTTACACTTACAATATGTTACAGCCTTCATATAGTAGGTCTTACGTATATCTAAACTTCCTACATCGTCGTATAAGGTACACCCAACTCCATTAATTCGCGCAGGGAATCCCCGTGGTTTTCTTTGTTTCTCACATAAAGACGTATAGGCAAGAACAAGGACAAAAGTGGGGATTCTCTGCGCGAATTAATGGAGTTGGGTGTACGAGTAGGGAATAATCTACTTTTAAATAATATAATCCTCAGTGCTCTATTTTGTAGAACCTGAAGGTTATTAATGACGTTTCCATAGGCTCCACCCCATCCCATTATACCGTAGGTCAATACTGATGAGAAAAGAGCATAGTAGATCATCATAAGCTGTTTTCTTGACATAATTGTTCTTAATCTTATAAAAACAAACAACATGTAGCGTAGTCGTTTCAAAACCCAGTCTACATGATGATTCCACTTTAAGTGACTATCTATGTATACTCCTAAGTACCTAGTTTTTGTGACACACTTAATTTCTATGTTTATGTCAGTAAATGTCAGTTTCTGAACACTAGGAAGACTATCACTATAGCAACCAAATAATACTGCGACTTTTTTATCAAAGTTCACCGTAAGGTATTCTGGGTAAACCAACGTAATACATCTGGGAAACTTTGATTTACTGTGCAAAGTAACGCATTCCAACTTTTTCCTTTGTACGTTATTACAGTGTCATCCGCAAAGCTTAATATGGTTCCACTTGACGATGTCTTGTAGAGGTTATTTATGTACAGAATGAACAATAATGGCCCTAAAATAGAGCCTTGGGGTACCCCACAAGTTATATACTTGGTAGAACTAAGAGTCTGGCCAAGTTTTACTTTTTGTGTTCTATCAGTTAAATAGCTCTGTAATAAATTTAGTATCGTACCCCTAATACCATAGGAATATAATTTATTAAGCAATAACTCGTGGTTTAAGGTGTCGAAAGCTTTTGCTAGGTCGACAAAAATTGCTAAAGTTGGACGACTATTGTCGAGGGAAGTATACAACTCCTGCACTAAAGTAGCAATTGCGTGATCAGTCGAGACACCTTTTCTAAATCCAAATTGGTTTTTATTTAAGATATTACGTTTCGTAAGAAAGCTTATAAGTCTGCTGTAAAGGCATTTCTCAAATATTTTTGATATACCGGAAAGAATAGATATATGTCTATAATTGACAGGGAAACTCTTGTCCCCAGTCTTATAAACTGGTACTACTAATGCTTCCTTCATTAATACTGGACAAACCCCCGTTTGGAAAGCAAGATTAATAATGTGTGTAATTGGAGTCACGACATAAGCTAGGCACTTTTTTAAAGTAAGTATTGAAATTTGGTCAGATCCAGTAGCTTTCTTTGGATTTAAGGAATTAATAATATTGGTAACTTTATACATATTAACAGGAGTTAAAAATATTGATTCAGTTATTACATTGTCAAGTATATAAGTTTGGTTAGAAGGAATAATTTTCGCAGCTAAAGTGGGTCCAATATTTACATAATGTTCGTTTAAAATATTCGCTATCTCACTTTCGTTTGAGGTTCGTCCTCCGTCTGGGATCTCAATAGATGTTATATTCTTGTTCCATGTTCTATCTTCTTTGATTATCTGTTGGACCGTATTCCATAATTTCCTTGGGTCGTTCGAAGAAGCTCTAACCCTTACTCTGTTGCAGTCTTCCTTGGCTTTTTTGATCGTTTCCGTTACCCTATTTCTGAATCTTCTGTATGTTTCATAAAGAAACTGGTTATCCGGGTTTTTTTAACAGCTTGGTGTAGTTTGTCTCTTTGATTCAATAATTGAATGATCTCCGGTGTGATCCATTGTTTCTTTTTGTTAACATTGTTTACCGATATATTCTTTGTTACAGTAGCTTTCGTTATAAAATATGTCATTGCATTATTAAATTCAATAGCGGCAAGGTTTGCCTCAGAGGCGCATAAAACGGAATCCCAATTACAATGTGCTAGATCAGATAGGAGTGTTGTAGTTAATCCATTTTGTAACTCGATTTACGGTTGCACGAGCATGTGTACGGGTAATAGGCCAATGGATACAAATTGGATAATGGTCTGTTATATTGATTTCCACAACTGCTGCTTTGATTTCATGATAATTTTTTGATTTTATGAAAGCATGATCAATGCAAGTTTTCGTTTGTCCTTGCACTCGAGTGTATGAGTTTATTGCTGGGAGAAAACCAAGTTCACTAAAGTTGTTTAGGTAGTCTTCTGCATCACTATCCGTACTTAGGATATTAATGTTAATATCACCAATTAGCAGTATGTTGTCATCCTTTATATTACTAAGTAGTTCGTATAAGTTTTTATTAAACATACAGGTATCTATATCGTGAGGCCTATACAAGGATATGACAGTCAGTGTTCCCTCATTAGCAAGTTGTAATTTTATTTTGATAACCTTTATATCACCCATTGTAACTATCTCTGATGTAAAAACATGATCTTTTCTAACATAAATTACGGTTCCATCATTTTGGTTAAAATTGCCATTGTTATAGATAATCTTATAACCTTCAATACTAAATATTTTAGGATTATCAATTCTCCAAGTCTCCGTACAACAAATTACATCAATAGTACTATTTGCCAATTTTATGACAGCATTTAATTCATTGTAATGTCGATTCAGGCTCCGAATATTAAAATGAAAAACGTTTAAGTTATCCGTAGAGATGGTCCTTTTGTACAGATCATCATGTGTGAAGTATCGTTCAGTATTGATATTACCGCAATTAAAATATCTAGTAAAGTTAGCCATGACTTGAATTGTAATTATAGTGGTATTAAAACAACTACTGTAAGATACTATGAATCACACTTTGGAACAAAAGGATATTCAGTTCTAGATATCACATACCTTTTCCTTGACTTATAGGTTTCACACTTCTCATGTTCATGTGCCCCATGATTTGTACTTCTGTTAGACTTGAACCGTGTGTTATAGTTCAAGCAATTTGTACATTTAAATTGTTCATTGTTTTGTTTACAGGAGCAATTTTTGGTATCATGTTCACCTGCGCAGTAAGAGCAGGCACTTTTCGACGTACACTTGAGCTGGCTATGTCCGTAGCCACAACATCGTTGACATCGTGATATATTGAAGTCGTTAAATACTGTACACTTGGTCCATCCTACAATTAGCTTGCTTGTTATAGATGATGGAGACATTATTTCCTTATAAGTATATGCGTTGACATCTATGAACGCGGTGTAGGTTCTCTTTGATTCAATATAATGAATATGCTGAAATTTAATGTCGATTTCATCATTATTAACAAAATTTTGGTTTATTATTGCAGCATGTAGTAGGTCAGCAGTAAGTTCTTCATCCCACACTATTCCAACTATCTTTAAACGAGGTCCTTGTAATACGTTTTGAATTATTACATAATTATTACCAAGCTGTCTTTCGCATTCTCCTTTAACTTTATCCATGCCCTCATATCTATCAGATTTGATATTTATAGCTCCATTTCGAAGTTCTTTCATGTATTTTATTTGAACACACATCTCTGCTGGATTTATGGCATTTTGACATCCTTATTTGTTATCCCTGTTGCTTGAGCATTTTTTGGTTTAATTATTAAGTCGGGTACTTGCTTGATGGTAGATCCTCCTGTCCTCTGGGTAACTGCAGCATAGGATTGCAAATTGTTTTTTACTCCCATATTAGTTATTTGTGTTTTATGCTTTTCGAGCCGTTCTTCTAATAATTTTAATTTATCTGATAACAACGTATTTTTATCTATGAGGAGTGCATTATTGTTTCTTATTTCGGTATTGAGGTCACGTAAAAGGTTTATTTCGTTTTGTATGGTATTATCACTTTGTGAAAGTAGGGAATAATCTATACTTTCGTCAATTTTTGAATTTAAATCTTTGATTTTCTTTTTTAATTTTTTATTTTCTTCGTATATTAATTCGAGCTCGTGTTCTCGTTGCTTTGTTTTATCCGCTGATTCTTGGTTTTCATTTTTATTTTTATTTTTCAATGTCGCATTTTCTTGAGTTAATGCTTTAAATTTTCCTTCAATTTGTTGGATCTTGATTTTATTATACTCCTTGTTCCACTTGACCATTTTCATTAGTGCCTCAGCCACGTGGCACATTGAGGTTATGTCGCAGCAAGTTCCATCCTTTGAGGTTTTGTAGATCCGCTCACCGCAGCTTTTATGACTAATTTCACCACACTTGACACACGCAACCAATGCCTCCGATATACTCTTTGTTTTACAACATTTAAAAAAATACTCTTCCCCGCTCTGCATAACACCGCCTGAGTTGGCAGACATCTTGTTCTCAATATACGTTATAGTTATTTTCATATCAAGGGCGTAAAAGAACTTATGCGCCCGCAGGTGATCACCGCGCCCGAGAGGCTGGCGAAGACTATCCCTGGGGGGTAGGGGGTCGAAACGTCGAAATTAGATGAAAAACTATAGGGTAATTTTTTGCCGAGGTGACCAAATTCAATACTTTCTCAGACAATAGTCATAAACATTTTAAACCAGTTTTTATGGCATTATCGTTGACTTTAGGAAGAAAATGCATACAACCTTTTTTGTAGAGAATTTCATGCTCTATCTTTTTTGTTTGAAAATTTTTTAATAAAATTTGCATTTTTCAAAATAAATGCAAAAAACTACGAAGAAACTTAATTGGGGCTAATGTGTTTTAATAATGGACGGATGGATTTGCGCCAAAATCTAATCAGATCTAAGTTATGCCAAGACGCATATTTTAAAAAAAAATTTATGTCAATACGCTTATCCGTTCGCGAGTTATCGCGAGACAAAAAAACGGGACGTACGTACGTACCAGATCACGGACACAAATTTTTTTATTGTTGATTTGGGTTCCTTAGGGTCTGAAACGTCGACATTTGATGAAAATCTATAGGGTAATTTTTATGCCCGAAGTGACCAAATTCAATACTTCGTCCAGACCTAAGGTCTGGGTCGAAGTAATGATGGGGAAATAATGTACTGGATTTGCAGAACTCATGTGCGTACTTTTTACTTGAAACGCTTACGGTCTCTAGTGTCATTCGAGGTTTTGCTATCCACTGTTTGTGACTAATTTTTTCAACGTTATGTTTTTCGAAAGCCGCATTAATTTTGTCTTCCATGGCTTTATTTTTCGGGCAAGCTTGACATTGACCAAAAAAACACTGCTCACTTGGATTTTGGCATAGCAGTAGTAATAACACACCTTTATAGTCGCTAACATCACAATTGTTTTCATTCATCACCTTTACAATATGACTACCTATAATAAAAAAAATAATATTTAAAAGTAAATATGAACGGTATTTTTATAAATTACCTCATGCCATGAGTTTCATATTCTCGTGAATAGGACATACGCAAACGGTATGCGTTCCTGCTAACTAAAACTAGCTAAAACACATTGAGCTGCCCGAAGAGAACAATATTTGGATAATGTCGGGATTTTCATTTTTGAACTTCACGTAAACTTCTCTCACATTTCCCAGAATCAAACGTTTTTGAAGTTTCAACTTTTTACCGTCATTCCTAACCGATTTTGTATCCTTTTGTCCCGGCATAATCGAACTGATGTCATCATATTCATAAAACTCTTCAACTTTGAGCTTTACTTCTGAAGATATAGTGTTACCTAGAGTACCTAGAGTAGAGAATAAATTAGATTTTCTATGTAATATTTTTATAAAAATATATGTAGTTCAAAATTACTATAAACAAATAATATTCAAACCCTATCTTTTTCTTGATGTAGACAAAATACCAGCTTCTTTTCTAACTTCTCTAGATTTACTAATCATATAACGTGAGGTATTCATAATTGCAGCGCATTTATTTACACTGAAATGCAGTGGTAATAACGTCAAAATTTTTATTTTTTCCTCATGATTAATATTGGAATGAAATTTGCGTTTCAGCACTGAAATGAATTCCTTACTGAACTCTATTTCATCCTGATAAAATCACAAAATTTATACTACAGACTAGTTTTTCCATATTACATAGATATAGAATAAGTTTCTTTCACTTACTTCTAATTCGGATTCATAAATCGAGTCATTATCATCATAATCTTAGAAATCTGACTGTGACTGCAGTTCTTAAGAAGTATCGGTCGCTGAATATGCGAAACATGTAATAAATTTCATAAATAATGTTTATAAAAATCTGATCAATCATATCGAATACACTCACGACTGTCACTGACACTAGCTTTATTCATTTTTTTCTTACAAGAAGGACACACAATGTCGTTTGCTTTCAAAAAATCAAATTTTGTGAGCGCTGAGTACGAGACATGTCGCAAATTGGTCCTGAATTTTTTTGAGGAATGCGTTGGTTCCTTAAAAGGATTACAACAATTACTTTTAAAATTGTTTTTTCCCGGCATCACTCGATTTGATTAAAAACCTTTATTCTTAAAACCCGATACACAATACAGTAGAATGACTATGACTGTTGACGTACATTTTATGTTGACGTAAATTTTATTCATACGTCAAAAAATTTGAGGCTATGTTAATACAAATGCACCCACTACGACCTACGATACTGCCGATAGTCATGTATGTAAAACGGTATTAGGTACGCAGAAATTGCATTGTGTTGAACCACTCGAGAATCTACAACTTAAAGTTAAGACACATTCTTCATGTGAAAAGTATCAAACAGTATGTTTACTAAAAACGGACAGAAAATGTGCGTTAAAAAGAAAACTTAATTAATAGAATGTTTTTGTAATATTAAACTAAATAAAAATGTTTAAATATTCTACAAATATTATGTTTTTTTTTATCATTATAAAACTATAATTGTCACATTTTGCAATAAAAATCATGAGAAACCAAGCGATTATCAGCTTCAACACGTTCCATGAAAAAAGCTCACTCGGACGACAGGAATACATATTCGTGCAGTCAAAGCGCGCATGACTACCTACAAATAATTATTCATATCTCGACAAACTCTGAACGGTCCATTCTAAAATTTTCACAGTATCTTCCGAGGACTTAAATATATATTTTCACCAAAAATGGATGAAAAAAACACACCTTTTTGAAAATAATCGAATTTTTGCATATTTTTCACAAATTTTCTTATTTTTTGCTAATTATATGTAAAGTTTAAGTAAATAGCAAACTTTTATCCCTGTGATTTTTTTTTGTACAATTAATGGTTTTTGAGTTGAAGGCGTTGGAAAAAAGTACTTTTGTCTTTCATTCGAAACTCCGAAAATGTCAAATATCATATTAAAATAAAAAAACACGTATATTTTATTCTTGTACCTAGAATAACAAAAAAAATATACTATTTAAACAAAAAATTGAGTTGTGAATCTTACGTGGAATGACCCATATATAAAGCTATATGTATATGGCATTTTTTGGAAATTGATTTTGACCGAATTTCGACGAAGTTTCCCGACAAACTACTTGCCATCATATATTCTTCATTGTTTTCAGTGTTATACATTACACAATCTTCAATTTCGTTTTTGTTTCATTCGTTTTGGTCAATTCGTTCTTGAGAAATTAGGTTTATAAAGTGACTTTCTTACATTAGTCCTATGTTCGTCCCCACTGATATTGAATCTGTGAGTCGTGCCGAATATACTGGAATTACTCATTTCCGAAAAGCAAGCAAATATCAGCCAATAAGCCCGACATCGACCTTGTTGACTTCGATGACAAATCCTTCTTCGTCATTGAGTTCTCTGCACCAGCAGAGACATAGTCAGCAGAGGACGAAAAACGGATGAAATATCAGAAACTGATGTTCGAGATTCGCAAGCTGTATCGAGGATTCAAAATCAAGCCGTGCTGATAGTTGGAATGCTGGGAGGAATGAGACCAACTTTCCTCGAAAACGTCAAAAGTATTCCGGCCTGCCAAGAACATGCAAATTCCATCGCGTGCCGAATGCAGAAAGCATTACTGATGGGATCTCTCCATTTGCTGAGATCACACGAGATCCTGCAACCACGGAGAAAGACGCAGACAAGAAAAGCTTCGAGTTGTGCGCGAAGCTGCAGCTATTATTCGTTCAGACATTCGCTCGTTGTGTTATGATACAGACAACTACCTACCTCATGAGGAATTTATGGAAAATGTGAAGTCTGCTGTGCCGGAATCTTTGCAAGTGCTCCTGTCGGAAATAATCACAAAAAACAAAGGCGGTTTATTGATCTCGCGGGAAAGAAAATGCATTTCAATTGCGCATGCAATAATTGCGAGTGTACGACCACGGTCATTTCTGTCCCCCTTCAAATCGGCGCTTTCTTGTACAAAAAGTATGTATCTAAAAACCTCATAAGTATTTTAGCGAACATGGGATTTAGCGCTTCGTTACAACGACATTAGCATTTTCGAAAATTCCCGTATTCATGCACAAGACGGGAAATTTGGGAAAATATTTTTTCCCAATTTGTGTTTGATAACGCGGATTTTAACGCGGACACGTTGTATGAACGGAGAACTTTTCACTGAATGGGTGGAATTCATTGCATCACTCCATCGACGGGATTGAATAAGATTCGATTATACCCCGAATTACGACAAGAAAGTCGGCTGCAGAAATTGCAGAAATGGAAACGATTCCAGTAATCCAATATAGGAAACATCACTTAGCCGGCTTAATAAGAGGCCACGAATGTCGAAAATGGCAATGAACTTTCCTCGTTTTCCCATGACATTCTGCCTACTATGCCAGATTTCATACGACATTACGGTAAATGGATATGTGTTGTGGACAATCCTTGGTGGAACGGCTTTATGGAGAAAGTGACCTTGACTTTGCCGCATAGAACTTCCAAAATCATCTGCGTTCCATTTATAAATGAACCACCTTCAGAGTACGATACTATCTATTCAACACTTCTTGAAGCTGTTAAAAGAGGCAAGCTCTCGAACCAGATTTCGATCTTCGTAACGTTTGGTCAACCGCTATTTTGGAAAGCTTGTGATATAGTGGCAGCTGGTAATAGTGGATCTGGCCTGAAGAATGCAATGGTAAGGCTCGGTGAATTCCATCTTTTCATGTCGTTTCTAGAATCTATAGGATCTATTATGGCAGACAGTGGGATACAACAGCTTTTGGAAGTGCTGTACGCCGGATATAGCGTGAAAAAAATTCTTACAGGGCATGCATACTCAAGAGTAGTGCGTTCTCATACGTTAATACATTTGTCTCTGGCTAGGATCATTCTTGTCTCAGATGATTTCAGTGATGACGAATGATAAATTTAAAAATCAACTGAAAACAACGAAGACAAGAAGCCCTACTTCTAGATTATGGATTCAGTACTTCGAAATGGTGACTTTGGTGAAGAACTTTCTTGAAGCTGAGCGATCTGGAAATTGGGAGCTTCATTTGAATACGATATAGAAAATGCTACCACACTTCCACGCTAGTGGACATTTTTTGTATGCCAAATCGGCACACTTGTATCTGCAGGAAATGCGAAAGTTACACGAAAAAATACCGGCTGGCGAATTCGAAAAGTTTACAAAGAACGGATATTTTAGGCTTCGCAGAACGGAAAAATTCTGGTCCTGCATTATGTCAGACCAGATCATCGAGCAAGTTCTAATGCGATCATTATGGACGTGGATTGCACCACAGAGGCTTGTCGGAGAGTTCCATCTCGTTTTAGGTTTTAGGTATGTTGTTTCTGCAAAGTGCATGTGAACAGATCGAGAAATTTGCTGGGACGATGTGTGCGGCCTCAGAACAACACGTCGACGTACGACCGACAATACGAGACAACACAGATACGGAAAAACTTGATTTTTGATTCTTATAACATAATCCATTTCCCGCAGGTAGTAGTAGTAGTAGTATTAGATCATTTATTTTGGCTCGAGATAGATACCTCTTATTGTTAGCCAACCATACAAAATACATAGAATTAAAAATACATAGAAACAAATACTAATAAAATAAAATAGTTACAACAATAAATATACATATAAACAGATATGCTAAAAGGACAGCCACAGCTGATGCTGTTTTACAGACTGATCTCAATTTTAGTGATCCAATTATATGAAGTCTACGGCTGTCGCTAGTCAGCCAGCCCAGCTGATGTCTCTAGGGAATAATGTGATCGTATCTTCTGAGGCCGAAAATAAATCTGATACAAGCATTATACATTATTTCAACTCTTAAACTCACGACGGAATCGAGGTCATTATAAACAGCCGCACAATAATCGAGGTGCGGTATTATGAGTGTCTGACATAATTGGATCTTGAACGGCCCCGATAAAGCCATGGAATTTTACCTGCGATGCCTGAGTGTACCTTACGTGACATTTCGGATACCACGCCACGATAAACTACTCAATGAACACTCCCAGATTTATTACATTATTTGACCAACATATTTCTTGGCCTCTGACAGACAGTTTCGGGATGGAATGTAGATCAATTTCTCTCTGATTGCTCTCGCTGTTCCGACAATTATAGCTTTTGTTTTAGTGACATTTATTGTAAGGTAGTTTGCTAGTGTCCAATTTACAAACCGATCGACATCGCTGTTTATCATGCTAATGCCATCTTCAAGCTCATCTGGTTTACATTGCAGCATTATTTGTATATAATCGGCAGAGGTATTGTGACGCGTAGATTATAACACTGATGGATGATTATTGATGTAGATTGAGAAAAGTAAAAGGCCTAGAACTGACTCTTGCGGTACTCTGGAAGTTTTTGATCATCACGTCGCAATACACATTGCTAACGATTAGACAAATAAGATCCAAACCATGCAATGTCATTATTCGTAAGGTTTGCTTCACGAAGCTTAGACAGCAAAAGAGAATGGTTAACCGCATCAAACGCTCGACTGAAGTAAAAAAGGACTACAATGCTAACTATACCGTCATTCATGGCAAGCCGCATCTTATCCGTAACATTTAAGAGTGCTGTCTGAGTACCGAAACCACGTTTGAAATCCCGTTGATATTGGTTAAACCACTTATTTTCATTAAGAAAAGCAGTTCCTTGTTCATGTGCGATGCGCTCAAAAATTTAAGAAGGTGAACAAAGGATTGATATGAGCCTATAATGCGATGGGTTTGATGGTGCGTTTACATTATTCAAAGATAAAAGAAGAGCTTTTTTCTACAATGATGGAAATATTGATCATTAAGAAAGGCGTTAACATTAATATTATTCAGATTACAGCATGTTATACTGCTAGCCAATGATCGAGGGCTAGTAGCACGATATTCGATAGCTATCAATTCGTGACCTCCGATAAATGGTACAATGGACTGATCAGACGAAATGACATTGTCAAGTTGTGAAACTAAACAATGGTCAATCCATGTACCAGCGCGGTACCTAAGCGAGTCGGATTATATGCAACAATCTCAAGATTATTAGCTACTGCAAACTGTTGTAAGTTCACAGAAGATGAAGTGTTTTTATTAAGGTCTATGTTAAGGTCACCAAACATAATTATATCACTATAATCTTGACCAATCAACTGCAGAGAATCTTCAAATTCGTCGAGCAAAGTTACATTCGGTGCGCGATAAATGACGGGCAGGTGTATAGTAGGATAGAGTGTTGGTGTTTTAGTTCCAACGCAATGAATTCAAGATTATCCAAATTATTAGTAGAATGAGCAATAACTTTACATGTACACGAATTATAAATATAAGCAGCAACACCTCCACCGCGTTTATCCTGTCTATCATGACGTATCAAATTATAATTATCCATACCATAAAATTTATCAAGATGTTGAGTATTAACCCTGGCGAAAATTTTCCCCGTATTTTTTCCCGCAGTTTCTTCGTATTTTCTTCATAATTTTTTCTTCTCATTTTCTCCGCTATTCGATATTACGGCGATATTCTAGAGAAACTGCAAAGATTTTCCGCGTTATTTATACGTAAATTGGAACACGTTCCGCAAAAACTATTGTCAAAATTCAGAAAGGTTTCGGTAAATTGGTATGAGAAATGACCGAGATCTTGCGGAAAAATTTCGAAGAAATTCAGGAGACAATTATAAATAATATTCTGTATACTGTGAAAAGAAAATGCATGAAATTTAATGAATAAGTAAAGGAAGCAAATATCAAGCAGGTACATTAATCCTTTTTCATGTTTATCATGAAAATCACAACAACTAATGCATTGAATTTAATGCACATACATTACCATTAAGCAGGTTTATTACTAGCTTACCACGTTTCCCCTACATTAAAATTAATGTACATGAGCATTAAAGGACCCCGCACAAAGTAAAGGGAAAATGGGTCCCGGTCGATTGGGCTGAAATTGGAGTATGTTATAGTTCTCGACTTTCTGATCCAAAGTTCTCCTGGGCCCGACGTGATTCTATGGATAGTTTCAGAGATAGACAGAGGGGAAGTGTATGATATTGGCAATCGGCCAGAATTATTTTCACGAAGTTTTTAATCGATATACTCAAAAACGGAAGTGTGTAATAAGTACCAATAAATCGATATATAGATTTCTGCGCCGCTGAATCCGAATTAGAGGATCTTTCATTCCTACGAAGTCACCTGGAGGTCAAGTCGAGGCGATGTCAAGGTCAAACTGAATTAAAGGCTTGTGAGAAAAAATCCAAAAATAGTAAGAGTTTAGTTTTTTAAGATGACTATTCTTGCAAGGTCACTTAAAGGTCAAAACAATGTCAAACTATTGAATAGACATGTGATGAATTCCAATCGCAATGGAAACGTAGGGAAACGGTATTTTACCGTCGTCATTCGCGTAACCACCGCGTGGAGGTTGAACGATCGGAATTTGTACATCATTTGGCCCTTAAAAGGGCCGTTTACTTCGCTCCCCATCTGAATTTGTCTTGAGATAGCAACTATCCATACAATCACGTCGGGCCCATGAGAACTTTTGATCAGAAAGTTGAGAACTATAACATACTCTAATTTCAGCCCAATCGACTGGGACCCATTTTCCCTTTACTTTTGCGGGGTCCTTTCAGTCGCATGCGCACAACATTGAAATTTGTATCCAGAATATTACATTCGCTGAAGGAATATTTTGGCAACAATATTTAAAATATTCCTAATAGGAAATTTTCCGGCCAATTAAAAAAAACTAAATAAATTTTGAGAATTATCGTCATATTTTTTTTAAATTATGTAAATTCTCTGTTATATGTATTATACGATTATAAGTAATTTCATGTGAAAATTAAGTTTAATTATCTTTTGCTACTTTTGTCGCTTAAATAACAACGATCGCAAATAAGTTAGTAACGCTCGAAAACAAATAAGAAAAACGCTTGCCCCGGTGGGGAATAGAACCCGGGTCTTTCGCTTACTACGCTAACGCCTTAACCACTACGCTACGCTCGCTCTTATCTAATTTCGTATGACGAAGGATGATTACTATCCGTAAAGCCTCCAGGGCGAAGAAATTAATATCACCCTATAAACATTTGAATACTTTGCACTAATATACAAGGAAAATCCATTCAAGTTTATGCCTTTATTGTAAATGCTATGTACATAATTCAGTTCCAGCCGAAATAATTTCTGCATTTGACGCAAATATTATACGCACGTTTTACGCAGGTGTTTTAGTTCTTGCCTTTGTAATGAATAATATTTGCATAAAATACTTAATCATTAGTGAAGGGGGTTCTAAAGTGCTCGACCGATAAGGTAGAAATCTTCACTAAAACCCGTAAATAAAAAGTGACTAAAACGATTTTATGCACGTCTTTTCGGTGCGTAAAGCGAACTTGTGCGTAAAGTAAACTTCACGCACGATAATGCCGTACGTAAACAATATTTCGGCACAAGTATGTGTGTGTAAAGTTCTTTACGCATACGCCCTTGTATCGAAAACCATTATTACGAAATTCGGGGTCTGTAAGGACAATTTTAATTACTATAGATGGTATCATAGAAAATAACAGAGACATTAATTGAAAACTGTTGATAAAAATCACTTATTTCCGAAGATTCATGGTCAGTTCATAATCAATATCTTTAGTATTATATATATTATTAGGAAACTGTTTATAGTGATTACAATTCCCCGCACAGAGCCCGAAAAGAGCCCATAAACCGAACGAATAAATAAAATTTATTAAAGAAAGGCATTAAATTTAATGCAATTTGAACGTCCTCCTATATTAAATTACAGAATATTTTATGTAGAACTCCATTACATTCCATGCAAAATAAACATTAATTTTCATGAAAATGTATATAAATCAATTTTTCATTGCTGAATTGAAATTTCTTAAATGAATTCTTAAAATTCATGCACTTAAGCATTACATTTCAGAAACGCCCATTGCATTTCATTTAAATATAACTAAATATTAATTTAATGTACGGTTACATTAAATTTAATGTACTAGTGTACATTAAATGTACATTAAATTTCATGACATTTTTTACAGTGTATAATTGCCGCAATTTCTCCGCATTTTTACCGTAATAACATTGTGTAGTTATGGAGATATCGTCAAGAAATTCGTGTTGTTTTAGGAAAGAAATTTCTAAGTAAATTTCGCTGAGAATTTCCACGATTTTTCATGCTCTCAAAATCTTTCGTGCAATTTGACAATGTGGAGAAATTATGGAGATATTTGTGAGCAACGTGGTAAAATTTCAGGATGATTTGCATACGAAATTTTCATTGCAATTTCTCCACATTTTCACCGTGTTTGCGATTCAAGGAAAATTACCGACGTACGCCAAAAAATTCAGGATCCTTCGCGAAAATTGCATAGGCAGAAACAATTACGGAGAAAAAAAACAAATTTCTCCTCAATGTTGTAGCAGTTCTCGTTGCATCTTTTCCGCATTTTCCTCGCATTTGCAGTGGAAAATTACCGAAATATGACGGAAAAATACTAGAAAAAAATTAAAGATCGTTGGCGGAAATTTTCTCCACAATTTTTCCATCTATTTCCTTTGCTAACAAATTTTGCTGCAAACTGGTAGCAAATTTTCAGAGAAAATTGTTTCTTTTGTATGTGCAAGATTCTCCTTAAATTTTGCACAATTCGGCGTTGCGATGAAAATATGAAGAAATGTAGAATGTTGAATGTTTTCTATATAGTTGCATATTTTATTTCATTGAAAAGCCATGTGTATATTCTGTGCCCGTAAGGCTGAGGATAGAGATTATATATTTTTCTAAGAAATAAAAATACCCTATCATACAAAATTATTCAATAATTATATTTCAATTTATATTTTTAATAAATCATTAATTAAAATTATTATAGCTTTGTGAACAGTAATTATCTAAATTTATCAAACTTGTGTAATTTTTAATATTACACATTCATTTTTTAGTGGCATTTTTAGATTAATAATTTTTTCTTTTTTATTTCATTATTTATATAAATAACAAGTAAATAGGTCCTCAATTCTTATATGTTTAATTATTACTATATTAATAGCACTTAATTATTAATTTTTATAAAATTAAATTACGCGTTCAATTCATTATATTTTTCAATAAAAAAAATATTGAAAATTACGAAAATTATGCGTAATTAACAGTTGTAAAACACAACTTAATACATGCGTACAATGTTATTTGCGAATTTAACTAACAACATCAATATATGCTTGAAATTATTAATATCTTAATTATTACCAGATTAATGTTATGTATGTATGTATGTATGTAATTTATTCTCATAAATAGGGAAGAGAAAATATCCCATTGAGAAGGAGTTCCGAATATTTCGGATACATGATTTGGTGTCGAAGACTACATTACAGAGTGTACAGAACGAAATAAACACAGCCTAATTATAAATGCAGCAGTATACGGCTACTAGAAGAGAAAATCGTTAAAAATAAAATAAACATAATAAATCTTATACAGTTTAGTCGCCAAGAAGAAACGCTCTATGTCGAAAAGTAGTTTTTACAAATTTGTATAACAATTTCGCGGACTGAGCATCATTATCACAGATTAGAGTGCACAATAAACCGGCAGAGTGTAGAGGACGCACAGTGAGAGCTGCAGCGTACTCCACTCTGGCAGATCTTAGCAACGGGCACTCTGTCAGAATATGTATCAGCGTTTCATTCACATTCCAGTTACAAAGGGTACATGGTGTTGTCGGATTATAAATGTACCGGCTACCGGCAATTAAGATCGACCGCGAGTAAATGGTCGCTAGTCTTAATTGTAATTTAACTTTGAGACAATCCAGAGGCAGGCGGGGAGGGTACAGGGTATACGCTGTATCCGTAAGTAGACGATAGATAGGCAGTTGCACAGAGACGGAGTTGTAATAAGTTCTGAGGTCTTTTTTCTTACAAGCCTTGGAAAATTTGGCAATGAACTCGGGCCCAGCTTGTTCCCAAAAATCCGCGTTAAACTCGTTCCATAACTCGCCTGCCTCTGCTTTGTCAAGCACTGTCTTTAACTGGACGGACCAGTTAAGCGATTCATAGGGCAGTTCGCCGCCTGCCAGCTCCTTCAAACGCAATAGTAACATTTTGGGCAGCCTGGAGTCCGGCAGCCTAAGGGTTTTTATAACCCACTTAACGGTGCGCGATAAAATTTCTACCGCAATTGGGGGGATGCCGAGCTCTAAGCGCACATGGTAAGCCGGGATATTTCTAGGTAAACTAAATAATCTCTTAAAAACCCAATCTGTACGGACTCCAGCCTGTCCAAGTAACGAAGAGCCCAGAAAGGAGCAGCATAAAGCAAGACCGAAATGATCATTGCGTTATACAGCTTCCGGAACGCATCCCATGCGTCTATACGTGCCGAGTATATCAAAGACAGAACTGCGGCCGACGCGGCATTAGTTCTAACTATGGCATCCTCCGTGGGTTGGAGCCCACGGGTGGAAGAGGAGAATAAAATCCCTAAGTAACGATCATCTCTGTATAAAAATGACCTGGAGTTCGAGTCCAGTTTACCTGCTTTTCTAAAACAAATGATCTTGGTTTTGTTTATATTGAGTGTAAGCTCGTTTTGCAGGCAATATTCCGAGAGCAAAATTAATTTCTTTCGGAGATCCTCGGGGGAGGTCGCGAAAATAGTCAGGTCGTCGGCATGAAAAAGCAGTAACAAATCCTGCGTGGGCGAAACGCTCACCCCCCGTGCACCTCTCGCACGGAAGAATGCCACAATATCAGAAATATACAAAACAAACAGGAGCGGACTAAGAATCTCGCCCTGGAGAACCCCTCTCGTTACATTAAAATCCGGTACTGTAGAATTCCCCGCTTGCAGACGCGTCGTAGCCGATTGATAAAGAGCCGCTAGGAGCCTAACGGCTTAAGGAGCCTAACCTTGCGCTAACGCCTAGTCCGAGGAGTTTTCGCCAGAGAAGTGTATGGGGGACAGAATCAAAAGCTCTCTTAAAGTCGACAAATAAGCCATATACTTTAGATTTCTGAAGTTTAAGAGCAATCTGAGTTGTGGCCAGGAGCGAGAAGATATTATCTTCTGTGCTTCTCCCACCGCGGAACCCGGCTTGTTCCTCAGGAAGCACCCCACTTAAGATGGCCCATTCGGACAGGCGCTTGCACAAAATCTGTGAGAAGATTTTAGCAATTTCATTCGTTATCGCAATCAGTCTGTAGTTGGACGGGTCATCGCGCGAGCCTTTTTTAAATAAAGGAAATAACGTAGACTTAGCCCAGTCTGTGGGGAAGGTCTCCGTGAGAAAAATGTTATTGAACAACTGTAGAAGATGGGAGAGCCATATATCGTCTAGCAACTTAAAAATTTCAGCCGGTAACTTATCCGGACCGATGGCCTTTCCCATCTTCAACCAACGGATGCTGTTCTTTAATTCGGCGAAGGTAATGGGCGAATCCAGCGCCGGGTCGAACGTGCCAAAAAACGTTTCTGGGGGAAAGCCTCCATGCGTCCGCCGACACCTGCTCCCCCGCGCTGGGTTTTCTCCTGTACAACCGGTACGCCGACCAAAAATCGGCCGCGTTGCGAACTTCCGCTAATTTATTAGCAATCGAGGATGCATAAAGACGCTTTTTACGGTTCACAATATCCGAATAGGACTTTTTTGCAGATTTAAAGGCTGAAATTGAATTTACACTATATTCGGATTTTCTCATTAATCTCAGCGCGCGAAGAGATGTCTTTCTTGCAGAGACACATTCCCCATCAAACCAGGGTTTTGAAATACCATGCCCCGAACGCGTTCTACTAACAGTAGTTTCGGTAACTACCCCAGCCCTTATCGCCGCTTCGCGAATGGAGCCAATCAAGTTCGCATGCAAACTGTTCAGTGAATCAGTGACCTCTGACGTAGAGGGAAGCACTGAGTGCCCTAACCTATCTTGATATTTATGCGCCCCGTCAATCGACATCGAATATCTTACAACTACGTGATTTGCCGGCGCGGAAACAAACGTTTCAATATTATTTTTATCGACACTTAAAAACAGTGACAGAAACACCGGAAGATGATCAGAACCGCGAAGGTCATCGCCTATTACAAGATCGGCAATAAAAGGCAAGTGCAGGGCCGAAACCCACACAAGGTCCACGACGCTGAATCCCCTCTGACCGAGATAAGTATAGTGCGCAGGGAAATCGCTGGCACAACGCCCATTTAAAAGTACAAAATTATTTGATTGCATAAACTCGGACAGGAGGGATCCCCGTTTAGAGAGAATCCCGTCGAGCGACTCCCTCAACATACGGATTGACGAGTTTTTAAAATTTTGTGCGAAGTCGCTGTAGAAGTCCGTAGAACCAACTCGACAGTTGAAGTCGCCGCCCAGAACGAACAAGCAATCAGAATACTGGCCATTCAGGAAGTCGAGTACTACTTGAAGGGCCGTGAGTTGTGACGAAAAATCGGAATTAGGAGAAAAGTAAAAAGAGCCTACTATTAAATTAATGGGAAAAGATTTTACATGATAAAAAAGCCAGTTAACAACATGATATAAAAGCCAGGAGATATTTCCAATTGTACAAAAGCGAGGTCAGAACTAATTAACGATAAAAGGCCGCCGCTGCAGCGACCGAAGATGCTGGAGCGGACGGCGGGGGAACAAATTCCTGAATGACCAGTAGTTATCATCTCTGGGTTAATATCGCGGTCGGACCAAGTCTCGGAAAAATTTAATATCTTATTACTAGAGGAGAGCGCATTGTTTTTAATATTAAATAATCCGCGGGAGTTCCAAAACACTATTTTGAGCAAGTTTTTAGGATTTTTATAATTAATCTCGATGCGCGGAGAGGTCGCTCTTGAGGCACTGTTAGGCGGCGTGGTGACTCTTCGTGGCGAAAGACGGGAGCAATTTAAAAATTTGGCCGACTCAGTGAATTCGCAGCAGTTGTATCCATTGCGTTCTCAGTGTACTGCTGTTTCGAGATGGAGCCACCCCATTCTTGGGGAAACGAGATGATAAAGCGGGTCTCCTTTCGGGGCCCGGGTCATTGCAGTGTAGCGAATAATCTTGATCCGTCTCCGACCATTCAAGCCAAGCGTTATTTACGACTATCTTATTCCCCTTCTTTTTAAATGACTCGCCTTTGGCGGTGGCAGCGCGACGGGCTTCTCTAGCTTTAAAAGCTATGAAGCGTTCTTTATCGGTATAATCCGAATTAATAAAAATATTTATGCCCTTCAACACCGTTTTTTTTGTTGCCAGAATCTTGAATTTATCGTCCTCAATGGAGACTTCTGCCAGTATTACGAGCGGGTTCGTATGGATTATTCTGGCAAAGGCTATTGTACCTACCAACATAAACTTCGAAGCAAGAAATTCTTGAACCACCTCTCTTAGCGCGCCGGGTCTAGGTTGAAATCCGGATGTGACTAAGTTTTTCCGCTTCAAAATTTTATCCTGCGCCTCTATTTTCGCGGCCATCTTTTTAATTGTTTCATCTTGGGTCTCAATTTTACGCTCGAGTGAAACTAGGTGGGACGTGAATTCGGCTTTTACCGTGTTGACAGTGGCCTTGACCTCGGCAACTTCTCTCGCGGAATCGTCAATAGCAGGCTTGAAAGAGACAGTAACTGATTCGGCTGCACGTTGAATTGCGAGCGCCAATGCATTCTGCATTTGTTCGAGGCCGACTTGCGTGGCATAAGTCAAGTCCATTGTAAGGTCAGGCGAAGATTGCGAGTGCGTAGAAAGAAGCGATAACTTACGACGGCTCGGTGTCGGTAGCGGGCTCGTATCGTCCGGATAATTTTGGCAGTTTCGCTTTCATTTGACAAAGCCGAAGTCTTCTAGGGAACCACAGCTGCTTGTTCGTAAGGAATCCCACCTAACCGCGGTTGGGGGGCGGCCTAGAATCGGTGGTCGCAGCAATGGCTTAGTGTGCCCCGCCTCTTCACCTGTAGTAGATCGGCTAGGCGTGTCAGAAACATGCGACTCTTTACAATGCCGAGTCAACTCCGTCATATGCAAATAGCGGGGACAGCCGTAAGCCCGGGAAGTGCCGCCGTCTGGTAATTACAGTCGAAAAGATATTTGTGAGCAACGTGGTAAAATTTCAGGATGATTTGCATACGAAATTTTCATTGCAATTTCGCCACATTTTCACCGTGTTTGCGATTCAAGGATTATTTATATAAATAACAAGTAAATAGGTCCTCAATTCTTATTTGTTTAATTATTACTATATTAATAGCACTTAATTATTAATTTTTATAAAATTAAATTACGCGTTCAATTCATTATATTTTTCAATAAAAAAAATATTGAAAATTACGAAAATTATGCGTAATTAACAGTTGTAAAACACAACTTAAAACATGCGTACAATGTCATTTGCGAATTTAACCCATTAACGCTCAGACGGACGGATTTTCAGTATCAGTTTGAACATCGATAATTTGTATATAAATGGATTTAGAAAAATTTGAGCTCAACTGTTTCTAACGTAAAATTGTATGCTCTTTCAGAATCTTTTAATAAAATTTCGATAAAATGAACCGCAAAAAAGTTATACACGTTTGTCTGTAAAAAAACATGGTTTTTTACATTTTGTTGTTCGTTAAAACACCACTTTCACCTGGAAATTACGTTCGGAAACATATCTAATTTGACAATATCGCGTCCATGGACTCCCAGGATTAAAATGTACCATAACAGAATTCATAATTCAAGATGGCAGTTGTTAAAATGGCGCCTAGAAGCTCAAAATTCTTTTTAAAACTTAACCATTTTTTTTCTTAAAAACTATGGACTTTAGAGCAAATTTTCTAAGAACAACAATGCTTTGAAATGAGTCAAAGAATTCACTAAAATTTTATCAACTTGCAATAATACACTGCTTGATTTTTCAAAAATTCGAAAAATCGAAATTTTGAAAAAAAATTATTTAAAAAATCTGAAAAAAATTGAGTAGCTTCTTTAAATATTTTTGTTCTACGGAAAATTTCTGTAAAGTCAATAGTTTTCATGAAAATAAATTATTAAACTTTTCTATATTTCAAGACCAATAATTTATTTTCTTGAAAACTGTAAGTTTTAGAGAAAATGTTCTTAGAATAAAAATATCTGAAAAATATTTAAAGAACCTACTCAAATTTTTAAAAAAACTTTTTCCAAAATTTCGATTTTTCGAATTTTTGAAAAATCACGCAGTGTATTATTGCATGCTGATAAAATTTGAGAGTATTCTTTGACTCATTCCAAAGCATTGTTGTTCTTAGAAAATTTTCTCTAAAGTCGATAGTTTTTAAGAAAAAAAATGGTTAAGTTTTAAAAAGAGTTGTGAGCTTTTAGGCGCCATTTTGAAAACTGACATCTTGAATTATGAATTCATATATGGTACATTTTAATCCTAGGGGTCCATGGACGCGATATTTTCAATTTACATATGTTCCCAACGTTATTTCGAGGTGAAAGTGATGTTTTTGTGAAAAACAAAACGTAAAAAACCATGTTTTTCAAGAGAAAAACGTGTATAACTTTTTTGCGGTTCATTTTATCGAAATTTTATTGAAAGATTCTGAAAGAGCATACAATTTTACGTCAGAAACAGTGGAGCTCAAATTTGTCTAAAGACATTTATATACAAATTATCGCTGTTCAAACTAATGTTGAAAATTCGTCCGCCTGAGCGTTAATGGGTTAACTAACAACATAAATATATGCTTGAAATTATTAATATCTTAATTATTACCAGATTAATGTTATGAAAGTGATGTAAATTCGAGAGTAACATTTTAATTTTATTTATCTTGTATATTTACACTTTTTGTAATTAAATATTTACATAGTGATTATTGTAAATATCCCAACTACTGAACTTATTTCAATTATTTTATATATTTTTATCGGTTACAGCTAAAAGTAAAGATATCCAATAAATGATGTTCTAGCACAACTTTATTAGTGGTTAATTCGATTTTGGCTCTAAAATTGTACCACGGTTGAGTGGTTACATCTTCGGACTTGTAGTTCAATCCCCGAAGGATCGCGTCTTCGTCGGAGATTTTTTTAATGTAATTTACACAGTGATTTTTTTGTAAATTTTATCTACTAGACGTATCTTAATTATTTTACTTACTTTTTTAACGATTACAGTGAGAAGTGAGATATCCAAATTTTAGGGCGAAAATAATATTGTTGGTTTCCATTTCTATTATTTATTCGATTCAATATTATTAATGAACATAGATATCCTATAATATGTAGACTAAAGTTGATTGAAAGAAAAGCGCTATGCACAATATAATATAATTCAACAGAATATTATTAGTAATAATATGTGTTTATTTGCGTTCACCAAGGTGATTAGAAAACCTTCCGAAAATTACACTCTTTACACGTTTACAAATTACAAATATAACAAATTCTTATTTTTTATTTCCTTACACTTTTTTCTTCATATATATTAATCAACTGAAATAACGCACGTTTACCATTGTACATAATGTGCTTGTGAATAATGTAAACTATCAAACTTTGTAATTCCAAGAATAAAAATTAATTTAATTGTTAAACGATATTGTAGACATTTATCCTAAAAGGGTGTGATAACGTACCTGGGTCCGTTACGATTAGAATTAAGTCAGTAGACTGGATATGCCTGATTTTTTCAAAAATTAAAACAATTAAAATACGTTCAATAGTTAGGGCATTTATAATAGGTAATCATATATGTATAAATTAAATTAAAAAAAAAAATTTCCCGACGGAGATTCGAACTTCAAAATTTTGACTTACAAGTCCAGCGCTGTAACCACTCAACCACCGTACATTTGTTTTTTTGAAGAACGGATAAACGGTATTAAAGTTATCGTAGAATTGCATTTATTTTTTAATAAATTTATACTTGCCGATAAAAAAGGAAATAAACGCGATATTATTAAAGGATTATTTAAAGACAATAATAGAAACGGATTGTAAAATAGGGTGTTGTAAAAAGTAATTAATTGTCCTTCCTTCCTGAAAAAGTTTGATTTTTTAAACCAATCAATTAATTTCAGGAAGGACAACTACTTTTCACAACACCCTATTTAAAAAACACGCAAATGTTTATAATTTTGTTGACACAGCTATTTTATGTATTAACAAACAATTTCATTACAAAAACATTCAAGAAATAAAACGTATCTTGATTAACAATGATTACCCCATTTCGTTCATTAATAATCGCATTAAAAATAGACTACAATACATAAAAAACAGTTATAATTCTTTCTTATTAGATACATCTGAAAATTCACCCTTTAAAATGGTTTTACAAATTCCGGATATCAATGGTTTTTTTAAAACCCCGTTTAACTTTGTTAAACAATTGTCTAATATTCTCTTTAATTATTCTTTTAATAATATTACTTTTATTTTATTTTTTATTGGCAACTTTAAAAAATAAAGGCAGTTCTACGATAACTTTATTAGTGTTTATCCGTTCTTTAAAAAACAATTGTACGGTGGTAGAGTGGTTACAGCGCTGGACTTGTAAGTCAAAATTTTGAAGTTCGAATCTCCGTCGGAAAATTTTTTTTTTTTTTTAATTAATTTACATATGATTACTTATGATAAACGCCCTATCTGCTGAACGTATTTTAATTTTTGCGAAAACGCGCATATCCATCCTACTGAGTTAATTCTAATCGTAACCGACCCAGATATTTTGTTACACCCTTTTCAGATAAAGGGTTACAATATCGTTCAACAATTAAATTAATTTTTATTCTTAGAATTACAAAGTTTGATAGTTTACGTTATTCACAACATAGCAAACGAAAAATGATTGAAGATCCATTAAAATTCATTCACTGCATCACTTCTGAATTCGTGTTTTTCGCTTCTGAAATAAATTTCAATGAGAAAATGTGTTTCAATGATTTCGAATCGTTAATAGCTCATAAAAAGTGGTTCGATTTAATGATTTTGAATTGGAAAATGGTGGAATGAAGAAATTATTCCGTGGAATGAATTTCAATTGAAAAGTGCATATAGAACAATTATGAATTTTAATGGAAAAATTGTTTTATTTGCCTCGAATGAATTGGAATGGATAGTTGATTATTATAGGACTACAAATTTAATGCTTTTGAGTCGAAAAAAAATTACATGAAAATGCAACTGATATGAATAAAATCGAATCGGCTACTATCAATAGCAAAGTTGGGAGGTAAATGATTTTTAATGGAAATAAAATATTTAAATGGAACAATCGTTCAAAATATACCAAAAAGTTGGTTCTCTAGTACTTCTTTACGAGGAATTGAAAGATAGTATAATAAAAATTGTAAAAAATGTTTTGACCCAAAACAATTTTTCCTCGAAAAGTAATTGAGTTTTTTGAAATCGATGCGAAAATCGATTTTCATTCATTAGTAAACACATCAAAAATAGACTACAATGCATAAAAAACCGCTTTAATTCTTCCTTATTAGATACACATTCCGTTTTACAAATTCCGAATATCAATGGTTTTTTTAGAACCCCGTTTAACTTTGTTAAAAAATGTCTAATATTCTCTTTCGTTATTCTTTTAATAATATTACTTTTATTTCCTTTTTTATTGGCCACTTTAACAAATAAATGCCGTTCGTCGATAACTTTATTAGCGTTTATCCGTTCTTTAAAAAACAATTGTACGGTGGTTGAGTGGTTACAGCGCTGTACTTGCAAGTCAAAATTTTAAAGTTCGAACCTCCGTCGGGAAATATTTTTTTTTTAATTTAATATACATATGATTGCCTATTATTAATACCCTACCTACTGGACGTATTGAATTGTTTTAATTTTTCCGAAAATCACGTATATCTAGCCTACTGAGTTAATTCTAAAAAAGTGAGATATTGAATTTTAGGGCGAAAATAATATTGTTGGTTTCCATTTCTATTATTTATTCGATTCATTATTATTAATGAATATAAATATCCTATTATATGTATTAACAAATAAATGCCGTTCGTCGATAACTTTATTAGCGTTTATCCGTTCTTTAAAAAACAATTGTACGGTGGTTGAGTGGTTACAGCGCTGTACTTGCAAGTCAAAATTTTAAAGTTCGAACCTCCGTCGGGAAATATTTTTTTTTTAATTTAATATACATATGATTACCTATTATTAATACCCTACCTACTGAACGTATTGAATTGTTTTAATTTTTCCGAAAATCACGTATATCTAGCCTACTGAGTTAATTCTAAAAAAGTGAGATATTCAATTTTATGGCGAAAATAATATTGTTGGTTTCCATTTCTATTATTTATTCGATTTATTATTATTAATGAATATAAATAACCTATTATATGTAGACCAAAGCTGATTGAAAGAAAAGCGTTATGCACAATATAATGTAATTAAAGAAAATATTATTAGTAATAATATGTGTTTATTTGCGTTCACCAAGGTGATTACAAAGCCTTACGAAAATTACACTATTACGGTTTACAAATTAGTTACAAACCAAATATTTTTAAAAAAAATTCTTAGTCTTTATTTCCTTACACTTTTTTTCTACATATATATTAGTAGCAGCAAATGAAATAACGAACGTTTACCAATGTACATAATGTGCTTCCCAGCAAACGAAAATTCATTAAAATTCATTGAGTGATTTTGAATGAAGCTCAATAGATTTGCATTTGTTTTCTTAATCACTAAATATCAATAGAAATGTATTCAACAGAGCTGTAACCAATGATTGTCTATTGTTTTAAAGTCATTGATTTCAGTACGTGCTTATTATATTATTGAAACTCATTTAATTTCATTGGCTTTCGCATTATATTTCACATACATTATAGTTCATCTTGTCACATAGAATAAGGAAATATTATTCCTAACACTTAAATTGTATTAATTTTCTGTACCATGGTGTTTTTCAAGGTGTAAATCTGGTAGAATACCTAAAAAGTTGGAATAATTTATATTTAATAATTAAAATCTTTTAGAGTAGATTGCCCTATCTTAAGGGGGTACCATTAAGTAGTAATCAAAGCTAAAAAATGTAAATTTAAAAATTCTGACTAATATTTCTATTATTATAGAAATTCTATTTCTATATAATGGCAATTTTAACCATTATTTGCTATCTTCTAAAAAGAATAAAAAACAATTAAAGAGAATTGGCCGAGAATTATCTTCAATAAATGATGTTTCGATATTGGTAAAAATTCTCGGTGAATTCTCTACAAATTTCTTTAATTTTTTTAAGAGAGGATACAAAATTGTTAGAATAGCCTTTATGAAACTCAAATTTTGAAAATTAGATTCAGTAATTTTTAATTTCGTTTTTATCATTTCTACTTTTTTTCTAAATTTATTTAAAAATTTGGGTGAACATAAAAACACATTTTTTAGAAATTACAGATGGATTTAAAGAAAATACATTGAAAACACAAATTTTATACATTTTTTATGCCAACGCTACTGACTTTCACGTCAAAAGTTACTCAGTAACGAATTTCTTTGACCTATTAAAATTCACTAAATTAATTTAAACATTCGAAAAAAGTTTCGTGAACAGAAAAATGTATTTCCGAAATAATTACACATCGATTTCAAAAAACTCAATTACTTTTCGAGGAAAAATTGTTTTGGGTCAAAACATTTTTTTTAATTTTTATTATCCAGCTTTGAATTCCTCGTAAAAAATTACTACAGAACCAACTGTTTGGTATGTTTTGAAAGATTGTTTCATTTAAATATTTTATTTCCATTCAAAATCATTTACCTCCCAGCCTTGCTATTGGTAATAACCGATTCGATTTTATTCATGTCAGTTCATTTTCATCTAATTTTCTTTCGATTCAAAATCATTAAATTTGTAGTCCTATTATAATTAACTATCCATTCCAATTCATTCGAGGCACATATAACTATTTTTCCATTGAAATTCATAATTGTTCTATTCGCACTTTTCAATTGAAATTCATTCCACGAAATCATTTCTTCATTCCACCATTTTCCAATTCATAATCAAGTTCGAATCTCCGTCGGGAAATTTTTTTTTAATTTAATTTATACATATATGATTACCTATTATAAATGCCCTAACTATTGAACGTATTTTAATTGTTTTAATTTTTGAAAAAATCAGGCATATCCAGTCTACTGACTTAATTCTGATCGTAACGGACCCAGGTACGTTATCACACCCTTTTCAGATAAATGTCTACAATATCGTTTAACAATTAAATTAATTTTTATTCTTGGAATTAGAAAGTTTGATAGTTTACATTATTCACAAGCACATTATGTACAATGGTAAACGTGCGTTATTCAAGTTGCTTAATATATATGGGGCAATATTTCCCAAGTGTACCCACGTAAAATTTCGATGTGACCGATCTTTTTGTAACTCTCCCAAATTGTAGTGTTAGTTGACTTCTATCAATCCTATAAAGGAAATGCCGCTAGTACAACTGGTTGCCAAGATATCGGGGCTTGAATTTTTTGTTTTTACTAAATGTGTTCCATTTGAAAAAATCATATCTTCTCTCACACATATCCTAATTAAGCGTATAATATGTGCTTTTAAAGCTTTTTTCATGGGCTTTTCAATAAAAAGTACTATTTTGCATGAAAAAATTTTTATCGTGTATATTTTTTAATTTAATAACTATTTTTCAATTTTTCTCACAATGCGACCCTTTTGATTTTTTTGAAACTAAAATAAGAAGAAAGCTTGATTTTTTCCCGTTAAAATCGTAAAATGTAAGTTCGAATATGTGGTGAAAAGAATTGGCGTCGATAAAAAACATTTTAAGCGCGCGAGTATACCGAGCGCGTGCAGAATGCGCTTCGCATGGGGCACTACGTTCCGAATGTTTTCCCAATCAGCCGCAACGGTTGCAGATGTTTCTCGCAAGCAAGTTGGGACTTTCATTGCTTAAGTGTCAGCGACAAATCAGCTTCCAATAGCTTTCACTCGAATACTGCGTGTTTGAAGTGATTAAGTATATGTTTGCATCTTAATTATTATTTTATTATTTGCACCTGCTTTTATTTCTTTGTAAATTTTGATATTATTGTCAACATTATTCTATACGCCCTCCCTATTTTTATTTTTATATTTTGAATATTATTAATTAATTATTAAAACCTTATATTTTAACCCCTTTGGTACTTTCTGTCCTCCACCTTTATATTATTTATACTATTTCGCTGCCAGTAAATGTCAATACTAACTTTCTTATTATAACTATTATTCTATACATCTTTCTGTAATTTTGTAATCATGCCAAAAACAAAGACACGCCGTAGAAGTTTTGGTTATCGTTGTTGCAATCCTTTTGAAAAAGAGAAACATGCAAAAGTGAAAGGTGATCTCCGGAAGTTATCTGTTAATCTGCAACAAAAATACACTAACCTGCCATCTGATGTGAAAGTATGTGCCTCATGTAATAAGGAAATGCTTGCGCTTTCGTCAATGTCGCCACTGTATGTGAAAAAAGATTCAGACAATGAGATGGAAGAGCCATCGTCACCTTTAATCGAGAACTTAATAATAGACGATCCGAGTTTCTCCGATCCTGTAACACCAAATTCTGAAGACACCGCAGAAAAATGCAATGTTAAACTGCATCGGGCTGGACTAGAAGTTCTTAATCAATTAAAAGAAAAATTTCAGAACTCTTCCAATAATTCTGAAAAAGTGTTGCTTTTAACTTTAGCGCCAAAGTCTTGGGGCCGTAGAATGTTGAGTACCGAATTTGGTGCCTCTGAACGGCAGGCCAGGAAAGCTAAACAGTTGGTAGCCGAATATGGAATTTTAACGTCGCCTAATCCAAAAAAAGGACGACCTTTACCTTCTGAAATTGAAAGTTTAATTAACGCATTTTATATTGATGATAGTTCTAGTCGTGTAATGCCAGGCATGAAGGATTACGTTTCTGTTAAAAAAAGTGATGGATCTCGCGAGCACGTTCAAAAACGATTACTTCTGTGCAATCTTTCTGAACTACATTCCATTTTCAAAGAATAGAATCCTGGCATTGACATTAGCGTGTCGAAGTTTTCGCAGTTAAGACCTCGAAATTGCGTACTCCCCGGTGCCAGCGGAACTCATACAGTATGTGTGTGTGTTCATCATGAAGATATTAAGTTAATGTTGGATGGGCTCAATCTAAGAGAAATCACGAAGAATACCGATTTTCCCATGATAGATTATCATGATGCGTTAAATAAAATTGTATGTAAAGATGCTACTCCAGAATGCGAAAGTGATTAAGTATATGTTTGCATCTTAATTATTATTTTATTATTTGCACCTGCTTTTATTTCTTTGTAAATTTTGATATTATTGTCAACATTATTCTATACGCCCTCCCTATTTTTATTTTTTTATTTTGAATATTATTAATTAATTATTAAAACCTTATATTTTAACCCCTTTGGTACTTTCTGTCCTCCACCTTTATATTATTTATACTATTTCGCTGCCAGTAAATGTCAATACTAACTTTCTTATTATAACTATTATTCTATACATCTTTCTGTCATTTTGTAATCATGCCAAAAACAAAGACACGCCGTAGAAGTTTTGGTTATCGTTGTTGCAATCCTTTTGAAAAAGAGAAACATTCAAAAGTGAAAGGTGACCTCCGGAAGTTATCTGTTAATCTGCAACAAAAATACACTAACCTGCCATCTGATGTGAAAGTATGTGCCTCATGTAATAAGGAAATGCTTGCGCTTTCGTCAATGTCGCCACTGTATGGCGATAATTGGCGTCGATAAAGAACATTTTAAGCGCGCGAGTATACCGAGCGCGTGCGAAATGGTCGCGGCGGTGCGGTACCGCCGCCACTTGCCAGTTTCATTCTAGATTGTTGTTTATCCGCAATTTTGCTGATTTCTATACTTTTCTGTCTCTTCCTTTCTCTATAAAATATAATTTAATACGTAGGTTATCGTAGTATTAGTTCACATATGGTAGGTATAATAAAGTTGAGCGTGGGTGCATGCTGAATCCGACATGCATAACGAGCATACGTATTTCTGTTTTTGGCAACACTTAGGATAAATTGTTTGCATTTACAAACTTTAAAATTTCAACGAAACGTAAGTCACGACTTCTACCGAAAAAATTGTTAATATCACATTCTATAGAGTTACCGCCGGCGTTAGCGTTACCCGAGATGCACCACGTGGAGGTCACACGGTCGGGTTTACATCTCTTCGGGGTGCTTTTTTCAGATGGTTCCCCTTGCCGTCACCTGTGAGTGTGTATGTGCGTGTGTATGTGCGTGTGTGCGTGCGTGTATGCGTGTGTGTGCGCGCGTGTGTGTATGAGTGTATTTCATTTTTACTTTTTCTTCAAAACTTTCATTTTAGGAAAAACATCATAGTTTTTTGCTGTGGAATCTTTTCGAAGATTTAAAGTTGATTCCGATGAAGGTATAACAGAACGATATTTCTGTGTACCGGGAATAACCTTTACAGATGCGAAACGGGATGTTAAGTTTTCTCTGGAACTCGCGTGGCTGTCTTTAGAAGAGAAAAAACTACAGTTTCAGTTAAATTTTTTTTTAGCCCATTTATAAAGAGCATCAGCAGTTAAAATCTGTTCTTTAGACGATGCCTGTAAACTTGCTCTTGCTGCAAGCCTTTTCAAATTTCCGCCGATACCGTCGCATGGTCCTTTACCATGAGCAGTCGCATGATAGTGCCATTCAACAGGAATTTCGAAGTCAGTTTCATGATGAATAATGTTTGTAAAATTGTATTTGTTTTTGAAATGTTGCACTGCTCCGTCAGTAAAATAATGCATTTTCTTTGGGTTAAAGTTCTGTTTTAAATAGTTTATTAGGATTTTTTGAAATTCATACACTGCCACAGTGTCGTGGTTTAAACTGTCCGATAAAATAACTAGACTTCGATGCTTTAATTCGCCATTTTCTCTATAATAAATCACAACTGTGAAGATCGTAACTTGATCATTATTCCAATGGAATGACTGGGCGGCATTTTGCGCAACAAATGCATAGTTTTCAGCAAAATCACATAGAATAAGAAATTCATCATCTTTGATATTATTTTTTATATACTTAAAGAAAGACGATTGTTCTTTAGCGATGAAAGAATGCGATTTCAATTTCAACAGACATTCACAAAATCTGTCTACAAAATCGTCTGCATCACTTATCTCGGTACGTAAAGTGCATCTGTCAGTTTGTTGCCAGATTTGATATTCAATTCTGTCAATGCATTGATCTGCTAGAATTGATTTTAAAAAATCATTCAGTTCGTTAGTGCCCAGACACAAACTGCATTCATTAAGGTAGCATTCTGGAGTAGCATCTTTACATACAATTTTATTTAACGCATCATGATAATCTATCATGGGAAAATCGGTATTCTTCGTGATTTCTCTTAGATTGAGCCCATCCAACATTAACTTAATATCTTCATGATGAACACACACACATACTGTATGAGTTCCGCTGGCACCGGGGAGTACGCAATTTCGAGGTCTTAACTGCGAAAACTTCGACACGCTAATGTCAATGCCAGGATTCTATTCTTTGAAAATGGAATGTAGTTCAGAAAGATTGCACAGAAGTAATCGTTTTTGAACGTGCTCGCGAGATCCATCACTTTTTTTAACAGAAACGTAATCCTTCATGCCTGGCATTACACGACTAGAACTATCATCAATATAAAATGCGTTAATTAAACTTTCAATTTCAGAAGGTAAAGGTCGTCCTTTTTTTGGATTAGGCGACGTTAAAATTCCATATTCGGCTACCAACTGTTTAGCTTTCCTGGCCTGCCGTTCAGAGGCACCAAATTCGGTACTCAACATTCTACGGCCCCAAGACTTTGGCGCTAAAGTTAAAAGCAACACTTTTTCAGAATTATTGGAAGAGTTCTGAAATTTTTCTTTTAATTGATTAAGAACTTCTAGTCCAGCCCGATGCAGTTTAACATTGCATTTTTCTGCGGTGTCTTCAGAATTTGGTGTTACAGGATCGGAGAAACTCGGATCGTCTATTATTAAGTTCTCGATTAAAGGTGACGATGGCTCTTCCATCTCATTGTCTGAATCTTTTTTCACATACAGTGGCGACATTGACGAAAGCGCAAGCATTTCCTTATTACATGAGGCACATACTTTCACATCAGATGGCAGGTTAGTGTATTTTTGTTGCAGATTAACAGATAACTTCCGGAGATCACCTTTCACTTTTGCATGTTTCTCTTTTTCAAAAGGATTGCAACAACGATAACCAAAACTTCTACGGCGTGTCTTTGTTTTTGGCATGATTACAAAATTACAGAAAGATGTATAGAATAATAGTTATAATAAGAAAGTTAGTATTGACATTTACTGGCAGCGAAATAGTATAAATAATATAAAGGTGGAGGACAGAAAGTACCAAAGGGGTTAAAATATAAGGTTTTAATAATTAATTAATAATATTCAAAATATAAAAATAAAAATAGGGAGGGCGTATAGAATAATGTTGACAATAATATCAAAATTTACAAAGAAATAAAAGCAGGTGCAAATAATAAAATAATAATTAAGATGCAAACATATACTTAATCACTTCAAACACGCAGTATTCGAGTGAAAGCTATTGGAAGCTGATTTGTCGCTGACACTTAAGCAATGAAAGTCCCAACTTGCTTGCGAGAAACATCTGCAACCGTTGCGGCTGATTGGGAAAACATTCGGAACGTAGTGCCCCATGCGAAGCGCATTCTGCACGCGCTCGGTATACTCGCGCGCTTAAAATGTTTTTTATCGACGCCAATTCTTTTCACCACATATTCGAACTTACATTTTACGATTTTAACGGGAAAAAATCAAGCTTTCTTCTTATTTTAGTTTCAAAAAAATCAAAAGGGTCGCATTATGAGAAAAATTGAAAAATAGTTATTAAATTAAAAAATATACACGATAAAAATTTTTTCATGCAAAATAGTACTTTTTATTGAAAAGCCCATGAAAAAAGCTTCAACTCTATAAAGGAGAAAGGACATACGTTGCAAGGTTTGAGCGAATCATTCATGCCCATATTTATAGGTATAGGGTGCTTTACGGATGAAAACAACAATTATACTTGAATAATGATTTTCTTGGTTCACTTCGTCAATAAATATTACTGAAATATGATTATTTTAAGGCTGTAGATGACCCAATTAGATGATATTTTGCAACTACTATTTTTTAATTTTCTCTAACAATTTGCTTCCAAAGCCAAAAACTCGTCTGGATTCATGCAATGCTTTCAATCCCAGATAGCAAAGCTGAAAAATGTACCGGAAATCTGCTGCAATGTCGGTTATATTCTGTACATATACCGTACATTCGGAATGTTTCAGCATGTTTTGCTATCTGAGATTGGAAGCAATTGTTAGAGAAAATTAAAAAATAGTAGTTGCAAAATACCATCTAATTGGTTCATCTACAGCCTTAAAATATAAAAAATTATACTTAACCCTTTTTTGCCTGAAATCAGAAAAGCAGGTACATCAACTCCAGCACATTTTCTGGAGTGAAAATAATTTTTTTTAATTTTCGAAATATACCTTTACTACTATTTTCAAGTGTTCTCTATCGATTCCCGTCGAGAAAATGACGAAATACTGATTATTTATGCAAAAATTTTGCAAAAAAAATAAAAAATCCATGATTTTTAGGTCATTTTTTTTCATTTTTTCCGATTTTCTCCCCCAAAACGGGGCACGATCAATGAAACGCATACGGAAAAAGTGATCCCGATTGTTGAAGATAAATAATATACTGGTAGAATATTTTTTAGAAGCAACGGCCGATTCAAAATGGCCGCGGAACGAAACAAATTTATTCAAAATTATTAATTCCTTGAAATAGAGATCTTGGAAACTTTTTTTGAGTTTTATAATGATGATATAAATATTGACTGGTTATGCACGAACGTGTATAATATTCGTAATTATCGAACACATATTTTCAACTTTGAAACAGATTCATGCAATAACGTTGCATATGAGCTATGCGATTTACATACGGTGGCCATTACGGATTCGCCATTTTGAATTTATCAACTCAAAATTATTATAATCTTCGTACATAACCAGTCAATATTTATATCATCATTATAAAACTCAAAAAAAGATCTCTATTTCAAGGAATTAATAATTTTGAATAAATTTGTTTCGTTCCGCGGCCATTTTGAATCGGCCATTGCTTCTAAAAAATATTCTACCAGTATATTATTTATCTTCAACAATCGGGATCACTTTTTACGTATGCGTTTCATTGATTGTGCCCCGTTTTGGGGGAGAAAATCGGAAAAAATGAAAAAAAATGACCTAAAAATCATGGATTTTTTATTTTATTTTGCAAAATTTTTGCATAAATAATCATTATTTCGTCATTTTCTCGACGGGAATCGATAGAGCACACTTGAAAATAGTAGGAAAGGTATATTTCGAAAATTAAAAAAAATTATTTTCACTCCAGAAACTGTGCTGGAGTTGATGTACCTGCTTTTCTGATTTCAGGCAAAAAAAGGTTAATCAATAAAACCCGAGAGAAACATTCAATGTTTTGTGTATGGTTGTATACTTTATTTTATTGAGTAATCTATTTTTAATTTCTCGACATGTATTCGGCAATTAGTTAGACCTCTTTTTGTGCACATTTTCTCCATAAAATGCGGTTTGCAATAACATAACGGAAAATTTGAGGAGAAAAATTTCTTTTCCCCATATTTTGTTCCAGCTTCACTTTCTGAAAAAAAAAACTTATGTAGAAAATTCCACAATTTATCTTATTTCACCGCAATTATGAATTGCAGAGAAAATACGAATACAGGCAACGAGACATTTTTCTTTTCCGTTTCTCTACTTCTTGATAACGTTCTTTCTCTATATTTTACTGAAGGTTATGTAGAAACGTGCATACATTGTAACGCCAGGAATCTTACTCCGATTCTTTTTTCCATTCGAATTTCGACCAATTGGAGCGCAGTTTTTAACGTTACAGCATAGCAACGCCGGGAATTATTTCGGTAATTTTTGATAATTTCCCTGAAATCACTAAGGTAAATAACAAAAAAATTCAGTTGATTATAACCTGCAACTGTCTAATACTCTCCTGAATTTTGACAAATATTACGATCCTATTAGTCAAAATTCAAATGAAAAAAAAATCGTGCAAGCGCTCGAGATTTTGATGCTGCCAAACTGCGCGCACATGTTTCTGAGCAACGAAACTATCGGGAAATACTCGATCATTTTCAAGCACTCGGGGTATTATAACTGACTATTTCCTGACTTTATCTGTTATTTCTACAAATATTTATCTTTAATTTCTCCTCGTGCCTCTTATATTTCTCCGTCATTTCTCCAACAGTGGCTCCTCAGTTCCTCCGTACTTTCGCCACAACTTAGTTTAACTGTGAAAATGTGACAATTTTAAGCACATCTTCTCAATTTCGCTGATTTTCTTCTTCAAAGCATTTCTGTGATTTCACCATACTTTTTCCGTAATTCGTGGTTACGTTAAAGTGCGGGGAAATTGTAAATAAAAGAATTTGTAGAATATCTCCTGAATATTTCGATTTTTCTCCACAAATCTCTCCGCATTTTTTTCGTACTTTTTCGGCAATTGCAAGTATGCGGAGAAAATGAGAAGAAATTTCGAAAAAAATTCCGGACAAAATTTCGCCTTAATTTCACCAATTTTTGGCCACATAGTATACCGTGATTTCCTTGTAATTTGTCCGTCATTTGGAACATAAACAGAATGCGGAGAAAAGAAACAATTTTCTCCGCATATTTCCTGCCATTTTTCTGCAAACTGCGTTTACAGAGAAAATGCGGAGAAAATGGGGGAAAAAGCACGGAGGAAATTTTCGCCAAGGAAACCACGTTTCAGTAATTAAAATAACATGATAAAAATTATGTTCGAAGTAATCTCTAAAAGAATCTATTTTATACTGTGAAACTAACAACTGAACATTTATGTGACAAACTTTAAGAGAATTATTAATGGACGGCGGATTTCTGTTATACAAATTTGTTTGGAGCAAACATACAACCTTCCAACCAATTTTTTCAAAATACGTTATGTACACAATTACGGCAGAAACGTTTCTATTGTATTCGAGGGATAAACGAGTGACCATAGTAGGAACGAAATCAGCGGAGGAATAAGACGTAAACGAAAACAACGATGTCTAGATTTTGCATTCGATGTAACCACAGTATATGACTATCTCGCAAGAACAATTTTTCTCAAATGAAAATAACAAGAAAAAGTTCGTAAACATGTTGTGGAATTTCTTCGAAAGGTGTGGAATCGAAGTCGAGCAAGCTTCCTTCATTGTGAATACTACAATGGAGAAATTAATTACCTGTAACTCTGTTACGTCCTACGTAACCTTCCAAATTTACAAATTACGGGAATCCCCGAAACCACATAGAAAATACTATTATAGCGCCCTCAAGTCCCATGAACTACAAACCCAAAAAAAAAATCCGATGGTAAACCAAACACCTTTTCCTTTCCAAGTCTCGGACAAAGTCAATCCCTGCATTACCTACAAATAAAAAATTAAACCAAATCCAAAAATTATACGCATCTGACAATTTTCCTTTTTTTTACTATTAAGAAATAAATAATTTTAAAATCTAAACAATTTCTTTATTCATTATTATTTAAAAACTGTTCCATGACCTAAATCAAAGAGAAACTTCAAAATGCTACGTTCTAAAAAAAGAACACGTATAAAAAGCCCACTGTCCTTCGACATTTCCCAAAAGCAATAAAAATCACATACATACACACATACATACAAGTCGACCACACCCAACGCTTACGTCAACTCTAAAAATAAGAAAAAGAAATAAATACCATCCGTTTTTATTATAAAAAGAACCAACAAATTCCAAGGCAGCTTAAACAAATATGGATTCCGTTTTTTGTTTAAAAAAATAGAAAATACCACCGTTAATATTCATAGAATCTATAAAAATAAATATACATAAATGAACGGAAAAGTAGAAAAATTGTTAATATAAAATTGCAAAAACGTTTTTACCCAATCAAATTTTTTTACATCAACAAATTTTAATTAACAAAATTTGTTACACCTTTTAATATTTTACAACAATCATTCTTTAAAAAAAAAAAACAATTGCTATATAAATCCTACAACTTCCGTTCATTTTTGTATAAACTACCGCTAAAAATAGTACTAAATTATATAACTGAAACCAGCAGATTTCAGAACAGCTTAGAATACAATTTGTTTAAAAAAATAGAGAACATCACCGTTCATATTTGTAAAACATGTAAATATACATAAATAAACGGAGAAAGTAGAAGATTCCTAATTTAAAATTGCAAAAATACATCTACAAAAAAATGTACAGTTTTACAGCAACAAATTTTAATTAACAAAATTGTTGCACTTTTTAGTATTTTACAAAATCATTTTTTTTTTTTTTATAACAATAGTTCTACAAATCCTACAACTTCCGTTCATTTTTGTATGAACTACAAAAATAATATCACGAAATTATTCAACAAAAAAAATTCAACAAAATTACTGTAAATAGCAACAATTGAAAATCGCCGGAAAATAGAAAAAATTTGTTCACGACTACTGTCGTAATAGGAAACCTCTCCCACTTATGAAAACCCGAAAATTTTCTTGGTGGGACATCTAGTATAAATACCGCCTCCAAATAATCAATCGCTCTCTTCGCTCTTCGCTCTTCGCTCTTCGCTCTTCGCTCTTTGCTCTCTGCTCTCTGCCCTCTGTGCCCTCAGTGCTCTCGGTGCTCTGTATTCTGCACTCCGTCCTTTTCCCCCTTATCCATCTCTCGACATCCCATAGTCGTTCTAAGTGTTCGACATCCCATAGTCGTTCCGAGAGTTCGACATCCCAACTACCCTAACACCCTTTTCTTTCGAGGCAAAGGAAAAACAGATCTACAACGGAGGCTTCCATCCGGCACCTCGGGACAAATCATATCTGAAGGTCTTCAGTTAATCAGTTGTTCCCTCGTGGTTTTCGATTGAGGAACATCGTCGAATATTAATTGGCACCCCGTGGTCTTCATCCAAGATTTATCGTCGGATAAACAAAAGTGAGTATTCCTTCCTTAAAATTACCTTTTTTCCAAACCCTCCACATTCCTTCGCCCGTAAAGAGACGAAAGTTAGATTAGTACTTCAGCACTAATCTCCCTTGATTTTTTTTTATTATTATTTTGTTTTTTGAGACGACAGTGCTGAGTCTCCCGTCAATATATATATATTTCTTCTTTCTATTTTTTTTGACTACAAGGGAGGACAGCACCGTAGGGAACAACTTTTTTTTTATTTAGAGATTCAGGTCGCTCTTTTGCTAGCCCATGGCAGGCGAATAAGCGACACGAATCAGTAGGGAAATTAGGAACCCTCCGCGTTTTTTTGTTTGTTGTACTTTCTATTTTTCTATTTTTTTTTGTTTTTGTTTTGTTCACAGACAAAACAGCACATTTTCCATGTCCTAAATCCCTTCCTTGAAATCACCGTTTCTGATAACTAAAGATTCAATTCTTTTCCTTTACAGTGGGACGAACTAAACCACGGACCTATTATAAAAATAAGAAACGAGCCCTTGAACGTGCCATCCGGGAAGCCGCCGCCGAATACCCCTCGTCCCCCAAAATAAATCTTCCAAAACCTCCACGTAAATTTCCTCAAATACAGGAATATATACCTACTGCACCTCCCCGAGATCCTACTCTAGATCCTCCTCTCCCGACTTCCCCCTTACCCTCACCAAGGGAATTATTCGCCCCCAAAAAAAAATTTAAATTAATAAACTGTAATTGCATTTGGTTTTCTTTTAAATAAATTCTATTTTAAAATCAAGTTCAGATTTTTGTGTTTGTTTTTCCTAGTCACTTCATTTTCAGCGCAGCAGCCCCGTTCACCTTTACCCGAAGTCGACCTTTTGGTCGACTCGCCCTTTCCACGACCATCCTGGGATACACGTAAGTATCACTAGTCTGGACGTAACAACTCCGTTGAAATCATCGGAGAAGACATCGATCTTCTTGTCCTACTTACTGCAATTGCCCCGAAGAACTCCAAGATCTACTGTCTGCGGTTCAACTTTTTAAAGAAAAAAATATTCATCAGCGAATGTTAGTTGAAGCTGGCGAGTTATTTTTAATCGCGTTCTACGGTGGTTCGAAGGAAGACAAATGTTTGAACACACTTAAACACAAAATTAAATTTAGTACTTCTTCTTGCAACGAAAAGTTCAGCGACACAGCACATCATGCGTACTTATCACCAAGTACAAACGTGGATCGAAAATTATAAGGATCTTAAATAATGGGGTTGGTGTAAAATGCATGCAGGTCTACAACCCATCCCAATGACAGCTGCACAAGCACCTGAAGAATTATTAAAAGCTAACTGCGTTGGAGCTTGTGGTTGTCGAAAAGCGGGACTAAAATGTTCCGCTATTTGTTACAACTGCTCCGGTGAAGATTGCACCAATTCTGCACGATATTTAGAGAGGAGAGAAAATTATTTCGAGGACAAGGAAGACGATCACGAACATCAACGAGAACAACAAGACAATGATAACGACGAGATATACGGGAAACATGACAACGATGGAGACGAAGAAGACGAAGAAAGAGACGTTCTTCAACAGCAGCGTCCAAAGCGTGCTCGATATTTGTAATTGTGTTCAAGAATCGAATTGTTCAATTCATTTCCTATTCACTGTTATGAAAATAAATAAATTCTTGTACTTGCATACGTTTTGCTTTCTAAAACAATTTTTGTACGCCCTTATCTTACATTTCCTATTCTGACACAGTTCGTTTACGAAACAATTCTATGAACTTACAACGATTTCAACTGCACTCGGTCACGTATTTTTCACTGAAATGGTAAGTGCTATTTGCATTTTCTTTCATTGCTTTATATTTCCAACAACATTTCTTACCCTAAAAAGTAATGCAAAATACCGTATAGAGCAAAAAAAAATATTAAATGTATTCTTACGGCGTTAATAGAATTGAAATCTAGGTGGAAGCACTTTTTAGCGTCCGCACGGTCGCGGTAGCGCTGATTCACAACTTTGGCGCCCTCTATAAGTGCAATTTTCAACGAAATAAAGCGACCAGACAAGCAAAATTGGTCGTTTTTCTGGCCTACAAGTTTCTCTTAAAGAATTTTTCGATATCTTACGGCAGAAATTAATTACCAGCAAAAAAGAACATTTTCTGGTTCAATTTTTTCTTTTCGCGTTGGATATCCCGAAAACTATCGATCCTACGTTAAAATGTCTAAGCTTAAAAACCCCTTTAATATGAGCACCCGCTGGGCCCCGTACAACCAATAGCAACCGAATTATTGCGGTTTTAGTAAAAAACAACGTTTTTGGCTGCCATTTTGGAAGTCCGACGTTTACATGGGTGCAAATTTCGGGTTGAGCTCCTCTTGACCCCACACGGAGAGAAATGTGAAAGGATGAAACTGTAGGTATTTCTTCGCCACTGTACTAAGATTTGGTGCTGGTTCTGCACCATGTGTCGCATGATATCAATCTAAGAAACCCACAGTCTCAGACTGTGAAAACGCTTAGGATGAGACTGCAAAACTGCGATGCTTTCTTCGAGGCTTTCTCCCGCCTAAGTTTTACTTCTTAGACTAGGGCTCTCGCGGACGTTTTTGTAGGAAATTTCCTCCTCTACAAAAAAGGTTTAGTAAATTTTTGCTCTATCTTGCACCGTATTCGATACGGAAGCAATAGAATGAAAAACAACGTATTCAGCGTCCGACGCCATGTTTATCTTTTGTTTTAAAAACTCGATGTTCTTCGTTCTATCGCTTCCGTATCGAAAACGGTGCAAGATAGAGCAAAAATTTATTAAACCTTTTTTGTAGAGGAGGAAATTTCCTACAAAAAAGTCCCCGAGAGCCCCAGTCTAAGATGTAAAACTTAGGCGGGAGAAAGCCTCGAAGAAAGCATCGGAGTTTTGCAGTCTCATCCTAAGCGTTTTTACAGTCTGAGACTGTGAGTTTTTTAGATTGATATCACGCGACACATGGTGCAGAACCAGCACCAAATCTTAGTACAGTGGCGAAGGAATACCTACAGTTTCATCCATTCATGTTTCTCTCCGTGCATCTTTCATACAAAAAAAATTGCTACTTCAATCACTTTCTTTTATAATCGTTTTTTTAATCTAATGTGAATGGACTATCAAACAAGATAACATTTGTCAGTCGAGGGTTTTCGAGGCTGTATATATTTACATCCATCCATTACATCCATTTTCTGAAAATCTAAGATCAAAATCGTAATCACGACACTACAAAGCCCTTTACTTGCCTCCAGTCTCAGCTCGATCAGGTGAGTATACAGATTTTGGTAGGCCACCTTGGATACGCCATTTGGAATCTCCGAAACCTGAGGACAGATTCGAAATAAAAAACCACGAAAACCATCGAGTAACAAATTTCAGAGGTTTTTCTTGTGAAGAAAAGAGTAAGAAAAGCTTCAAAAAGTTAAAAGAAACAAGATTTGTTAAAATTTCCGACATTATGGCCAGCTCAATTTTTGTAGGATGAATAGCAGCGACAGTTGATTGAAGATTTTCAAATCGTAAAAATTACCTAATTCTCAATTTCGATACACTGAGAAAAACTATTTTCAACCAAACAAGTTTGTTTATCAAAACTAAAGTGTTTCATTTACCAAACAGCTAAACAAGTTTGGTTGTGTATCATAATTTGGCTGTTACAACCAAACAGTTTGTTCCTCATAACCGAATTCGTATGTTCAACACAATAACAGACAAATGCTTCCCTTGCAGTCACCACACCCTTTTTTTCCGTGTAGGAGAAAGATCACTTTAAATATTATTTTGCGGTTGGAAATTAAAAAATCCCATGAGTATTATTTTCCTTTTGAAACTTAAAAAATAAAATAAAAAAAATAAAATTCAAAATGGCCGCGGAACGAAACAAATTTATTCAAAATTATTAATTCCTTGAAATAGAGATCTTGGAAACTTTTTTTGAGTTTTATAATGATGATATAAATATTGACTGGTTATGCACGAACGTGTATAATATTCGTAATTATCGAACACATATTTTCAACTTTGAAACAGATTCATGCAATAACGTTGCATATGAGCTATGCGATTTACATACGGTGGCCATTACGGATTCGCCATTTTGAATTTATCAACTCAAAATTATTATAATCTTCGTACATAACCAGTCAATATTTATATCATCATTATAAAACTCAAAAAAAGATCTCTATTTCAAGGAATTAATAATTTTGAATAAATTTGTTTCGTTCCGCGGCCATTTTGAATCGGCCATTGCTTCTAAAAAATATTCTACCAGTATATTATTTATCTTCAACAATCGGGATCACTTTTTACGTATGCGTTTCATTGATTGTGCCCCGTTTTGGGGGAGAAAATCGGAAAAAATGAAAAAAAATGACCTAAAAATCATGGATTTTTTATTTTATTTTGCAAAATTTTTGCATAAATAATCATTATTTCGTCATTTTCTCGACGGGAATCGATAGAGCACACTTGAAAATAGTAGGAAAGGTATATTTCGAAAATTAAAAAAAATTATTTTCACTCCAGAAACTGTGCTGGAGTTGATGTACCTGCTTTTCTGATTTCAGGCAAAAAAAGGTTAATCAATAAAACCCGAGAGAAACATTCAATGTTTTGTGTATGGTTGTATACTTTATTTTATTGAGTAATCTATTTTTAATTTCTCGACATGTATTCGGCAATTAGTTAGACCTCTTTTTGTGCACATTTTCTCCATAAAATGCGGTTTGCAATAACATAACGGAAAATTTGAGGAGAAAAATTTCTTTTCCCCATATTTTGTTCCAGCTTCACTTTCTGAAAAAAAAAACTTATGTAGAAAATTCCACAATTTATCTTATTTCACCGCAATTATGAATTGCAGAGAAAATACGAATACAGGCAACGAGACATTTTTCTTTTCCGTTTCTCTACTTCTTGATAACGTTCTTTCTCTATATTTTACTGAAGGTTATGTAGAAACGTGCATACATTGTAACGCCAGGAATCTTACTCCAATTCTTTTTTCCATTCGAATTTCGACCAATTGGAGCGCAGTTTGTAACGTTACAGCATAGCAACGCCGGGAATTATTTCGGTAATTTTTGATAATTTCCCTGAAATCACTAAGGTAAATAACAAAAAAATTCAGTTGATTATAACCTGCAACTGTCTAATACTCTCCTGAATTTTGACAAATATCACGATCCTATTAGTCAAAATTCAAATGAAAAAAAAATCGTGCAAGCGCTCGAGATTTTGATGCTGCCAAACTGCGCGCACATGTTTCTGAGCAACGAAACTATCGGGAAATACTCGATCATTTTCAAGCACTCGGGGTATTATAACTGACTATTTCCTGACTTTATCTGTTATTTCTACAAATATTTATCTTTAATTTCTCCTCGTGCCTCTTATATTTCTCCGTCATTTCTCCAACAGTGGCTCCTCAGTTCCTCCGTACTTTCGCCACAACTTAGTTTAACTGTGAAAATGTGACAATTTTAAGAACATCTTCTCAATTTCGCTGATTTTCTTCTTCAAAGCATTTCTGTGATTTCGCCATACTTTTTCCGTAATTCGTGGTTACGTTAAAGTGCGGGGAAATTGTAAATAAAAGAATTTGTAGAATATCTCCTGAATATTTCGATTTTTCTCCACAAATCTCTCCGCATTTTTTTCGTACTTTTTCGGCAATTGCAAGTATGCGGAGAAAATGAGAAGAAATTTCGAAAAAAATTCCGGACAAAATTTCGCCTTAATTTCACCAATTTTTGGCCACATAGTATACCGTGATTTCCTTGTAATTTGTCCGTCATTTGGAACATAAACAGAATGCGGAGAAAAGAAACAATTTTCTCCGCATATTTCCTGCCATTTTTCTGCAAACTGCGTTTACAGAGAAAATGCGGAGAAAATGGGGGAAAAAGCACGGAGGAAATTTTCGCCAAGGAAACCACGTTTCAGTAATTAAAATAACATGATAAAAATTATGTTCGAAGTAATCTCTAAAAGAATCTATTTTATACTGTGAAACTAACAACTGAACATTTATGTGACAAACTTTAAGAGAATTATTAATGGACGGCGGATTTCTGTTATACAAATTTGTTTGGAGCAAACATACAACCTTCCAACCAATTTTTTCAAAATACGTTATGTACACAATTACGGCAGAAACGTTTCTATTGTATTCGAGGGATAAACGAGTGACCATAGTAGGAACGAAATCAGCGGAGGAATAAGACGTAAACGAAAACAACGATGTCTAGATTTTGCATTCGATGTAACCACAGTATATGACTATCTCGCAAGAACAATTTTTCTCAAATGAAAATAACAAGAAAAAGTTCGTAAACATGTTGTGGAATTTCTTCGAAAGGTGTGGAATCGAAGTCGAGCAAGCTTCCTTCATTGTGAATACTACAATGGAGAAATTAATTACCTGTAACTCCGTTGAAATCATCGGAGAAGACATCGATCTTCTTGTCCTACTTACTGCAATTGCCCCGAAGAACTCCAAGATCTACTGTCTGCGGTTCAACTTTTTAAAGAAAAAAATATTCATCAGCGAATGTTAGTTGAAGCTGGCGAGTTATTTTTAATCGCGTTCTACGGTGGTTCGAAGGAAGACAAATGTTTGAACACACTTAAACACAAAATTAAATTTAGTACTTCTTCTTGCAACGAAAAGTTCAGCGACACAGCACATCATGCGTACTTATCACCAAGTACAAACGTGGATCGAAAATTATAAGGATCTTAAATAATGGGGTTGGTGTAAAATGCATGCAGGTCTACAACCCATCCCAATGACAGCTGCACAAGCACCTGAAGAATTATTAAAAGCTAACTGCGTTGGAGCTTGTGGTTGTCGAAAAGCGGGACTAAAATGTTCCGCTATTTGTTACAACTGCTCCGGTGAAGATTGCACCAATTCTGCACGATATTTAGAGAGGAGAGAAAATTATTTCGAGGACAAGGAAGACGATCACGAACATCAACGAGAACAACAAGACAATGATAACGACGAGATATACGGGAAACATGACAACGATGGAGACGAAGAAGACGAAGAAAGAGACGTTCTTCAACAGCAGCGTCCAAAGCGTGCTCGATATTTGTAATTGTGTTCAAGAATCGAATTGTTCAATTCATTTCCTATTCACTGTTATGAAAATAAATAAATTCTTGTACTTGCATACGTTTTGCTTTCTAAAACAATTTTTGTACGCCCTTATCTTACATTTCCTATTCTGACACAGTTCGTTTACGAAACAATTCTATGAACTTACAACGATTTCAACTGCACTCGGTCACGTATTTTTCACTGAAATGGTAAGTGCTATTTGCATTTTCTTTCATTGCTTTATATTTCCAACAACATTTCTTACCCTAAAAAGTAATGCAAAATACCGTATAGAGCAAAAAAAAATATTACAATGTATTCTTACGGCGTTAATAGAATTGAAATCTAGGTGGAAGCACTTTTTAGCGTCCGCACGGTCGCGGTAGCGCTGATTCACAACTTTGGCGCCCTCTATAAGCGCAATTTTCAACGAAATAAAGCGACCAGACAAGCAAAATTGGTCGTTTTTCTGGCCTACAAGTTTCTCTTAAAGAATTTTTCGATATCTTACGGCAGAAATTAATTACCAGCAAAAAAGAACATTTTCTGGTTCAATTTTTTCTTTTCGCGTTGGATATCCCGAAAACTATCGATCCTACGTTAAAATGTCTAAGCTTAAAAACCCCTTTAATATGAGCACCCGCTGGGCCCCGTACAACCAATAGCAACCGAATTATTGCGGTTTTAGTAAAAAACAACGTTTTTGGCTGCCATTTTGGAAGTCCGACGTTTACATGGGTGCAAACTTCGGGTTGAGCTCCTCTTGACCCCACACGGAGAGAAATGTGAAAGGATGAAACTGTAGGTATTTCTTCGCCACTGTACTAAGATTTGGTGCTGGTTCTGCACCATGTGTCGCATGATATCAATCTAAGAAACCCACAGTCTCAGACTGTGAAAACGCTTAGGATGAGACTGCAAAACTGCGATGCTTTCTTCGAGGCTTTCTCCCGCCTAAGTTTTACTTCTTAGACTAGGGCTCTCGCGGACGTTTTTGTAGGAAATTTCCTCCTCTACAAAAAAGGTTTAGTAAATTTTTGCTCTATCTTGCACCGTATTCGATACGGAAGCAATAGAATGAAAAACAACGTATTCAGCGTCCGACGCCATGTTTATCTTTTGTTTTAAAAACTCGATGTTCTTCGTTCTATCGCTTCCGTATCGAAAACGGTGCAAGATAGAGCAAAAATTTATTAAACCTTTTTTGTAGAGGAGGAAATTTCCTACAAAAAAGTCCCCGAGAGCCCCAGTCTAAGATGTAAAACTTAGGCGGGAGAAAGCCTCGAAGAAAGCATCGGAGTTTTGCAGTCTCATCCTAAGCGTTTTTACAGTCTGAGACTGTGAGTTTTTTAGATTGATATCACGCGACACATGGTGCAGAACCAGCACCAAATCTTAGTACAGTGGCGAAGGAATACCTACAGTTTCATCCATTCATGTTTCTCTCCGTGCATCTTTCATACAAAAAAAATTGCTACTTCAATCACTTTCTTTTATAATCGTTTTTTTAATCTAATGTGAATGGACTATCAAACAAGATAACATTTGTCAGTCGAGGGTTTTCGAGGCTGTATATATTTACATCCATCCATTACATCCATTTTCTGAAAATCTAAGATCAAAATCGTAATCACGACACTACAAAGCCCTTTACTTGCCTCCAGTCTCAGCTCGATCAGGTGAGTATACAGATTTTGGTAGGCCACCTTGGATACGCCATTTGGAATCTCCGAAACCTGAGGACAGATTCGAAATAAAAAACCACGTAAACCATCGAGTAACAAATTTCAGAGGTTTTTCTTGTGAAGAAAAGAGTAAGAAAAGCTTCAAAAAGTTAAAAGAAACAAAATTTGTTAAAATTTCCGACATTATGGCCAGCTCAATTTTTGTAGGATGAATAGCAGCGACAGTTGATTGAAGATTTTCAAATCGTAAAAATTACCTAATTCTCAATTTCGATACACTGAGAAAAACTATTTTCAACCAAACAAGTTTGTTTATCAAAACTAAAGTGTTTCATTTACCAAACAGCTAAACAAGTTTGGTTGTGTATCATAATTTGGCTGTTACAACCAAACAGTTTGTTCCTCATAACCGAATTCGTATGTTCAACACAATAACAGACAAATGCTTCCCTTGCAGTCACCACACCCTTTTTTCCGTGTAGGAGAAAGATCACTTTAAATATTATTTTGCGGTTGGAAATTAAAAAATCCCATGAGTATTATTTTCCTTTTGAAACTTAAAAAATAAAACTTAATTTTTAAAAATTCAAGAAGTTATTTTCTGTCATCAAAATGAATAATTAAGTGATTTTAGCACTTTACAAGCAATCCACGAAGATTGTTGTTATACGAAATAACATGTGTGAATTTGCAAAATAATATTCGTACGTCGTATCGATTAATTCAAAAGAAGAAGATCATAAAGGTTTAATACTTTTTCTTATTTATTTTTGAGATTAAATTTCTGTGACCCAAATAAAAAATGCGGTAATTAAAATTATGCTCGTTTCAAGGATTCTTATTAAATACATGAAATTTCTCCTAAAGTAATTAAAAAATTGTTGAAGGGTTTCATTTTGGGAAAAAATACGTTTTCTATTAAAATCTTTATATGTTTTTAGGAAACCATCACACAGAAGGAATTCGGAAGCAACAATGAACCTTTTTATATCGTGCTTCTCTTATTTGCGGCGGTAATTTTATAGAAAGTGATCAGAATGCAGCGAAAAAATTTAATGTCCTTTTCCCTGCAACTTGGTGTGTATGGATTTCTTGAGTCGCTGATAACAAATATGAATACAGATTTGGAACGTTCAAGCTGGCGTGCTAATATGGTCGACAAATTTTTCGAAATTCGCTTTTATCCTTATTGATGACAATATTCTATTCACCAATAAAAAAAAGAGAAAAGTGAACTTCGAACACCTTCCTCCAACCTCCCAGCGGTGAAGTGTGTGATTAGATCAAATATTGTTTGTAAAAAACTATTGCTGAAGACTGCGTCAATTTTGCAAATACTTGTTTGTCGGAATCATACGATTAGTAGTGCAAAAAAAATACCATGTGATTGGTTCATCTACAGCCTTAAATCTTCATATTTAGTAATAATTACTACGAAGTGAACCAAAAAACTTTAATGATTAAAATTTCATGTATTGTTATTATAAATTTCGAAAGCTGTGAAGGTCGAAAAACATAGGTAATTTATTGCGCTACATTGTCTAATGAAAAGAGAAGGTAAAGGTGAACCAATATTTATTATTTAATTAGATATTATTATTAATAAAATGTTCTGTTTTTACATTATCATTGAAAATTACGGCTTTCTAATGCTTGATCTTACAAAATTCAATCAGAGATATTGAAAAGTGTTGGTCGTTTCACATTAGTATTGCCATGTGTCTAAAAACAAATTGCAAAAGTCGCCTGCATTAAATGTCAGATATTGCTACATTATAGTCGCGTATCCGTGATTATGTGAAAATACATCGTAAGATAGGAACGGTATTAAAAGTGAAATTGAATGTAAAATGACCTTTTCCTCGTGCGTTCTACTACCATCGCTCTCGCATACTCTTTGTTAGACCCATTAACTCTAGCAGTATACCGTTTTCACGGTCATCGATTATTAGTCCGTCATTTCATCAACGTATGTTTGTTTTCCCGAAAATTGCGAAATTGTATACAGGTCCAGATGAGTTTAAAAGGTCATTGCATAATTTCTTCAAAACATTTTCTCTTTCCCAAATTTCGGCAATCCGTGACGTAATAGAAAAGAGGCAGCCTAATTCAAACATTCCAATGTAGTATTAACATGTGTGGACTGTCGAAAAACAAATTTCAAAAGTCGCCTTCATTAAAGGTCAAATACTGCTATATTATAACAATTTCTCCGCGTTTATGAGGAAATACATCGTAAGCTGGGAACCGTATTAGAAGTGAAAGTAAAATGACCTTTTCCTCGTACGTCCTACTACCATCGCTTTCGCATACTCTTTGTTAGATCCACTAATATTAGCAGTATACCGCTTTCACGGTCGCCGATTACCCGTCGACCACTTATTCACCGTGCATTTATTTTCCTGAAACTGCATACAAGATTAATGATGTCGCGTTAAGTACATATCTTTTGATCTTTTAAATGCCCCTGTTGGGAAACCTCACCTTCAATATGACACACCGTTACCGACGTATTTCAGATGTTACGTATCTTTTTTGAGGAATTGAAAGTTTACATTACCTCCAACCTTCATCACAATTAGTCTAAATATCAGTTAAGGTGTCTAGCCCAAGCCCGTATATCGACGACCTACTTTTTATATCTCACACAAATTTTAATTACCTGCTACTTTTTAGTGATGAAATCAGCGCTTTGACCTCTCCCTTGTTAAGTTGTAAGTTCGAAATTACCGACATTTTCCTCCAACCTTCGTCACAATTAGTCTAAATACCAGTTTGAAGGTGTATAGCCCCATTACAAAATTTGTTCCATGTAGCATCTATATTTCCATTTGCTCGTTTCGTGATATAACGTTTCGAAATCCTTCTTGACCTACATATTTTCAAACACAGATTTTCATTCATAAGGTGGAAAGTCTCGTTTTCGTCTCTTCTCCTATTGAAAACCGTTGCCTTAATCACCATCGCAACGCCTCTACTATAAAACCCATCAATCATTACGTCGATCATCGACCCTCTCATAAATATTTTTTTTCTGTACAATATCATGCAGGAAGAAAGACGAAGAAAATAGAGAAGACGTATTTAATTAATTTCATTTTTCACGTTCATATTCATACATTACATTATTTTTTGTTTACAATAATATTATACACAAGAATATACAATAGCTATTACATAAAATTTATATTTTCAATGTCGTCAACTAATGCATCGCTGTTAATTTGACAAGTAATGCAGTCTTTAAACATAGGCTTAATTCCATGATTCTTCAATTTGACGTTCAGCAAACATGCAGATGAAATCGATCGGTAGACATTATATATCTTTCGTTTCCATCAATGCCAGGTAAAGATTCATTTTGCTTAGAGCAATCAATAACGATTAATGGAGCTTTCTCTAAAAATATTGATTTATTCAATATGGGTTTACCATTAACATTTTTATTATAGTAACTAGCTTGAAAATTGATATACATATCGTATAATAAAGAAAATTGATTATTTGCAATATTAAGGTTTAAATTACTATATGGATAATATTTTGAATTAAAAAATTTTCGGATATTCATAAAGTTCCCATGTACGGAAACATACAGATTCGCTATGTTAAGTGTCATGGTGGCGCCGTCTGGTGGCCACAGTTCGAAACTTTGAGTACCCCTCGAGACACGGTTTAAACTGAGATAAAAAAGATTTGAAAGGAAGATGAATACCTTAATTAATTTAAGCGAATTAATAGAATACGTCGGAAGTGGATCTCGCAAATACGTGGAATCATCTCATGTTCGTAGGGATAACCTCAGAAACGACAGAAGAAATAAAAACTATGGCACTTTGTTTAAAAAGCAGTGATCTAAATGGAACACCGCATGAAGTTACGCTTATATACAAAATAAATAATGTCAGTAAAATTGATTGCAAATGTTCGTGCAAAGCAGGGCAATCTGGACGATGCAAGCATTGTGTCGCATTGCTTATTCATTTGACAAGGTAATATTTAGATCGTGTTCATATTGTAAACATTGTGATCATTGAATTCGAATATTGCATTTAAAATTACAAAGTATTTCACATATATTTTTTATTTAATTTCAGATGTGAAAGATGTGACATAGAAGTTGCGACTTGTACAGACATTGCACAAAAATGGAGCAAACTGAAGAAAGATGCGAAAGCGATGTATGAAGCTGTTCCTGTCAGCGACTTTTGCCATGGTCAACAAAACAATTCAAGCAGTACAAAATATTTTTCACGTTTGACATTTAGCTGTTTGAATAAGGCTTCGAGGGGTACTCAAAGTTTCGAACTTTGGCCACCAGACGGCACCACCATGACACTTAACATAGCGAATATGCAAGGATCTTTGTCAATGAAACGTAACAGCTGTATCCTTTCCCTACGCCAACGTCACATATGGAAATAACCATTCTATTTTATTCATCTCAATTTTGTAACTTTCTTCTGCATTTTGTATAATTGCATTATCATCATGTTTAGATCTTGTTAAAATAAGTTCGTGCTTCGCGTTTACAATTATCTTACGATATTCTTCAGGAAAAATTAGAGAATCATACTCAGAGGTATGATTACATCAAAATAACCATTATCATTTAGGGTTTCGACTATAAATGACGATGCAGTAGAGTATTTTTCATCAGTAACGTAGCTCGGTATATGTCCTCGAGGGATCTAGAACTCGATTTAACTTTATTAAAAGACGATTTAAAACTTCAGTCCGAAATTAAAATACTAGTAAGCCAAACCGAAAATTTATATATATCAAAATTGCATCATCATTAGCAGCAGCAGAAGGAGCAGCAGCAAGAGAGGCAGCGTTAGTGCAAACACCGAATTCAGCAACAATGAAATTTTTACCAACGATGAAACTGACAGAACTGAACCCCGCAAAAGTGTTTGTTGTTTCAAAAATAAGAGTTTTAACAAAACTTGGAGAACGAATTAGCATGGAGTTGGACAACGGAATCTTCTGTTTTCTTCCACCACGGTATGCAGCCCTAATTCACAATGCGATGAAGGATTATTCGAACATCGTTGAAAGTAATCGACTACATATGAAGTACAAAGGAAGAAAAATAAATAATACCTCGAATAACCTCGAGTTTTCAATTGGATATTCAGGCAATGAACTGAAAATTAATTAAATTATAATGGTAAATTTATTATGTAGTAATTACATATAGATTTACATTATTTCTTCTATAGATATATATATTGTATATGTACAAATTATTGTATGTGTCCAGATGATGCAGATGTCACAGGTTGTCGATGATGGACGTAGTCAGCTGAATCCGGTTACCGATGCCAGGTGGTTAAATTCGACTGGTCACCAATGATGAGGAAGTCGGATGTTGCTCTCCAACAGACATCTGCAGAAACTTGACATTATCACCGAACGGAATCTGCAATAACAACAAGATAATTAAATACAAGCTAAATGAATATTGATAATAAATATTAATGTTAATTATTATTGCTAAAACAAACAAATATATATTTATTATTAAAAATTAAATATGTTTTTTTTATATATACCTTCATCGACGATCATTTTTAAGTGTTCCGAGATGTGGTTTAGCAGCTCCTGGTCAAGATCCACAGCTGCGACCACCGAATCACGCTCCTCGACCACTGCGCCAAAATACTCCTCTGCAATTCGGATAGAATTTTGGATCTCCTCCGCCCGCATCCGCAAATTGTTAGAACGATTGTAGAAGAATCGCTCTTCACAATCGTTACCCTCTCGATGCAGCTCCATGAGGGCAGCTGCTCCATCTTCGTAGTATTTTAATACATCTTTCAGCTTTACGATCTTTTCGTGCAGCTCTTGCATTTTGGAAAATGAATTAAGAATTTTCCATTCTTGGAAGTTGATCTTATCCTCCAACCACTTCTGAATCATGCCCAATACAACTATTAAGTGGCTGATCATGTTGGCATGTGACGAATCTCCGAAAATATTCCTCTATTCATACGTAAAACTAGCCCTGTGTCTGTATCCGTTTTACGATTAACGTAGACCTTTTGACAATTTCAACCAATCACGATCTAGAACACTATCATTATTCACCAACATCGAGTTACAGACTCCGAGCGCTGTATCTATGTATTTCAAGATGTAATTAATCTTAGAGTAAAAGATCCTTCTTTTCGACCCAGCTGTTATGCCTGTCTTCGAAACCTAGCCATTTAACAAATACTTTATCTCGATTATGACGTAGAATTTTTTCAATCAGATAAACGTCTGGATTTTGAGTATGTTGCAATTCAAATTTATAAAATTCACCTGATATTGCGTTTCCTGCATTGTCTTCTAGTAAATATGTTACTGGATACGTTTTTTTAAATTTTATTATTTTAAAAACTTCAGTCATCCAGTTTGGTGTATATCCCTTTTCAAATATATGTTTGAATTTACTAATACGAATTTGTTGACCTACTTTAAACTTTGGATGAATCTTTTCGTTCACAATTACATTATACACACGTTCCAATAATTCTTTATCATTGTCTTTATTAACATCTTGCGGCTTTATTTTAATAGTACTATGTGTGCTATTGTTATGATCATTAACCAAGTCTGGTAAGATATGGAGCTATTGATAATTGCCATGAAGGCTAAACTATGGCCACATTTTAGTTTTCAAAGTACGATTAAAACGTTCGCAAATTGATGCTTTTAGATATGTAGAATATAAATTGATGTCATGGTTTTTCATTAAATTTAAAATTTAGAATTATAAAATTCTTTTCCATGGTCGGTATGTCGATTCTTTGGAATTCGACCCGTTTCAAATATCGATTTCATGGCAGCTGTGACTCTTTCTTTTTACTGGGCGGGCCCATGCATACTTAGAGAATACATCGATGACAGTTAACAAGTATTTGTAACCCTTATTTTCATCTGCATATGGAATCATTTCTACAATATCAGCTTGCCAAGTTTGATCTAATCCGAGAATATCTACTCGCCGTCTTGCATAATTATTTCCTGCTGGTTTATGAAGCTCTTCTGAAGACTTCTCTCTTCTCTTTAGAAGTCATTGTTGTTAACCAGATAAGACAACGTCTTGATTAAAACTGTTGGGTGGATTGTTGCAGATAGTTTATGTATTCAGAGTTTTCATACTAATTCTTTCGTAAGGAGTACAAATGTGAAACGTCCCTCTTCAGAACATCAGTTATTGCATTAATCTTCTTTAAGGCTTCACTGTTTTTAAGAACATTTTGTTCTAGGAGAAAAATTAATTTCTCAGCATCGTGAGTTATAGTACTACTCTCCCTTATGTCACAGGTATGTTTTTTTAAGTAAGACTATCAATCAAACCATTATTCTTATTCAAATCATCTTTATTTTTCTTTACTTCCCGCTCTAAGATAGTGATATTATTCATAAGATTGCTAAGAGTGTAATTATTTTTATTTAAATTGCTGGTATGTTTAGTTATTTCTTGATGTAATTCAATAGTATAATTTCCGATCTGAAGATATAATCCGCCTTTTCCTCTTTTATATTTCATTGTAATTTTTATTTATATCTTGATGCATTTTATTTATACTTTTTTGAAAATATTCAATCTTCTCATTATTTTTAATTACACCTTTAATATCGCGAATAGATGCGTGGAGCACTCTCAAAGTAATGGCATCATCCGAATCTGTCGGAATCCCGATATTACATAACTTTCTTTTCTTAAAATCATAAGAACCATCTGTAGCAATTTCAATACTTTAAAATACTTGCTTCTGTGCTCGTGGAGATGAACGTCCAAATACATCGATGCTCATTATGCTACTGACGTAATTATCACGCAATTAATAGATTATATTAGCTTCGCGCAACTCTTCAATAATCGATAAAATTTAATTCGAAAGACTTGAATTACCAGCAGCTTGCGATGCTATTAGAAGGCGCAAACGATCGACAAGTTCATTTGGATCATCCAAATGCACGTAGTAAATTTTGCGGTTTTGTTCAACAATCATGTATTCAGTCAAATTACCACCCTTTGTCAGAACATCTTTGAACATTTCCTTGATATAGTTTCGATACTTGTGGGAAGCATTATACCGAATAGGTTTTTTCTGATTCCAATCTTTCCTATGTGCATTAGTTAAGATGAGTATACTTTCGTAATTGTTTAAATCAGACTGTTGGAGTATAACTATATCAGCTTTTTTCTTAAATAAGAACTCTAGTAAACCTTCAGTAATTGAAAATTTATTATCCTTAACAATAACATTTTTATTCTTAAATTCTATTGCCGAATCACCGATTCTTGTATTTCCATCTTCTATACGAACACCATAGATTGTATCAATGATATCACTTTTCTCATGAATATTTCTCATCAATAAAGTTAGAAACTTATATGATAACCATTCTTCAGCATGATATGTAGGTGTTTTAATATCACTTCTAAATGTCTGCTCTAAAGGGCTATTATCTCCATCAAGCATATCATCATCATCATCATCATCATCATCATCATCATCATCAAAATCGTTAACATCATTAATTTCTATGCTATCTGTTACTTTATCCTGTACGTTTATATCATCAATCGCATTTTTGTTGATCGACATTGTTGTAGCGTCCGCTATTTTGCCTATTAGGTTTGAGCGTTCCACTTATCGCAAGGTCATGCGTTTCTTTACCCATTTTTAATAATCGATGTTTTCGGCGAATAGATTCGCTAGCTTTGACAATTTGACGTAAAACGTCTTGTTGCTGTTTAAGTGGAGAAGACATGTTAATGCATGCAAGTCGCACTCTACACTGACTTGTTACATCAATTTTTCTTTGTTCTTAAAATTATTTATGCTTATAAAACAATCAAAACCTTTTCGATACCTTCCCTCTTCTAATTCACTATCTTTACCGATTACAATAAATCCATGCTTTTCTGTCCAACATTGCGTGCACATATCTTTAAAAGTGTTGTAGGGCATATCTGTATTTACATGATCATTATACACGTGCTAAGATTCGTTTCATCCTGTCTAAAGAGAATCAAAAAGTTTACGTTATCTTGAATAAGATGCTTAGGAACACGAACGTACGTTTGACTGAGATAAAAGCAATAAACGTAATTATGTCTACCCTACAAAAGAAGGATCAAATGTTATCTTGCTTCTCGCATGCAACATCATCAAATATAATAATAGACTTTGGCCTGTCCTCGGCGGGTGGCACTACCTATTCATTATCGTGAAAAGGAAAGTATCCTATACCCTCCACAGAGTCGAGTAAGTTTTGTAAAAATTGATATTTCGGTTCATTTAACGATTTCGAATATACATATATGATTAGACTGAATAGTGTATTTGTTTTTCCGCAATTAGACGGGCCACAGAAAAGTGCACGTATACTATTTGGCAGCAACTCCCCATGTCGTTTAACATTCGTTGCATTATTTTGTACAGACTATGTTAAATCATCAAAATCGATGATTGGGATTTTTGTTGGTTGTTTATGAAATCGCATGTTGATAATAACTAAACATAAATGTATAAGTAGCGCCTTTATATGTAATGTCAGTCATTAATTGTACGTTATTTGAATGATGCACATCTTAAAATGATTATATATGTAAGTAAAAACAAGAAGCAAAAACGGATAAAGAGTGGGAAAGGATTGGTCAATTCTTTAATTAATAAATTACCGGTAGAACTTCATATACCCGGTTACCAGTACTACGGGCCTGATACAAAATTAAAGCAACGATTAGCAAGAGGAGACTCAGGGATAAATGCGTTAGATAAGGCTTGCAAGGAACCCGACATTGCTTATTGCAAAACTCGTGAAAATCTCACCGGTAGAAGCGAGGCCGATCGAATATTAGCGGAGCAGGCTTGGAAGCGAGTTTTAGCAAAAGACGCAAGCATTGCAGAAAAGGCGGCAGCTTAGGGTGTTGCAAACACAATGAAACTAAAAAGTAAATTAGGCATGGGACCGAAAAAGAAGAAAAAAGCGCCAAAAAAGAAAACCACATCATTGAACAACATTATTGCGGCTGCTAAAGTGTTAAGGTCACTAAGTAATAATGTTCAAAGTGTTATATCGAGCGCTTTGAAAGGGCACGTGTTAGGAGGCCAATTTATTCCTGATTTTTTTAATTACAATAATTATAATCTCGCTACCTGCGATTTCCTTCTACTTTTGTTCCTCAGTGTTGGCTACCTGCGACACGAATGCCTCGTGCGCTTTTTCCGAAAAACCGACTGGTATCTGCGCACTCACATCCCTTCTTTTGCATTTATTTGCGCATTTTGAGATTTACATATACTGCGCGCATAATCGATCCGCCTATTAGCGTAATTATATTTTCGGCGCTAACACTCGGCCATCCTTACTTTAATCTTGTCCTCAAGATTCAGTCTTCAAAATCAAATACAATTTATTTTTCGCGTCATTTTTCCCTTTCATTTATAATAAATTTTTCCGTTCTATCATACATAATCTTTCAAAAATTTCGGAGTTTTAACTCTTCGTCGCGGTCGCAATATTTCAGGGTCATCATTTTCTTTATTTACATTTTGGTTTATCTTTGATTCATTATCTCGATCTCGCGCTTCGCTTTTCTTGCAACTATCATCTTTGATAATCTCATTTAGGCTGATCTCATCATCACTAGTTTCAGCATCATTAGCTAGTTCGTCATCACCATCGCTCGGTTCACCCTTCCAAAGCTTTAACTGATCACAATGCGCGGTAACCTCTTTACGACATACTCGTTCTCCTATTAATTTCGTTATACGGTAATTATCACTCGGTAATACTTCGATTACCACAAATGGTCCCTTGAATCGTTTTTGCAATTTCGTACTGTCACCGGTAGCAATAGGATTCACTCTAACATAAACAATATCTCCAACTTGAAATCGGACATTCAGTAACCTTCGTTTATCATAGCGCTGCTTAAATTGTATTTGCGATTTTACAATTCTAACGCGATTTTCCTTTTGGATCTCTACAGGTTTCCGATAAATTTCGTTGTCGATCGTTAATTCGCGAACTAAACCTTCCTCATACCTTAGTCGATACCCATATACCGCTTCGAACGGAGTTACGCCTGTCGCTTTGCTAATCGTCTCATTTACATCGCGTTCTATGCCCTTTATCTCACATTCCCAATCTGCTACCACGCCTTGCTCGGTACGCGCGATTAATGCAGGAACAACTGTTCTGTTCATACGCTCAATTAATCCGTTAGCCTGAGGATGACGGCTAGAGTTTAATGAATGTTGTACCCCATGTTTCGCAAAAAACTCCTCGAACAACTTCGAGGTGAAGCAGGGACCACGATCACTTATGATATGTTCCGGTGCGCCAAACCGATTAACAAATTCCTCGAATTTACGAACTACTTGTTTAGCATCAGTCGTTTTCACCGGCTCAAATATCACAAATTTTGTTAAGGTATCTATTATTCCTAGCACATGTCGACTGCCCTTACGCGACGCAATGAATGGTCCGACATGATCGGTATGGATTCTGGCAAATGGTCGTTTCCCAGGAGGTATGGAATGTAACTCGCCCGACTTACGACGTGTTTTCCGCTTCGAAAGGATACACTCTAAACACTGCGAAATGTGCCTCGCCAAATACGATCGCATGCGCGGGAAATAATAATACTGGTTCATTCGATCAAGGGTTTTATCAAGTGCAAAATGGCTACTCAAATCATGAAAGCATATACATATGGCCTTTCGCATGGCTTTCGGAACCACGTACAATGTAATTTCGCGACCATTTTGCAATTTTCTTTTATATAGAATTCCGTTACGCAGTACATAATCATTCACTTCTGCCTCTTCTCCCTTCGAGCGTTCTCTTTCCTTCTTTTCCAGTATTGTTATTTTCCGCGCCAATTCCTGATCGGTTCTTTGAAATAAAACTATTTCGTCTTCACGAGTCTCGATTCGCATTACTTTTCCGGTCGACATTTCCAAATTATTTATTTGTTCTACCGGAGCTCGCGACAACGCGTCAACGTGGCGCATCAATTCACCCTTTCGATGTCTCAGTTCGTATTTATAATCTTGCAATTCATTCGCCCAACGCGCTATTTGCGATATCTTCGTTAACGCGTTCACAAGATGCATAACTCCGTTTTCATCAGATTGCATTAACATAGCGCCTAATCCATCAGAGCTCGCATCCGTATGCAATTCCGTTTTTGACGCTTTTGAATTAAAGATTCGTAGAACTGGGCTTGACGTAAGTTTATCTATGATAATTTCAAACGCAGATTGTTGAGAACTAGTCCATTCAAATATTCTATTTTTCTTTGTCAATTTTGTAATTGGCGCGACTATTTTCGCAAATGAAGGTACAAAACGACGAAAAAAGCTTGCCAGCCCCAAGAATCGTCTCACCTCGTGTACGTTCTTTGGAGTCGGAAAGTTTTTAATCGCTTCCACCTTTACCGGACCTGGTTTTACTTTACAGGCACTTATCGTAAAGCCTAAATACTCTACTTCCCGCATACCGAATCGACATTTTGTCAAGTTCAACGTAAGACCCGCCTGTCTTAATGTTTGCAAGACTTTCTCAACAGTATTAACCAAACCGTCCCAATCTCGAGCGAAAACAAGAGTGTCATCTAAATAAAAAACGAACACTTTGTTACGTAAATGTCCTAACACTAATTCCATTATTTTAAAAAAATAAAATGGAGCGTTCATAAGCCCAAAAGTTGCGCGCGTAAATTCTCCCGTTCCATCCGGAGTAATGAAAACAGTTTTTGCCCTCGCTTCCTCTTTTAACGGAACCTGTAGATATCCTTGTGCTAAATCAAGAGCAGCAAAATTATTTGCACCTTCCAATGCGCCTTGGTATCCAACCATGCGCGGCAACGGGAAATTTATGCGCTCAGTTTGAGCATTTAATCGTCGATAATCTATGACCAATCTTTTTTCGCCATTTTTCTTTTTTAATAACATGACCGGGCTGGCATACGGTGACATGGTTTCGCGTACTATGCTAGACTGTTTCCACTCATTCACAATTTCTTTAATAGATTCTCTTTCGCTCGGACTAGCTCGATAAGGGTTGGATACAACCGGTACATTATTTGGTTTCGTTACAATATCTTCTATAACTTTCGTCAAACCCAATTAGGAGGTCGTTTTCGCAACGCAATCGCGATACTGAATAAACAGTTTTACCAAACGCTCGCGTTCACTTAGACTAATCGAGTCATCACAAATACATTCACTATTTACAATATTTGTTGATCGCACTGTTAAAATTGGAGCTTCTTCCACAATCAGCTGACGATGGTCACCAATGACAGTTCCCTTGTCGAACTGTTCTTCATTCGATCCAATGTTCATCACAGGGAACTGCACTACTCGAGCCTTAGTTCGCAGTTGCACCAAGTTGACAGTTCCAGGAGCCAACCGTATTTCTTCTTCGGTCACCAACGGTTCTGGAATCAATTCTGGATTTGGCACTTCCATAGGAAAGTTGAGTTCTTCTTTCGGCATGAAAAGTAATTTATTTCCCACTTTTACATACGTAACGTGTGGTTGTTTTATGTACGTTCGACCAATTAAAATTTCTTCTTTCTGTACATCATCTGGAACAATCCTCAAAAACACATCGTTGACGCACACGCCATCTACTTCAACGTCCGCTCGAACCACTCCACAGGAGTTTACTATGTTTTCGTTGCCAAAACCGTACAACAGACTAGGTTTTCGAATCACATCGAACCCATTTTCCAATACCGTAGTCGCTTTCACCGTGCAATCAGAGCTCCCAGTGTCTATCAGTGCACTTAATTTGTGCCCATTTATGAGAACTATTTTAAAATATTTTTTTAACGCATCATCTCTTAACGTTGGCGCAATGGTGTTTACATCTGCATTATCCATAGGTCGAGGTTTTGTACACTCCATCGTTTTATGTCCTTCAAGACCACACCTAAAACATTTGATTCCTTTTCTTGGCAAAGGACATTTTCGAGCAAAATGACCAGAACGATTGCAATTGAAACACATCATCTCTTTGCTTCGTGACGTCTCACTACTTAACGTCGGTTCGTCCTTGTTCACTGCCTTCAGCCTTGGTTTCGCCCGAATATGTGCTTTTCGTCCATCATCATGTCGATAATGCAGATTACTATGCCTTTTCAAAGTGCGATCGAATATTACCAAATCATGATACAATTGATCACTATTTTCAGATTTACAGGTTAGTACATGCGCAGCTGCATCTTTTGATTTTAAACCGGCTGCAATCGGCTCCTTAGTTGAAGCAAAATCTAATTTCAATGCAACACATTTTGCTAATTTATCGTAGAAATAGTCCGTAATATTCTCACCAAGACCTTGCACTCGAGCTTGCATTTCATTAACTTGAGCTATATGACTCGTTGTGGGAATAAATGTTGCTTTAAAGCTATTCCGAAAATCATCACAACATCTAACCTGCGACTGCTTGACACGCAACCACGATTCTGCAGCTCCTTTCAGATGATCTCTTGCCATTTCCAACACGAAAGAATCCGGCCATTTATCTATTCTAGAAGTAGATTCCAGCTTCATCAGCCACTGCCTCGCATCAGATGCTGAACCTTGACCATCAAAATCCTTTATGGGACGAGTAAATTCTGGCATGACGTGAAAATCGCGCGATGTCGACGGTTGATTATCTCGCATTAGCATGGAATTATGCTGCAACAATTCATACATTGAAGATAATATATCTACTAATTGAACATTCTTAGCCCACCTGCTGAGTTGGGAAAATATCTCGGTGTAGGTAGCATTATGTATAACCGTGAAAAATTTCAAGACTATACCACTTTTGATTGTGGACATTTATGTCTCAAATTTTTATGCAATCAGCTGTTTTGTCCAAATATGTATCAGTTGTATAAATATATTGCATAAAATGTTATGATAATCAGTGTAATTTGAACAATCAGTGTGAATGAATCTTTTACGGTGACGCTCTCGGGGCAGTCTGCTGTATTAGAAGCGCAATATTTTCCACCTATTGAACTTTCACCGCAGAAGAATTATGCATTGGGTTTAATAGAACTTTTAACGTTTAATTCAATCCTAAATGATGACGTTAATAATAAATTTCATATTGGTAACCATGAAATTCCCTCCCTAGAAGCTGCAGGACCTCTTGTAGCTGGTGGGAGGGCTTAAAGACGCTTAACGGTCATCTTGCCAAAGGGGGCATCTGCGTATGCGGAGCCCGCGGAAGGCGAGAGATCGGGTAGCGGTGAACTAAGAAGCAGCTTACTCCAAATCCAATGTGTTATGCCGAACCGTTCCGAGGGATTAGTTGGTTGCGGGGGGTTCTAGCAACCGCGAACGTGGGGGCGATGTCCACAGTATCGAATTGCCTTACCCCGACATGCCGTTTCTGGCGGGGCGGACCGTTTTTTCGTAGCACACTCGTGGGAACAAGATGGAAAATAATAAAAATTAAATAATAATAATAACGAAGGAAAACCAACTGAAACAAATGTCGAAAGAGACGTCGATGGACTGGATCTCCTCTCCCTGGACCTCAACTCACCGGAAACGGTCAGCCAGATGGATCTGGAGATGAAGAGGGATTGCTGAGGTCCTCGAGAGGGGAGGCCCAGACCCAGGATGTGGGCAAATCCCCCGGCGGTGGTAGGCTGCCTGAGCAGCCCCAAAAACGGGTGGACGAAAAATAAAAATAGGAAGACTCCTGCGCAGCTCGCTTTGCAAAGGGTCCGACATTCTAGATTTGTGTTGGGGAAGCTTGAAAAAAAGGTCCCTGACCAAATGACACCGAATAACCGGGAAACGCTAACGTGGGTCCGGGGGGTTTTATCAGAAGCGGAGAGCTTCAAAAAGCATAAGGAGGTGAACCGACCTGACTCGAGCTCGAAAACGAAGCCAGACTCTGGATCGTCGGGAGCGGGAGGATCTGTGGGGGGTCATCCGGCTCCTACTACAAGCGCTGGTGACTCAAGCCACAGGCCCACCAAAAGGGTGAGGTCGCAGGGGGAAATGAGAGCCGACAAGAAACCGAGGGGAAGAATCAACGCTGCAGGAACCACCGCCATAAATGCTTCTTATTGCAACATATCGAAGGAAGCTTTGAAGGTGGTGATTATTGACAGAGGCGATCCAAACTTAAGGATTTCGGAGGAAATGTGGGAAGCCATCTCCTCCATCTTCTTAAATAAGGTCATGGAATCCCTGAAAGCAGGGTCCAACACTCCGCCGCCTACCTTTGAGGATCTCGGTACATTCAGGGGTCTGAGACTGATGCAGTGCCAGGACAACGGATCTCTGAAATTCGTGAGGGAGACTGTGGTGGGGATGGGGGAACTGTGGGATGGAGCCAAGCTGGGGGTGATACGACGCGAGGAGCTCCCGGAAATGAAGAGGGTAAAGGATCTTCATTCCGAGGCCAGTCCCACCAATGGAGTCTGTCTAGATGGCGCTCCCCTTCCAGAACCCCGAAGCTCCGGGCTCGGAAATCAGGGTGGTGAAGGCGGAGAAGGCCACTAAAGGGGCAGTCCTTCGTGGTGGAGATTGGCGAGGAAGCCTTGGCAAAGATCAAAACCAAGGGGGATCTCCTTGTCTTCAACATAGGCACGGTGAAGCTCGCCATCCTGGAGAGAAAGGAGGCAGCAAAAGAAGGTATAGAAACTGGTGATAGAGATCGGCCAAATCAACCTCCATCATAACGAGGTGGCAAGCGCCACACTCCTCCACATTGTCGGAGTGGAGAAATACGACGTCCTTCTCGTTCAGGATCCATGGATTCGGAACGATAGAATCATGGGCCTGAATGGGAAGGGGTATACCATGATAAAAATCAAGGTAAGATACGCTCCTGCATAATGCCAAGGAGCAACATTAACCTAACGCTTCTGTCTGATTACAGCACCGGCGATTTGACGACGGTAAGGCTGGAGGATGGGGATAACTCCTTTCTATTGATATCTGCCTATTGCGCTTACGACAAGGTGATGCCAATGGAAGAGTGGGACAAGCTGATACAGATGTCCCAAAATAAACACATATCAGTGCTAATAGGAGCAGATGCCAACGCTCATCATATTCAATGGGGAAGCACGGACATAAATGAAAAAGGTGAGTCGCTATTTGAGTGTATCCTTTTTTCTAAGCTATTAATTTGTAATAGAGGTAATACCCCAACTTTTAGAAATAAGCTTATGTGTCAGATAGAACCGCTTTTTCGGATCACAGCCTGATAACCTTCCAAGTTGACATCGGAATCCAACCCTTAAAGCTTTTTCGTAATCGGCAAAGGACTGAATGGGAGAAATTCACCAAAGAGGTGAGACTTCGGTTAGGCCCCCCATCGGTAGAGGATCTTTGCAGCAAAGTCGAAATAGAAGCGGCAGTAGGAAAGGTTACTCGATCTATCAGAGAGGCCTTCGAAACGAGTTGTCCAATCAGCAGACCATCCGGGAAAAGGCTACCAGCCTGGTATAGATGGGCTTCGTAAGAAAGCGCATAGAAATTTTAATAAAGCAAAAGGTAGCAATCAGGAAGAGGATTGGGCGAGATATAAAGAAAGTCTAAAAAACTATAAGAAAGCAATAAGACTCGCGAAAAGAACTTCTTGGGCGACTATCTGCGAAAAAATACAGACCACCAGTGAGGCGGCGAGATTGCGAAAAATCCTCTCAAAAGATTCTAAGATGAATATGAGCATCAGGGATGGGAGGTGGACGGAGTCAAATCAAAATACTCTGGTGGAACTCATAAACGCGCACTTCCCGGGGAATGAGGAAGAGACAGAGGAAGTGGATCTTGAAGGGGCCGAGGATGGCGGTGTTGTAGAGGGGGGAGGGGTGTGCTGGCGCTATAGTTGACGATATCAAAGTGGCGTAGGCGATTCGCTCCTTCGCTCCATATAAGTCGCCGGGGAGGGACTGCATCATACCGATGATGCTTCAGAAAGCACTTGTCGAGGTAGTGCCGTGGCTCTCCATCATCTTCAAGGGTTGCATCAGAACTGGATACATGCTGAGAAAGCAAACCACTACACGGTAAAGGACTATAGGCCAATCGACCTAACGTCGTTTTTATTAAAAACGCTTAAACGGCTGATAGCGCTATATATTGAGCAGAATATAAAAACTCAACTGTCCGCAGCACAGCATGCGTACAAGAAGGGCAGGTCGGTGGAAAGAATATACATTGGCGGCCTTCTTGGACATCGAAGGAGTCTTCAACAACATAGCGACGGGAGTGATGATAAACGCTCTTGAAGCTGCAAAGTTGGAGGGCAAAATATGCCAATGGATAGGAAATATGCTGAAGCAAAGAATAATAGTAGCCGAGATGGATGGAACCGCGATCAGGGGAGCGGTGAGAAGGGGCACTCCTCAGGGAGGGGTACTATCCCCGCTGCTATGGAGAATAGTTGTGGACGACATACTAAAGAAGCTGGAAACACGATTAAAAACTATGTGCGTATGCGGACGACGTTGCCATTTTGGTGACAGGGAAATATTTGCTAACCTTAAGCGAACTTCTAGAAAGAGATTTTGAAGAAGCTTAGAGAATGGGTCAGGAACTGGGGACTGGGTATAAATCCAGACAAAACGGCACTAGTCCTATTCACTAGGAAATAAAAGATTCCAAAATTTCGGCTACTGAGGATGGAAGGCATGGAATTGCAACTATCGAACAGTGTGAAGTATCTAGGGATAATACTGGACTCCAAGCTAACCTGGAAAGGAAATGTCGAGGAAAGGATTAGAAAGGCGCTAAACGCATTTTCTTCCTGCGAAAAGACATTCGGCAGGAAGTGGGGTCTGGGACACTGGATGTATAAAGCAGTAATAAGACCGATTCTTACGTATGGATCGATCGTGTGGCGGAGAGCGGTGGAAAAATCCACATACCTAACGAAACTGATAAAAGTACAGAGACTAGCCTGTTTGGGGATCACAGGGACATTGCGTTCAACGCCTACCTTCGCGATGGAGACAATCCTCCATCTGGAACCTCTAGACTTATTTATAAAATGAGAAACGGCTAAGAGTGCCCTTCGACTCAGTGAATCGAAATGCTGGAAACCTTTCAAGGAAGGACACAGCACAATCCTGACCGAATTTGGGGACTGCGAACCGTTGCGTAATACAGATTATATAGTCTCAGAGTTGAACTTCCTAAGGAGATACTCCGTGGAAATGACAACGGCGGAAAACTGGACGGCTCAGTAGGAAAAGAGGTGCAGGCATAGGCATTTATGCTAAAGATATGGAAATAAGGGAGTCATCAAAGATCCCGACAATGAATGCACTACAAGCAGAGTTGTCAGCCATTGTCAGAGCCTGCGAACTGATACAGTTAAAGGCAGGGCAGAATAAAGAAATAACGATCTACACATACAGCAAGACAGCCCTCAAAACGCTGACGGCTGACATGATAAGATCGAGTTTGTTTAAGAGGCTGATAAACTGGCAAAAGAGGGCGCCACCAAGCAAAATCCAAACAGGATGATGGAAGTGGGGATCCCCCTGGAAGTTATAAAGAGGAAGATAGATCGGTCTACCCTCAACAAAGCTGGAAAACGCTGGCAGGAACGGGGAGACTGTTTTCATGCGAGAATTTTGTGGCCATCCTATGGCGAGGGCAAAAGCAAAATTCTTTTGAATTGGAAAAAGGCACACGTAAGAATACTTTTGGATGCAATATCCGGACATTGGCTGATAGGCAGGCATGCACGGAGAATGGGCGCCAAAGAAAACGACCTACGTTGAAGCTTCGGTGAGCCGGTGGAGGAGACAATCCAACATCTCATAAGCGAATGTCCGACCTTGTCGGTAGCGAGGAGGAAGAAGTTCGGCTGCGAAACTTTAGAGGATCTAGGGGAAGCGGCGGATTATACTCTGTCAGCCATGAAAAAGTTCATTGAACAATCTGGCTGGTTTTGTTGGAATTATTGGGGTTTCAATAAATTAATGAGAATGCTTTGATTGTCCTTTGCTAATCTACTTTAGTTTTATTACTTCGTGCAACAATGAAATAGAAGTACTTCATGTACTTTCACGTGAGAACTCCCTTGCTCGACCGCCTCCTGCGGGGTTTTCCCGATAAGAAAACACGGTTATACACAGTCGACAAGGAAGGTAACTATGTAGTTAAATTTACATACTTTCCAACACGCCTTCATAAATTTAACCTACAATATGTTTTACAGTATTGTTCTTAGTATCTAAGTATCAAGTTGTAAACTTTACAAACTTGATTTTGCCAAGAGCTTTAGTAAATATATCAGCTACATTATTTTCTGAATTTATCTTGTTAATGTTAATTAAGCCTTTCAAATAATTTTCATTAACAAAATGATAAGGGGTCTCGATATACTTTGAGTTTTTTTGTATAGTTTCCATATTCCCCGATGCTAATTGCGCCAGAATTATCCTCATATATTTTTATAGAATTTTGAACATTAACATGCAAATCGTATAATAAATCTTTTATCCATTTGATCTCACTCACACATTCAGAAAGAGCTACGTATTCTGCAGCTATCGCGGACTTAGTAACACTACCTTGCTTTTTTGACTTCCAATATATACTATTACCAAATAGTCAAAAAACCCTGTTGTCGACTTCCTGTCGACAATGTAACCAGCCCAGTCTGCATCAACAAAGCAATCTAATGTATCACATTTCGTATTTTTTTCAATAGTTAACCTTTTATCTTTAGTTTTATATAAGTATTTTAGTATTCGTAGTGCATATTTGAAATGTGTATCATCAAAACAATTTTGGAAACGACTAAGATAATTCACGCTAAAGCTTACATCCGGTCTAGTCGTGGAACATATATAGAGCAGTGCTCCTATTCAATTCCTATATTTTATATTTTCTGATACAGACTGTGCCGGTTCACATTTTAGATTTTGTTCCATTGGTGTATCATACAATCGAGCATTTTTAATATTGTATTTAATCGCTAGTGAATCTATGTAATTACTTTGATCCAACGTCATTACATTTCTATCATTTTTATATTCAATATTTATTCCTAAGTAATTTTTTATTTCGCCTAAATCTTTCATTTTGAAATTAGCAGACAACTTACTCTTAATATGATGTAACTTGAATTTATCTTTGCAACATAATATAAAGTCGTCTACAAATATCAAAAGGTAGACTGGATCAATTTCGCCTTTTGTATAATATAAACAATAATCATTCTCGCTACGCTTAAGTCCTAAGTTTTGTAAATATTTACCGATACAATCATACCAGGCTCTAGGGCTTTCTCGCAACCCGTATAAAGCCTTTTCTAATTTCCATACATCATTAGAGCCATCATCATACCCTTCCGGTTGTTCAACATATATTTCAGAAATAATGGTCCCGTTTAGAAACGCTGACTCTACATCCATTTGATGCACAGTCAAATTATTTTGGACACAAAATACAAGTAATATTTTTAATGTTTGTGTTTTCGCCACCGGAGAATACAAATCATGAATTACATCCTTTTGTTGATATCCTAGTGCGACTAGTCTTGCTTTGAAAACGCAATTTGGTTTTTTTGAAAAAATCCATTTCAAGTTGATGACCTTTTTATATTTTGGCCTTTTGACTAATGTAAATGTTTTATTTTTATTAATGCAATTTATTTCCTTATCCATAGAAATTTTTCCAATTTGCGCTTTCATTGCAATTTATTGCTTCATGGTAGGTTTCAGGCGTATCAGCGCTTACATAATTGACATAAATACAATTCGCATATTTTTCAGAGCTATACAAATCTGTCTGTCTCTTTTATCTAGATGACCTACGTAAATCAGGTGCATCAAGTTTCTTTTGCGTTTTATTTCGACTACTAACACTTTCATTATTTGCATCACTTTTAGTATCAATTGTAATATTCTCTAAATTTTCATCGTTTTTGTTCGAACTTCCATCAGTATTATTATCATTTACAACTTCACTGTGTTGGGTTTTTTCGTAAATTTTGGTTGTATTTACTGTTTCAATTTCAAAATTTTCATCACCAAAAAACCGAACTAAATTTACATCTTCATTAATGATATAAACATGCCGAGTAATAATAACTTTATTATTAATTAATACTCTATAGCCTACGTTCTCGTATCCTACTAGTATACCAGTATCGACCTTTTTATCCCACTTATTTTTACGTCTGACTTCAGGAATTCGAACAAAAACTTTGTTTCCGTACAGCTTTAAATTTTTAATATTAGGCTTTTCCCCCATTAATAGTTCATATGGCATTTTCAATTCGAGAGTGTTTGTTATCGTTCGGTTTTTTAAGTAAGCCGCTGTTTTAATTGCTTCCGGCCAAAATTTTGCATCTAACTTAGCATCTGACATCAAGCACCTAGCAGTGTCCATTATTGACCTATTATATCGCTCCGCCGTTCCATTTAGCTCATGGACATATGGAGGACATGGATCAATAATGAAACCCTTTTCTTTCCTAAATTCGTATACATCTTTACATAACATTTCTTTAGCGTTATCACACCTCAATTTTTTTAGTTTTTTTCCTGTTAAATTCTCCATTAAGTTTACATAGTCTAGTAAACAATTATAGAAGTGGCTTTTCGTTTTAATTGTATATTATATACTTTCGTTATTTTGCTGTAGTCGTCAATAAAACACAAGAAATATTTATCTCCATTATAACCTACAGAATGGGGCCCGTTTATATCACAATGTACTATGTCAAGTAAGTCATTAGATTTATTCTATCATTATCAAAGCTTAAATTTTGCATTTTATTTTGTATGCACGTATTGCATTTTAAAAAGTCATTTTCCAGTTCGTCTGGTATACCATCTAATAACTTTTGTTTGCATAGAATATTTAGGTAATTAAAGTTGACGTGACCTAGCATTTTGTGATATTTTTCCTTTTCCGTCATATTACAAATTACTTGTTCTGATACAGACGATTTATTAAATTCAATAAAACTGTACATTTTGTAGATATTACTTTCTTTATAAGCAATAGCTATCAATTCGTTAGTAAGTTTATTATATATATTTGAAGTTTTTCCTTCTGAAATCACTTTATTCGCGACTGTAATTTTTCCAACGCTTACTAAATTTTTAACCATTTGCTCTCCAAAAAATACATTTTTTACTGTATTTAATTTTTTTCCATTATTTACTACAAAAAAATGAGCAACATGTCCAATTTTAGTAGCTTTTAGCATTCTACCGTCGCCGACTTTCACATTTATAGGTACTTTTAAATCTATATAATTATAAATAATATCTTGTATCGTTTATGATGTGGTCTGAACAGCCACTCTCCAAGACCCATTCAATTTTGTTTTGGCTTTCACTGACGTCGTGATTATTATTTTCTGCACAAAGGACTTGTGTATTAAACGCGCTTCCCTCATTATTGTTGTTACCGCTATTTCCATAGTAAGCTCCGACGTTACCGCGCTGTTGTTGTTGCCATGTATTGCTGCCTCGTCCACGTTGATTTGATAAGTGCGGGGATTGCCTTTTCCTCGGTTCCAAAATCCCCCGCGAGTAGTTTGCTTGTTATGACCACCTCCTTGCCCTCGATATTGCGTTCTTCCTCTAGAGTAATTATGATTGCCTCTCCATGTCGATTACGAGCTTTGTGTATTTGGGCAAAAATTTTGCGCGTGTCCTTGTCCTGCGTAGCCAAAATATTTGACATCTCCTCTTCTCTCGCACTTAAAAGCGTTGAAGTTTCCGCTACGAATTTTATTGCTCTGACTTTCGTCTTTCTTTCTATCTTCATACATTTTTATTTTATTTATTGCGAATTCAACCGTTTGGTCTTCCTTTTTTAAAACATCGATGAGATCTCCTACATAACTCAAAGAGCTTGGTAGCATCCTTAACAAATAGTTCAATTTTTCTTGCTCCGAAATCTGGCCTCCTGCATTTTTCAAATCAATGGTTAACTTCTCGAAATCACTAAAAAATTCTTCATACTCTTCATAGTCTTTTAACTTAATTTTCTCCAGTTTACTCCTTACACAAATTTGAAGTGCAGATGATTCTCTCAAATATAGGGAGTCGAATTTTTTTATTATATCATAAGTTGTTTCCTCATCATTTATGAATTTTTCAATTTCAAAAATATTAATAGTCTTCTTTTCCACATATGCAATAGTCTTTTCCATCGAATATCGGTATATTTATTTTCACCTCATCTGACATCTTTTCTGTGGAACTTTTTTTCTATAATCTTTACCAAATTTAACACTATTCTCGGCACATTCACGAAAGTTTTTAGAATCGAGCGTTTATTAAACTTTTCTTCCGGTAAGATTACTGTTTCCTCACACTTTACATTTATTTCCTCGATACGTGGCGATGAGTTCATTATATCACTTCCTGTTTATATTGTTTATGTTCACTTTATTTTATGAAGCACGAACCAAAAACCACGGACCTCTGCTACCATGTTGGAATTATTGGGTTTTCAATAAATTAATGAGAATGCTTTGATTGTCCTTTGCTAATCTACTTTAGTTTTATTACTTCGTTCAACAATGAAACAGAAGTACTTCATGTACTTTCCCGTGAGAACTCCCTTGCTCGACCGCCTCGTGCGGGGTTTTCCCGATCTCGCCAAACATCCGTCGATGCATTTTCTCTTAAGAAAACACAGTTATACACAGTCGATAAGGAAGGTAAGTATGTAGTTAAATTTACATACTTTCCAACAGGTTTAAAGAGGGGAATAGAGTACCACGAGGATGAAGAGAAGGAGGGATAGATGGAAAGCAGGGCACAATGGACGCCAGAAGTGACGGATACGTCTACGTACCACCCTCTAAACTAAACTGAACTAAAACCATGAAATTACTGTGCCGATCGGTAGCTATGAAATTGAGTATATTGCAGAATATATTAGAAACAAGCTGTCGGAGTATAATGATATTATGCTAGATATAATACCGAATAATAATACATTACGTAGTGAAATCAGATCTAATCGAGATATTGATTTTACACCAATCGATTCCATTGGGTATATTGGTGAATTTTCGCGGTGAAACAATTACAATACGACTCCATCTTAAATCTACGTAACAATGGGTATTATGTACAATGGCCAGAACCTTAATAGTTACTATAATAATAAACCATCATGGATAAAACATATCAGTCGTCAACAAATTCGCAAGACGTTAACACGTCGGAACGCTCTATTTCTGAAAAGCTTGGGACTCAAATTACATTATCATCACAATATCAAACAGTGAATAATAAAAATTGTTATTGCCGTTGTTGCATTTGCATACTTATCGCACGTTATCATAATAGCAATAATGGAGGATCCAATACTCAGCATTCAAAACCCAGTAGTTTTCGACAAATCTGTCGTTCAGTACGAGCTGCATGCACATCACTTTCACAATACAAGTTCTTTTGGTAAAAATGATAAAATTCGTATTGCTGTGCAAAATCAAGATTTGTGTATTTTACTGTGTAAAAGTTTGATACATGTTAGTGGAAGGTTGACGAAAACCGACGGAACTAAAGCAAATAATACTAATCTAACCTCTAACGCAATTGGTCATTTATTTGATGAGGCGCGGTATGAATTAAATGGCGTTGAAATTGATCGAAATGGAAATGTTGGTATTATTAGCTTGATGAAGGGGTATCCTTCTTACACGCCAAATGATGAACCCTTTTTAATCAATGCAGGTTGGATATCTAGTTCAAATATAAAGATAATAAATGATAATAGTTTTTTATCTTCGCATGCCAGGATGGGGTCATCAATACCTTAGCGTATCGCCAGAACATCTTACATCAGGCGGTACAGAGTACGCTTTGTAGATTGTGTAGATGTCATGCACTAATGCATCTTTTGGCAGCATGCCCAATATATGCAGTTTCAGCATACATCGAACATCACAATGCGGCTCTTCGAGTGCTGTATTACCATCTTCGCAGCACTTATGGTATCGATGCAACCCCAGTTTTGCCGTACGTCCCCACTGATAATGAATCCGTAGTCGGGAATGCGTCGTGCCGAATATACTGGAATTACTCATTCCCGACGAGCAGGCACATATCAGCCAATAAGCCTGACATCGTCCTGGTTGACTTCGATGACAAATCCATCTTCGTCATCGAGTTTTCTGCACCAGCAGAAACAAATATAGTCAGCAAAGAGGACGAAAAACGGATTAAATATCAGGAACTCCTGTTCGAGATTCGCAAGCTGTATCGAGGATTCAAAATCAAGCTCGTCATGCTGATAATTGGAGTGCTGGGAGGAATGAGACCAACTTTCCTCCAAAACATCAAAAGCATTCCGGCCTGTCGAGAACATGCAAATTCCATCGCAGGCCGAATGCAGAAAGCAGTGCTACTGGGATCTCTCCGTCTACTGAGGTCACACGAGATCCTGTAACCACTTACCCAATGGTAGAGGGAGTGGTTACAGTTGCAAACGAAATGGCCCGGTGCAGTATGCAGCGGAGGAGATGGATATCGGAGCCACTTTTCTGCTGCAGACTGCACACGTGGATTCTGGAGGGCCAAGGGAGGTTAGGGTTTTAGTCGGTAAACCTTGCCGTTAACATCAAAGGTGAGGGAGTCCGACACACGGGGGGTTACACAACATCTTCAACCCCCTATGGTGCCTAATGAATTTCCCCCCTCCGTCAAAAAAAAAATAGTTATTTTGATGTGATCATGCCTCTGACTATGATTCTCTAATTTGCTGAAGAATATCGTAAGGTAATTAAGATCTAAATATGATGATAATGCAATTATACAAAATGCAGAAGTAAGTTACAAAATTGAGATGAATAAAATAGATTGCTTAGTTCCATATGTGACGTTGGCTGATAGGGAAATGATACAGCTGTTACGTTTCATTGAAAAAGATCCTTGCATATCTTTATGTTTTCGTACATGGGAACTTTATGAATATCCGCTATTACCGGTAACATCATCCCACGTGTGGTCCGTGGAAACAGCGACATAACAGAAAAGCCACGATATATTATTAGTAGCTTTCAAACAGCACGAAAAAAGCTAGCCAGTTTGATCACTGTAACATTAGTAATGTTAAAGTATTTTTGAATTCAAAATATTATCCGCATGGTAATTAAAGCTTGATAATACAAATAATCAATTTTCTTTATTATACGATATATATATCAATTTTCAAGCTAGTTACTATAATCAAAATGTTAATGGTAAACGTATATTGATTAAATCGATATTTTTAAGGAATGCTCCATTAATCATTATTAATTGCTCTAAGCAGAATTAAGTTTTAAAACACGCACCTGTCGATGTGCCACTCGAATTTGAATCAAAAGAAAATTTTCCTGCCAACACTTCTGCTCATTGTTTAATTTTACATGATCGTATTGTAGAATATAATCCCATAAGTGGAAATATAAAGAAGTTGGTTTGAGAGGGGTAGGCATTATTGCGCATACGCCAATTAATTAATAAAATATAGTTATACTTTAATTGCTAGTGAATCAGTATCATACGAAATGGAATACATTGTAGACGTGCAGGGATTCCGCGGGCCTGGTAATTGCTTCATACCGAAGGAAATGTCTATAATGAATATTTTCGACAGTGAAATTGAGACTTATGTCTTTAAACCACCATATCAATGGGTGTGGCTACTGTTACACTATAAAAGAGTGAATAGCTGGTTAATGCATGATTACCACGGCTTACCATGGCAATCTGGTGATGTTCCCTTTGATGCTATAAACGAGACTTTGCAAAATATCGTTAAATGCGCCTACAAAATTTATGTAAAATGAGTCGATAAAAAATGTTGGTTAGGGGATATATTAAACGCTGAAAATGTTATTGATCTCGACGTTTTAGACTGCCCATCTTTGACAAAACTGGAGCAACAGCAGCAATATGAGTTGTCGGAGAAATGTAAAAGTCATACGATTAATGGAACTTGCGCAAAAGATAATGTACAAATACTAAAAATTCGGGTATTGGAAAATCTACTTGAACAGCCCGTATCTCTTCAACGTTCATTAAGGATTTATTATGAAGTGAAACGTCTCGCATTGATGGAAACTGAAGATATAGAACGTCTACCGATCGATTTCATCTGCATGTTTGCTGAACGACAAATTGAAGAAGCATGGACTTATACAATATATGGTGAACCGCCTATGATTAAAGACTGCATCAGTTGTCAAATTAAAAGCGATGGATTATTTGACGACATCGAAAATATAAATTTTGTATAATAGCTATTGTATATTATAAAAAAAAATAATCATTTAATGTATGAATATGAACGTGAAAAATAAAATTTAGTAAATACATCTTCTACATTTTCTTCATCTTCCTTCCTGCATGATATTGTACAAATGTGTTTAAAAATATGTAGGTCTAGAAGGATTTCGAAACGTTATGTCACGAAACGAGAAAATGGAAATATAGGTGCTAGATAGAACAAATTTTGTAATGGGGCTAGACACCTTCAAACTGGTATTTAAACTAATTGTGACGAAGGCTGGAGGAAAATGTCGGTGATTTCGAACTTACAACTTGACAAGGGAGAGGTCAAAGCGCTGATTACATCACTAAAGAGTAGAAGGTAATTAAAATTTGTGTGAGATCTAAAAAGTAGGTCGTCGATATACAGGATTGGGAATTTTGAAGACACCTTCAAACTGGTATTTAGACTCATTGTGACGAAGGTTGGAGAAAATCTAAACTTTCAATTCCTCAAAAAAGATACATAACATCTGAAATACGTCGGTAACGGTGTGTCATATTGAAAGTGAGATTTCCCAACAGGGGCATTTAAAAGATCGAAAGATATATACATACGCGACATCTTTATTCTTGTATGCAGTTTCAGGAAAACAAATGCACGGTGCATAAGTGTTCGACGGGTAATCGGCGACCGTGAAAGCGGTATACTGCTCATGTTAATGGATCTAGCAAAGAGTATGCGAAATCGATGGTAGTAGGGCGTACGAGGAATAGGTCATTTACTTTCACTTTCAATACGGTTCCTAGCTTACGATGTATTTCCACATAAACACGGAGAAACGGCTATAATGTAGCAATATTTGACCTTTAATGAAGGCGACTTTTGAAATTTGTTTTTCGACAATCCACTCATGGCAATACTACATTGGAATGTTTGAATTAGGCTGCCTCCTTTCTATTACGTGACGGATTGCCGAATTTTGGGAAAGAGAAAATGTTTTGAAGAATTTGTGCAATGACCTTTTATACGCGCCTGCATCTGTATACAATTTCGCAAGTTAAAAAAGGATAACAAATGTACGGTGAATAAGTGGTTGGCGGGTAATCGGCGACCGTGAATGCGGTATACTGCTAATATTAATGGGTCTAACAAAGAGTATGCGAGAGCGATGGTAGTAGAACGCACGAGGAAAAGGTAATTTTACTTTCACTTTCACTTTCAATACGGTTCCTATCTTACGATGTATTTCCACATAATCACGGATACGCTACTATAATGTAGCAATATCTGACCTTTAATGAAGGCGACTTTTGCAATCTGTTTTTCGACACGTGGCAGTACTAATGTGTAACGGCCAACCCTTTTCAATCTCTGTGATTGAATTTTGTAAGATCAAGCATTAGAAAGACGTCATTTTCAACGATAATGTAAAAAAATTTTATTAACAACAATATCTAATGAAATAATAAATATTGGTTGACCTTTACCTTCTCTTTTCATTAGACAATGTTTTTCGACCTTCACAGCTTTCGGAATTTATAATAACAGTACATGAAATTGTTTATAATAACCTCCTTTCACTCCTGACCTTCTTACGGCCCATTTGCGCAATTCTTCCATCACATTGTCATCGATGGGAGGTAGGGTGGGGGGCAGAACCCCCTACCCCTCTCCTCCCGATTTCTTTATGTGGGGATTTTTGAAAGAGAAAGTGTATGCTGTGCCAATATAGAGCAAGGAGCACCTCGAACATACACTTGGTGAGGCTTTTCGCTTCATTACAGTGGTCATCTATGTTTATTTAGTCTGACAGCATAAACATGTCATGTTTACGAAATTAGGTTTTGTGACGAATACATGTCGGACAAAAAAGACAAATGATAGGTAAACGTCAGTGTTGGCATGATATCGCATTGTCCGACAAAAATAGTGAATATTTCGTCCAGTCCGACAAAAACAAAGTTTAAGTATTTGATAGACGGACAGTATCAGTTCCATTGGTATGATAGCCAAGTTCAGTGAGTCCATCATTTCAGGCACCATCGTCATATATATATATATATATATATATATATATATATATATATATATATATAAAATTTGAATAATAAACAATTTACATGTAAATTAATATCACCAACATTTTATTATTCAAATTTTTCATCAAATTACACATCCATAAGATAGTGACAATGAAAAGGAGGATAAAGATGATTTTGAGATTGGAGTAAGCGAAGATGATGATGAAGATGAAGAGAATGATGATAATTTCCAATAAAACTTAAAACAGAGGCTTACAATATTTATAATTTTAATAATAATTGTTTTACGTAAAAAATACAATGTTGTGATTAAACTGGATACTGACTTTATTGATATTTTATTCAATAAAAAATGTTATACTTAGCCACGGATCGTTAAATTGCTAAAAATTGAAAATGAAAGTCGAGATGTAAAATTTCTGGCCTCCGAAAACTTCACGAACTCTCGGAACAATAACTGCGCATGTAACAACTCCTACGAGCCACCTTCCATACAATAAAAAATCGTCTTCATATTTAATTACAGTTAACTAGAAAGTCAACTAGAAATCGATTATCACCGGGACATTCATAGTAGTCTTACGTAGTTGACTTTAAGTTTTGTGGAATACTGCTTGTTACTATCACTCAAAGCACTGCCTGCGTACGGATTCCTAATGTTTTCCGAATATTTTTATACTATCCACATAAAATAAAAAAAAGTAAACAGATAATTACAGTTTGTTTTCTACGTCTTCGCCATTATAGTATGGATATATATGAACATTAGTCAGCTGCACACAGTAAAAAAAAGTCTTAAAATAGTTACATATTCAATTCGGCACCCTAAATGGCTTAAGTTCAGCCTAAAATTGTGCTAATTTTCTTAAATTAAGTCTATATTTGCACTCAAAACCTTGTTTTTAGTTTTGGAAACTTATTTTTAGTTAATATTCAGGTTTGCAATAAGAATTGAGTGCCCGGGTGCGAAAACGAGATAGGCGCTCGAACGGTCTGACCGGGCAGTAGATAAAGACTAAAAAATCAAAATGCGAAAATCGAATTTTAAAAAATACTATCTTAAAAAGAATTTTATGCTGCACAATATTTACATTTAACATTTTTTGATCCGACCTTTAGATTCCGAGAAAAAGAAATAAAAACGGTAAAATATCGAACGCGCGAAATCAATGTTTTTTTATACATATAACGCTATATCTCAGGTATACATGAACGAAAAATGTTGAAATTTTTGTGGGATACTCAGGAATGATTTCTGAAAGCAATAAGCACTGTCAAGTATCTTAATTTAATGTTGGTCTAAAGTTATTTGCCGTTAAACGTTGCGCACTTTTTTTTTGTTTTTTATTTTCAAACGCTTGGGCAGTCGAGCGAAGTTTTCGTAATTGAAAAACTAAAAATACTATTTTGTAGCTAAAGAATCAAAAAAGATTTTGGTGAAAACAGAACTTTGATATAATTATCCTATAAGTAACCACGAACGTTTTTCTAGCGTTCTGACTGTCAGCCACGCGCGGCATTCTTTGCCGGAAACAAAGCGAGCCGTATCGCGCTATTAATCATGCTATTAACCCTTTGCGGCATACATTTTTCTTTACATGGAAATCACCCGAGCTTGCTACTCGGGGGTTTCTGGGGTCGTTGATCATAAATCTAACCTCAGATTTTAAAAATTCAAAATGGCAGATGCAATATGGCGGGTCAAAAATAATTTTTTAAATTTAGATACGCCATATTGGATCCACCATTTTGAAATTTCGAAAACTAGTTCCGGATTTGTTATTAGTGTCCCGTGTTACGTCCAGCGTCGAACACAACGGAGTACAAATAATAAAAGAAAGAAGTTAAAAAAAATTATTATTCGTCCCTCTTACCTTGGGACGACCGGGATGGTGGAGAAATGGTGAAATAAATATACAATTATTATTATGATTATTATAATTTATATTTTAGATAGACATTACAAAATGGTGGAAGATAGTATAATTTTTGGAAAGGATACTAGGAAATAATTGATTTGGGGTTCAATTAATTAACAACAACAAAAAAACGTGGTTAGATTGATACCTTAAAGTTGGTACCTTAACGAGGAAGCATCCAACTTCAAGTATTTGTTCCTAATCCAAAAAAAAATGGAATAAGAAAAGAAGATCCCTTTTGTTTCAATACCTCGAGGTTGGTACCTTGACGACGAAGCGTCCAACCTCAAGCCTTTGAAATAGAATTGGTTTAAAAATCAAATGAATTTAGCAACAAGTCTTTAACTCAATACCTCGAGGTTGGTACCTTGACGACGAAGCCTCCAATCTCACGCCTTTGAATTAAGATGAATGAAATTTGTTCAAATAATTAATTCAATACCTCGAAGTTGGTACCTTAACTAGAAGCATCCAACCTCAAGCTTTTGAATTAATTTGTATTGTTTTATAGAATAAGGAAAAGAGGAAAAAGAAAAAGGAATTATCCTGGAAGTCAAAAATTGTAACGAAAATTGTATAAGTATATGAAAGAGATTAAAATAAAACAAGCCTTACAGATTGCTTACAAGTCGCAAATGATCCTAGAGATTATTTGGGTCCAACCTAGTATCGACTCCTCAAATTGGCTTCTAAACTGTCGACTTCCTAACTATCGACTTTCGGACTGATTTTTGAAAATAGGTTTTCCTAAATCGTCACCTCGGTTAGAGATCTAGGACTTCTCCCTCTCTATGCTCATGAGACGAGAGTCCAAAATTGTCTATGTCAAGATTGGACGATAGAGAAAAAGGGGCAGGGCTTATGCCCGGAAAAGTGGGGAAAAGTGGATATGATGTATACTATCTTCCCTTACAATATAATATTATAAACTTATATCTAAACGCAATAATAATAATTAGCAGTTAATATACAATAATAATATTACGTGGATTACATATTCGCAATTGATGATATATGCATCGCGCAATACTCCGATTACTTATTACTTATAATCATAACTGTTATTAAATTAATACCGTTAAAAAGGTATTAAATTGAATAAGATATACTTCTAAACTTATTGACATAAATCTAATTGTACGCTGACAATGAATTTTATTAGTAACGCTTCCATAATTAATGGTTAATTGATTATAATAGTTGCAATGGTAATTGTTGTATTACTAAAAGAAAAACAACGAGGACGTGACGTCATTTGGGACAAAAATTATTTAGTCTTTTTAGTTTTCCACATGTATTCGACAACAGGAAGTGTTCTATCCGTATAAGATATTTTTAAGTTTATTATGGGATAATGCTCCGGCCGTTGGCTACGGCGGATCGTGTGATCGAAAACTGATCTACGAACAATCATAAATTTACACGAACCTCGAGAGGGTTCGCGGCATTTCTACTACGATGATGCTCGACATGTGTCTCTCGGCCACATGTTGCAAGAAGCTTATCTTCTGGTTGTCGCATGTTGGAAAATAGTATATTTCCTTTTTTTTTTAATTTTATTAGTAACAGCTGTGCAAGCTAGAGAAAGATGAAACTCTGGGATAACTAATTTTTGTTAGAACTAAAAACGTCCCACGTTACACCCGAAATACTTCATACAGAGTTTTTTCAAATTTTTTTTATAAAACGCGTTTTTTTAGACTTTTTTTTTATTTATAACAATATATGTATATACCAATCAGCTATTTTTATGCCTTTAGTATAGTAAAGAATAGCATAGACTATAGGCTATAGAACATTTCGCGTTAAAACATGTGAATTACCATTCAAAAATTGCGAATAAGTGCAGAGAAAAAGGTGACACTCTGGAGTGTCACTATGCCGCAAAGGGTTAAACGTAATTTGGTGAAATATAACTTGAAATTGGTGTAGTGGCAGATAAAGTAGTGGTAGTATTATACCTCAAATTTTAAAATATTTTATAATTATTTTTTTTTTCATGTACAGATTCTCAAATGTATGTATTTTAAATATTAAAAATAAAAATATTTTATCTGTTATATTTTCGTTAAAAATAAATTATTATTCATGCTGTAAGAGATGAAATGTGCGTTAGAAGATAAATGTAAAAATCAGCAATAATTTTTATGAGCAAATTCGTATTCAGCGCATCAAAATGCATTAAGAAAATACACAAAAAGTGTTAAAAATTGTATAGAATAAGATAGTAAAAAATGGCAGCTTAATTTTCTTAAAAGTAGCTGTATTCAGCAATTTTTCAGAGGCGCGGACAAATTTCAGAAATTTTTTTGTGATATAGGTTTTAAAGATACATACCTTAGTTACAACTTTAGACCAAACAAATGGTATTTTTTGGAAAAATATCGAAGTTACAGTAAAACCACGAAAAAAACGCCCAAAACACGTCGTTCTTGACGTTCGTGCGCGAATGTAGGATATTTTTTAGAATTTTTGATGTCGATTTTCGTAATCATCGCATCAAAAACTATCGATTTATCACTAGCCATTAAAATTCTGGCAAATTCGACCCACCTAATATATATATACGCGTATATATAAATGAAATGTATAAAATTGAGAAAAAAAAATTACATTACCTTTTCATATAAAGTAAGAATGAGTTTACAACATAAATCTATGAGTACTTCTTGCAAGTAATATAATTCATATACTAATATTAAACTTTGTTTTATTGACTGAGATTGTTTTATTAATATATTAAATGGATACGTTAATAATGTTATTTTATGTTGAGATATGAGTAGGGTTCGAAATTCAAAATTTTTAATATTTCTAATAAAATAAATGAAAATGTATTTAAAATTTATAATATAATATATACATATAAAATTCACATATAAAATTTATAAGAAACACAATATTCAGCTTTAATCTTAATAATATTACAATTCTCTTTTAATATTATAATCTTGTTTTCAGTCTTTTCGTATTTAATAATGAATTTATTATACTTATTACAGCTATTTTTTAAATATTTTCTGTCATTTTATAGGCACTTTAGTGAGATATTTATTAAAAATGCCTATCCATTAAATCGCAATAGTTGCTTCAAATGAGACTCTTTTTCTTTTGTTATTCTAACAGACTCAAGAGCAGATGCTTTTAATAAATCTGCAAATGTTATTGAGATTTCCCGTAAATGTGTGACTGGTTCACCGTAGTAGGACTAATGAAAAAAGGTTTTATATACGTCAACCTGTCCATTCCGAGAAAACGTATAATTCTGACAGCCTTACTTATCTGAAGCTTCTTTTTGAAAGAATTTTTTAAAAGCATCGTAAAATCCTTTATTTCATGATCGGATTGTTTTACCATGATAAATCGATTAGTCCTAGCGCTTTTTATCATCTGTGTATATTCTTCTTCTGTTTCTATGCGTTCCGTTAGTTTTTTCTTTTTTTCAGTACAATGCGAAATTTCGATCGCATACACAATATGAATGACCACGAACAGGAAAGAGATGCTGTATTTCAACCTGTTTGATGCCAGCAGTGACAGGAAAAGCAGCATCTCATAATTCCGATTTGGCCCTCCACACGCGTCTGAAAATTATAATAAGTATATCTTATTGTGGCATTGGATATTGAATTCCACAGTAATGGAATGCAATAAAAAATTACAAACAGCGTTCGCTCCTTTCTTAAAAAATCCTTCAAGGTATACATGTAACTACGATCCGTGTTGTGCACGTGAATATGAAAAATATGTAGCTATATTAACCTACGATAAAATTGATCGTTTGCGGAAATTTTTGGTAAAGGCAAATTTTGCCCAAAATCGAATTCGCAACGCAGTACATTTTCCTTGAGCATTGCCTCTTTTAGCTTCTTAAACTCTTCAACGTTTTTCTTATGCAGCTTAAAATCGTCACTTTCCATGCGATGATCTTCATTTTCGAAACAAGTGTTGCAAACATCAGTGCGTGGAAGTCGAAAAGAGAAATTTACATTATGATTGAAATATCTGGTATATGTGTCAATACATAACGGAGGTGTATGAATATTAGTTACGGCTGTATAGTAATCTAAAAACAATTCGTATATAGCTGTGTCAGGGTTAATTCTGGATTCTCAAAAAAAATGTAATTTTGTTCTATTGCTGAAGTAATGAGACTGCGAATGTGTTATACTTTGGCAATGTTGATATATTAAATTTTTTATATCCTCTGTTAGTGCAATTTTATGATTATCGTGTTTCCTGCGCTGATCTTCTAATACTCCATTCATTAACTTCTTTTGAAGTCTCTCCAAACGAGATTTCCCAATGCCAAAAACGTTGCAAAGAAACGATTTGCAAAGAGATACCCGATTGTCATAAACAGGGTGACTGTAATAGTAGTTCCAATCGACACGTTTTGCGTCCTTTTCTGCAGAATTTTTTTTTCATTAGTCCCATAAGCATTAAATTTTGACCATTTTAGGTTCCTATTTTCCAGAAGAAATCGTAAAATTCTTGTTGATGAATAACGTCGATCTTATTGAAGCATTCATTTTTACAGCACCATGTACATTGTCTAAATGTTTTTTCTTCCACAATCTTACCACTGTGAGATTCATATTCTTTTCCCTGCAATAAGTATATCATAAAAAAGAATGATTTACAGTAAACGGAAGCACCGAATTATGGCATACTGTTTCCCGTAACCACAATAAAAATGGTCGTGAATTTAAAGAATGAATGTCCGTATTCAATCTGGACACGAAGTCGCATCATGTTTATAAAAATACGTTCTGTGTTTTCGATTTAAGATGGTTGCTTAAGGATTACTTGTAACACTTACATTTTATGTAGATAATACGTATCTAAAATTAAAACCATCATATCCTAACCATCAAACATATCAAAACAAAACAACATAACCTATAAGATACATGAGGTTAATTTACATACTACATTCGTTAATATCAATCACAAAGCATGCATATTTACAAAAAATGACATTTTTTAATACGCTCTTTTAAACTTATCATTTTAAAATGAGAACATAGTGTTTCAACAGATCTAAATCTAAAATCTTCTCTGAATGACTTAGCTTTCATATATACGAAATAATTTTCAACGAAGTTTCCATTACAAAAAAATAGTTATCGTTGTTTCTTTAAGAATTATTTATATTGAAAGATATTGTATAGAAAAAGTAAAATACGGTGATTGTATAGAAAAAGTAAAATAAGTATGCTATTAGTATTATAATTCAAAGTATATGATTTACCTGATTTCTCGCAGTTTTTTTTATATTCCGTTGCCATTGATTCTCATTTCTGGCTCGCTTTCAGATCGAAACTGAATTCTTTTCACTATTTATTATTCAGTAATTTTTCTGAATGCTTAATCACAGATGAAAATGAAAAGATTAACATAAACTCGCCCTACGTAACGTACAAAACGATCTGAGGTTATCTTGATTTGCGCAACACTTCGCGAGACGGATCGCTTTGTTGCCGGCAAAGAATGCCGCCCGTGGCCGGCAGTCAGAGCGCTAGAAAAACGTTCGTGGTTATTTATAGAATAATTATATCAAAGTTCCGTTTTCACCAGAATCTTTTTTGATTCTTTAGCTACAAAATAGTATTTTAATTTTTCAATTACGAACACTTCGCTCGACTGCCCAAGCGTTTGAAAACAAAAAACAAAACAAAAAAAGTGCGCAACGTTTAACGGCAAATAACTTTAGACCAACATTAAATTAAGATACTTGACAGTGCTGGTTGCTTTCAGAAATCATTCCTGAGTATCCCACAAAAATTTCAACATTTGTCGTTTATGTATACCTGAGATATAGCGTTATATGTATAAAAAAACATTGATTTCGAGAGTTCGATATTTAACCGTTTTTATTTTTTTTCTTGGAATCTAAAGGTCGGATCAAAAAATGTTAAATGTAAATATTGTGCAGCATAAAATTCTTTATAAGTTAGTATTTTTTAAAATTCGATTTTCGCATTTTGATTTTCTAGTCTTTATCTACTGCCTGGTCAGACCGTTCGAGCGCCTATCTCGTTTTTGCACCCGGGCACTCAATTCTCTAACTTAGGTGGGACAAGCTAGAAAAATTTTTCTTTAAGCATAAATGTCAACTAAAATTAAACTTCGCTGTCTGGAAGTAAGACTTTCAGCGCAAATATTGACTTAATTTAAGAAAAATAGCTTATAATTTATAATAAATTATAATTATAAACGTAAATTACTTACTGATTTCACTATGTTTTTACTTTATTTCTCTAGGACTGACTGCAAGAATCACTTTTTTTGATTTTTTGATTGACAATGCAATATTATGTTATCACTGATGGTTATGAATCACGTGTTATTTTTGTCCGACGTGTATTCATCACAAAACATAACTTCGTATTCATGTCATACTTATGCTATCGAGGTAAAAAGACGCAGCAAGAAATTTGTCGGACAACATGACCAATTGATTATATAAATAGTTATTAAACAGTCGCCCGAAAATGAATTATGTATCTATCACAAAACATGATTTCGTAAACATTACATGTTTATGTTGTCAATATAACCATCGGATTTTATAAATAATTATTAAACACTTGTGTAAAAAGGAACTATATAGTTATCGCAAAATATAAACTCTTAAATGCGTCGTGTTTGCGACGGTAGACAAGCTCATTGCAGCAATATTTTTGTCGGACAAAATACGTTTCAAATTTCTTTCTAAATTATCATTGGAATTTATTAAAATTAATTATGTATTTATCACAAAATGCCACATCACGAATTCGACATGTTTCACGCATGTGTATTGGAAAACGCAGCACTTACGAATATTTTCGCAAATTAGAGTATGGTAGGCTCGCCAAAATTAAGCAACTTACCAAGTTTCAAGTATTTACTAATCGTTGTCGGAAAAGTGTGCTGTAGTGGGGATTATCTCTAACGCATTCCAGCTTGAATCGAGTAGTTCTGGATATCTTAAAGCGCATCCACTGCTAAAGAGTAGAAAATTGTTATAAACAATGGACGGAAATTTTTAAGATTTGTTCTGCCAGAGCTATTCAGTTTGAAAGTTTACTATTTCACGTCCCTAGCGATTTCCAGCTAAAAATCTTAGATTAAATCCGCGACTGAAAATTATTATAAACAATTTGCGGAAATAGCTTAGAGTGAATACGCCATTCACAAATGTTATAAAAAATAGTCAGTGGACATTTTTTTTATTTTTTCCCCATAGTACTGTATTGGTCGTTTATACTTCTAGACGCTGTAAAAATAAATTTACCCTGAAACGGGAATTTTGAATACGCCGCTGGTTCCAGCAGCTGTGCCAGTTTCACCAAAAATTCTATCAACCTATGATGTCATTATTATCCAACTACACGTCAGTTAATTAAAGATAAAGAATTTGATTAACCGAAAGTTGGCTTTAAGTTTTATTTCCTGTGGAAAAAAGAAAACCCTCAGCTTCTAGTATAATTTTTACTAAGTCAATTGAGGCGACAATTGGCAAAATAAAATTTTACATTAATATAAAATTTAATAGATTGTTTATGGTATTTAAGAATTGATTGGATGTCCCTACTCTTAATTGCACAAATATTTAAACAAATATTAAATACATTTGATCTTTCCAAGCCCTCTTTAGTTTTCTAACTCTCCATGCGATTGAGTAATCTTTATTTGTTAACAAATATTAACAAAGTGTTTATTTTATTTTCTTATGCTGCATTCATCAGGAACAAGTCCGAATATTATGTGTCAAATGAACACTAGCTATTTAGACATTAAGGGTGTTCGTCTGGAGCGCCTGAATGCCGCGGTGGCCATTGTGGAACTACCAAACCGGAAGTCAAACTCCTTTGCAGATTACGCCTTCAACTTAAATTTTTTATCTTATTAAGTGTATTTTTTATAAGCTACTATTCTCCTAGAATGTGCGTCCACTTCGATATTGACGCAACGATTGTCGCATGATCCAAAAAAAAAGGATAAAATCGGCCTGTTTTTCACCTCACACGCACATGATGTGTAGATGTGTTAGTCGTCACGATAAAAACGCTTATTGCATCGTTTCGATAACGCTAACGCGCAAAAACGGAGTGGACGTTCATTCCTGACAGTTCGAGGATTACATTGAACCCTGTAACGAGCCGTTTAATTTGACATCGGGCGGAGAGAAAGAGGACCTTGTTGAAAATTGTATGGACGTGCTTGCCAGCTTCAGAAAAATTCGCGGATTATGCGCTGGCAAGCTAAATAACGACGGGAACGCGTAAAACGGAAAATATCCAGAGGACGCGATGCGCGCTTTCGCCGGCCGGTCGGCCATGTTGGTCCCAAACCCACGTGGGATCAGCAACGCTCCGATTCAGACATGCGCACAACGACAAGGCGCTGGCGCTGGTGCGCCTCTACATGCGCAGAAGAGGAGCAACGGCGCTCTGGCCGCATAGAATCAAGAGTGGGGAACGACGGGCCGAGTTCCAAGCGTGAAGCCGCATGTGTCGCCGCAATGGGGCGCATGCGCTCCAAATTCAAATGAGGGGCGGGCTGTCACATTCAAGTCAATCAAATGACATTTGAATGTTTGACAGTTCCCGTCCCGATTCTCCGTAAAAAAGGGAACTCGGCGACATTATTGGACATGGGGATACGTACCGAGGTATTATAAGACCTGGCCTCGGTAAGTATCCCTCTTCTTTTCTGGACTTCTTCGTGACACCTTCTCGTCGACGACTCGCTGCCTACCGAACGATCCTCCGGAGGTACTGGCTGCTCCGCCGACGAAAAGTGGGCCCACGCAATTCAACAGCCAGCAACCATTCAACAATTCATGGAGGCGGCGAGGATCAATTGATGACGAAGAAGACCTCACAATTTGACGACGGTACTCCGTTCGTCCCGTCATAAATTAACACGAGGCTGCTGAGAATTGGTTCGCCAGGGGACAGCAGCCGACTTCCCAAAATTACGAGTCGGATGGAGAACCGGAACCAGAAGAAAATGGACGCCGAAGGAAATAAGTGAGGTAAGACTCTTTCTCTCCCGTCCGTAAATAATAAAAATAATATTGATGTCTCTGTGAATTTTCTTGTATATAAACGCGTATGAAATGTTTATATATATATATATATCAATGTATGTCTGTGTATGCAACGTATGTGTGACCGCGTTTTCGAACACCGCGTAATTTATTCCGTCAGCGTAATTTATTTCGGCACTTGACGATAAATGACTGAATTTTAATGACTGACGATTCGACGTAATTTTACAAAAGACTCGACAATTTTATATTTGATGACTCTTATTTTTTATTCGCGAAATCTTAAACTTCGAGTGTATTTTGTATATGCGTGTGACGAATTGTTCTATTGACGAATTCAATTTTGTAAAATTCAAACTATGAAAAAAGATCTTTTAATTGAATGACGAAAGATAATTATGACAACTTTGATTATTTCAGCACTCAATGATTCCAATCTACTAGTTTATGTATAATATTGACGATATTGATTGATTTTAATTGTATGTTTGAACGATTCTTTAAAGATTAGATTAACCTTATTAAAGAAATCGTTTCAACCCTTTTTTATGCAAGTTAATTATGTTTTCGAGGCGTAATCTGCAAATTGCGACTCGAAGCGGGTAATGGCGGCACAAGCGAAAGATTTGACATATATCAGTTCCGCGTTTTTCGGTGAGATGGAGCCCAAAGCGAATGTCAGGATCGTAGGTATTCTAGGGCGCTTCCCAGGGCCCCGTGAGCGTGTGCACGCATACATATGTAATACGGTCAGGTGATTTGGTATAGGAAGGGTATGGGAGCAGAGAGAGAGAGAGAGTGAGAGGGGACAAGGATGTCAAAGAAAGTCAATCATTCTTTCTTATTGAGTAATACAGTTTTATAAATTATCCTGTGAAGAGTGTAATGCAACATATGTGGGAGAATCGAAACGTCAGCTAAACACCAGAATTTTGGAACACAAAAACAACATTAAGAGAACCAACCATTCGGTTATTACGGAACATCGTCTTTCTACGAACCATGATTTTGACTGGGATAATGTCAAAATTCTGGATTTTGAAAAAAATTGGAACAAAAGATTAAAATCAGAAATGATCCACATACGTCTCCAAAAAACCTCGCTCAATAAGAAAGAAGATATAATTAATTTACATGCTCCTTATATAAATTTATTGCATAAGTTAAAAACTAATTGTACGTCTAAATGATAGAAAGTTCATTACAAAATATTCATTTGAGCATAATAGTTTTACATACACTATGTATAAATGTATTTATATTGTCATATTATAACTAATTATGTATGTATATGTCTATATTGTATTATCGGCCTTTTAAATTTCATTCAGTGTACATTAGTTAATCCGCTCGTCGACAATGTGTAGGAAAATTGACAGTTACCACTCGCGAATTCCCTGGTAAAAATGAAGCGTACGATAAAGCGTCCCGGGAGTGTCCCGCAGGCGTTTTCGATAGAATGTACACCCTACGGAGCGGATTCTGACGCTCAGTTCAACCTTTAGTGACGCTTCATTACGTAAACGTACAAAGCGTGAAATTAGACATATTTGACGTTTGCGGGACGCCCGATCAGATGTTTCTCGGGAGTACGTTGAACGTCCATGTGTCGATTTTGAAGCGTCCATGTTTCACGGCTGCCGGACGCCCGGTCGGATGTTCCCGGGGAGGACTTTTAGCGTTCATGGACATTTGTAAAACTTCCGTTTTTACGTTTGCGGGACGCCTGATCGGACGTTCCTAAGGCGGATTTGAGGGTTCATAGGACTTTTTGCGTAATTTTCATAATCGGCCATTTCATAAACGCTCGGTAAAGTGGACATGTCCGCTTAGTGGACGCTCGTCAAATTACATGGGCCTTAAGGTGTCCCTAAACTCCCCAAATGTCTAATTTCACATTCCGTGAACGTTTTCATATCCGCTTCGGACGCTCCTCGTACATCTCTGGGACACCTAATTTGACGCTTAACGGACGCTTTCGGGACGCTCCCATTTTTACCAGGGTTTTCATGTTTTTCGTTTTCTTACCATTATTTATTAATTATTTATTTATTTATTAACATTTGACTTCTTACAAAAAATGTAAACAAAATGTTTTAACAGTAAGTGTGTTTTTTTAAAAATTATTTTATGTTGTAATTGTTGTGAATTAATAAATTTAAAATATATTATAGTTCTGATGAGGACAACGTACGTTGTCGAAACGTTAAATAACTGAGTTAGTTATTTTTTTGTAACACCTTGACTCGAAGCATCGATCAACTCTTTAAAATAATATAACTTCGTCGAGTGACAGAATCATGATTGTATTTTTTAAATTATGTTTTGAAGGAAATGAACTTTCTCTCTGTTACGAACACGCGGTTCGTAACAGCGCGAGCGGTGGGTGGGGAAGGTTACAAATAATGAGGAGCCGCGGAGTTCGTTTGGATGTCCTTCCGCGACTGACTCCTTCGATGCCGCCTCGATTCGAGAGCGCAGCGAAGTTCGTCATCGCATTTATTTCCAACCGTGGGACTATGCTGAGCTTGCACTCTTGACTTCTATGTGAATTCGCAAGCCGTGCATATTCTCACGGTGGACTTTGAGAATTACATTGATATTTAAGGAGACTACGATCTACCGATCGTAACCCTCCCCCATTTTAAAAAAACGGCGTTCCACCGCCGAAAAATACAATTTTCATGAGCTTCATTTACAATGAAGTATATGAATATATACAGGGTGGCCGATTTATCTGAAGACATCGAAATATCTCGAGAACTATGCACAGAATCAAAAAAGTTGTCGGATGAAAGTTGTTCGACACGAAGGGGGGCATCCAGTGATAATTAAATTTACCCCCTCCCCCATCCCCTGGAGGTGGAGTGGGGGCAAAAACAATAAAACTTAAATAGGAACCCCCAGTTTTTATTGCAGATTTGGATTCTCCGGAAAAAAGTACACCAATTTAACCTAGGAGCTATTGCATTTTGGTTCACAGGTGGCGCTGTAATCGATAAAAATCCAAATTTATCCGAAGACCTTGAAATACCTCGAGAACTATGCACAGAATAAAAAAAGTTGTCGAATGAAAGTTGTTCGAAACGAAGGGGGGATTCGAGGAATAACGAGAAGTACTCGAGCGTCGATCCCCTGGGGGTGGAGTGGGGGCAAAAACAATAAAACTTAAATAGGAACCCCCAGTTTTTATTGCAGATTTGGATTCTCCGGATAAAAGTACACCAATTTAACCTAGGAGCTATTGCATTTTGGTTCACAGGTGGCGCTGTAATCGATAAAATTCCAAATTTATCCGAAGACATTGAAATACCTCGAGAACTATGCACAGAATAAAAAAAGTTGTCGAATGAAAGTTGTTCGAAACGAAGGGGGGCATCCAGTGATAATAAAATTTACTCCCTCCCCCATCCCCCGGAGGTGGAGTGGGGGCAAAAACAATAAAACTTAAATAGGAACCCCCAGTTTTTATTGCAGATTTGGATTCTCCGGATAAAAGTACACCAATTTAACCTAGGAGCTATTGCATTTTGGTTCACAGGTGGCGCTGTAATCGATAAAAATCCAAATTTATCCGAAGACCTTGAAATACCTCGAGAACTATGCACAGAATAAAAAAAGTTGTCGAATGAAAGTTGTTCGAAACGAAGGGGGGCATCCAGTGATAATGAAATTTACTCCCTCCCCCATCCCCCGGCGGTCGAGTGGGGGCAAAAACAATAAAACTTAAATAGGAACCCCCAGTTTTTATTGCAGATTTGGATTCTCCGGATAAAAGTACACCAATTTAACCTAGGAGCTATTGCATTTTGGTTCACAGGTGGCGCTGTAATCGATAAAATTCCAAATTTATCCGAAGACATTGAAATACCTCGAGAACTATGCACAGAATAAAAAAAGTTGTCGAATGAAAGTTGTTCGAAACGAAGGGGGGCATCCAGTGATAATAAAATTTACTCCCTCCCCCATCCCCCGGAGGTGGAGTGGGGGCAAAAACAATAAAACTTAAATAGGAACCCCCAGTTTTTATTGCAGATTTGGATTCTCCGGATAAAAGTACACCAATTTAACCTAGGAGCTATTGCATTTTGGTTCACAGGTGGCGCTGTAATCGATAAAAATCCAAATTTATCCGAAGACATTGAAATACCTCGAGAACTATGCACAGAATAAAAAAAGTTGTCGGATGAAAGTTGTTCGACACGAAGGGGGGCATCCAGTGATAATGAAATTTACCCCCTCCCCCATCCCCTGGAGGTGGAGTGGGGGCAAAAACAATAAAACTTAAATAGGAACCCCCATTTTTTATTGCAGATTTGGATTCTCCGGAAAAAAGTACACGAATTTGACCTAGGAGCTATTGCATTTTGGTTCACAGGTGGCGCTGTAATCGATAAAAATCCAAATTTATCTGAAGACATTGAAATACCTCGAGAACTATGCACAGAATCAAAAAAGTTGTCGGATGAAAGTTGTTCGACACGAAGGGGGGCGTCCAGGGGGCAAATAGGGACGATTTGATCCCTTTATGAAAATTAAATATTAAAAATTCTAATATTAGAATTTTTAATATTAGAATTTAGTAATATCAATTGCGAAAATTGTTATTCTGAATATGAAATTTTAATAATGTCCATTCGAAAAATTAACATTATGAATAATTGATATTCTTCATATTAAAAATCAAAACTGATTACATAAAAATTGTGCATACAATATGGAAGCAATTTTATAAATAAGTTTTCTACCTTCAATAAAATTACATTTTAGGGTTTAAATTTATTATTTAATAAACAAAAAGAGGACATCACGCAATCCATTAAAAAACGCGTCATGTCCCTTCACTCAGCTCATTCATTCTCTCTATGTATGTTTTTTCCGAAATGAGAATAAATAAGCTGAGCATTGACGGTCAAACCAGCTTCTATTAAACAAAACGAAACTCTTACTTCATTTGGGGATTTCGTCGCCATCTACCGGACCCCGAGAGAACTCACGTGGTTTCATACATGTACATCGCTTGCATTTCGGCCATCACCGGCGCCGGTTCTGTTACATAACGCTAGAGGGCGACATAACTCGAAAATAAAGTAGCATATCATTTTATACATAAGTTGAGTCACACGTAACCAGTTCACCTACATTTTTCTCTACTTTCCTGAAGGGAAGTAAATGGATATCGCGACTTTCTAATCCCCATATTAAAATTTAGTATTCACGGTCTCTCAGTGTAAGACTGTTTTTGAAGTCCATTGTATTGGTAGTAATTCGGTCGGAGGTCACTTTGCTTTTAGAATAACAACTTTCCGTTTACGTGACTATTTTTTGTCTACCCTTCATTGCTTAAATCGAATTGCAAGTTAAAAATGAATCCTGCTACAGTTCCCGAAAAAATCGAAATGATTCTTATTTATGGTGAATGTAAGAGGAGTATTGACGATGCTGTTGCGTTGTATGCTGAGCGTTTTCCAGATAATGCTCGCTCGCGTTCTTTTTTTTTACAAAGTTGTGAATGCCTTTCACTCTGATGGCAGCGTACAAATGAAAAAAAAGAAGCGAAGATTAACAGTTACAGGAGAAGCTAACGAAGTAGCTGTACTAGCAGCTATTCACCAAAATCCACATGTAAGCATACGACAATTACATCGCGATTCCGGCATTTCCAGAGACAGTATTCAAAGAATATTGCATCGTCATAAGTTTCACCCATATCACATTTCACTGCACCAGGAACTAGATGGCGATGATTTTCATAACCGCGTGGTGTTTTGTGAATGGGCATTTCAAAAAATGCAAACGAACCACAATTTCTTTGCTAATGTATTATTTTCAGATGAATCTACATTCACGAACCATGGTGGCGTCAATAGGCATACTATGCATTATTGGAGCGTAGAAAATCCCCATTGGTTACGACAAGTTAATCATCAACGTCCTTGGTCGGTGAACGTTTGGTGTGGAATCATAGGAAATAAACTCATTGGTCCTTATTTCATTGAAGGTAATTTGAATGGAACAAAATATCGAGATTTCCTAGAACAAGAAGTACCATTACTACTTGAGGATGTTGCTATGGACGTCCGACGGACAATGTGGTTTCAGCATGATGGTTGCCCAGCACATTTTTCAAGAGTAGCAAGGGAAATACTAGACCGTGATTACAATGGTAGGTGGATTGGTAGAGGTGGCCCCATTAATTGGCCTGCGAGGTCACCTGATCTAACATCTCTGGATTTCTTCCTATGGGGTTACCTAAAAGGTAAGGTTTATGAACAAGTATCAACGACTCTTGAAAACATGGTGGAACGCATAAGAACTGCTTGCGCAGAAATTTCTGCAGATATGATTGTATCATGTATAAAGTCTTTTGAAGAAAGAATAAATAAATGCATTGAAGTGGAAGGTCAACATTTCGAACACTTACTCAAGTAAGTGAACAGTGAGACAGTGAGAGGCAAGGGGACTCACGTAAAACAAGCACCCCAAAGGGAACAGAAAAATACTACGTCCACGTCGTTGTTCCTGGGTAACGCTAAATGTATTTTTTCCCAGCTTTGTTAGAATTACCGTATTCCATATCCGCTACGCGAGCGAAAATTGTCAATATTGGAGAATCCAAATCTGCACTAAAAACTGGGGGTTCCTATTTAAGTTTTATTGTTTTTGCCCCCACTCCACCCCCAGGGGATGGGGGAGGGGGTAAATTTCATTATTACTGGATGCCCCCCTTCGTGTCGAACAACTTTCATCCGACAACTTTTTTGATTCTGTGCATAGTTCTCGAGGTATTTCAATGTCTTCGGATAAATTTGGATTTTTATCGATTACAGCGCCACCTGTGAACCAAAATGCAATAGCTCCTAGGTCAAATTCGTGTACTTTTTTCCGGAGAATCCAAATCTGCAATAAAAAATGGGGGTTCCTATTTAAGTTTTATTGTTTTTGCCCCCACTCCACCTCCAGGGGATGGGGGAGGGGGTAAATTTAATTATCACTGGATGCCCCCCTTCGTGTCGAACAACTTTCATCCGACAACTTTTTTGATTCTGTGCATAGTTCTCGAGATATTTCGATGTCTTCAGATAAATCGGCCACCCTGTATAATATTTAGAGTCTCTAATATGTCCAAATTGTGTGTTAGATTTAAGCTCACTCGCGCACTTAGGCACTTTGTTTATCTATATACACATCGAAACGGCGCACAAACACAACCTGATTCTCTGTCGGGTGTTCGGTGAAGATGGGGAACCCGTTGGTTCCGAAGGTTTGGGACTCGGGCCCGTTGTTTAAATTCAGTCATTTACATCAGTTCCTTGGAGTGGGATAGGCCGGAGAATCTCGAATTCTCGGCTTACTTCCTTGCCCGTTGGTGGGATGCAGTTATCCGCGCGAGTACGGAGAGCCGCACAAAGAGGAGAAGCGATTACCTCTTCCTCTCCTCGCCTTGCTCACTCGGCGGTGGCTCAGGCGGAGGCCTGTAAAATGCCCTATGTATCATTTCCATTTTTTGAATTTTTTCAATTTTATTTTCAGTCGCGTTTTTCTAATTAAGTTCGATCACTGATTTCACTGATAATGTCTCTTCGGGTTCTATTTTATTCTCTTTGTATTCTGACACTGATTTTTCTTTTTCGAATTCCTCCACTAATTTCACTGATTTTTTCTCTCCGAGTTCAGTCACTGTGTTTTTCTCATTATCTTCTTCATTATTTATTATTTTCGTCACTGTTTTCGTTTTTAAACTTTTTCCAATTAATGTTCTCACTCTGTCAATCTTATCTTCAGTAAGATTTATCACTTTTTGCTTTTTGTCATTTTTTAATTTTCCGGTCACTATTTGCACTATATCTTGACTGTCTTGGTTGTTTGGTAATTCGTCGAAGTTTCTTTTTAATGAAGACTTTTGGATGTCTTCACCCGTTTTATCCCAAACTTGTTCTACATTAATTTTTTCGCGTTTATGCAATTTGGACGGTACTTGGTTTTGATTTGCCACTTCACAATTTTCGATATCTTCGTTTTCTGGTACCTTTACTTTTATATTCTCTACTTTTCCTTCGAGTTGAGTAGGATTACCGATGAGACTTTTAACAGTGTTTCCAACAAGAATGGCATGATTTTTGTCAAGATTTCCAACATTATTTCCGGGTAACTGAGTAGGGACATTTGTCGAGGTTTCCAAATTTTCTGAAAACTTCATATTTTCAGGAATTTCGAATTTGTTTATTGCTGCAGCGGATCCGTACTGGCGTTGATTGGCACTTACGTGGATCGGCTTCTGCGGTGTTTGTACTCGCGCTCTGTATGTTTGCGTGGGTAATTCCACGTCTTCTTCCGGCGAAGATTCAACCGGGCCTTTTTGGAACTTATATCCTCGTTGATTTCTTCTACCTTCTACCTCGTCATTGTCCTCGGAAGGATTGTTATCGGGTTCTTCGCTGTCCGTTTCAATGTCGGTCCATTCATCGGAGTCCTCATCATCGCTGGAGTTTGTGTCGGCTTCGTAGCCGTCATCACATTCGTCTTGTTCGTACGTTCTGTCATCTTCATTATCAGTTTCTTCGCCGTCCAATATATATATTTCGTTCGTGATAGTGGAATCAATTTCGTGCCTAAAGTGCCTAATGCATCTGACACCATGTTCAAAATCCACTGCATTTATCCAATGGTCTAAATGTGAATAGAGTTGCATGAGATGACTGAACTTTTCTGCTTCGCCCTTTAGTTTTCGCTTTAATACTTTTCTTATAAGCGGCGAATACTTTTCTGGGAATTCATCTAGACATTGACGTACCTTAGATGCGAATGATAAATAATTGCACTCATCTCCGTAGTACTCCGGAATATGTTTGTCGATATTTCTTTCGTGGAATTCCATCATTCTTCCACTCACGTATTCTTCCAAAATAATTTTGTTCTTCTCTCAATCGCTCACACACTCACTCGCGGTTTTTGAAGTATTTTCTTGAAAATTCTTGGGGAGGGAAAGATTCATCCTCCCTCGGGATATGCGTTATTATTAAGAGTAACGCGCGACCCGCGCGATTTTTCGTCACTTTTGCGTATCCCGGTATTTTTACCCCTCGGTAGCGTTGTGAGGGGGGTTCGGACACTCCGCGTAAAGGGGGTCGACACCCCACACGATTCAATTTATTGCCAAACAAAAAAAAATCGCGCGCGGAGCTCCGACGCTGCCACCAATTTATATGTTACGAACACGCGGTTCGTAACAGCGCGAGCGGTGGGTGGGGAAGGTTACAAATAATGAGGAGCCGCGAAGTTCGTTAAGATGTCCTTCCGCGACTGACTCCTTCGATGCCGCCTCGATTCGAGAGCGCAGCGAAGTTCGTCATCGCATTTATTTCCAACCGTGGGACTATGCTGAGCTTGCACTCTTGACTTCTATGTGAAGTCGCAAGCCGTGCATATTCTCACGGTGGACTTTGAAAATTACATTGATATTTAAGGAGACTACGATCTACCGATCGTAACACTCTCATTTCTTTCTTATAATGAAAATGATGTAATAATATTCCCATAACAAAATTAATAAGTAGATACTGTTTATAAATAGTTAATATTTAAAAATATAATATTTATAAATAATATTATTAATAATAATAACAACAACAATATGAAACTAAATTCTTCACTTTTTCATCATTTTTTTGATCATTTGTAAATTTGTAATTTGATGTAAAAATGTTCTTTCGAATAAATTGGAATGGGTATAAATGAATGTAATAAATTATAATCATTTTAATTATTCAAATTATTGTTATTTTTATTGTTATTGTTATTATTATTACGTAAATAACAACTTTTAACGGCAACATTTGTTTTTGATCTCGCTCAATCTGCCGAAAAGTGATAAATTTTTGGAGAAAATCCCTCCAGATCAGCAACAGTGTGAAATTTGGCCCCCTTTATTTATTTTGTTATTATTATTAATATTGTTATTAATAATTCAATTTCAATATCAGTAGATAACCGATTTTTAACAAAAATTTGTACGCATGTTTTTACACAAAAATTGTAATAGTTACTAATTTTTACTTTTTTGCATGAAACTTCAGATGGCTATAACTCTTCAACAATTCTTCATCGTAGAAACTTCAACAGATGCTCACTTTACGCAGATAATTTCATCCTCTTCAAAATAGTTCGGATACTACTACTGTCTAAATGTAGCCGAAAAATACTTATTTACAAAAAAAGTACATGAAAATAACAACTTTTCATATTTTTCTTTTGTACTATCGTGGATTTATGATCAAAATGATTTTTTTCTTAAACATAAAGATTCAAAATTTCATTATATGCACTTTTCCCACATGAATGACGGTTTTCGAGTAATTATTGATTTCATCGCAAAAACGATCCGTTTGTGCGTAAATTTGTTTTTTAAACGTTCATATCTTCTTAAATATTGAACGCACAACATTACATAAAAAATGAAAATTGTTCGTAATTTCATCCTCTACAACTTTTATTTGAAGTATTTTGCGATGCGAATGGTTATTTTTGACTTATAATCGAAAACGCGCGTTACAGTTACTCCGCAAAACTGCCAATATTTGAAAAAAACTATCTCGGCTTTTATTGGTCGTATAAGCTGTTTTAAAAGTCGAAATTGTTTAGAATTTCCCCAAATATAATTTTCGTGAATTTCTTTTTTTGTTTAATGTGATATTTTTAGAGTTATTTCAGAAAAACCTATTTTTTTGGACACATTTTTCCTAGTTAACACTTGTAGTTTGATAGTGAAGTTTTGCAGCACTATACCTGGACTAACTAGTTTAAAAAAGAATCTATACATATTTATGTATTTTATTTTAGTTTAAAATTTTAATTTAATTTTTTTTAATTTTAGTTAATTTAGTTTAAAAAAGAATCTATACATATTTATGTTATTTCATAGATTCGCTGAAATCGGTAATAATGTTGAAAATTTGTTATATGACTAAGTTTCTTCTATATGTATATCCATTATTTTCTAATAGTTATATCGCGTTTGTCTGAAGTAGATTCAGATTCTACGCGACTAAGGAATTTTCCATTATGTAGCACGAATCATGGGACTAAAAGTAATTAAGTTCCAAACCAATACATCCCTGCGTTTTTTATCTGTTCAGTATGAAGCATTACTGGCAGAAATAAGTAAGAAATGTCTTCATTTTACATGCAAAATACAAATAAAATATTCTTTCTTTCTCATTGCAAAAAAACAACGTCGTCGTTTTGAAAAGTAGAGTAAATATGTCAAAACAAAAGCCAAAACCCAAAACCAATAGTGCAATGTATAAATATCCATTCAGAAGTTTAAAGGGAATCACCAAATTTATTTTGATCCCTTTATTTTTGTTTCTTTATTATTTTCGACTACAAAATGATAGCGTGTCGAACAATTAAACATTCATATTGTTTATCACTTTAGAAATTTTCTTTTTTCACTACTTATAAGTCGAATCCATTTAAAATTCATATTTCATGATATTTTTAAAAAGTATGAAAAATGCAAGAAAAAAATCCAGGACACGAGTGAAATACAGATAGATGGTGATAAGTATTAGAAAAATATGACAAATCCGAAAATATTTATCACGATCAATCTGTATTTTTAAAATTAATTTTAAAAATAAATATTAAAATAGCCTCGAATACGGAAATTTCATGAATTTGGAAAAAGTAGGCTAAAAATACGCCTGGAATCAAAACCAGAAGTTCTCTGCATTTACCATCTTTACGAACTGTAATAGTCATATAGGAATTTTAACTAATTAATGTTAACGGTTCATTTGCAGAAAAAAAATAATGTTTAAAATCATGTTTTATACTATTTTTATTGTTCTTTTAGGTAAATTAAGAGATACGTATTTTTTTGTTTTGCACAAAATCTCTCGGTGGTGATTTCATTTTTGTCCGAAACAGGTAGGAAATTATTTTTAAATCTCTCTATTTCCGTTAAAAATCGATATTTTAACATTCTGTTTTCTTAATTCAGTAGTGTTTTAAATGTTCTTTCATGGCCATTTTGAAATTTTACAAAATTTTGAAAATTAATAAAATAGCGGTCATTTTTTGAAAAAAAAAGAAAAACTTGATTTTTAAAATTCTAATTTTTTTTTCATCATAATTACACAATAAAAAAGAAAGTTTTTCAATAAGTTTGGTCTGCGCTAAAACGGTATGAAAGCGTCAAGATTTTTTTTCTGAAAAAAAGAAATCGTTATTTATCAGGTTTCAGCAACGCCATCTTTCAGTTATTAAAACAGTAGGAAAATGTTGAGCATATATATTACAAATAGAAACTTTTACACATTAACATTAACAAACAATTTTTTATATTTTAAGAATAAAAACGTGCTACCGCGTACTCCGTTATCGGCCCAAGGAAAATATGCTCAAGCATCGTTAGGTCCGTTCATAAAATTGAGCGTATCGCCATTGTTGATGTCTAATAATATTGCGTAAATAGAAGAAAAAATAAAAAAAGTGCAGAATTTTCAGGAGAATTTTTTCTTTCATATATTAAGAATCTTACATTGAAACTCCTTTTAAGGAGAAATGCAAAAGCAATGTATTAAATTTATTCATGTAATCCAATATCAATGGTTATTGTATTTTAACCAATTCGAGTGTTTTTAATATTGAAAATCTATAAAATGAGATTCAGTCATATACATCGAACCAAAGAATTCTAAATTCAGATTTCAGAAGTTAATTAATAATTCTTTTTGTTCAACTTTTATGATTCAAGTTCAATTTATAAATTTTCCATATCAAAAAAATCAAAATTTTCTTATTTGCGATTTTAATACGGAAATTTTCGCTAATCAATAACAGCAGGTAATGTATTGTATCGAACGAAACTGTTTTTATAATAATAATAATAATAATAATAATAATTCTTTTAATTAGGATTGCAACTTACATATATTTGTATAAAAATGCTGTAAAGCCAGAATTAATAATATTGAATGGAATAAATGTTGTGGGAATCAAAACAGAGTATTTTAGTATTTGCTCTAACATTACATATGCCAAAATAAATTTTAAAAATATAATATTAAATTGTCCAATAAACAATTTAATATGCATGATCGTAATTATGAAAATAAAAAAGAAAGTCCCATATTGGGCGCGAACGCCAAAAACAATCTTAACTTTCCAACGCTTAGACCACTCGGCTACCAAGTGGTACGTAACATTCAAGAAAAATCCTCCTAATAAAGTTTTGCCCGACAGTACACTATATATTAAAAATAATTTCATTAACCCATTAACGCCTGAAATGACAATTTTTATACTTCATTTTCGATCAAGTATTTCGTACCAAAATCAAAGTTGATTTATTTCGTATCAAAATCAATGTTGCTGCGTAACATTGCAGCACTTTAACCACTAGGGTATCAAATTACGAATTTATATATGTAGTAATTTTGTATATGAACATCGGCAGAAGAAATTTGTTTAATGAAAAAATAACTAACATTAACAAGAAAAATAAAGAAAGCAATCAATATGTAATATTGAAAATTATATAATTTTAAAAATTGAAAAAATTATTTAGGATAGTTGAAACTTGGCTAGCATATTTTTGGGCAGGGATATTTAGTTCATGCAATGAAATTAATATCTTATTATCAATATTATTTTTAATTAATTATTTTTTATTGAATTGAATTTACATTAAAAAATAATTCATTTCGATTAAAACAACTTGATTTATAAAAGTATGAATTTTCCTGGTAAATAACAAAAATTAATTGAATCTTCATTTTGAATTTCGCGCCTAGATTTATTCCAAAATCATAAGAGAAAAGAAAATTCAGGATCGAATCGGGAGCCACATATTATATTTATGCTATTTATAGTATAGGAATTCGCGGAAGGAGACGTCCGGCAAATTTCCCTTTAACGCGCCGCGTTTGCATGTGGATTCACCGCGGGGATGTCAATTCTCCGCGGATCGGCAATTCTGCAGTGCACTGCACTAATAAATATATATATATATGTATATATGTATGCATAGTTTCGATCCATGAGTTTCACAGTCTCAGACTGTGAATGACTTGCATTGGGAGTTTGGGTCCGATCACACTCTAACATTGTGTTTCGGTAAGTGTGACATCTGGTGAGCGGCAGCAGTGAAACATTCGGCAATATTTCGGCCGACATCTTAAAAAAAGACACTAAAAAAACTAAAAAATTTTTTCAATTTTTTTTTTCGCATAAGTCTAAAAAGACGCTACTATTACTTCGGATGATTAGGGATCATCTTTAATTCACGTACAAACACTTATATTATGAGCTCAAATTTTATATAGCACGATTCATAAATCCCAAATAAATCATAAACCCCGTCCTTATGTAAAGACTACATTAATAAATAAGTTTCCTTAAAAGGTATTGATATTCAAAATTAAAAAATTCACAGCCCAAAAACAAAGCCCTATGAGATCAAACGCTGAGACACGTATCCTTTTTTTTGTTTAAAGAATAAAAAAAAATTGTCGTTAAAAATTCGAAATGCACTTCTGGGGTTCTCCTTGTAAGTTCATTCTTTAGTGCTTAGTTTTAAATTAAGTGTGTATTATGTTTGTTAACGCAAAACAGTGCGTGGAACCGAAAAAGAAGTAAAACCTGTAATTATAATCATCTTTTTTATTTTATAAGAATATAGTAAAATGTTGGAATTAGAGGTGTAGGAAAAAATGATTCTGTAAATATCGTTTCTTTTGAAATATAAACGCAATACACCAGAAATGATTAAATAATATCGATATTTTAAACTTAAAACATATTGTTTTACCATACGATGTACATTTGGAAATACTCAATCGCATTTTACGTTCTCGCAGTAACAAAACAAAGTTCTTATTACATTATCGTACGCCTGTTACATAAAATACTATTCCAATATGTAAATGCAAAAAAACTTGAAAAAAATCACGTTTTTGGCTATTTTTTCAAGATAGCGGCCGAAATATTGACGAGCGCCAATTTCTGGCATCATATTCGTAATCAGGAGACCTAAAAAATCATATTGTCAAATATTATTTTTTCGGATAGCCAGTTTTTTACAAGGTTTGCTATAGCGGATTATCGTTACGGGGCAAAAATGGTCATATTTAGCGATTTTTCAGAGGCGCGAAAAAATTTCAAAATTTTTTTTGTAATTTGGGTCTTAAAGATGTATACTCTGGGCACAATTTATGATAAAAAAAGTCAGGGAAAAAAAAATCACAAAGTTACAGGAAAAATAATAAAAAACACCCAAAAAACGACATTTTGACGCGAATGCTAGATATTTTTTTTAATTTTTTTTATATTTTTTTTCGTGAATAGGGAATCTTAAACTATCGTTTTATCATTACTCACTTCGATTTTAAAAAATTCGATACACCCTAATATATATGGGTCATTCTCCGTCAACCGGTGAACCCGCCTACCCAAAATTGGTTTCAATAAAAATGATCGAGTAAAGGCTTAAAATTCATAAAAAAATAAGGGCTATCAAATGCCGTATGCATATTTTTATTATCCAAAATGGCCGACCCAATATGGCGGCCAAAATGTAGAATTCGATTTATAACAGTTTTTAATCACAAAGGAGACATTCACTTACGGTGTTTTTGGGTTCGCTGATTACGAATCCATCATCAGATTTTCAAAATCCAAAATGGCGGATTCAAAATGGCGGATGAAATATCTGGAATATAAATTTACTTGAATAACTCTCATTACTCGGGGGATTATGAAGGTGGCAGAATACGAATTTGGTACCAGATTTTCAAAACCCAAAATGGCGGATTCAAAATGGCGGATGAAATACCTGGAATATAAATTTACTTGAATAATTCGCATTACTCGGGGGATTATGGAGGTCGCTGAATTCGAATTTGGTACCAGATTTTCAAAATCCGTAATGGTGGATTCAAAATGACTAACGAAAATCCGAAAGCTCATTCTCATTTGTCACAATGTTTAAAATGGCGCTGAATATGAATCCGATTTCAGATTTTCTAAATTTGAAATTGTGGATGAAACATGGGTGTATAGGCATTTCATACACGTACGCACACACACGCACACACACACACACACACACACACACACACACACACACACACACACACACACACACACACACACACACACACACACACACACACACACACACACACACACACGCGCTCGCCTACGTGCGTGCGAGCGCAGGCATACACCCATACTCAGCGACCTCTTAAACATTGTGGCAAATGAGAATCGTTAAATAAATTTAAGTTTTCGGATTTTCGTCCGTCATTTTGAATCCACTATTCTGGATTTTGAAAATCTAGTATCAAATTCGAATTCAGCGACCTCCAGAATCCCCCGAGTAATGAGAATTATTCAAGTAAATTTATATTCCAGGTATTTCATCCGCCATTTTGAATCCGCCATTTTGGATTTTGAGAATCTGGTACCAAATTCGTATTCTGCCACCTTCATAATCCCCCGAGTAATGAGAGTTATTCAACTAAATTTATATTCCAGATATTTCATCCGCAATTTTGAATCCGCCATTTTGGATTTTGAAAATCTGATGATGGATTCGTAATCAGCGAACCCAAAAACACCGTAAGTGAATGTCTCCTTTGCGATTAAAAATTGTTATAAATCGAATTCTACATTTTGGCCGCCATATTGGGTCGGCCATTTTGGATAATAAAAATGTGCATACGGCATTTGATAGCCCTTATTTTTTTATGAATTTTAAGCCTTTACTCGATCATTTTTATTGAAACCAATTTTGGGTAGGCGGGTTCACCGGTTGACGGAGAATGACCCATATATATCTTACATCTGCATACAAAATTAAAAAACATTTACCATCAGTAGTATACTTCTTAGACATGCCTAAAAAAGTATATGGGTGCATATATGTATATATGATGTGTGTTATTCACATATATGTATACATATATGCACTCATATACTTTTTTAGGCATGTCTAAGAAGTGTACTACTGATGGTAAATGTTTTTTAATTTTGTATGCAGAAGTCTAATATTACATATTAAAATTTAGTATTTATTAATAAAGACTCAAACTCTGTTTAGCGAAAAAAAGTGTAAAATTTGACTATTACAAATGTATTTTGGACATTTGTACCACTCTGTATGTTTTTAGATCGAAAATGGCGAAGAAAAGAAATGAAACAGCTGAAAATTAAAATATAACTATACATATACCAATGTTACATATTTGCAAAAAAAGTTTTAGCCATCTATTCTATTCGATAACTTCATGTAGAAACGATTTTCCGAAGAATACGTACGAGTTATACCTCGTCCGAATCCGTCGTGATAGCCGGGAGAAATTCTATCGCAAGAAAGAAAATGAGCTTTGCCGTCGAAACTATCGGATGATCTCTGTAAATGCATATACATATATATGTATGCTATAGCACCGATTTTCGGGATGCTCTTGGCGATCTCGGCCAACTTCGGCCTTCCCCGACTGACATGTATGAATATCGTTTGTCTATACATGTGTATACATACACATGAAAACAAAATTGTGGGGCCCCGCTAAGAACCCTTCGAGAAAATCTTTGATACGGTCCTGACGAGAGAACGAAAGTCGAACTTCGTAATATCGTCGGTAGATGTATTCCAATCAGTGCACTTAAAAGCTGTAGGCGTCGCTACAGTCAAATCTGACTTCCGACTTTTTGGAAGAACACCCTTAAAGACCAAATTTTTTCCGGTTTTAAAACTACTTTGTTAATCCCTGGTGCCATTTTTATCCAGTCGAAAAATGCGAGAGTTAATTCCATGTTTACAAGATGTTCAACTTACTTAATTATTCATTTCAGGAACAGAAACTTAATCATGAGTTTCATTTTTTTGTTGAAATTTCAGTAGTTGGCAACAAATAAAAATTGCGCCATAATTTGCAAATTCAGTGATTCGGATGTCGAAATGAAATTTTATATTAACAGCAGATGGCTATTTGGTTTTATTTGACATTTCTTTTAACTTTTAATGTAGCAAAATTCTGAAAATATCTTAAAATTTAAAAATTTCTTGCCATTCACTTGACTAATAGAAATGTTCTTTTATTAGCCCATGTTATTATTTTTTTTAGGTTTTAACATTTTATATTCACAATTTTCGGATTTTGCCCTTCATTTTTAATAATTTTTGAAATCCGAGTGTTATTTGGAATTTCTTTCAAATGTCAAAATCTTGCGTTCGGTTAGATATTTGACTAGGATTTCGAATGTCACGTGGCTGATCGGAAACAAAAGAGCATAGCCCTTTCCCGCCTTCGCGAAAGCGATGCTCATATTTTTTGGTTTCATTCCCGCGATGTTAACCAATAATAGATCTGTTCGAATTTCTCTCCGACAATGAAAAATCTCTAGCTCCTTTTCGTCGATTTCAATACTGAATTATTCGAAAACTGTAGCTCCCCTGACATTTTTTCGAAGGAAACAGTTTCTTAGAATTGTCTAAATAATTGATCAGTGTTCTGGTGACATAGGTTGGAAACTCGCTCTGTATATATAACAGTTACAGCAGCTACAAATGACGTGGTTATATGAATTTAACAATACTCTTAGATAGTAATATAACACCTTTGAAAAAATTGGGACAACCCAGTGCATACTATGAAGGAAAAAATAATTAACTCAAGCATCAACCACGCAATAAAAATAATAAATCAATCAAGTGCAGCTACTTACTCATCAGCGACGGAAAAAAAAGATATGTTATTTTTTCCCGTGTATCTCGATACATTTCCAAACAATTTCGATTGGGGAGAAATTAGTTGACCTTATGAAATTTCAGAAACTTATCATTTTTATCATCTATAAGTAGCTCTTAGGTAAATATTCAAAGCTGAGAGTCGTTGTACATGAGAATAGTGGATCATGGTTGCGGCATGTATGGGGCCAAAACTTGTAAAAAATCGCGGTTATTTTTGTCTGGCCATATCTTCGAAAAGAAGCAAGTTGGCATATTGAAATTTGGTAGAAAGATAGCTCATACAGTTTTAAAAAACATATCGAAATATGGCGGTAATCGAAGACAGCCTTTTTGAGAAATTCCATTTTGAAGCAAGAAACTTTTTTTAATTATTCTCATTTCTCTCGACGATTATTAAAGTAATTCAAAATGTGGTAGAGTCAAGTCAAAGTTGATGAAATTCCGCATATTTAAAAAAAAATCATCCCGATTGGATAATGTGGGACGAAATGGCAGCCAATTGTAAAAAATGAATTTTAAATATTGAAATACTGCATTTTCCAAGTAAAGTTTGGCATACCACCACTGAGCCTCAGAAGCATTTTTAGATCAAAATAAAACAGGCGTCCCCTGAAATTTGAAGCAGACCACTATCCTAGAGTTACAACAGAATCAAAGACATCGATTTTTTTTGCTGGGTGAAGCCATTTGGAAAGGGCCCTATACATTTTGACATTGTAGATAATTAAATACCTAGCCAGCTCAGAAATAACAGTTATGTAACAATATATAAAATTTGCATAAATGTGATATAATTGTTATTTCTAGTGATTGCTGGTTATATTTATGATATCATTATTTTTGTAATGTCTTTATTAAAGACTTGAATACACACTCATAACCAAGAAAACATATTCGCCGACAAATGAACGGGGCATTCAAATGATAATCATCAAAATACTAACGCAATGATTTATCTTTAAAAATATTTCTCAAGATACACACAAAACATTTTAATTGATTATTTGAAAAATGTTACCGCCCTCTCTCACTGGTCGATCGATAACACCGATAGGTGACGTCAGTAGGTGCACAGTCGGCGTACTCTATTGATTTGTAGCGCGAACAGCTCTGCCATTGGTCCCTTGGATGTCCGAGGTCGATCGGTCGTTAGGTCATGTGACAACCATCATTTGCGCAAGCTCTATTTCTATAACGTACACTAACTTGACGTTACCCAGAGATACGAGACCATTGACGACAGTGGTGCAACTTAAGATACTTGCATGCTGTATTAACAAATAATTCGTATTTTTGTAATGTTTCGATTCTCTTATTCATTTCTGTGTATTTATGGATTTTGCCATTTCATATTGGATATTCTTGACGAGTTTCGTGAAAATAAAATATAAGAGATGAAATTCCATTTGTATACAACACAAAGAACAGTACATTTTCAACATTATATTCTCTCGCTTAACAATCAATCGATGTTCCCAATAATAAGAAAAGCAATTGAAATATATCAATGAAATTGAATGTTTTTTGAATAACATGAATGTGACAATACACTTTGTTTATTTACGTTCCATGAATATATGTAAAAGTTCAGGCGGTTTTGAAAACACAATAGAATATTTCTTCGTGTCATAATTTAAGGTATAAATAATGTTTGATATGCACATCCCGTTTATTATATTTTTAATTTGACATATAAAGCATAAATTTGGTTTAAACAAAATTCATCGAATGCTAGTTCCAAGTGTTCAACTAAAACTGAATGTAATTTTAAATTGTGCACCTTATTTACAGATATTCATCTGGATATTCCACAGTAGGGAAAAATAAAGATCGTATTGTCGGGCAAATAAAATTAAAGGACTAAATAATCAAATTATTTCGGTAGGATATTTAAATGGTTATTCCTTTATTTAACGAAGTATCCAGTTACTTTGCATTTATCCATTTTTAATAAATTCACGGAAAACCTATAAAAATTATTTATAATATAATTATGAATTTCACAGTTATGTAATTAAATATACTATAAAAGAGAGTTTGTAACCTGCGGTTTAGGCAAATTTGATAAATATCTATTGCCATTCTCAGGTATTGATTGATGCGGTCGGAATTTTATACCTAGGTTTATGAAACATATTTCTTTGAAAAATTATATTTTCATGATATATATTATTGAAAATAACAGTAATTTCTAATTTTGTATTCATATAATGTACGGTTTATAAGTGCACTGCGAAGGATTGCAAACTGTTTTGTATAACTAAATGAATGCGATAAATTGTGAATCTGAAAGCGCAAATATACATCATTTTTGGATCCGTAGTAGATAATACGTTAAATAAAAAAGTGTAACTTTTCAACGTAGCAGTATGGCATTCGGCTTATATAAAACCTTGTTTTTTTTCAGTGAATTTGTGGATAACGTGTACGCAGTCAGAACCCAAGTCGGATGCCTTTATCATTTCAGAATATTAATAGCAGGCTATAACACAAAGAATACATGGCAGTTTGTTTGTCAAACAACAAAAACACATATTTGCACATTTTAATTTCCTGGTGTAAGCGCTATTGCTGTGCAGTCAATGAATATATGATTCATATAGAAAGTGTTTACGGGTGTGTACCTGCATGGTGCCCGCAAGCATTATCTACGTTTTACGGAAATTCTTGATAGTATAAGAAACAAATATATTAATTATAGATGCGGGACATGTACTTACTTTAACATCTAAAAAATTGACTGATATTGTGTAATTGATGCTGACAACATTGTTACTGATCTTGTAAAACCTCAATTATAAAATACTTTCCTCACAAAGGTTTCCATCAGGTGGGATATTGATTTGGATTCGAAATATTAGGATACATGCAAATATTGTAACTAATAATTTAGTTTCGAGGTGGTTTAAAAAACCGCGTTCATATCATGGTTTGTAGTGCTTCAGTGAGTTATCAATTATACAAATTTGTGAAATTATAAATCATAATAATCGTAATTCCTCTGTTTGAATTCTCATGTTACTAACACAGGGCTTAAGTAAAAATATAATATAATGTTATATAAAATCCATAAAATATAAATTTCGAAAGCGGATTGCGTAAATTGCTATTTTCCTAATGTTCTCCTGCCGCATTTTGCATAGACTTTGAATGAAAAATATTGTTGGATGAATGTATAAACATGTTTTTTTTTTACGAATGCAAATGATTCCCACGTCTTGGCATAGGTCTCCAACTCTCAGGTTCATTCGACAAAATTTTTCCGCACTTTTATCGAAAACCACTTTTTTTTTATGGAAATTGTTCTGTAACTGTAAATGCAATAGGGAGTTGCGGGTTGAACCATGGAACATCGATGGTAACTAATTTTTAAAAACCATTGAATTAAGAAAATTAAAAAATGCAAAGTATCCTATTTTTTTAAATTTTAATTTATTATTAATTATATTTCACACTATACTAGTTCGTAGTAATGCTTATAAAAAAGGGGGTTACATAAACAAAGCATATGCCACTATTTAATTTGCGTATACTCGTTGCCACTTTCTGTGGTAATAGTTTATCGCTGGGCTGTCAGTAACGAAGGAATAATTTCGTATTATTTCGTATGACATTCATACCGAGCAATCGAATCGAAGTAGAGCTTTCAGCGCTCCCCGAGCGCGGTGCCGTTGTCGTACTCTCGGGGACAGAAAGCTCGTATTTGACGTTGGCTGGCAGTTGAGACCGGACTTGGGATAATGCCCGCGATTCAAGTAAAGCGTACGACGAAAGGTAATAATAAATATTATTACAGTGGGTCGAGTGCGACGTATTTCACTGTCCGAGGTTTTGCGTTGATAGGACAACGACATTAGTTTAAGTAATTTTTTAAAAGATACTCATCACTTTTCGGGTTTAGTGAAAAATAGCAAAAAAGTGACAGATATTACAAGTGTTGGATTTACAGTTGCATAGACCAGTCAGTTTAATCTTTACGGATGTGGAGGTAAGCGTTGCATCAGATATATTTCATCCGAGATAGCCGAGAATTATTTCTGTTACATGTTGGAGGGGGGATCATCCATGAGGGTAGATTCTTAGAATCGCGGTCGAGCGCACGTTTCTGTATCGATCTCTTCGTATAACAGCGATATGAGTTATACATTAAATATTCTACACTGTCCTGTTTGAATAAAATTCATCAATTACTTGTTTCTTTGGGAATATTAGTGTAGAGTGGGGTGAAAAAGCCATTTGGATTTTATATTGAAATTATAGTCAGCCATTTAGAATAGTAAATCTATTAGGTAATACGCAACTTTTGAAGCAAGTTTGGCTATTGTATCTGTAGAACCACGGGTTTTATTGTAATATTTATTTTTGAGCTGCCATATGCAAGATATTTCTGTGAACATTTCAAATATATTACGAGCTGAAAACCTTGAACTGCACGGAAAATAAAATTGAGCATTTGTTCATTAACAAGAAACTATACTTAACACGTATGTGTTACTTATTTGTAATTTACACTCATATAAATATTATTTTATCGTTTTGTAAATATATTCTTGATGGGGTGAAATAGCCACATGCAAGGTAGGGTAAAAAAGCCATGCACTCATATGCACATATCATATATTACATATTACCCTACCTTGGATGTGGCTATTTCACCCCATCAAGAATATATATAAAAATATATAACGAGCCTTTGTACTGCACGGAAAATAAAAGTGAGCATTAGTTCATGAATATATATTATATATATATATAATAAAAAAATACATAAAAGTGATAATTTTATCCCGAATTATGTATGATAATATTACCCTTTTCTTGTTGAAAAGTTATTAAAATAATTAGAAAGAGGTTATTTTTTACATAAATAAAGAAAAACTACGAGAAAATGAAAATTTCTAATTTCTCTAATCTATGTTGTCCTATGGCTTTTTTACCCAACCAGGTGGTGTAGAACTCACTTGCACATCTTTCGTAGAACACCTATGACACTGTACACCTGTAACATACGAAGAATGTTCAACAGGGATTTTGCAGATTAGAAATTCCTTTCTTTTCTTTCATCAGGCTATAAATTTTGTATTACAGGAATGAACCATGCTCATCGAATAAAAGAAAATATTTCATAAAAATTCCTAAAATCAGTCATCCCTGCGAAAAATGTTAGGTAAGATTTGAATCACATGAGAATTTGAAACCAGTACCTTTTAAATTTTATATAAATATCGTATAGTACTCACACTATGTTACGGAAACACTATTCGACAATATTTGCGATTTCTATGAAAATTGACCTGATTGTGATGAGATTTTTATGTCCTTTCCATAAAATGTCAACTCAAAACATTCATGATTGTACGCTCATAAAACAACCTATTAAATTATTTTCTTTTGTGTAGGAAAACTTTACATATTCTGTACGATACTTTTATCAGTAATAGATGTATCTAATGTATATTCTCGACAACTATAAGGCTTTTGTTTCAATTTCTCATAAGATTCTCAGAAGAATTTTTCGCAGGGAAAAATTTTCAAATTTATTGAAAAAAATACTTTGCTCGATATTATTGCATAAATCGTTAGTGGTACATGGGACTAGCTTAAATCAAAAGTTAGGATACCCCCACCCCCCTTAGGAAAAAGGGGGAAACTAAACAATTTTGTTTGGATCCGATTTTCCGACCGAGAGAACGGTAAGTCCTAGTAAAAGATGTTTCAAACAAAGGTTAGAAGAATTAAATTCTCTACATTTTATGGCGATAGGCCATTATTGTAGAAGTTAATGTGTAAAAGCTATAAGGCGCCAAAATTGCCAAAAATAACTTTTTCCTCTTTTTCTCGTCCAAAAAAACATTTTTATGTTGTGGTATAATAGGAAAAGTTGCAGCGTTCAAAAAAACCTACAAAAATAGTAGATATTAATTTTTTATATTATAGCTGATCTGCCTGTTATTATAACTGATGCCCATCTATATGCCAAGAACCTTCCATTATTTCTTTCAGTGAACGGGTTCTAACAAAAACTTGTCAGGTTAGGATGTCGTTACTAAACACAATAAACGCCACTGACAAATCTGTTAAACTAGAATTTTGCGCTGAGCCAGCTATTCACTTTTCCAGGTTGGAAACAGCACAAGCTCTTTGGCTGTTTTACAAACACACCTGTTGCTGTGGCACCACAATGACTATGCTGATCGACCTGTCGGTATTCCTAACCTCATTTGAGGCTATCCAAGGACGGAATACGCGCGAATTCCGCTGGACAAGTATACATTTACTCGGAATCGTAAGACGCCCTTTGACAAAATTATACGATTTTAGTTGTTTAAATAATCAACAAAAATACGATTTCATTTCATCCAATAAATTCAAATATTTTTTACTTCAACTCGCTGTAAAATAGTCAATTCTGAGAATTTTGAAACGAATAAAAAATGAAATTGAATATTACATTTTTCCGCATCGAGTGAACAAAGAAAACACGGTATATCTCAATAAACAAAAAGTTAATAATACTTTTATGAACAACTGCAAATTATACGTTTTTATATATATTCAAATGCTTCGTTTATCGAGAGAACTTCGAGTATCCGAAACTTTCAGCCAGAAAGTTGTTCATTACGGTATAACAAATTTTCTGAAAACTTTCATTTTCATTGGTTTAATAGTTTAAAAATGAATGGTTAATGTTGGTAGCGACCCGGGAAATAGCACCATGTAACCCGTGCCCCCATAACGAGCTGGACGTCGAGCATTACTAACTTTAAATACTCTTTACTTTTAAACTATTAAACTAACGAAAATGAAACTTTCCAAAAAATTTCTTCATATCTAAATAGAAAAAAAGTTTCTTACTGAACGTTATCGAAAAACATTCGATAAACGAATCGCTGGAACGTACCAGAACACGTATTTCAGGAATTCGCCGAAAAAAATTAAGTACAGTAGAACCCCTCTTATTTCAACTGGTCATGGTTTTCAAGATGGCACCGACCCCTCTTATTTGAAATTTCCCCTTACCCCCTTACTCTACTTAACGCTTTAATAGTGGATGATAATATCTGATATCTTTTTATTTTTGTTAGACATCGTATATATTTTAGAGTTGAATTATGTAATATATATAATTTATCTGAAAAATGTGTAGAGAATTTTAAATTTCGATAAAAATGAAACGAGATCACAACTCGTGCCTTTATGTGATAAATAAAGTGTGCAACATTTCGCATTTATTTATGGTCATTTATATCTGCATTCGTAAACATTTTAAATTTACATTATGCACTTTATTACATATAATTATGTATCAATAATTTTTTACTTCACAAACAAATACACTTTGTTTAATGCCGAAATGCATATAGGAGACAATATTTAACCCAAATTTGCAAATATGATTAATGAAAGACTTTTCAATTTTTGTGGAGGTCTTGAAATACACATCATTAAAAATTGACAACATCCTAACCTTCAAATGTGCACTTTTATTTTACGAAATTAGCAGCTTCTCGAATAATTTGTATTATGTAAATCATGAGTTTGATGAAAAATTTTAAATTAATTTTAGATTTCACAACATATCAGTCTACCGACTATACATGTTTGCAAATTTAGGTTAAACGGTATATACACTGTACAACTTTGGTGTAAACACTGTAAACCGTATCGAGATGTTCGAGCGGTGGTGGGGGGAGGCCTAAGGGGAAACGATTCAAATAAGAGGGATTGGACAATTCAAATAAGAGGGCAATTGAAATAAGAGGGGTTGAAATAAGAGAGGTTCTACTGTACTTTCTGGTTCTTTAAGATTGTTTATATTATCTTTTGGCTTATCTTATTAGACGCAGAATACTCTTGCGATCAATTTGGTATTTTTTCCTTTGCCAAATTTTAAAAAATTGTTAATAATTTTTAAAATATCAATAAAAAGATAAATCCCCCCGACCCCGGTAAGGCCCAATATTACTGTTTTGATGTAATCGCATGGTCTGAGAACATTAAATTGAACTTCCGTCATCCGACCCCAGCCAGTTTCATGGATTACCAATACTCAATACAATCAATGAATAAATATGCTGTCTCCGAAAGAGTGAAAAGTTCAAAAAATTACTACCTACGAATTTTATAGCTTTTTTGATCTCTACAACTTCTCCTATTACCCTAAAGAACAAAAATGATTTGTTGGATGAGAAACATAAGAAATAGTAGTTTTCGATACAAGTGCGTATGCGTAAAGAACTTTACACATACACACGTGTGCCGAAATATTGTTTACGTACGGCTTTTCCGTGCGTAAAGTATAATCGAGTGCGTAAAGTTTACTTTACGCACGAGTTTACTTTACGCACCGAAAAGACGTACATAAAAGTAATTTTTGCAACTTTGGTGCCCTCTAGCTTTTACATATTAACTTGTGCAGTAATGGTCTACCCACATAAAATGTAGAGAATCTCATTCTCTACAACTTTTGAAATATTTTTCTCTACGACTTGCCGTTCTCGCGAAAAGTCGGATCCAAAGATTTTGTGTTTTCCCCTTTTCCACAAGGGGCGGGGGGCGGGGAGGGGGGGGGGGGACCCCAACTTTTTTTTTTTAAGGTAGTTCCATGTACCACTAACGATTTATGCGACAATATCGAGTAAGGTATTTTAAAAAAACGCATTTTCAGCAAAGATTGACTGTACTATTATCAAATTTATACGGTTTGAATCCGGTAAAACGCATAATCTGCAAATGAATTTTATTCATTGCTTTAACGTATTTTTTCATTGTTTTCATATACTTTATTATACAAGTTGATTTCAATAATTTATTAAACTTTTAATGAAACAAAAAAATAATATTCTAAGATAAGAGGGCGCTTGAATATTGAACAGTTGGTGATTTTTTCGCTCTTTAAATTTTTAATTATTTTGTTTAAATTAGTTCTTTATACTCTAAAATATTTAAATTTGCTGGTAATTTTCATTCCTGTCATCTGAGTTATTGAATATTATTCAAGAGAGTGCACACATTGGGTACATAAATCGACCCGGAAGGTTTCTAACCTCCAAATAGGCTGCACGTGGTTTTTCTGAGTAATGGTTTCTCTATCATCAATGGTTAGAAATTATCTCTGAATTTGAAGATGTTATCTTCGTGTGAAACCTGCAAAAACCATTGTCGGATTACCCGATTCTTGTGGCATGTGTCTGTTGCAATAATATCTTTCATGCAACAATAGAGTGTACTGGCGTTACAGCATCGGAGATAAAGGCTTTGGAACTAAAAACAAGGTAGACGGTTGTTTTACATTTGTGACAATTGTCGAGATAAAGGGAATCAAGACTCGTTTCCACAAGAAGCAATAGTATCGATAAAGGAATCATTAGATGAGCTGACAGTTAAATGTTCATCTATCATTTCACTTAAAGAGGATATCGCAAGTATTCATGACAGTGTTAACCACCTAACAGAAACTGCTATTCCGGAGATAAGTCTCGAGTTTCAAGATTTCAAGGGAGCATCGGTGGGCAATCTGAACTACGTGATACTAAAATAACCGATCTTGTTCGTACTTTGAATGATCTTAAAACAAAAATGGATTTGGTTAACGCTAATGGCCTGAGTTCCGTACCCATGCACTGACTTTGAAAGAAGAGAGTGATAGAGCAAGACGATCATGCAATATAATTATATAATGTTCCTGACAATAACAGGAAGGAAGATGACGTCAATGTTATTGAGTCTTGTCTCACGAAAATTAAGGTTAAGTTTGTTTCTATCAATAGAATTGGAGTTTTTGTTGACAACAAAAGGAGATCTTTTTACTTGTAAAATTACAATCAACTACAGATGTTTCTTTGGTTTTGAGGAGCTGGAAAAAGGTTCCAAGGGTTATAACTTCTGTGCAGATCCTATTCCATTTCAGAGATCTGAATATAATAAATTAAAGTCTGAGTGTGACAAATTTAATTAAACAAATTCAACTAAAAAGATTGTACGTTTTGAAGATGGTAATCCTACAATACTGTCAAGGAAAAATGATGTTTCAAAAAACTAAGGGAATCACCATCGCTTATTTTCTATTACCAGAATGTGCATGGACTACGTACTAAATTAAGTGAGTTTCGGTCTAATTTTCATTTGTTGAGGCCTAAACCAGATGTTCTAATTCTTACGGAATCTTATCTTTATTCGGAAATATTGGTCAGTGAATCGGGACTTTCTACATATATTCTCTTTTTCGTAGAGATTAACATCCGCAAGGAAATGCACTGCCTGGTGGTGGTGTGGTTATTGCTGTCAAAAATAATTTACAAGCAACAAGATGTCAGCTGCTTAATACTAGTGTGGAGCATTTATTTATATTACTTCATGTGCAGAAGAAGAGATTTCTTATTGATGCAACATATATACGTCCTCGATCAAATAGTGAGATCTTCGACGATCACATCAGTGAAGTTGAAACTTTAATTGATAAATATAGAGACCATATGCCAATTTTATTTGGAGACTATAACCTTCCTGCTACAAATTGGAGCTCAAATCGTGGTCTTGAGGCGACGTGCAATCATTCAGATCATATAATTCGGGATAATGCTAATTTGTTAGCAACTAGTTTTGCGTACCATGGATTTCAACAGCACCATCCTGTTAATCTTAAGGGTTATACGTTGGATATGGTGTTTACGCCTGCAGAGGATTTTTCGCTGTTTCTATCCGTGGACTCTATTGTTAGCAAAGAAACACACCATGATCCAGCATTTCTCGAACTGAAGTTATTAAATAGTGATGGATTGCAGTTTAATTCAGTTCAAAGTGATTTTAGGACAGCAGATCATGCCAAAATTAATGACTTCTTAACATCACTGGAATGGGACTCGCTTCTATCATGTGATAATATAGATTTAAGTAACGCGTTTTTTAATAATAATATTAACAAATCTATCAGAACTTTTGTACCGGTTCATTTAGTGTTTTTTAGTTCGTATCCTGTTTGGTACACTAAGGAACCAAAAGACTTGATTGAGCAGAAAAAGGCTGCTCACAAACACTGGCGTATTAGTAAGAATAATGCACACTTCATAAATTTAAAACTCTTAAGGACAAAATGTATACGATTATCCAGAACATATTATGAACATTATATATCTAGTATTGAAACAAATTCGACTATAAATGTTAAAGCATTCTGGTCTTACGTGAAGACCTTAAGGAAAAATAAAGATTGTCTTATTTTTCTGAATATTTTGGAAGTAATTATAACGGTTTTTTAACGTCACCAATTTCATTAACTGACTATCATGATTTGGGTTCAGTAATGAATGACTGTATCATAACAGAGGAGGATATTCGGAGACATATCCATTCACTTAAAGAGAGTTATGCATTCGGTTCAGATCTATTGCCTTCGGTTTTTGTGAAGCGGTGTTCCGAATCACTAATAAAGCCATTAAAAATTTTATTTGATTTGTCTTTAGAGATAGGTTGTTTTCCGAGTGTATTAAAAAAATTATTTATTTCTCCAATACTCATAGGTGGTAATAATCAAGAAGTCACTAACTATCGACCTGTTTCCATTCTCGGGGTTATACCAAAATTATTGGATGCCAATATTGCGGAACGTTTGACTGACATGCTTAAAGAAGTAATTATTCCGGAACAGCATGGTTTTGTATGCGGTAGGTCTACGGTATCAGATCTTTTATTGTATAGCAGTTATGTTTCGTTGGTTTTGGACAAGATGTTTCAAGTAGATACGATTTAGTTTGATTTTGCCAAGGCATTTGATACAGTAGACCACAGCATCTTAATTACAAAATTGAAACGGATGGGAATAGGTGGTAAATTAAGTTGGTTAGCTTCTTATCTCAATGGACGCTCTCAAGCAGTGCGGTTGAAAGGAACTATTTCGCAATTTAAAAATGTATCTCGGGTGTTCCTCAAGGTTCACACTTGGGCCCTGCTTTGTTAATTTTATTTATTAATGATATTAGGGAAGTGATAAAAAACTCACAATTTCTAATTTATGATGATTATGTGAAAATTTTTACATCTATAAAGTCTCCATATGACTGTTCTAAATTACAACGTGATCTTGACTCTATTCTTCAATGGGCTACGGTTAATAAGTTGAATCTTAACATTCAGAAGTGTAAAGTGCTTCCATGCAGCAGAAGGGTATCTAGTATAAATTTTACATATATGTTATCTGGAATAATTCTTCAAACAGTTTTAAGTGTTAAAGATCTAGGTGTGATATTTGACCAGACTTTCAAATTTGCTGAACACATTCGTATGGTCACTAGTAGGTCCGTTCTACTTTTGACTTTACGAATTGTTCAGCATCTATTAATATTTATAAAACAATTGTTTGACCTATCTTAACATATGGATCTGTCATATGGAGACCATTCTATGCTAAATATATTGAACAGCCCGAGAGGGTTCAACATCGAATGTTGAGATATCTGCCACAAAAGTCAGGGTCACCGATAAGTTAATTATTGCACGACTACACATCAGTTGCTACCACTTTCAAATTTCCGACAATCTAATCGATTCACCATGAAAGAGATTGACTTTTAGTTCGGAAGATTATTACCAAAGCGATAGACTGTCAGCGGTTAACCGAATTGTTTATATCTAGAACTCAAGATTTCGATTTAAGACGTTATCGTGAAATTCGCGAAGATAATAGTAAATCTAGATTTGGTTTTCAAGCTAGTATAGCTCGATTAAGGCGCGAATGGAATAACCTACAGTAGCTATTAAAAGTCAAATTCGAATAGCCGCTTTCAAAGTCAGTTTGCGTAACCTCGTTTATAAATATTAATTTTTGTGATGTTTTCAAATGTTATTTAATATTTAGACAACGTTTACTACATTTATCTTATTTTATTTTATACCAAGCTGTTCAATTTAACGAACGCAATTTATTTATCATTATTGTTTCTTGTATTAAGGCCATATTTGGCCGTTAATAATAAATAAAATAAAATAAAATAAAAATTAAATAAAATATTTATTCGAACAATAACGCATTCATTCCATGAAATAAATAAATTATTGATGTAAAAATATTTAATCATGGAGTGAAATAAATCTGTTGCATCGATCCCATGAAGTAGTTCTATCAATACGCGCATCAATGCAAAGATTTTGAGTGATTAAAATAATGAGACAAATATAATAAACTTCAAAAAGTTGCTAATTTTTTTCAATTTGGATATATAATGGCTCCAAAGAACAGCTTCGTAGATGCAATGAAATTTGTATCGGAATCTGATGAAAAGAATCATTCATCCAATTCATGGATTTCATAGAATTTGACTTTTCTGGATTGCTTTAAGAGCCATAAGCATTGCTTTAAATGAATGACGTATTTTTTAAACGGATTAAATAATTATTCGCCATAGTAGGCGTTCAGTTCGATTTTACACCCGAATTTGCGGGAGTAAAGTATGATAGATGTTTTCTAACTTTTCAAGCAACAAATTCGAGGTATAACATATAATTTTGTTTATGTAATTAATGTAATTGATTAACCGAAATACATCCCTCCCCACGTAATTGCTGGCTATTCTTATCGTTCGCATAAAACCATATCACTGAATTATGTACGGTTTCAGGCATTTTTTCCCCATTTTAACGTTCAGTTACATCATTATAGTATTAATTCAGCGATCTATCAGAGCATCTTTTGCTTGTTTAACAAGATAGCGAGAACACCCAAAATAATTGGCCGTTTTATTCTTTTGAGTATGTACCTTAAAACTGCCACAAATGAAGAGTACTGCTGAATTTTTTTAAATTTTTTTGATAAAAATTGGAGCACAAGAAATCATTTTATTAAGTTGAAAGAATTGATTTTCAATCTGCCTTGACTTCGTAGCTCAGGCGGTAGCGTACTGGACTTCGAAGTCGTAGGTCGTGAGTTTGATCCACGGCTGGGCAATTATTAGAAATTGTTTTCATGCAGCAGTTCGCTATGTGTAAGACGAACCACGCTGTCTCTGGCATTTTCGAGATATTGTCTTCGGGCGGAAATCGAGCCGTGGCCGATGCTGTACTTAATGTGGGTTTCTGCAGTTTCCTACATTCTCGACAAATGTGAGTATGGCGCCATCTAAGACGACCTGCAGCTCTCGCAATGATACTCACCTGTACCCGGACGAGATCCCTGAGAGCTTTTGGGACACCTCGATCGAGGTGGAAGGTAGAGAGTAAAAAAAGATATATTTTATTTGCATTGTTGAAATATGTCATCGTAGCAATAAATAATTTCCTTCGATTGAAGCAGGTTTCGTCTTTGTAAAGAAGCGCTCATTGTGTCAATCGTTTTTATTTATCGAGTGGATAGAATTAAACGGTACGAAATAAAACGTAGTCTGACCGATGAAATGTTTCGTCCGTGCAGTGACAATTTTCATTCCATTGAAGCACATTTTTCATTGTGATTGAGCGGTCGTAGCATTAATCGAAGTATTACTTTAGTATGTATTATTTTATAAATCCATTGGAATATATCATTCTTTGCAACAAAATTTTATTTAATTTATATTTTCTTCGATTTGACCGTCGCCGTTTATCGCTTTAATAGTTAGATGATATTGATTTAATGAATATTTGTTGGAATTCTATGTTTTTATTTCATAATGGCTATGAGATGAACTAATTTTATTTGCTGAATGAAAACGTAATTGCTTCAATTTTTTCTCAGTGTACCTATGAGTCAAAGTCAAAAGCTGATCTCAATAATATTATCCACACAATTTCATTAAAAAATATTAATAAAGAACGGTTAGAAATCTCGGTTATAGCTCACTTTGCTCGGCCGGGGAACAAAGTTACGAAAATCAACACACCGAAAGGCAAAAATGTCGATATAGCATGGCTCCGGCGTGATTTTCTTTACTTTGTCTTTGAAATTTTGGCAAAAATAAAGCAAATTAAAATCCCTTGGACTCACGCAATATCGAAATTTTAGCCTTTCGGGGTTTGAATTTTCGGAACTTTGTTACCTGGCCCTTTGCTCCTCGATTTTGGCGACTAACTCGTGGAATTCGGGAGACCAGATCTCCCAATTTGCGAGATCAGCCTTCCCACAACAGTCACGGTGAGCTACGATTGAGTTCAACCCAAAAGTCCCCCACCTCTCGGATCTTTTCAGATATCATTTCAGCAAGGTCCCATGTTTATTTTAAGCCATGGATAAGGATAGAAACGAAAAATATTCCAAATTTAAAATTTTTTTTTAGGTTATTTCAAATAATTTCCTTGCAATACTTCTTTTACATAATTATATTTCATTTCAATCCGATATTTTGCATTAGGAAAGTAATCCCATAATGATTAGTACATTTTCAATGTTGAAATACGAAGCAATATTCGAAAATAGCTCGAAACGTTTTTACAGCTTTTTTGAATCTGGCTCATTTACTACAGTTTCCTCGTTAAAATGGCTCAGGAATGAATTGAAAATGATCTACAAAACTAGTGTTATTAAACTTTCCATTATTTAATGTATTTCCAAAAATATGGCCATTCAAAGTTACCTAAAAGGGGAAAAAATTATGGTCGTTGTTGTTTATGGTTGATTAACTTTTTTCCTGGGCATTTCTGAGAAAAGTTATACGGTAGTAAGTTAAAGTGAAGGTACTTACGAACAGTTTAAACAAATTGGAATCATTTTTATCCTCTACATCAAAAGTTGCAGAGTTTTGAAGATACCCACTTTTTCTGCCTAGATTTGACATCATGCGAGTTGAATTAAAATCGCTTTTTACGACTTTTAAAGTAATTTTCAATGGTTAAAATGATACTTAATTGTTCGACGACGAAAACGATGACGATGACGATGATGATGACGATGACGATGACGATGACGATGACGATGATTTTTATACTTTTGTATTTTTATACTTTCTCAGGACATTTTCAATTGTCCCTCCAGGGACCTCCTTATTGGAAGGTCTGCGAATAGCCCCCATCCTCTCCAGACACTACTGTCAGCAAGAATTGTTTTGGGCGCAACTCAGCAAATTTACCGAAACCTACTTTGAAATGGGGATGTAAAGATTTGAACGTTATATAAGCGCCACAAAAATAATTGTACAAAATTGCAGTAAATTGGCTTATTTCTTCAGAATGATAAAAATTTGTTGTTTCTTCAATGAAAGCAGAAGGAAACTGCTTAGAATTTATAGCTAATATGATCCAAAAGCATGCTGTTTGCGAAAACTTTTTGCTTCTTTTGCTAATTTATTATGTGCTATAGCCATTCTTAAATCTTAATTATTGACTATGCATTAAATGAAGAATATTATTATATTGCACGCTAAATATTAGTCAATATACATATAAAAATCACAAATTATGTTAGTCGACGATTATAAATTGTTAAATATGTTAAATTAAAGACGGCGGATCCATTATGATGGACCAAATTCTAAAATTAAAGTGTTTAAAATTTATAATTAATAATTGTTTATTTAGAACAGTACAAAAAAAACAATATTTACAAATACTACTTAATATAGTATTAAATTCTTACAATACAATATTATTATGTTCTAGTTTTCCTTTTCGGCTGTTTCCTAGAAGTTTGCGAGTTTTTCTGACCTGACGAAAGTTTTCTATTGCAATTGTTCGCAGTGAAAGTTTTCATTGCTAACAGCCAACCGCGCAAAGAAAACAATTATTTTTCGTATTACTGCGCGTTTTACTCCCGCTTTTGGATGCATATTTTGGATGCATAAAATGCGAATTTACAACTCTAAATGAGTAAAATATTCGACAATTGCCGTACGAATTATGTAGAGCGTTTCTGTTACATAACCCATTACGTCAACATATTAAACTTACTGTTGAATTCATATTGCGACTATTTGTAACTAATGTCACGTCTAGCGAAAAAAAAACCATGTTGAGTGAACAACAACAAAATAATAATATTGAATTCTCTCTTACCTTGGGACGAGCGGGTTAGGGAAAACTTTTGGAATGAATAATTGAAAGAATAATTTATTTCAAACATGGAATATATTTATTTTAAGAACAATTACAAATTCATTAAAATTATAGATTTTTTGGGAGGGCGACAAAGGAATTTTCGAAGAATTGGAAGAAATTAAGGTTGGAGGCGATCTCTTAGTGGTACCTCGGGAGGAGAACGGCATGGTTAAGTGGTTAGCGTGCTCGCCTCGTAATCTGAATGTTCTCTAGGTCTCGAGTTCGAATCCCCGTCGAGGAATGTTCTTCTGTTTGTTTTTCATTTGTTTGGAAAATCGACGAAGTAAACATTGCTCGGCGAAGGTACGAATTCGGGACCGCTGTCGACCTCCGTCGGCAGTTTGCCGGTACCGTCCAGCAACTTTTCCGCGGTCGGTGCGTCGTGGGCATTACCTCGGAAAAAGATGGGGTAAGACTCGCATCGCACTTGCCCTGGCATAGATCGCCGAATAGGTTAATGGCGGTACCGACTTTGGGGTGGGGGGACTGGCTCTGGGTGGGTGTTGTGTTGTCCTGTTCCGTCATGTATCATGTATGTGTGTTGTCCATCCAATACCTCTCCACCCGAGGACCGACCCGCGAATAGGCATCAAAGTCATTAAAGCGGGGAAAATTCCAAATCCTTTATCCTTTATCCTATTCCATCAGAAGTGGAACGTGCTGGGCGTATGTCCCCTTCCCCTTGCGTCTCAATCGAAACCACTATCAGCTGCCGCTATCAACAATTTGGCTTCACTTAGCGCAAGGGACATGTCTCGGCCGCAGAATATCTTCGTGCGTTTCTGTGCTCGCTGTAAACGGGATAGCTTCCTACAGGCGCGAAGGTAATTAAAATCTTTCAATTCGGTCGTGATTTTTCCTGAGCGACCAGCTCACGAAATATTTATAAACGAATATCTTCCTCTAGAACGCTACAAATTACTTCGGAATACGCGGGAGATTGCCAAACGTTTGGGACGAAAGGTACTTCGACGTGGTTCATCTATCGTCATCCGTTCTGACAGCGGTGCCGATACCGTCATTAACTCAGCAGATGATCTCGCCGCCTTTTCAAAAAACATTTGACTCACTCCTAGTACTACTCATATGTCAATTCATCTTGGATCGCAAGAAAGTGTCGTTTACTACAAAAACGCGAGAGGAATTCGTACAAAACTATCGAACATCGTTCAAAATTTAGCTTGTCTTCAACCTTCTCCCGATATTATCGTTTTATCTGAGACTTGGATCCATGAAGAAATCTTGGACTCTGAGTTGAGTTTTGATGGATACTTCATTTTCCGTGCAGATAGAGTTTCATCGATCCATCAAAGGGGTGGGGGCGTATTAATTGCTGTAAAAACTAACATTTCTTGTACTGTCATTTCCACGTCTTCAATATCGAACTCCGAACATGTATGCGTGTCTATTGCAACTAAGTTTGGCAAATTATTAATTGTTGCTTCTTATTTTTCACTTTCTTTACTCGTTGACGACTATAACAGATTTTCGCAATGGGTTGAGAATATTTCTACTAAATATATTAACAGTCAATGGCTCCTATGTGGAGATTTTAATTTGCCAAATATTGTATGGGACACAAATAGATTTGGTTATAGAACTGCAGGATATGTGCCGCCTGTAATCAGATTTGCCGCGAATGTTTGTTCTGATTTATTTTCATTTTTAGATGTCTTTCCTCATTTCCCTATTCACCCCAGCAAAGGTTATATTTTAGATCTCCTATTTTTCCCTATTCCGGACACTATTTATCATAATAGCCGTGACTTTTTACTACCTACAGATTCTCATCATATTCACGGTTATTTTTACCTTTCACGCTACCACGTTGAATTTTTAAGTGGACCCAATGACAATCGCCTGGGTTTTACAGGTGTTTAATGTAAGTCCATATTCGTAGGCCCATTTGACCAGTTTAGCGATGTCGCTATTTATTCGCTGGATGGTATCGTTAATACGGTTTATGGGGGTTGATAAGTAAAATTGTGTGTCATCAGCAAAAATAATAGTTTTATCACGACAGTACTGAAGTCTAGAGAAGAGAGTGTTAATGACAATTATGAAGAGGATAAGTCCCAGGCTGGTGCCTTGTATACTTGACGTAGTAAATTCGGATGGTGATAACTGACCATGGATGGAGATCGATCCGAGAGAAACGAGTATATCCATTTGAGTAATAAGTCTTCGAAACCAATGTGCCAAAGGCTTTGGAGAAGTCGAATAACACCAAAATAGTCACATAGCCCTTATCAACACCCAGGCGAACATCGTCGAGGAGACATAATATAATAGTTAACTGATATGATATCTACGAAACCCTATTTGCTTTAGTAGCAATTCATTATTTCTAGAAATATAATGAACGATTTGCCGTGTGACTAAGGAATCAACAACTTTGGACAGATCTGGTGGATTGACTAATGGAGGGGGGGGGGGTCAGAGGGGTTCGATAGGTTAGGACTTTTTTGCAATGGAATGATATACGAAGATTTCCAGATGGATGGAAAAACACCGATAGAGAGGGAATGATTAAATAAGAATGATAAGTACAGGGCAATTACTGAGAATTGCTGTTGAAGGTGGACGAGCGGAAGTCATCGGTGCTTAGACCCTGTGATTTTTTAAGAATGGATTGAGACCATTGAGGACATAGCAGGACAAGATGAGAGATATCAGAGAAGGTAAAGGTTTGGTGGCAGTTTAGGGTGGGTCTAGACAAGATGGATTTAAATGTTGCTTGGTCGCAATGGGGATGTGATGATGATCCTACAATTCGTAACAACCCGTGATAAGAATATATCCAGCAGCAAACGGGGTTACAGATTTCAAAAAACTTTTGATCTTATAACTAGAATTAACGATAATAACATCTAAGTACGAGCGTATAGAATAAAACGAATAAGTTATTAATAAAATCCTTTAAGTATTTAGATTCAAAATTATTAACTAAGAGATTACAGTTGAGATCGCCGGTAGACGCAATATTTTGGAACGTTGAAATGTCTAAATTTAGTTTTAATAGAAAATCTGAAAAAAGTTGACCTCCCGACCGTCGATACATAAATGAGTAACAGATTTTTAGATAAAGATTTAATATCAATAAAAAGATATTTCGGAGTATTGATATTTGAATTTGTTGAAGACTAAAATTCAGTAACATAACTGTTTGCGGAGGTAGCATGAAACACCTCTACCTTGAAGAAACCGCGATTGTCCATCTACAGAAATAGCTTGATCATTTCGAACAAAATTGTACTTAGGGATTGCTACACACTAGGAATCGATGTTGGACGTCAGCACATGAGTAGAAAAAGCTCCGCTTCAACGGCGTGTTTATAGGCCCGCATGGGATTTACGTTTATACATGAATTTTAAAAAGGCATAACCCATAACCATAAAGGAGTAGTGTAGGTCGTATACAAACAATGAAGAGACCACGTGACACTGTTAACTTGCGCCCTCCTAAGGCTCGTCGAAAATTGCCGTTGCGTTAACCTCGTGCAAATTTATAAAATTGCTAAAAAGGTCCACAGTAGACTTATTCACGAATAAATATATATATAGAAAGTAGAACAAAATTATGCGCTTATATATCGATTATAGATATAGGATTATTCGATAAATTGTTATGCTTCGCTGAAAGTTAAAAGTTTCCCATATATACGGGCCAATCTCCAGAACCTTTAATTTTAGTGTTATTTACACGATATCATCACTTAGACAAAGTAATATGACTTTTAAAGCATGATATACAGGGTGTATCTAAAAGACCGAAATCGACCTACATCAGGAGGTAGGTTTTTTTTCGGAATCGAATAGCGCTGGAAATAATTTTCTGGAATGTAGGGATTTTTTTTAATTGAGCGTTAAAAACGTATTTATTTCGGGGGGATTGCCTAAGCGAAACAATTGAGACAAAGTACGATCGGCCTTTGTGCTCTGTTTTAGTTCGTTCGCTGGATTCGTTGACAATTGAAAATCAAATTCAAAACTAGATGTCTTCGACCCGGGTGCCTACAATTTTGGCTAAATTCGTATTGCAGTTCCCTGACGAAAGGCTGATGCTTCCGGGAATATTCCCATTTTAACACTGCCAGGAAAGAAGGCGGCAGAGGGTAGTTCTAGCATCGTTAGGTTCGAGTAGTTTCTATACATATATTGTAACATATCTTGTTCCTTAAATAGGGTGAATATGCCTATGAATGGACGGTTAAGCATTTTTCACACTTTGATCGATTGTAACTTTTATGAAAATTTAATTTTGATACCACCATTAGAATTGTTAGACTCTGCTCTTTATGACCGTGTAGTTCAACCTTTGATTTTATTTAATTATTAACCTCGTCTTCATACGTTTGTAAAAAAGTCCACTAAACCCCAATGAATAGACGGGTTAAATCAAATGGGACGTTTTCAGTACCAGTTTTGGATGGCTTTAAAACTTTGCTTTGATTTTACAAAATAATAAACACTGGAAGATCAATAGTACTGTAAATATTGTTTTGAATGTTCAAAGAACATAAAAATATGTATTTTGTTGCATGTTGTGCATCATACATTCACAAGAAATAGAAATATGTAGAAAATCGTCCATTCATTGGTAGTCGTCCATTCATTGGCATATTCACCCTATATTAAAATTGAAAATGAGCATTTTCAAAACTTCGACCCCGACCGCAGGTCAGCCGAAGCACTGATAAATGAGCACGTCTTGTTCATACTGATGCTTAAAAAAACGCGGTTTAGTCGAGTTTTTGACAGGTCGGGTTGCAGGATGTAACGTACGAGCCGTAATACCTACGTTTTGAACACCGGTATATTTAGAATATTTTCTTGAAGCCTTCTAAAAAACTCAAAATAGTTGTAAAAAGTAAAACATACGTTTCCTTTTACACAGCTGCAAGCCATAAACTAACGAAACTGTGAGAATGGGAACTTGGAGACTATAGGTTTCCCCCGGAAAACTATCATAAAAATTATATCATATTCGATAAGCTGGCCCATGTGTGAGAAACGCTTTGGGACCGCATCCTTGTTCTTATTCTCATACATGCAATCTGGCGGAAAACCGTCATTAAATTTATCTAAATTTAAACATCAAAGAAATCTTCTTAATCTCATGTTCCAGAAGTTTCTTCTTGAAAATATTTTAAAATTATATATTTTATTAAGTTACAAAAGAATCATCCTTATTCATTTAAACTAAATTGTTAAATATACATATTGTCAAAAATTGCTTTATCCAAAGACTAAAAAAAATTATAGTTAATATAAAAATATTGATAATAATGGATGCTTCTCTTGTAAATACTTCTATTATTAGTTAAATATCATTTAAGATTTATATAAATCCTCGCCTTTTAATATCCGAACTATATTTTAACTGTTAAATCAAAACACATCTTTCGCTTCACTATTACAATAATATCTTCTTCGTCATTAATAACTATTACATAAACCGTCTTCAATTACAGTTCAAAATATCAATTACCATAGGCGAATATTAATATTAAATAACCTTTAAGTTGTTTAGTTATAATTGACGTATTGAATCGCACTTATAAATGCCTGTTTCAAATTATGTAACACTTATTAATATTAATGATCCACTTGAAAATAATGTTGACAACCACTTTAAAATTAGTGTTCATTATTTCGTTTTTGTTTAAATCCAATGTTCATTAATATCAATAACTGATTTAGGAACAAGGCTTTAACTATTTGTGCATATAATATTGATATTGTTAATAATATAAAATTGTATTTGTCTTGCCTCGGCGACAGTTCGCTCGTATCGCCCCTTCCCTCGCCGTTTTTCCGAAGATCTTTACACCCTTCCACCTCAAGAAAGCTCCCTATTGGCCCTTACACATGGGTCCAAGTTCCGCCCCAACTACCCGTGTCTGTATAAAAAGAGGCCCCCTCGCCCTGCTCGTCAGTCAGTCAACTGTAGAGTTAAAACTAGTGTTAATAGTTTGCCAACCCGTCGCAACCAGGAATGAGCCGCCACCCGCTATAGCCGCCAACCGCGAGTATCGCCACCCGCTAGCCGCCAACCGCGAGTATCGTCAATCGCTAGCCGCCAACCAAGAGTGTCGTCAATCGCTAGCTGCCAGCCACGAATCGCCAGCCGCGAATCGACGAGTTGCCACCCGCCAACAAACCCAACGTAAGTAACAGTGTACTTTCCGCCCCATAAATCACCCCATGGCATTTTTTTCCTAGCCCGATAAATACATGACAACATTACAGTATTGCCCACAACGGTCCCAAGTAAAATCTAGGTTGCTCATGCTTCCTAACCCCAAATATTCCCCTTTATTGTCAAGAACCCCTATATTTCAAATGTCCCTTTTTGTCCTCCAGTTTTTGCATTACAAATCCCGAATCTTAAACCCCAAATTAAACTCACGGTTGACTGTCCCGAGGCAAGTAGTTAGCCTCGTTAAATAAATTTAAATTACGATTACCATTATTATTATTATTGTTTCCTTTTTCCTTCTCTTGAGCTTCCTAATACTTAGGATGATTAAGAAGAATCTCCCTTTCCTTATGTTGCGTCAATCCCGGACGTGACAAGGAAATAAATTTTTTTATATGTGGGATACTTCGGTTTCCGTTTTTTACGGCATTATAGTTGATTTTACGAAGAAATGAATACAACCTTTTTTGTAGAGAATTCGATGTTCTATATTTTTTGTTTGAAACATTTTATTGTACGATTTGTATTTTTTGTTAAAAAATGGAAAAAACATGTTTTTTGAGCGTTTTTTTGTTAAACCTCCACATAATCTAGTATGCATTGTCTCCAAAAACTAATCAGATCTAAGTTTGGCCAAGAGAAACCCAAATCCGTTTGTACTTTTTAAATTCGTCCTGCCAGTCGCGAGATATCGCGTATACAAAATTTTGCCCACGGACGGACGGACGGACGTACAACCTAACGGACACCAATTTTTTTATTGTTGCTTTGGGTTCCTTCTGGAATGAAACGTCGACATTTGATGAAAAACTATAGGGTAATTTTTTGGCGGGAACTGACCAAATTCAATACTTCGCCAGACCTATGGTCTGGGTCGAAGTAATTTTGGTAAAAACAGAAATGGTCAAAATCTTACTAGAAATACATTATCATGCGAGATTTATGCCTACTATTTTTTTAAATTTTCAAAATTTTAAATTCATAATTTTGAACATCTGATTTGAGTGTTCACAAAATTATTACTGAATACATATCCTTTTACTTTGTTTAAAGAGGAATATTCAATGGCCTATGACGTTTTAGTTTGAAGAAGAATGCTCCAATGTCCATGTTTTTGTTATTGCGCAAACATTGACAATGAATATTTTCATTTCAGTTTAAGAATATGATGGACAACTAAAATAACAGAAAATTGACAATTAATATTTTCAATATTTCATTATTTCTATGAAATATACATAGTAATGTAGGTGAACTCGGAAATCAAGGTTTTAAGAAATGTAAGACGAATGAAGTCGGGGAATTTGAAACGTTGTACTAAAATAATAATATTGGAAAACGTAAAAAAGTCAAAAATTGCTTTGAAATGTGGACATTTAAAATGAAACAGAGTATAATATTTTTCTTGTTTTTAATAACCGAACTCTTGTCTTTATTAAATTTTTCATGTATAAATTATCAACTCTGATATTTATCGATACCACGCCCCTAGAATTTCAGTATTTGAATTTTTAAGTTTGCATTTCTCCTAGCAGAAGGTGGTATAATCTCGCGTGTTCGAAACCGCTCCAAGTATTCATTAGATTTTTCACATAAAAGATTTTGAACATGCAAGATTATAAATCTTATCTGCTAAGAGAAATGTAAACTTAAAAATTCACGTACTGAACCTCTAGGGACGTGAAATCGGAAAATATCACAGTAGATCATTTATTTAAAAAAAATCTAACGATTATTTGAAGCCTTTTTGAACACGCGAGATTATACTCCCTTTTGCTGGAAGAAATGCATAATTTAAAATCCACATACTAAGACTCAAGATTCAAGAGTGCTGAATGAAATTTGTAGTTACAATTTGTTTCTAATATTTAAGGTCCATTAATGATTTTTTAATTTCTGTATTACTCGTCAAATTATGCTCATCTCTGGATAAAATAATATAGGGTAAATGGTACAGTAGTCGGCCAGTTCAGGCTATGATTTCAGTGAATTTGACTTTAAAGCGCAAATAAACAATAGGAAAAAATTGAACATTAGAAAATTTGTCTTAGGGGTTGTCCAATATTAGTATGCATACTTTATAATAACGAAAAAATAATGTTTAGGTATCAAAAAATTACATTTTAAAAAATTATCAAAATTGACAGTAGTCGGCCATCTGAAATAATGTATTTGGTAAAATTAATTTCAAAAGTGCAATGAGTATTGTTTATTTTTTTGAACGAAAGAATATTGGTCTTGAGGGTTGTCTTTAAATAAAACCGGAGTAATATTCACCAAAAAGTATTTTTTACGTATTAGAAAACTGTGTTTTTGAAAAACGACAGTAGTCGGCCAAGTGAAGCAGACAGTTGTCGGCCACTCTTCAGAAACCTTTAAAAAACAATATTTTGCTATTAATTGTGCTTAAACATACTTATTGATACGAGTTAAACCGAAACGTAAAGAAAAATCACGGGTTTGTAAAATTTTTCAAATCCTAAATAGCTCACGTAAAGTGGCCGACTACTGTAGGGTGGCCGACTACTGTACCATTTACCCTATTATTCTTCAAGGGAGGAAAGCGCACGATTCCTGAGCGGGAGGTTTGCTGCCCGAGCGATGCGAGATCGGTGCGCGTGCTTGCCTCCCGTGTGGTATACGCTATTTTTCTCCCGACCCCATTCATTACTCCCGCTGGAGGCGCTTTCCTTCCCTAGGGAGTAATGAGAACCAAATTGGGCATGCGCGCTGGTGCCCGAGTGGAATCGGCAATTTTGGTCCCGCGTTCCAGACATGAAATACAGACATTCCGACGCGGTCGGGAGAAAACATACAAATATTTCAGATGAAATCATGAAACATCACGGAGTGTGTCATCTAGTCCCCACGATTGGCGACTGCAGGACCAAAGTCGTGGGTGCTGTTATACCGATAATTTCTCCAATATTCATTTTAAATTCAAAATCAAGGTATCATAGCGGTAAGTTAATGTATACGCCGAAAGTAAGAAAAATAGTATGCCTGAAAAAGTAAGTATACCTGACTAATTGATTTCAACAAGTACTATACTTGCAACTACGGAAATCTAACCAATAAACAATAGGAACTGTGGTTGAACCTTAAGAATCTGGTTGATTAAATTGTAAATGATATAGTGTGTTTGCTTTTCTTGCTAAACAGTATTATGACGTTTGTAAGAAAGCACTGTATGTAAAATAAAAAATCTGAGTTGACTATCACGGTATCTAAAAACGAGTTGACTGATCGCCTTGAAATTTATAGACATCTATCAAGCTGGCAGAGCAAGGTCGCCCAAAACGAAAAAAAAAATACTACCATAATTACGTGCTTTTTATGTGCTAATTATGTGCTCTAATTAAAAATTTTGTGCTCCTAACGTTTTTTTAAGAATAGATATTTTATAATGTACTGCTGGCATGACACAAGCTAGCAGAGCATAATCATAAAATCGATGAAGGACTAATCAGGTACAATCCGGAAAAGTTGCATAATTATGTGCTTTTTATGTGCTTTTAAACTATGCAAACCGCTAAATCCAAATACCAGCCCTTATCGCAAAAACGACGCTTAGCAAAGAATCAAACCCACAAAATTGCTTAAAAAATTAAGTATGTGCCAACAAAGAAGATACATAATATTTTCTATATCAGAGAGACATTCCGATCTTTATGCTAACGGATGCAACAAATATCCAATTTCCCGATCCAACCCTTATTTGAAAAGCCTACACTTAAGAAAAAAATGCATTATTTAAGAAGGGAAATCAGCACAAAATTACTTTACAGATGAAAACGTACCCTTGAGTGGCTTACTAAACGATAAGACTATTCCCGAATTTTGTATTTCAACTCTTATTGGAAAAAGCCCACCCTAAATGAAAAAAATACAATATTTAAGAACGGAAAATAGCACAAAATTATTTTATAGCTGAAGACATATCCTTGAGTCATTTACGAACCAATAGGACTAATACCAAATGGCCTATACGGTTAAGCATGTCAAAATTGCCCCAGCTCGTTTTAGATTGAAAAAATTACAGTATGTTTGCCATCCCAAATGTGAATTTTCCTGTAAGTTTCAAACTCCTATCTGTTTAACTGGTCGCACAACGGTAAAAAATGTGTTTATCGGTTTTTATTTTTTTCTCAAAAACTACGTAACTTAGAAATTCGCAACAAATTACAAAAATAGTACTTACTAAAACAAACATCAAAAAAATTTTCATTCTTTAATAACGTATACACAATGAGAAAAAAAATATTTAAGTTTTCAAAATTCAATTTCACCAGCTAAATGTGGACCTGCTATCGCTATTTTTTTCTAAAAAATGTATCTATATAATGTGCATTTTGTCAAATTTTTTCGAATTTTTATATTTGGTGCGACTACGTGAAAATCATAAAAAACATGAATTTTCCGTAAAAAACACCCATAATTCGATATATTCGACAGAAGTCAGAAAACTTTATTCGGGTGTTTGTTGGCTATTCAATTGTTTATCACATTACAACTGATCTCTGTTTCCGTGCAATTCAATAAAGCAGGTAAAATGAATAATGAATTTGTTTGATTCTTTATTAATTGTTTATTTTATTTAAAAAAAAGTATTGAGATCAATTATTTTTCTCTGCTAATGAACCGCGAATACTCAATATTACGTATTTTGTGCATTACCATCTACACTAACCGTAACGGTCATGCACAAAATAGGTAATATTAAAAAAGCATCTACAAAATTAATGTGTAATCTTCGTAGAACATAAATAAATAAATAAATAAATAAATATTATGCAAAAAAGAGTTTATGTAAACTTTAATCATGAAATCTAATAAATTCATGCGGTAATGGCAGTAAATGAAATTGAGAGACAAGATAATAATGTATGCATTATAATAATTGTCTGAAATTATGAAATAATTATAAATCAGTCATATGTGAATCGGATTTATTTATTTATTGTCATCCTATAATGACCTCGGAGTCCCAAGGACCACTAGGGGGGTCGGGTACAAAAGTTATACAAATACAAACACAGAATTACAAATAAAAGATACGAGTACAAGTTCGAACATTTCGTTAGCGCGCTAATATTTAAAAGACGACATATGTTCCGCGAAAAGTGTAAGAAGTACATTGAAATCAGTAAGGAATAAGCTATTTTGACAATGTATTCATTTGTTTATTTAATTATATTGAAAATACATGTCGATTACTGGGATGTCTTGTCTTGTGTTTTTACATTGTAAGTGATTTATAAGTGTAGTTTAAATCAATTTTCATATTTTGCAGACATCTCCTGAATAGAGTAATAAAATGAATATGTATTTTGAGACGCGTCACACTTATGAATTTTTGCCTGTATTTTACTGTGACATATAATTCCAAATCATCACTATACATAACGAGTAAGATAACAAATTATTAAAAAATCTTCTATTTCACTAAATAAACTATAAGGAACACAAATACGACATTTTGAATAAAATGAACCACGTATAAATTATACGTCTTATTAACAAATGAGTATTTTGTTATATGATCAAACACAATAATTGATAAATAATTAAATAAGTAAATTCATAAAGACATCTATTTTCAATATAATTAAATAAACAAATGAATAAATTGTCGAAATAGCCTATTCCTTACTAATTTCCATGTACTTCTTATGCTTTTCGCGGAACATATGGCGTCTTTTAAATATTAGCGCGCTAACTCCGAGGTCATTATGGGATGATTATAAATAAATAAATAAATCCGATTAACATATGACTGATTTATAATTATTTTATAATTTCAGACAATTATTATAATGCATACATGATTATTATCTTGTCTCTCAATTTTATTTTAGCCATTATCGCATGAATTTATTAGATTTCAAGATTAAAGTTTACACAAACTCTTTTTTTCATCATATTTATTTATTTATTTATTTATTTATTTATTTATTTATTTATTTTCTATGAAGATTACAAATTAATTTTGTAGATGCTTTTTTAATATTACCTATTTTGTGCATGACTGTTACGGTTAGTGTAGATGGTAATGCACAAAATACGTAATATTGAGTATTCGCGGTTCATTAGCAGAAAAAAATAATTGATCTCAATACTTTTTTTAAATAAAATAAACAATTAATAAAGAATCAAACAAATTCATTATTCATTTTTCCTGCTTTATTGAATTGCACGGAAACAGAGATCAGTTGTAATGTGATAAACAATTGAATAGCCAACAAATACCGGAATAAAGTTTTCTGACTTCTGTCGAATATATCGAATTATGGGTGTTTTTTACGGAAAAATCAAGTTTTTTATTAATTTCACGTAGTCGCACCAAATATTAAAATTCGAAAAAATTTGACAAAATGCACATTATATAGATACATTTTTTAGAAAAAAACAGCGATGGCAGGTTCACATTTAGCTGGTGAAATTGATTTTTGAAAACTTAAATATTTTTTTTCTCATTGTGTATACGTTATTAAATAATTAAAAAATTTTTTTATGTTTGTTTTGGTAAGTACTATTTTTCTAATTTTTTGCGAATTTCTAAGTTAAGTAGTTTTCGAGAAAAAAAATAAAAACCGAAAAACACAATTTTTACCGTTGTGCGACTAGTTAAACAGATAGGAGTTTGAAACTTGCAGGAAATTTCACATTTGGGATGGCAAACATACTGTAATTTTTTCAATCTAAAATGACCTGGGGCAATTTTGACATGCTTAACCGGCTAGGCCTTTTTCTGCACTAACGCTCATTGGAAAAATCAACCCTTAAGGGAAAATAATCATTACTTATGAAGGGAGAGTAGCACAAAATTATTTTACAGTTGAAAACGTACCCTTGAGTCATTTGTTATCCAATAATACTAATACAGAATTTTGTGCTCGAACCCTTATTGAAAAAAACCCACCCTCAACGGAAAAATGCAGTATTTAAGAAGGGAAAGTAGCACAAAATTATTTGGTGGTTGAAAACGTACTCTTGACTCATTTATAAACCGATAAGACTAATACCGAATTTTGTGCTCGAACCCTTATTGGAAAAAAACCACACACAGCGGAATACTGCATTATTTAAGAAGGGAAAGTAGCACAAAATTATTTTAATGTTGAAAACATACCCTTGAGTCATTTATTAACCAATAAGACTAATACCGAACTTTGTGCTCCAACCCTTATTGGAAAAAATTCACCCTTCAGGGAAAATATTCATTATTTACGAAGGGAAAGTAGCCAAAATTATTTTACAGTTGAAAACGTACCCTTGAGTCATTTGTTAACCAATAAGACTAACGCCGAATTTTGTGCTGGAATCCTTATTGGAAAGTAGCACAAAATTATTTGGTGGTTGAAAACGTACCCTTGAGTAATTTACTGACCAATAAGACTAATACCGAATTTTGTGCTCTAATCCTTAGCTAGAAAAAAAACCACCGTTAAGGGAAAAATTCATTATTTAAGAAGGGAAAGTAGCACAAATGTGAAACCACCTCCAGGATATTTTCATACCCCCTGACTGTGAAAGCAGAAACAGCAATACATAATTTGTCAAATTTGTATGCTGATATTCAAATTGTATTAAATTTTGGTAAAAAATCTATTTCCTCCAAATTGTCCAAATATGCATTGTTATTTCCTAATTAACTCACCATTTCTTTTTATTGAAATCTCTTCAGAAGTCTGTATTTGCAAAAAACATTTGATTCCAATTTCATAATATTTCGCAAAAAATTCTGGGTTAGTCGTATTGGTTAATAAATGACTCAAGGGTAGGTTTTCAACTGTAAAATAATTTTGTGCTACGTTCCCTTCGTAAATAATCATTATTTTCCCTTAAGGGTGAATTTTTTCCAATAAGGGGTCAAGCACAAAACTCGGTATTAGTCTTATTGGTTAATAAATGACTCAAACGTACGTTTTCAACTGTAAAGTAAATTTGTGCTACTTTCCCTTCGTAAAAAATCATTATTTTCCCTTTAGGGTGGGATTTTTCCAATAAGGGTTGAAACACAAAATTCGGGAATTATCTTATTGGCTAATAAATGACTCATAAATGTCTCTCTGATATAGAAAATATTATGTATCTTCTTTGTTGGCACATACTTAATTTTTTAAGCAATTTTGTGGGTTTGATTCTTTGCTAAGCGTCGTTTTTGCGATAAGGGCTGGTATTTGGATTTAGCGGTTTGCATAGTTTAAAAGCACATAAAAAGCACATAAAAAGCACATAATTATGCAACTTTTCCGGATTGTACCTGATTAGTCCTTCATCGATTTTATGATTATGCTCTGCTAGCTTGTGTCATGCCAGCAGTACATTATAAAATATCTATTCTTAAAAAAACGTTAGGAGCACAAAATTTTTAATTAGAGCACATAATTAGCACATAAAAAGCACGTAATTATGGTAGTATTTTTTTTCGTTTTGGGCGACCTTGCTCTGCCAGCTTGATAGATGTCTATAAATTTCAAGGCGATCAGTCAACTCGTTTTTAGATACCGTGATAGTCAACTCAGATTTTTTATTTTACATACAGTGCTTTCTTACAAACGTCATAATACTACTTAGCAAGAAAAGCAAACACACTGTATCATTTACAATTTAATCAACCAGATTGTCAAGGTTCAACCACAGTTCCTATTGTTTATTGGTTAGATTTCCGTTGTTGCAAGTATAGTACTTGTTGAAATCAATTAGTCAGGTATACTTACTTTTTCAGGCATACTATTTTTGTTACTTTCGGCCTATACATTAACTTACCGCTATGATACCTTGATTATGAATTTAAAATGAATATTCGAGAAATTATCTGCATAACAGTACCCACGACTTTGGTCCTGCAGTCGCCAATCGTGGGGACTAGATGACACACTCCGTAATGTTTCATGATTTCATCTGAAATATTTGTATGTTTTTATCCAGAGATGGGCATAATTTGACTAGTAATACAGAAATTAAAAAATCACTAATGGGCCTTAAATATTAGAAACAAATTGTAACTACAAATTTCATTCAGCACGCTTGAAACTTACGTTTATTCTTATCCATATTGATAAAAATTTTTGGTAAACATTTAAGCATAAAAGTGTGGAATTTTCAAGAAAATTTAATTCATTTATTTTTATAAAATCTATCGCAATTTTGTTAATAATGAAGAATTTTTTAAATTTCAAACGATTTTTAAAGAGTACAAAATTGACACTAAGATTTAACAAACAAAAATTAATAGGCTACATCAGGTAAAAAAAATGGCACGTGAAACAAACATGTTTTAACGTTCTTTTATTTTTATCGTTAAAAATGCTTGTATTGTTAAAAATTATCTTTCTGGAATTCGGAATAACACGTGTCCTCTTATTTTCTTTGAAGAATGCCATATTCAATCGCCAGCTATATCTAAAATTTTCTCCTCTCCGTCCTGCTTGATCTGAAATGGATTAGATCTCAATAATATGAACTTCAAAACAATGTGAACATTTTAGTTTGAAGCACAATGCTATACATCCTTTTGTAATTGCACCAACATTGAGAATATGTTATATCCCAGATCTGAGAAGCAGATCTGGAACGTATTTAGTCGGCCATTTTTTTTGGTCAAGGCACTTAAGCCCTTTACCTGGGAGCTGGCCTATGATCATGAGTTTAAGGAAAGGAAGGAAGGGAAGAATAACCTCAGTATTGAGCTTTTTTAATCAGTAATTGATTAATTTTTGTGGATATCATATCCTTTTTTTCTCATTTCGTCATCATCGGTTATTGGAGAGGATTTATAGGGATAGCGGGAATTAACTGTAGGGAAGGGAGATTGTGAATAAAACATTTTATATATATAATGTATATATATTTTATTTTTCTTTTTACTTACTTATTTAAGGGAAAGGAATATTTAGGGCTTTTTTAGGAACGACCTCAACCGCTGGTTAGCGCTCAAAGTCGCCACTGCCCCTCAACCGCTGGTTAGCGTTTAAAGTGCAGTGATGATCTGGTTAGAGGAGGCTGCATTTATACACAATTTTTACGTATACTTGCATGCGTTGGACAAAAAGAGAAGATGAGATAGGAAATACATATTTGTGGAATGAGCTTATTGGTTAAAAACTTTTGGCGGCGAGAGTTTTCTAACGGAAGTCTTATCTTTTAAATTTTCCTATTTTTAATCCCGTTGAAAAATGAATTTCCGCCAAGTGCAGTAGTTTTATTGGGTAGGCCATAAAACTCTCAAGTATCGTGTGTGCATTGGGCGGCTTCTCTGTTCGACCAAAGGCATCTAAAAACTAATTTCTAATTTATTGTATAAATTAAAAAATGAAATTTAATTAACTTCATTTGATTAGGTATGAATTTAGCGTTAAAAAAAGTCGAAACGCTTAATAGTTTGGTTTAGTTTTAAACAAAAATTAATTAGTGTTTTAAAGAGTTGTAAGATGAATGAACTTCAAATTTGAAAAATGTTTACTTCAAGTAAATATTTATTTAAAAACTGTATTTGACTGTATTTAATTACAATATTTTCAAAGATTAAGAATCTATTACTCATACTCATACTTTTAAAGTCCATCTATAGTTTCTTATTTTTAAAAATCGCTAGTCTCCGAGCAATAATTGATTTCGAAATCAATGCAAACGAAAACTTCAAAATTTGTAAATTTATTATTGAATCATTCAATCGGTCTTTATTTAGCTATACATTTTGTGGAACGCGTCTATTATTTCCGTCCGTTTAACGCTGCTGTATACATTAAGAACATTTTCGTGGTTTATTTACAAGATTACAAAAGAAAACACATTGACGAGTCAATATTAAAGTGAATACGCATTTTACGCAATTGCAAAATTGTTCCTTCACCACGGTAAAGATTGCATATTAATTTAAACCAAAGCGAATAATTATTAATTATGAATTCTAGTAAAAAACAGTCTTAATTATAAATGAATTATGAATTCAAGCAAAAATAATCGTAATTGAAAATGAATTATTAATTGAAATTAAAAAAATTGAAAGTAACGAAATGACTACGAATTTAAAATGAATATTCACGAACTTATCTGTATAACAGCACATACGACGTTAGTCCTGCAGTCGCCAATAATGGGGTCTAAATGACACACTCCGTAATGTTTCATGATTTTATCTAAAATATTTTTATCCACAAATGGGTATTCTTAGATTTCACGCCCTTAGAGTCTTAGTATGTGGATTTTGAATTATGCATTTCTTCCAGCAAAAGGGGGTATAATCTCGCGTGTTCAAAAAGGTTTCAAATAATCGTTAAATTATATATATTTTCCGATCTCACGTCCCTAGAGGCTCAATACGTGAATTTTTAAGTTTACATTTCTCCTGGCAGATAAGATTTATAATCTTGCATGTTCAAAATCTTTTATGTGAAAAATCTAACGAATACTTGGAGCGGTTTCGAACACGCGAGATTATACCCTCTTCTGCTAAAAGAAATGTAAAATTCAAAATCCACATACTGTGCCTCTAAGGGCGTCAAAGCGAAAAATATTGCCGTAGATCAGTTATTTAAAAATGTAACGAATATTTGAACCATTTTCGAACACTTGAGATTATACCTCCTTCTGCTAGGAGAAATGCAAACTAAAAATTCTGATACTGAGACTCTAGGAGCGTGGTATCGAAAAATATCAGAGTTGATAATTTATACATGAAAAATTTAATGAAGACAAGAGGTCGGTTATTAAAAACAAGAAATATAATATACTCTGTTTCTTTTCAAATGTCCACATTTCAAAGCAATTTTTGACTTTTTTACGTTTTCCAATATTATTATTTTAGTGCAACATTTCAAATTACCCGACTTCATTCGTCTTACAATTCTTTAAACCTTGATTTCCGAGTTCACCTACATTAATAAATATATTTCATGGAAATAATGAAATATTGAAAATATTAATTGACAATTTTCTGTTATTTTAGTTGTCCATCATAATCTTAAACTGAAATGAAAATATTAATTGTCAATGTTTGCGCAATAACAAAAACACGTACATTGGAGCATTCTTCTTCAAACTAAAATGTCATAGGCCATTGAATGTTTCTCTTTAAACAAAGTAAAAGGATATGTATTCAGTAATAATTTTGTGAAAACTCAAATCAGATGTTCAAAATTATGAATGAATTGAAAATTTAAAAAAATAGTAGGCATAAATCTCGCATGTATTTCTAGTAAGATTTTGACCATTTGTGTATTTACCAAAATTAGTTATTTAATTTAAAAAAAAAAAGGAAAATGTAACATTTTTTTTCGCGTGCCTTTTTTTTACCCGATAAAGACAATTAATTTTCGTCATCTGATCTCGTACACGGAAAAAAAAGTTAGTTGGAATAACCAACTGTTGGTTGGATCAATAATTTAGTTGGTTGTACCAACTTTTATATCCGTGTAGGCGATGTTTTCCGTTTAAAACATTAAATTTCGCGAAAATTCCACACATTTTTGCTCAAATATTTACCATAAATTTATGTCAATATGGGTAATAATTATCCAAATTGGCAATAATACAAAGCATGCGAAACAGGCCGCAAATGGCAGTAGTAGAGGAATGACCGTCCCCAGGAGGTTCCCGCCGCCGCCACCAGGCGTCGCCACATTCGCGGCGCTGTCGCAGCATGCGAGGTGGTAGATTTGTTAACTAATTCGCAGACTGATTCGTGGACTAATTCGCGGATTGAGTCGCGGAATGACTCGCGGGCCGATTCGCGGATTGATTCGCATTTTTGATTTGCTGTTTAGTACGCGGGCTTAATTCAAGACTCTCTCATTGGGAAATCTGACCGTCACTAATGAGGTCATTAAGATGACGCAAGGACTTCGTGGACAGTCCCATTGAGTTTTCGAAGATTAATGCTGTAGCGTTATGCATATATCTTTCGATCTTTTAAATGTGCCCTGTTGGGAAATCTCTCTTTCAATATGGCAAACCGTTACCGACGTAATTCGGATGTTACATATCTTTTTTGATGAATTGAAAGCGTAGATTTTCATTAGTCTAAATACCAGTTTGAAGGTGTCTAGCGAAATCTCGAATATCGAGGACCTACTTTTTAAATCTCACACAAATTTTAAAAACCTGTAATCAAGACGTTGACCTCTCCCTTGTCATATTGTAAGCTCGAATTCACCTTTCAGAATTTTCTCTCGTCGGGGGAAATCTATCCATCAATATGACAGTCGTCTTGACAAGCCTTTAGCGCAACTCAATGATCTCCAATAGTGACGAAACCGCTGAGTCCCTTCACACAAAACTGCTAAGACCATTTAAAATTAATTTAGAAAAGCCTCTAAGCAAGTCTCAACACGTTCAAAAGACCTAATACGTCGGCCCCCTGATGCGCGCGACCTGCCGACTATGACAGGTCCGTTTATCCTACCTATCAATTACAAAATTTGTCCCATCTAACATCAATACTTCCATTTTCTCGTTCCGTGCCATGACGTGCCGAAATCCTTCTTGACACCTACATATTTTAAACACAGATTTTCATTCATAAGGTGGAAAGTCTTGTTTTCGTCTCCTATTGAAAACCGTTCCCATTACCACCATCGCAACGCCTCGACTGTAAAACCCATTAATAATTACGTCGATCGTCGACTCTTTCATAAATATTATTTTTTATTTGGTACAATATCATGCAGGAAGGAAGATGAAGAAAATAGAGAAGATGTATTTAATAAATTTTATTTTTCACATTCATATTCATACATTACATTAATTTTTTTTCTACAATATTGTTATACATAAGAATATAAAATAGCGATCACATAAAATTTATATTATCAATATCGTCAACTAATGCATCGCTTTTAATTTGACAACTAATGCAGTCCTTAATCACAGGCGGTTCACCATCTATCGTATCATAGCTTGATTCGAAATGTTTATAACATCGTCGACAGTCATGTTATTTCAGGTTGCATTTGCATAGCAGGTGGCAAGCAGGTCCATGCTTCTTCAATTTGTCGTTCAGCGAACATGCAGATGAAATCGATCGGTAGACATTCTATATCTTTTGTTTCCATCAAGGCGAGACGTTTCACTTCGTAATAAATCCTTAATGAACGTTGAAGTGATGCAGGCTGTTCAAGTAGATTTCCCAATACCCAATTTTTAATTATTTGTACATTTTCTTTAGTGCAAGCTCCATTAAGCGAATGATTTTCACACTTCTCCAAAAATTCATATTGCTGCTGCTGCTTCAGTTTTTTCAGAGATGGGCAGTCCAAAACATCGAGATCAATAACATTTTTTGCAGGAAAATTTTCTGTTGATTCAAATTCAAGCCGCACATCGACAGGTGCGTGTTTTAAAGCTTCATTCTGCTTAGAGCAATCAATAATGATTAATGGAGCTTTCTCTAAAAATATTGATTTATTCAATATAGGTTTACCATTAACATTTTTATTATAGTAACTAGCTTGAAAATTGATATACATATCGTATAATAAAGAAAATTGATTATTTGCAATATCAAGGTTTAAATTACCATACGGATAATATTTTGAATTCAGAAATACTTTAACATTACTAATGTTACAGTGATCAAACAGGCTAGCATTTTTCGCCTTGTCATTTTTTCGTGCTGTTTGGAAGCCGATAATAATATATTGTGGCTTTTCTAGTTGTGTCGCTGTTTTCACGGACCACACGTGGGATGATGTTACCGGTAATAGCGGATATTCATAAAGTTCCCATGTACGGAAACTTAAAGATATGCAAGGATCTTTTTCAATGAAACGTAACAGCTGTATCCTTTCCCTATCTGCCAACGTCACATATGGAACTAACCATTCTATTTTATTTATCTCAATTTTGTAATGTTCTTCTGCATTTTGTATAATTGCGTTATCATCATGTTAGATCTTGTTAAAATAAGTTCGTGCTTCGCGTTTACAATTATCTTACGATAATCTTCAGCAAATCCGAGAATCATACTCAGAGGCATAATCACATCAAAATAACCATTATCATTTGTTATCTTTAGGTTTGAACTAGATATCTAACCTGCATTGATTAAAACGGGTTCATCATTTGGTGTGTAAGAAGGATACCCCTTCATCAAGCTAGTAATACCAACATTTCTATTTCGATCAATTTCAACACCATTCAACTCATACCGCGCCTCATCAAATAAATGACAGATTGCGTTAGACGTTAGATTAGTATTATTTGCTTTAGTTCCGTCGGTTTTCGTCAATCTTCCACTAATATGTATCAAACTTTTACACGGTAAAATACATAAATCTTGATGTTGCACAACGATACGAATTTCATCATTTTTGCCAAATGAGCTTGTATTGTAAGATTGATGTGCATGCAGCTCGTAATGAGCGACAGATTCGTCGAAAACGACTGGGTTTTGAATGCTGAGGATTGGATCCTCCATTATTGCTATTATGATAACGTGCGATAAGTATGCAAATCCAACAACGGCAATAACAATTTTTATTATTCACTGTTTCATATTGTGATGATAATGTAACTTGAGTCCCAAGCTTTTCAGAAATAGAGCGTTCCGACGTGTTAACGTCTTGCGAATTTGTTGACGACTGATATGTTTTATCCATGATGGGTTATTATTATAGTGACTATTAAGGTTCTGACCATTGCACATAATACCCATTGTTACGTAGATTTAAGATGGAGTCGTATTGTAATTGTTTCACCACGAAAATTTACCAATTCACCGTTCTGATCAACAATACGCAATTGAATATGATCTATTAATCTGACGGCAACAGGTAGGTCGGCACTTCCACAATCTTATATCCCGGCGCCACAGTAGGAAAAAAATTCATGAATCGTGTGCGCTCTACTACTATTAATATAAGCACCTGTAGTTATATTGTATTCCACGCGAAGTGCATGAACATTAATTATGGTTACTGGCAAATCTGAAATGTGCAACTTGTTTGCATCCAAAATTCGTCTATTGAAGCCCAATGTTCGTCCAATCGAATCGATTGGTGTAAAATCAATGTCTCGATTAGATCTGATTTCACTACGTAGTGTAATATTATTCGGTTTTATATCTAGCGTAACATCACTATACTCCGACAGCTTTTTTCTAATATATTCTGCTATATCCTCAATTTCATAGCTACCGATCGGCATAATAATTTCATGGTTACCAATATGAAATTTATTATTAACGTCAACATTTGGGATTGAATTAAACGTTAGAAGTTCTATCAAACCCAATTCATAATTTTTCTGCGGTGAAAGTTCAATAGGTGGAAAGTATTGCGCTTCCAATACTGAAGACTGCCGCGAGTGCGTCAACGTAAAAGAATCATTCATACTGATTGTTCAAATTACACTGATTCTCATAATATTTTATGCAATATATTTATACAACTGATACTTGTTTGGACAAAACAGCTGATTGCCTAAAAATTTGAGACATAAATGTCCACAATCAAAAGTGGCATAGTCTTGATATTTTTCACGGTTATACATAATGCTACCTACACCGAGATATTTTCCCAACTCAGCAGGTGGGCTAATGTTTCCAAAGCTGTCAAAATAAACGACTTTAGAACCACTTTTTCGATATGCTACCCAACGTTTCCCCGGACCGCTTGCATCGTCTAAATTTATGACTGCCCATTCATTAACTTGAGGATTCTTTGGTATATTATTACGCATAAAGACACCTCTAAAATTCATAATTCCAGCTTCTTTCGAATACCTCAATATATCTAAATCGGTGAGGGCTCGATGCGGTAGCTTTACAAGTTTTTTCGATTTTTTCTATATTTAACACCTCAACCCGTTTTATATGGTTTTAATTTCAAACCTAGACCATTTTTATAAGGTTTAAGATATAACTCTTTACCTATAGCTATTGTCACTATAGCACGATTATGCCTTTCACTTTTATGTAACTGCTTTTGAGCAGTTTTTGCATCATTAACAGCCTTGGTTATACTCGATGCGCCACCGGCTAATGCATCTACAACACTTAATCCAGCAAATATGGGTGCTAGGAAGGATAAGAATCCTCCAACCTTTGAAGGTATCGATAGCTGTCGGGTTTTTTGAACGAATCGTTTGCCACCTGCTTCTTTTACGGCTTTACGTGCCCCTTTCAAAGCGCTCGATATAACACTTTGAACATTATTACTTGGTGACATTGACATTTTAGCAGCCGCAATAATGTTGTTCAATGATATTGTTTTCTTTTTTGACGCTTTTTTCTTCTTTTCCAGTCCCATGTCTAATTTACTTTTTAGTTTCATAGTGTTTGCAACACCCCAAGCTGCCGCCTTTTCTGCAATGCTTGCGTCTTTTGCTAAAACTCGCTTCCAAGCCTGCTCCGCTAATATTCGATCGGCCTCGCTTCTACCGGTGGGATTTTCACAAGTTTTGGAATAAGCAATGTCGTGTTCCTTGCAAGCCTTATCTAACGGATTTATCCCTGAGTCCCCTCTTGCTAATCGTTGCTGTAATTTTTGTACCAGGCCCGCAGTACTGATAACCGGGTATATGAAGTTCTACCGGTAATTTATTAATTAAAGAATTGACCAATCCTTTCCCACTCTTTATCCGTTTTTGCTTCTTGTTATTACCCACATATGTAATCATTTTAAGATGTGCATCATTCAAGTAACAAACAGTTAATGACTGACATTACATATAAAGGCGCTACTTATACTTTTATGATCAGTTATTATCAAAATGCGATTTCATAAACAACCGACAAAAATCCCAATCATCAATTTTGATGATTTAACATCGTCTGTACAAAATAATGCAACTAATCATAAACGACATGGGGAGTTGCTGCCAAATAGTATACTTGCACTTTTCTGTGGCCCGTCTAATTGCAGAAAAACAAATACACTACTCAGTCTAATCATCGATCAGAATGGATTAAAGTTTGAAAATATACAGGGTGAGTCTGGTAGAAGTGAACATAGGGAAACCCATGTTAAGGCTACGCGCCTCGTGATTGGTCGATTCCGGTGGAACGTTTCTTGTCCGCCGATTGGCTGTGAACGGTCATATACGTCACACGTAATTTAGAGCCACAAGAATGTAAACAAAATACTGCAAGCTTTGGATTGTTTTAATACTATCTTGCTTTAAAATATTTTATTCTTGCCCACTCTTGCCAATTGTTTTTTTGAAAACCTTTCAACTTATCGGCTGCATCCGGTTGTAACAAAAGTAGAAGATTCACGAACTGAGTCTTGAATTTGGGATTGTGTTACTCATTTCATGGATTTGACACATTTTACATAAGCCTAAAATGTGGTTATGTCACACAAGAGATTTGCTACTTCTTTTCGAGTTTCTTTTTTTATTAAAATATTATTTTAAAGCAAGATAATTTTAAAACAATCCAAAGCTTGCAGTATTTTGTTTACATTCTTGTGGTCTAAATTACGTATGACGCATATGACCGTTCACAGCCAATCAGCAAACAAGCGACGTTCCACCGGAATTGACCAATCACGAGGCGCGTAGCCTTAACATGGGTTTCCCTATGTTCACTTCTACCAGACTCACCCTGTATATGTATATTCGAAATCGTTAAATCAACCAAAATATCAATTTTTACAAAACTTACTCGACTCTGTGGAGGGTATAGGATACTTTCCTTTTCACTATAATGAACAGGTAGTACCGCCCGCCGAGGCCAGGCCAAACTCTATTATTATATTTGATGATGTTGCGTGCGAGAAGCAAGATAACATTAGATCCTTCTTTTGTATGGGTAGACATAATTACGTTGATTGCTTTTATCTCAGTCAAACGTACGCTCGTGTTCCCAAGCATCTTATTCGAGATAACGTAAACTTTTTGATTCTCTTTAGACAGGATGAAATGAAACTTAAGCACGTCTATAATGATCATATAAATACAGATATGTCATACAACACTTTTAAAGATATATGTACACAATGTTGGACAGAAAAGCATGGATTTATTGTAATCGATAAAGATATAGCAGTGATATTAAAACACCTACATATACTAAAGAAAGGTTATCAAATAAGTTTCTAACTTTACTAGTGAAAAATATTCATGAGAAGAGTGATATTATTGATACAATTTATGGTGTTCGCATAGAAGGTGGTACTACAAGATTCGGCGATTCGGCAATAGAATTTAAGAATAAAAATGTCATGTTAAGGATCACAAATTTGCTATTACTGAAGGTTTGCTAGAGTTATTATTTCAGAAAAAAGCTGATATAGCTATAATCCAACAGTCTGATTTAAACTATTACAAAAGTATACTCACCTTAACTAATGCACATAGGAAAGATTGGAATCAGGAAAAACCTATTCGGTATAATGCTTCCCACAAGTATCGAAACTACATCAAGGAAATGTTCAAAGATGTTCCGAAAAAATGTGGTAATTTGTTGGAATATATGATTGTTGAACAAAACTACAAAATTGACTACGTGCATTGGGATGATCCAAATGAACTTGTCGATCGTTTGAGCTTTCTAATAGCATCGCAAGCTGCTGGAAATTTAAGTCTTTCGAATGAAATTTTATCGATTATTGAAGAGTTGCGCGAAGCTAATATAATCTATTAATTGCGTGATAACTACGTCAGTATCATAATGAGCATCGATGTATTTGGACGTTCGTCTCAACGAGCACGGAAGCAAGTATTTCAAAGTGTTGAAATTGCTACAGATGGTTCTTATGATTTTAAGAAAAGAAAGTTATGTAATATCGGAATTCAGACAGATTCGGATGATGCCATTACTTTGAGAATGATCCACACATCTATTCGTGATATTAAACAGCAAATATATGAACTGTGTAAAGGTGTAATTAAAAATAACGAGAAGATTGAATATTTTGAAAAAAGTATAAATAAAATGCATCAAGATATGAATAAAAATAGCAATGAAATAGAAAAGAGGTGGCTTATATCTTCAGATATCGGAAATTATACTATTGAATTACATCAGGAAATAACTAAGCATACCAGTAAGATAAATAAAAATAATTACACTCTTAGCAATCTTACGAATAATATCACTTGTAATGCCCTTTTTCTGTATTACTTATTCGGCGTTTTACTGCCGCCGTCTCGGGGCCGGCTACCGCCTCAGGTGGAGACTTTAACGTCTTCGGAGACGTTGCGCCAGGTAGAGGCCCGACGACGTCGTTCGCCCGTCCGGACTATTAATTGCCCGAGCCCGGCTGACTCGGGGTCTTTTCGCGACCCGCACTCGTACTCACGAGAGCAAGAGATCTCGTCCCAGAGGGGGACGATGTCTCACCTCCTTCCGCGCCTGAAAAGGGGCACATTGCAACACCGCACACTGCAATCCGTCTTTTTATCGACGAAAGGACCGGATGCATGCAAGGGGAGGGTGGTTGCAAGAATGACGTCTTTATTTAATCAAAAACAATCCTTATTATTAATAATACTCGGCTCGAGGCCACTTACAATTAGTTCTCGTCGACAAGATTAGGGCGGCTTCTGCAGGTCCTGGGGGGTCGTCTTAAACTCGACCCTCTCGATCTCGCTCCAACAAATACCCTCCACAAAAAAAAACTCTCAAAACTCGGAGAACTCGCTTCTCTGACTTAATTTCAATCGGTCGCACTTGCCCTCGCGCGCGATGACTCGGTTTCCAGGTCCCAGACCAGACTGACTGCTGGTCGTCTTCTAACCCCCTCCTTAGCCGGAACTCACCCGTGAGTCCGTCGTACCCCGTACTCTCGCGCCCATCCGTAACTCCCATGGTACCTCGGGGCTCGTTAATTTCTCCCGGAACGCTCTTTATCTTACCTCTTACTTCCGGTTCGGATCTCGGTTTTCCTCCTCGACCACCAGATCCTGAAGCAGGTGTGGCAGATCCGCCGGTCTACCGGCCCACTCCGTGGCGACTGCGAGCAGCCACAAAAAGGGCCGCCTGCGGACTCAGTTGACGTCACGCCTCCGTCAACACCCGCGCCGTCTCCACAGGATCGGTGGACGTAGAGGGTCTCGGTGCAGGAGGGAGCGGTCCGCCGACTTCCTCCTGGGTGCCCGCAACGTCTGCGCGTGGGCGGTCTACTCTATGACCTCCTTGGTCTGGTTCCCGGGCGGTGTCTTCAGCCCGTTGGGGGTCCTCTCTCCGGGTCGTCGTTTCGGCCGGTCGGGGGATTCGCCTCGGCTTCTTCTCCGGTCCACTCGTCTCGGGTACCGGTTCGGGGGGTGGTCCTCTCCTACGGGACCGACCCCGTGGTTGCTGGACCCAGCGGCGATAGGCCTCACTGCATCGGGGGCATCCGCTAACGGAGATGCCTCGCTGCTCTCCCCGCTCTCCTCCAACACAGCGCACTCCTCCTCGCTGTCACCGCTCTCCGCCAGCGCTAGCTGATTTCGATCGATTTTAGTACCTACGCTGTCGCTCGCTCGCCTTATCTACAGTCCTACGCACAAGATCTCGAAGGGCGCTGAGTCTCTTCAGGCGATCTTGCCAGTATTCGGGGTCCATCCGTAGAATAGGAGCTTCCCCCTTCAACTGCCTTCGCAGGCTCTTCGCGGGTCTTGGTTGCTGGCCAAGTTTAGAAACGCCGGGGACACTTTAGTGCTAGCGTGCACGGCCGTGTTTATCGCGCTTCGGAACTCTGGGAGATGGAGATCCCAATCCCGGTGATCGGCGCCTACGAATGTTCGTATCATCGTCTTCAGAGTCCGGTTCGTCCTTTCGACCGGATTCGCTTGCGGATGATACGAGGGCGTTGTTGACCGTCTCACTCCGTATTCATCCAATACGCGGTCTAAATGGGAGTTACGGAACTCTGGCCCATTGTCGCTCAGGAAATATTCAGGCGTCTCCCATCTGAATAATATGAGGTCTTCGAAGGCCTTGGCTATATTCTTGCCGTCGGCTTTCCTCAATGGCTTGAGTTCCACCCACCTAGTAAATAGGTCCGTGAACACCAACACGTAGTGGTTCTGGCTTCGGCTTGGTGGGAAGGGTCCCATGATATCTGCAGATACCACTGTCCCCGGCTTTTCAACTATGCGCTCATTCATGAGTCCTGTGGACGCTCCCTGAGGCGTCTTCTGCAGCTGGCATTCCTGACTCTCGGCGATGAACTGTCGGGCGTCGTTCCTTAGTCCGGGCCAATAATACTCTAAGGCCAGACGATTGTACGTCTTGTCCACGCCGTAGTGTCCAGCATGGGTCTCTTGATGCGCGTTTTTCATGGCCTCCTCGCGCAACCCTACTGGTAGGACGAGCTTCCACCTATCTTCTCCTCCCGTCACGGGATCCAACAGAGGATCCTTCCGATGATGGTACAGTCGGTCGTCTTCGACTCTCCAATCCGGGAATCGCTCCGAAAATTGGGCCACCAACTTTCTTCGATGCTGGTACCAAGTGTCTGACACCGTCGACACTTTCACGGCTCCTATCTCGTCTTCCACTCGTCGTGATAGGGCGTCAGGTACGTGGTGCAAGGCACCCTTCCTATGCGTGACCTTGAACGTCCATCCTTGCAGTTCCAAGCCCCACCGGGCCAGTCGGCCGCTGGGGTCTTTTAAGTTTCGGAGCCACTGTAGACTGCTGTGGTCTGTAATTACTTGGAATTCGTACCCCTCTAGATACGCCCGCAGTTTCATCACGCCCCACACTACCGCGAGACACTCTTTCTCCGTTGTCGCATAATTACGCTCGGCGGCAGTGAGGGTGCGGCTTAAGTAGACGATGGGGTGCTCCCCGTCGTCTTGCTCTTGGGTCAAGACCACGCCTAGAGCATAATCGCTCGCGTCGGTCTGTACGACGAACGGTCTTTTAAAGTCAGGCCGTCCCAACACAGGTGCTTCGGTGAGAGCCCTCTTTAGGTCTTGAAATGCCTCTTCCTGCTCTTCACCCCACTCCCAGGTCTGCGTTTTCTTCGTCAGATTGGTAAGAGGCAGTCTTCGCTCTGCCAGATTGGGTATGAATCGGGCATACCATCCGACCATTCCTAGAAAACGTCTGACCTGCTTCAGGTTCTTAGGTGCAGGGTACTCCAATACGGGTTGAGTCTTCTCTGGATCGGGACGCAATCCTTCGCTGTCTACTCGGTAACCCAGATATACTGCACTAGAACAACAAAACTCGCACTTATCCCTGTTGACTTGCAGTTTAGCTCGGGCGAGCGTCTCGAGAACTCGCCGTACCCAGATGACATGCTCTTCGAAGCTCTCGTTGACGATAATAATGTCACCCAGATAAACTAATACATGGGGCTCGAATTCGGGACCGAATAATGAGTCCATCAACCTCTGAAAAGTAGCTAGGGCATTCGTTAGGCCGTAGGGCATTCGCTTGAACTGGAATAACCCTCGACCCGCTACTGCAAACGCCGTGATCTCCTTGCTGGCTGGATCTAATGGCACCTGAAAGTAGGCCAGACTCAGGTCCAACTTACTGATAAATCTGGCCCGGCGTATCTTGTCTAATATGCCCTCTAAATTAGGCGCCGGATAAGCGTCTTTTCTCGTGACGGCGTTGACGTCTCGGTAATCAACGCAGAACCGGTAGCTACCGTTGGGCTTCCGGATCATCACCGGTGCACTCGACCAGGCGCTGTTTGACGGCTCGATGATGTCTTGGGTTAACATCGAGTCGACTTCGGCCTAAGCGGCTCCCAACACGGCTGGGGAGACTCGGCGGTAGCGATGCTTTATCGGCTTGGCATCCCCGACGTCGATGGTGTGCTGAACCAGAGACGTAGTGCCTAATGTGGCTGGGGGTGGGGGGAATCAGCTGGTCTAACAGGTCCTTCAGCTGGTTCTCCTGAACCTTCGATACCTCGGCGAGGCAGGCGCACTCTGCGTTAATGACGGTCTCCTGGCCCACTTCGAAGCTCCTCCAGGGACCTTCGTGGCTTCGCCACCTTGCCTCGGGGCAGTCTATTACGACGCCGAATGACTTTAGAAAGTCCATTCCCAAGATGGCGTTGTAATCTAGCGTCTGGGTGACCCTCACGGAGATCTTTTCGGTCCGACCTCCTATCTCGATGGTCAACGGCTGCCGTCCGATGATACCTGCCGAATGTCCTGTGGCACGTTTCATGGTGCCTTGACATGACCGTACGCGGTCTTTGCAAAGGGCAGCTATTTTTGGTCCTACAAAGGACTTGGTGGCTCCGGAATCGCATAGCCCTCGTACTCGTGTCCCGTTCACCACAAAGGTGAAGTAGAACCTTCCGTCTTTCTTAGCGCCACCGGCCGCTACTTCTTTCTCGTCTCCTCTTGGTCGGGATTTGGGGTTTGGGATACCCCACATGGTCTCCACCAATTTCCTCACTTCCTCCTGAATTTGTTTCGAGGAGTCAACTGTCTCGTCCTCCAGTCGGAATTCGCATTGGGCGGGCCAGGTTCGGAGGACCTAGTTCTTGACCCGCGGTGTCCGTTTCCCGACCATTGTGCCTCTATATCACGGCACTGGTCGCACTCTCGGCGAATTGTCCCTCGACGTCCACACTCGTAACATTGCCGGGGTTCCAGGCACTCGCGCGCGAAGCGGCCTGCCCCGCCACAAGTATAGCACGTTCGCTCCCTCCGGCTTACCAGTGCCTCCCCCCCCCCCTTTGGACTTGAGTTCGGAGGAGTCGCGGGTGTCTGAGCCGGCGGCGGCCTAACGGGTCGTCTCTCCTCTTGGACGTAATATCGAGGTCCTGTCCTCGATGATGACTCGGGGCTCGTCGTGTCTCTTGACGAGGCCGATCTCTCTTCCTGACTCGTCCTCCTCGATAAGGCCGAGTCTCTCTTCGGGCTGCCCCTTTTCCCGGATATTCTTTTATCCGTCTCGTCGGCGTGCTTCCGGTGTCTCTTCTTACGCCGGTCCTTCTTCGCTTCCGTAGAGCTGTTGTCGCTCTCTACTGACGAGGAAGACAACTTCTTCCGTTCGTCTCCCGCGGCAACCTTGTATAGGCTTGCCCTCGATCCTTGGTCCTTCCTCCGGACCGGGCCGTGTTGGCGGTAGCGACTATACCACCGGGTGGTATCTTCGTAGTCCTTGCCCAGGGACTTCAATTCGGCGAAGGTAGTGCACTCTTTTACACTCCGATACCTTCGACAGTCCGGCCTTAGATTACGAATGACTCGTTTTACTCGTAATTCCTCCGGTGGTGGCCTCACATTTTTCTGTATTGGTGCTGGACGTCCTCCACGAACTCTAGCATCTTCTCACCGGAGTTCTGGAACTTCTCATAGATGGTCACGAGAATGTCGTCGTCGTCTACTTCCTCGGCGAATCTTCCCTTAGCTCGCTGGCTGAAGATTCTCCACGATCGGAGAGCGGCGGTGTCTTCTCGGATCCATTGTCTCGCCATGCCCTCGAATACTCCTGGAAGCACTTTCAGTACGTCGGCTTCCTCTAGTTCGAGACAGTCGATGCACTCGCTGGTCAGGGTTAGGAAGTCCTCGACTTGACTTCCGTCGAACTTAATACCCCATGAGCGCAGCTGCTTCAGGGTGTTGCTGCCTTGGTGAGGCTTGGTCACTTCGACCGTCGGCTCTAATCGTCTCGTCTTCGTTGGAGCTAATGGACGTTGAACTAGGGGCCTAAATTTCGCGACGCGTCGTCTTCGGTCGTCAGTGGACGCGAACATTCTCGGTGGTTGTCCGCTTATTTCCTCCTCGGTCTCGTCTGTGAAGAGTTCCCTTCTGGGCACCTTGTCCTTCCGACCTTTAGGTCGAGGTGCTATTACTTCATCCTCGCTATCCTCTTCGCGTTGTGCCCACGCTCCTTCATCTTGATGCGGGCGGGTCTTCGAATACGCGCCAGTCTTCACTCCTGGGGTCAACACACGGCTCATGGGCTCTCCTGGAACTTGCGTCTTTTCTTGTCCGGTCTGCGCAACCGGTCGACGTATGGCCGTATTAAGACCCGTTCGCGCTCCCAACGACACTCTCGAACCTTGTGCCGTTATGTTAGGAGATGAGAATGGCAAGAAATAAGCCGTCGTAGACGGAGCCCAGATTGGAGCGGGACACAGGGTTAGTCCCAATGGGCGTGACGTCATCACGGAATGTGCTTTCGTCCACACAGGCTGCACATTCCCATAACCTGTAGCCATCTTGGTCACACAGGCTGTCGTCTGAGCCGTCGTAATAACAACCGGGATTCCACTCGTCATGCGCTCCTCTTCGTCCTCTTGAAAAGTAACGGTGAAAGTTCGTCCACCCGAGACCCGTGCGTTTACATGTTCGGACTCACTCATGTCGGTCATCACACTGACCTCGTCTGTACCTTGGTCCCAGGCGAATGGACCTGTCGGGAACCGTTCCTTCACGCGAAAGCGAATCAGACGGTCGCGGACAATTTCCTCCGATCCCGATCGGTTTAGCCCTTCTCTAATCAGGTTTTCCTGAACCTCGGATAACGATAAGTTGGATATTTCCTCGACGATCTGATTTACTTCCCGTCTTACGTCCCAAACGTTTGGATCGCTTCCGTCCATCATCTTTATTGATGTCGCGGCTTTACTATTGTACGGCTGTACTAACAAATATCACTTCCTCGCACGTCTCGACTTGATGCCCTGACTTCCCACTATTAAATCACTACTCTCTTATTAATTGAAACTCTCCTACACTCACAACTCACATGCATCCAGTTCCCTACAGCCGTACCCCTATTTTCCTTAGCGGTAGAATGACCTCGACGGCTGGTCCACGAGCTAGCTATCCAAAAGCGTCGCCTCACCCGTAGTTCGCGGCCCAAATCTTCGCGATAACTCCACAGCGGGACTTTCTCAATTATCGGACCCTCGCACCTCCATCGCGCAGATAGTCCCGGCTTGACTATCTTGCAAGCTATGTATACTTAATCTTAAGTCTTATTCTAATATTCTTAACCTAACTCAACTCTACTGGTTTTCTTAATCTAAGGATACTTAATCTAAGGATATTAAGGAAAAAAAATCGCGAACCGAATCTCCGAAAAGGGACCCGACTGTACTCCGTCTTGTGAAGGTCACTCTAAATGTCGAGGTTCACTCTTAAGAATTCTCGAATTAATTTTATTATTTCTCGACTATTTAAATGTCTTGCTAAACGTGAACTTTACTTCCAATCTCGTCTCGGTATATAATGAATGTATCACTCTCGAAACTCAAGACAAAATATTGACTTAATTCAATAAGCCCGACAGTCGACATTGACAATTAGGATTAACTCGCAAAATCCGTAGTGAGTAATCACTAGTCTTCCTAAAAAGTGAAGTCCACCTTAGTAATGGAACTTCACTCGTAGTACTATTTTCTATTCCTAATCCAAATTAAATTCTAATCCTTATTTATTTTTAACTTAATTCTAGTGAACTTCACTTCAGTACTTGGGATTCACTCCAAAAATCCGAAAAACTGCTAATTTGTCTTACTAAATCGTGAAGTTCACTCTTATGTTCGAGATTCACTCAAACAGTCTCGAAAAGCTATTACTATATTTTAAATTTCATTTAATCGTAGTGAACTTCACTCCAAATATTGAAGTTCACTTCAGTGGTTACTCTTTACTCCAAGAACCTCGAAAAGGAATTTTATTTTCATCTAGTATTCGAATTTTACTCGGAAAATTTCGAATTTATTTAATTTCCGAAACCGGAAATTATTTCTCCAATAATCCCGATTCTCAAAACCAACTTACAAAATTTTACTACCTAGTCTTATTACTAGTCTTAATAATATATTCTATAATTTCTCAAATCTCGAACTCGAAGATTCATTACTAAATTCACTAATTTTAATCATAATTACTATTATTAATAGTGACTTTGCAACACCTTATTGATTCAAATATTTACTTATCTTTGTTTTTCTCTTTTTCCGTAACTTATCTGAATTTTTCTTACGTGCGTGCAAAACGTCTCAAAATTCGGCCCGTGTTCCCGGTAATTCCGTTGCACTTTTAAGGTAGCTAGACCCCAACTGTGCAAGTCAAAAACGATGTAACTATAAAGTGTAAAAATATAACCTCAATACCAATATGTAAAATCTACTTATAAATAAATAATTAGTCTTATGTCATTCAAATATCAAATACATACTAAATTAAATTAATGGAAAGAAAAAATTAACCTAGTGAATAACGTAGTACAGAAATAGTGGCAACGTCGCATTTTATCAGCAAAGCGCGATTTAAACACAGGTATGTACATACTCCGCTGTGGATCGAAACAGAGTTGGTTTTTGTATTTTATTTAATGTGGTAAAAATTAAGTAAATTTCGTAATTACATATTTTATGAATACGCGTATGTGTATTTCATTTATATTACGTTATCTACAGTGGTTTTCATGCTAAATTCATCGATAAAAGGACGTATGTATATTCAAATACTCGCGCGCAAAAACAAAGAATGATCTCATAAATGTGACGTTGCCGTCTATTCAGTATGACAAATCCCGAGAAATTTCTGAAGTTGGATTTTTGATCAAGTCGAACTTTTTTATTAAACGGTGAATGTTTACGACTTTCAAATATGTGATTCCTCATTACTTCAATTACTTCAGACTAGTTTTTCGTCAAGATCTTGACAGTAGGTTTTATGCTATAAGAAAATCTGTATCGAATCGGCATTTTTTCGACAACTTTCATCATGGCTACCATACTGATGTATGTAAAAACATGCGATTTTTGATTGATTATATCGCGGGAACTAAACGGTCAAAATTGTTCAAATTTAACAGACATACGCATTGTTATTCAAATTAGTTTTGCTGAAAGTTTCAAAAACTTCTTGAATAATAGGTGTTTAGGGTCTAGCTACCTTAAATTTAATTTTAACGGATTTGAACTCCAATATGGCTGTCAATATGGCCGTTTCCTATTCCGAGCACGTTTAAATATGGCGGCTTCGCCGTTCATGCGGTCAGATATCAGTATGAATGGCGCCATATCTTACCAGACTTGGTTAATGATTATAACAATAGGACACATCGTACTAGTAAAATGAAGCCGCAAGATGTTAATAAAGACAATGGAAAAGAACTATTGGAACGTGTGTATAATGTACTTGTGAACGAAAAGATTCATCCAAAGTTTAAAGTAGGTCAATAAGTTCGTATTAGTAAATTCAAACATATATTTGAAAAGGGATATACACCAAATTGGACGACTGAAATATTTTCAGTAGCAAACGTTAAGAAAACGAGTCCAGTAACATATTTACTGGAAGACAATGTTGGAAACCGAATATCAGGTGGATTCTATGAATTTGAACTGCAACGTACTAAAAATCCAGACGTTTATCTGATTGAAAAAATTTTACGTCAAAAAGGTTCTAAAGCGTTTGTTAAATGGTTGGGCTTTGAAGACAAGCATAACACCTCGATCGACAAGGGAGATATAATACTTTAAGACTAATATGATGAAACGAATAATGCATGAGTAGATGGAAGCAGGATTTACAAGATAAATTAGATTTTTGTTGCATTCCTTAGCATATTTTATTTTTTAGAATATATGTTCGAGTTGAATAGGAGCGGGTCAGGCTGTAAAACAGCAGTTTCAGTGCTGTGTCCCTTTGTACAATGTTCTTATATTGTCCAATAAAGACAATAATTTTTTTTTTTTACGGAGGGGGGAAATGCATTAGGCACCATGGGGGGTTGAAGATGTTGTGTAACCCCCCGTGTGTCGGACTCCCTCACCTTTGATGTTAACGGCAAGGTTTACCGACTAAAACCCTAACCTCCCTTGGCCCTCCAGAATCCACGTGTGCAGTCTGCAGCAGAAAAGTGGCTCCGATATCCATCTCCTCCGCTGTAGACTGCACCGGGCCATTTCGTTTGCAACTGTAACCACTCCCTCTACCATTGGGTTAGTGGTTACAGGATCTCGTGTGACCTCAGTAGACGGAGAGATCCCAGCAGCACTGCTTTCTGCATTCGGCCTGCGATGGAATTTGCATGTTATTGACAGGCCGGAATGCTTTTGATGTTTTGGAGGAAAGTTGGTCTCATTCCTCCCAGCACTCCAATTATCAGCACGACGAGCTTGATTTTGAACCCTCGATACAGCTTGCGAATCTCGAACAGGAGTTCTCGGTGGTTGTCCGCTTATTTCCTCCTCGGTCTCGTCTGTGAAGAGTTCCCTTCTGGGCACCTTGTCCTTCCGACCTTTAGGTCGAGGTGCTATTACTTCATCCTCGCTATCCTCTTCGCGTTGTGCCCACGCTCCTTCATCTCGTTTTTCGTCCTCTTTGCTGACTATATTTGTTTCTGCTGGTGCAGAAAACTCGATGACGAAGATGGATTTGTCATCGAAGTCAACAAGGACGATGTCAGGCTTATTGGCTGATATTTGCCTGCTCGTCGGGAATGAGTAATACCAGTATATTCGGCACGACTCATTCCCGACAACGGATTCAATATCAGTGGGGACGTACGGCAAAACTGGGGTTGCATCAATACCATAAGTGCTGCGAAGATGGTAATACAGCACTCGAAGAGCCGACGAGCAGTTGTTGTGCGAACTTCTTGACTTTAGCCGTAAATGAACGGCCAGATGTTAAATAGTCGATCACACACTGAATTCGGGAAGCAAGTTTCCGTGTCAGTCGAATCTTACCGTTCAATGGAGACATGCGTTTTGTAATCTGCCGACTCCCCGATATCTGTGTCAGATTTCGCGGAGTCACCAGATCACTTGCAGCCTCGTAAACGGCACAATTGACTTGCCACAGGTCGCAGTCATCTGGAAGAGCATCCAGAAGTAGGCTATTTGCTCTGTCTAATTCTCGTTGTTTAGGCAAAATTTTTGTTGTCAAATTTTGCCTAAACACGAGTGTCGTGCTTTCGTAACGTGGAGCATCTCTCCCAGCACCGCGTACGGGCTCAGTTGTTATTGCCCGCACATCCGGTACCGGTTGACAGCTGGGAACAACGAAACCCGTCCGCCTCAGATAGGCCACATAATCTCTCAGTTGTTGTTGAGAAAAGCGATCTGCCAGTTCGGGATGCATTACTGCAAACCGACTGTGCATTCGCGCCATGTAGCCTCTCTGTTGCGGACAGCTCGCCTCGTAGCAGCGCATTAGATCTTGCCTGAGATCCTCCGTCCACTGAAATCGTCCGTGGACATGAGCTGGTCGTCGTCCCGGGACACCTGTTTCGGCTCCTCCACCTCGGGACTGGGCTGCATCCGAAGCAGCCCGATGGTCAGGAGCCTTGCGCGTTATTCGATGAGTAACCGCAAATACAGGGAGTAGGGTGGTTAGCCCTACTCCTCGTTGTTATGCCTCTCTCGTTTGTCTCTTACCTCGCCATCTACTGGGGTTGGTTACCCAATCTCTGGCAATGTTGCTAAGAGTCCAGGGCCCACCGGCTTTAATAAGCACACGTGGAGGTGAGAGTAGGCCATTTGGGAAGATAGGCTAAGATGCGGCTTTTTGCATAGCCGCATTGTGTTACGCGTCATTCCCTTTGGGCCCCGTTTTTTTTTTTTTTTTTTTTGACGGAGGGGGGAAATGCATTAGGCACCATAGGGGGTTGAAGATGTTGTGTAACCCCCCGTGTGTCGGACTCCCTTACCTTTGATGTTAACGGCAAGGTTTACCGACTAAAACCCTAACCTCCCTTGGCCCTCCAGTATCCACGTGTGCAGTCTGCAGCAGAAAAGTGGCTCCGATATCCATCTCCTCCGCTGCAGACTGCACCGGGCCATTTGTTTGCAACTGTAACCACTCCCTCTACCATTGGGTAAGTGGTTACAGGATCTCGTGTGACCTCACTAGACGGAGAGATCCCAGTAGCACTGCTTTCTGCATTCGGCCTGCGATGGAATTTGCATGTTCTCGACAGGCCGGAATGCTTTTGATGTTTTGGAGGAAAGTTGGTCTCATTCCTCCCAGCACTCCAATTATCAGCACGACGAGCTTGATTTTGAATCCTCGATACAGCCTGCGAATCTCGAACAGGAGTTCCTGATATTTCATCCGTTTTTCGTCCTCTTTGCTGACTATATCTGTTTCTGCTGGTGCAGAAAACTCGATGACGAAGATGGATTTGTCATCGAAGTCAACAAGGACGATGTCAGGCTTATTGGCTGATATTTGCCTGCTCGTCGGGAATGAGTAATTCCAGTATATTCGGCAAGACTCATTCCCGACTACGGATTCAATATCAGTGGGGACGTACGGCAAAACTGGGGTTGCATCAATACCATAAGTGCTGCGAAGATGGTAACACAGCACTCGAAGAGCCGCATTGTGACGTTCGATGTATGCTGAAACTGCATATATTGGACATGCTGCCAAAAGATGCATTAGTTTCTCAGCATGACATCTACACAATCTACAAAGCGTACTCTGTACCGCCTGGTGTAAGATGTTCTGGCGGTACGCTAAGGTATTGATGACCCCATCCTGGCACGCGAAGATAAAACCCTCGGTCTCGGATTTCAAGCCGGCTGATCTTAAGAAGGAGAAGGTCATCTCTGCCGACAAGCCAAGTTGTTGGACATTTCGAAAGAATTGTCCATGCAACGGGTTGTCGATATGCCTTCCCTCCAACATACGGAGTTGTTCCTTCCGTATGTTAGCCCTGAGACGCACTGGGCATAGATTGATGACTGATTCAGCCTCCTGTGCACCACTACTTCCCACGTTGAAAACCAGACCGAGGTTTCGCGCCGCTCGTTCCGCCGCGTTGTACAAAAACGCCCCCTTCCCCTGAATTTCATGCTGATGTACTAGCATCATCAGGGGATCCTCCGTTCGATTAATCACGTCGCAAGCTGTTTCGAGGACCAATCGGTCATGCATACACTCCAGGCTTAAAAGGCCACGACCTCCCATATTTCGGGGCAAATAAAGTCGTTCCACGGAAGATCTTGGATGCAAACTGCGTTGCATACAAATCATCTTCCGTGTGCTTCGGGCAAGATCCCTTAGCTCGTCAACGTTCCACTTCAGTACTCCAAAAGAATAGAGCACTGGTGATACGGCCAACATATTCGTGGCTGCCACCTTATTTCTCCCGGTCAATTCTGATGACCAGATCTGACGGAGAATGCGCCGGTATTTCTTAATGATGGTGGTTTTAGCAGCCTGCACATCCTGGACATGCCTTTGAGGTACGCCCAGGTATGTGTAGGCTTCTTCGGCGCTAAGGTGGCGGATGACATTTCCGTTGACGAGCTCCATATCGTTGTTATGGGAGCCTGACCTTTCTCTGTGCAAATGAACGACTGCACACTTGTCCAATCCGAATTCCATACCGATATCTCTCGAGTATGTGAGGGCGATGTTCAGAGATCGATGTAATTGATCTTCGCCTGATGCGTATAATTTAAGATCATCCATATAGAAAAGATGGGTGATCTTATGTACACGTTCACCAGGCGGTCCACACATGTACCCTTGAGATTTCCGGAGTGCAACGGATAGAGGCAATAGTGAGATGCAGAAGAGCAGAGGACTCAGAGAATCTCCCTGATAGACACCTCTTTGGAATTGAACCAGTCTAGACATGGTTCGACGCTTGCCCGATGTCATGACAAAGCGTGTTTTCCAAAGAGGCATCAGGTCTTCTACAATTCTCACTATGTTTGGGTGGACATGAAGGCGTTTGAGCAACAAGCTTAAAAGCTCGTGCGATGTTGAGTCATACGCCTTCATGTAATCCAGCCAGGCTATCGACAGGTTACGCTTGTACTGGACTGCGTCCTGACAAACACACCTGTCGATAAGCAAGTTGTCCTTGCAGCCGGATACACCCATTTTGCAGCCTCGTTGTTCTACTATCCGTTGCCACACCGGTTTTACGGATTTCTCAATACGTTCGTTCAAGATGTTAGTGAACAATTTGTATAGCGTATTGAGACACGTGATCGGTCTATGGTTTCTCGGATCAGACAAGTCTCCCGATTTTGGGATCAGTGTCGTTCGGCCCTCCACCAGCCAGTGCGGAATGGGTTGGTCTCCATTTATATAAGAGGTGAATATTCGGGCTAGGTGTTGATGGACAGAAGTGAACTTCTTCCACCAATAGTTGTTAATTCCATCCCAGCCCGGCGAGGAGAAATTCCTCGCTCCTGTGATGGCATTTTTCACCTCTAATGCACTGACGGGTGGGCAATATTCACTTTCTTGTGTGACTTCGTCGCACAACTCGGTGAAGATTTCAATACCTGGAGTGTCTGCATTAAGCCTAGATGTTTTCTCGTAGATGCTCCCCCAGAATTCCTCAACTGCGGTTATCGACGGAAACTCGCTTGAGGCTGCGATACGATGTTTGAAGAGGTTGGAAGGATTCGTCCAAAATATTGCATTTTGTCGAATTCCATCCTCCCGTCTTTGCAGCCTCTTTTTGGCATCCGCCAAAACCCGAATTTTATCAGCCAAACGTTGCTTGATGTTGAGCAACTTCAGCTTGTTCAGTGTGTGATAGTACGTCCGCAGTTGTTGTGCGAACTTCTTGACTTTTGCCGTAAATGAACGGCCAGATGTTAAATAGTCGATCACACACTGAACTCGGGAAGCGAGCTTCCGTGTCAGTCGAATCTTTCCGTTCAATTGAGACATGCGTTTTGTAATCTGCCGACTCCCCGATATCTGTGTCAGATTTCGCGGAATCACCAGATCACTTGCAGCCTCGTAAACGGCACAATTGACTTGTCACAGGTCGCAGTCATCTGGAAGAGCATCCAGAAGTAGGCTATTTGCTCTGTCTAATTCTCGTTGTTTAGACAAAATTTTTGTTGTCAAATTTTGCCTAAACACGAGTGTCGTGCTTTCGTAATGTGGAGCATCTCTCCCAGCACCGCGTACGGGCTCAGTTGTTATTGCCCGCACATCCGGTACCGGTTGACAGCTGGGAACAACAAAACCCGTCCGCCTCAGATAGGCCACATAATCTCTCAGTTGTTGTTGAGAAAAGCGATCTGCCAGTTCGGGATGCATTACTGCAAACCGACTATGCATTCGCGCCATGTAGCCCCTCTGTTGCGGACAGCTCTCCTCGTAGCAGCGCATTAGATCTCGCCTGAGATCCTCCGTCCACTGAAATCGTCCGTGGGAATGAAAAGGTCGTTGTCCCGGGACACCCGTTTCGGCTCCTCCACCTCGGGACTGGGCTGCATCCGAAGCAGCCCGATGGTCAGGAGCCCTGCGCGTTATTCTGTGAGTAACCGCAAATACAGGGAGTAGGGTGGTTAGCCGTACTCCCCGTTGTTATGCCTCTCTCGTTTGTCTCTTACCTCGCCATCCACTGGGGTTGGTTACCCAATCTCTGGCAAGGTTGCTAAGAGTCCAGGGCCCACCGGCTTTAATAAGCACACGTGGAGGTGAGAGTAGGCCATTTGGGAAGATAGGCTAAGATGCAGCTTTTTGCATAGCTGCATTGTGTTACGCATCATTCCCTTTGGGCCCCTGGCCCAATTATTATTATTATTATTATTATTATTATTATTATTATTATTATTATTATATTATTAGTTAAAGGTGAGAAATCACTGAGAATACTAAGATTTTCAGATTCTCTTAAACACGAAAAAAAAATGTACGCAAAATTAAGAATAGTGCTTGCGATTGTGTACGAGTGGATGGGGAAACCCACAAGTCCGCATGAATTAAATGAAACGTGCCACGGAATTCGTCGCGAAATTCGTCGAATGAGCAGGAGTGTGGACGAGTTGCTACGGCTTTATAACTATTGCCAGAGGGGTGGACAACTCCTACAGCTATACGCAGATGTACCAGGGAGTATTGCGCATGATGCGTTACGAGCTATTCAAGAAAAAATAAATAAAGCGGAAGCTGACTGCTACAACTTCAAACAGAAGTTTTATGGTAACTACATTAACCATTTCGAAATGTCGCAGTTATACGTCGATATTCCGAAACTTACGACCTGACCATCGACGTTGAAGCCAAATTGAAGAAGCGGTTTTACGAGAGGATTTTGCGGCGAGAACGATGTCTTTAGTGTCTGCGCACATTACGTCTGGCGAAACAAAAGAAAATGAAAAAAATAATTCAAAGGTGAGTTTTTAAATTTTATTTCATTTATTTATACACGATTTATTTATACATTTATATATATAGCATTCATTTATATTTGATTTTTGCTGCAGGTTCCATTCTTCATCATGATGACTGATGTTGCAGCATACACCTCTGATTTGACCAGTCACTAATTATGGTCATGGACTTTAATGCTGATTCGAGAAGGGTCCCCCCCGAAGATGTCACATTGCCGCTGTTGGAAATATCCGCTAATCATCCGGATTCAAGTGCATCGGTTTCGCTTCAGCGGAAAGCTATAATGATAATAGATGTAAATTATTATATATTAATAAAATATAAATTAAACAATATGTAATTAGCAAAACATATTCCTTACCATATATTTATACCTTCTATTTTTTAATTCTGTTCGACATCGTCATTGTTAGTGGGATTCGGTTAAAAATTCGATGTTGTTGAATTTTGTTCCGATGTACTTCATGTATAGCTGATTATTTTCAACGATGCTTCGGTAACTCTCCATCGCATCTCGGAAAAGTGGTGTGTACCGAGGTGGAAGAAAACAGGAGATTTCGTTGTTCGTTGTACGCTTATTCGTTCTCCAAATTTTGTTGATACTCTCCTAATTTTTGAAACGAGATATGCTTTTGCTGGGTCCAGTTCTGCCTGTTTCATAGTTGGTAAAATTTCGTTGTTGCTGAATTCAATGTTTTTACTAACGCTGCCGCTGTAGCTGCTGCTGCTTGTTAATAATAAATTTTATTATTTTGTTAATAATAAATTTTCGGTTTGGCTTACTAGTATTTTAATTTCCGATTGAAGTTTCAAATCGCCTTTTAATATTTGTATGTTTTTTTTTTAAATTTCGACTCTATTTTTTAATTCACGAATTTTAACTTTTAGATCTCTTGAATACATATATCGAGCCACGTTAATGATGAAAAATACTCGATTGCATTGGCATTTATAGCAGAAACCTCACCTTATACGAATTCGAAATTGGGAAAGAAAATATTACACGAATAAAAAAGTACAGCGTCAAAGTTTCGCAATGTAATAGTATATTTCGTAACAAGTGCGGAAAATGCGATTTCCCACACGCGTAATGATCACACTGACACGAGTGCCTGGCGATGCCAGGCACGAGTGCTGTGTGAATCATACACGGAGAAGTCGTTGAGAGAACAGCTGTGCTTCGCGCATGTGCGCAGCGCACTCTCTCCGCTTGCGCAGCAGCTCGATCAAGATTGAGTGAGTGACTCACTCAAAATGCTGAGCCAGCAGCCGTCTCAAATCGCGGGAAAGCTACCGTATTGTGAAAAAGATGGCAGTCTTCTCAAGTACTTGAGCGGCATGCGGAGCGCATTACCGCTCACAACTATAGAAGAATGATTTTGTAACAAAAGGATAACTTGAATCAATCGGATTGAAACGAATTTCACCAAATTTGTGAGCGCAAGACATATACAGAAATATAATTGTAAATTAATTTAAGGCAAAAATTACATTTGTTACCTTAGAGTAGAGCAGAACAATTTTCACCAATAATAGTGAAATGGACTTTTTTTTTTGATGAAAATTGATCTATTCTATTCGAAGATCAAAAATATAATACTGGCCTTGAATTGATTTATATGTAATTATATTTCTGAATATGTCTTGCTGTTATAACTCAAAAAGTACTTAATAAAAAAATATTTTATTATAGTGTTTTGGAAAGCTCTCGAGATAAGCTATAAGAATATGCAATAAAATGTAGGCGGTTCTATTTAAAAAAATAAGATTGACCTTGAAATGACCTTGAAGGGCATGGTCAAGGTCAAAGTCAAGGTCATCATCTTACTCCCCGCTTGAAACCATACAACTTTGCGATTGGACATTTTCTCCTAAGTGCATTCTAACTGAAGATATTAGGGGGGTCCGATACTTTTCGATGACCCTGTATGTTCATATTCCTGCACTATTATTTTGAACACATTATATTTTTTTTATTGCAATTACAAACTTCTCATACGGTATATGTTATACTTGTGAGTTAATTTATAAAAAATCACGTAATATACAATTCATACTTTAAAAAAATAATTTTCAATATACGAGTAAGTAATATATTCATATTTATTCATTATATTATTTTAAATAGAATTGCTTAATAATAATTAAATATCAATTCAATACTATCTTTTGCTTGCTTATAAGCCGCTTCAGCGGTTGTATATGATATGACGAAAAAGTCTCACAAGGCGGGAAAGCTGCAAACTTCTACAAGAGTGCGCATCTTTCCGCGCATGTGGTCACGCGCTTCACTTATTTTGAGTGAGCAGCTCACTCAATTTGAGAGATCTGCATTCCCTTACGAGGTCTCTCAGCTTAACTTCGATTGGCAGTGCGGCTATCTCCAATAAGACAGCAGCGCACTCAATGTGTTCTCAGTGTACGAGTGGGGAAACGTCCGCACGTGTAACGAACGATTTTTTTTTGTAATACAGTCGAGCCTCCGTATCATGGACTCGTCGGGAATGCTCCGATCCCGAATATGGTCAATGAAGGGGAGAGAGCGCTTCCCCTACTTCGTCGCCTTTCGTTCTGACTAACGCGCATGCGCTACAAGTACGAGTGAAAGGCGGCACATGTACATATGTATTGTGTACTGTGTACATGTGTACTGTTGACATGTTTAAAAGTTCGCCCGCTATTTACGCATGCGCATTAAGAACCCGAAGAACCTCGGTAAGCACAAAAGTGGGGGAAGGCGATAAACAGCGACAGAGGGAAAAGTCCATAATTGGGGGAGAAAAAAGTCCATAAAACAGATAGTCCATAAGAGGGAAGTCCATAATACGGAGGCTCGACTGTAAGTGTGCGGAAAATGTGGCCACTACACGTAACATTTAAAATTTGTTATAGCATGCGTAAAGTACGTTCTTATGAATAATGGGGTGATAAATGGGGGGGGGGAGTCGGGGTGCGAAAGGGGGGGTTCGGGGGGGCTCCGCTTCCCCGATATAAACATATTTATGATTTTACAGATACAAAAACTTTCTTATATTTTTTATAATATTATATCGTTTTCCTATATCAGTGTACAGTGTGATTTCCAAAAATTTAATTTTTATATTTTCCACATCCCGGTTTGGGAAATCGCATTTTCCACACTAAAATCTGTTCAGAAAACACACATTTTCCGAACCCGTATTACAAAAAGAGAATGTTTAATTTACCTCCAAACGCGTTTGAACTTGAATTGTTTAAATTTGGGGGAAAGTGAAAGCAGGTCAATATGAAACGTGGGTCTCTCAAAATGCATCAATGTCAAGGTACATTTCGAAATGCATGTCAATTATAGAAACGCTTAATATCTATCTAAATAAATAAACTTGAAATATAATACAATATATAACTTTATTAAAAACTGTATGCATGTACATGGTATTTTTATACATTCCATAAATTTAAATAGTAATTTCACAATTATAACATTCACATATATTCACATATTTTAAAATTTATTTGATGTTGTATATATTTACATATAATACACACATTATTCATCTATGTCCATAATATCCTTATGTCCCCACGGTAGAGTATCTGTACTACCAGCCATTAAGTATCGCTTATCATCGTGGGGATTTAATGCAACTTTGGACTCACACACCGTAAATACATTGTGTAGCTTTGAGCGATATTAGGATGTTTCACGCAAAGCGCGTGGCGGTTTTTTTGAAGAAAGCAAAATTTAATAAATATGTACATATATACATGAATACAATTGTTGATATTTTCTATGTATGTTAAAATAAAGTTTATTGTTCATTTATAAATACATGTACATGAATTATTATATCTCAAACTGAGCATAGTTGAAATGCAAATCTAGATCTGTTAATAATCGCAGCACAAAAGCGTAAACTTGACAAAATAGGATTAAAACAATTTCCTTCTAAAAATTTGAAAAAAATTCAGCCAATAGATAATTAAAAAATAAAACTTTTTGTTTCTTAAACATTTTTTATATCACGTTAATTTTCCGAGATATAGCAGATTGAAAAAAAATCACATTAATTTGTTCAAAATTAAATAAGTATTTGTAAAGAAATATTAGACAAAATCCCGAAAAGGCAAATTGAAGCTATAGGGATTACTCGACCTCTCCACCTTACCTCCGACACAAACGAAGATCGAGAGCTCGCACTGGGTGCATTACAAACCCGTTTCTTCGTTAATCGATGACTCGCCTATAGAATTTGTTGTACCCGGTCATGGCGAAAAGTACATTGACCTTGCGCATACTATGATTAGTCTTAAAGCTCGTATTCACCCCAACGATACAGAAGACAACGCCAAAGTCGCGCCTGTGAATAACTTTTTGCATTCAATGTTTAATCAGGTAGATGTTTTCTTAACCAAAATCTAGTATCATCACCTAATAACACCTACGCCCACAGATCGTACATTGAGACATTATTGAATTACGGTCCAGCGGCAAAGTCTTCGCACTTGACTTCGACGCTGGAATAAAGACACTGGTTACCCTCAAGTACGCATAATGTTGGATTAGCAAACCATAAAATATATACTGAAAATTCTCAAACAGTGGATCTCATTGGATATTTGCACTGCGATATTTTCAATCAGGATAAATTCATGTTAAACGGCGTCGACACGGGATTTCACAGTTCCCGATTTCATTTATTTTTGAGACAAATACAATTCATTCAAATACATTAATCGTATTCACTTTTATCGCGACACAGTGACGGCGCACTATGGGGTATTTTGAAAAATGTCAAAAATGTTTTGTCTCAAAATCGTAGAACTCGAGAGCCAAATAGGATAGGCCAATAGGGTTTTCACGAGCTTACAGCTTGATGTTTGTAGAATAGACGAAAAATAATTAGAAGATGGAAAATTCAATAGTTTATTAGTGCATTTCAGTTGAATGTGAAAGTAATAAAAATGAAAAGTTACAATATTTATTTCGAAATCGTATATTTTTTTTACCAAATAAGACAATGAAGTAAAATTTTCTGGAAAGTAGAACTAGATCCTGACAGAGTAACAAAATAATAAATATAAAGCAGAAATATTACAAAGAAGTACCAATTAGTGGCCGTGTACCTTTTAATGAACTACTATTTATCGATAATTCTTTGTAGTGATAATTTATAGACGCAAAAAACTGGCAGTAATACAATGAGTAATTTGTAAACTGAATTACAGCATGTATCAAAAGCTAAACAGGTACCTATTAGTGGCCATGTACCAATTAATGAACTACCAATTGCGAAAAAATTTTCGTAGTAATTGTTCATAGAAGTAAGACATCATAATCAGGAATACAATAAGCAATTTCAGAACTGAATTTCTACACGTACTAAAAACTGAATAGATACCTATTAATACTCGTGTACCAATTAATGAACAACCATTTTTGGGCATTCCGTTACAGTTACTTATAGATGCATGACTCTGTCAGAAATACAATAAGAAATTTAAAAACTGAATTACAGCATGCACCAAAAACTTAATAGGTACCTATGAGTGACCGTGTACCAATTAATGAACTAACATTTTTTTTGGGATTTCTTTGTAATTATTTATAGACGCAAGAAAATGGCAGCACTACAATAAGCAATTTCTAAACTGAATTACAGCATGTACCTAAAACTGGATTGGTTCCTAGTGGTGGCCGTGTACCAATTAATCAAATAGTATTTGCAGAAAATTTTTTGTCATAATTATTTATAGAGGCAATACACTGTTACAACTGTAATAAGCAATTTCTGCACTTAATTGTAGCATGTGCGAAAAATTGAATAGTCATCTATTATTGACCATGTACCTATTGAATGAACAATTATTTTTAGTAATTATTTATAGAGGCAAGACACTGTTAGGAATATAATAAGAAATTGCAGTACTTAGTTACAACGTGTACCAAATACTAAATAGGTACCATTAGTGGTCGTGTACCTATTAATGAACTATAATTTGTGAATCCTTCGTTGTACTCATATGCAGACGCATGACTGACAGGAATGTAATTTAAATGTAATTTCTAAAATTATTTAAATTGGTACCTATAAGTCATCGTGTTCCTATTGGCAAACTATCACGTGTGGAAAATTCTTCCTTATACTATATTATAACTATATTGAAACTTTGATATAGACTCGAGACACTGCCATGTCTGTAAGTGAGCATTTCCTAAACTTATTTTAAGCGATTATCAAAAAGTAGATTATTATCTAGCAGTGTACCTAATTATGAACTACTTTTCCATCAACTTCTTGGCTTGTACATTTACGGTCGCAAAACACACTCACAAATATAATACAATTGTTGCACTTAAGTATAGCATGTGCCAAAAACTGAACGGATACCTATCAATGAACTACCGTTTGTGCAATTTCTAAACTTATTTTTAGCAATAGCAAACAAGTGAATTGGTACCTATTACTGACCGTATACCTATTGAAGAACTACCGCTTATTGTAAATTTTTTCTTGTGCTTGGTTATTGCCTTCTATCAATTTCTAATCTGATTTTAAACAATTTTTAAAAAGTAAATTACCATTTATTAGTGTCCGTGTAGCAGATACTGAACTACTCTCCGCTAATAGTGTACCTATTGTACTCATTTAAGGTCTGAAGAAACTTTCAGAAATGTAGTAAACAATTTCTGAACTTCGTTATAACCCATTTCATCACAAAATGAGAAAAATAGGTATGTCAACTTCAGCTCAGTTTCTCCAGTAAAAAGATTATTTTTTAATGTTTGACAGATACCTGTCCCACTATTATCAAGTATGCTCGGTCAATTTCCGTCAAAAGATTGCAAAACAACGATTATATACGCGAAAACTCCGCAAAATTAATGAAAATGCTCTGATTTGTCGATGGTTTTTTAAAATTGTTCACTATTTTCTCCATCGAAACGGGTTATAATTAACAAAATGCATACATAGAAAGTAATCCCGATTATTGATCATAAATAATATGCTAGTAGAACATTTTTCACAAACGTGCCCGATGAACAAATGACCGATTCAAAATGGCCACGTAACGAAACAAATATATTAAAAATGATGAATTCCTTGAAATAAAGTTTATAGAAAGTTTTTTTTTTTGTTTTATAATGATGATATAAATATTGACTGATGGTTATATACGAAGATGTAATAATATTGAAATGGCCACTGAATGTAAATTATATCTCGTTGTTGCATGAATCTGTTTAAATATGGTGGTCATATGATTGAATTTATCATTGAATTTATAAACTTAAAATAATTATAATATTCGCACATAACAAGTTGATATTTATATCATAATATATCATATATCATCATAAAACTGAAAAGCGTCTACGATATTTATTTCAAATAATTAATAATTTTGAAAAAACTTGTTTCGTTCCGTGGCCATTTTGAATCGGCCAATGCTTATAAAAAATATTCTACTACCATGTTAATTACGTTCAACAATCGGGATCACTTTTTATATATACAATTTATTGATTATAGCACGTTTCGGTGAAGAAACTCGTGATAAATTAAAAAAAGACTTACAATTCATGGCATATTCATTATACCTATTTTGCAAAACTTTTGCGTACATAATCGTTTTTTTTTTGCAGTTTTTTGTGGAGTCCCTATCGAGCGCACTTGATAATAATGGAACATCTATCTTGCAAACAGTTTTCAAAATTCTATTTACTGGAGAAACTTCGCTGAAGTTGATACCTGCTTTTCTCATTTCGGGATATTGGAACCCTCTACATCTGAATTAGCCAGAAATTTTTGATGAAAGTGTGAAAAGTCGTTTATTAATTGAATTAATAATGATTTTTACTAATAAAGAAAAAAATTTACAAATTAGTGATCCTAAATTATCGATGTACTATGTCCAGCAACGCATCAAGCTCCAGAAACAAATTCCAATTTCACATGACGTGGAAAAATTGATTGTGCACGAGCAATAAATTTTTGAAAAGAGAACAAAAGAATTCGAGTTTTTACTACCCTACTTACTAACTAATGCAGTTAATTATGTAGGGTGAACTGACATAAGAATACGCACTTAACTTACTTTAACTTCTAACTTTCTAACCTAAATGTAAAAATGTATTGAAAATTTATCAAAATATAGACTGTAGGTATATATCCCTAAAACGGGCACGCTGTATTGAACGTTACAAAATTTTTTGTTAAATAAATAATTTGGAGGACATGTCATTTTCGTATTTTGCTGCATGAGGTGCCCAAGAGTACGCACTCATTCCTTTTGCTAATATTTTGTTTATTGCTTCCATAATTTTGCAAACAACGCAAGCTTTGTTCTGTTTTTCGAACATATTTCGCATATCTACTCATCTCTATAATTAGCAACAGAAGAGAAAAGGGAAAAGATTAAAATGGGGTTTGAATTTTCAAAACTACATTAAAACGAAAAATTCTTCGTTTTCTTTGGTCTGTGTCGAAATAATCAAAAATATGAAGGAAAAGAAAAAGAAAAAATAATAATAATTATCCCTTATATCAAAAATACGTCTTGTACTATCGATGCCTTTGTACTGAGGTACTAAAAGCTGGCAGAGCACCTGTGGCAGAATCGAACCAAACTAGGACCAACGTTTGTTGCTCAAAAGTTGCCTCAATCCCGTATTTGTTGCTCGCTTATTTTTTAAAAAATAAGCATGTTCTGCTAGCTTGCCTAAAAGCTAGCAGAACATCGCTAAAACAAAGGAAAGTAAAGATGCTACCAAAAAAACAAATATGCAGTTAATTGTTGCTCATTTGTTGCTAAAAGATCACATAATTAATATAGGACCATGATTAACTGTTTCCAATATTTTTTAAAAATTAAGTAGGTTCTGCTGGCTTGTATAAAAGCCAGCAGAACATAGTTCAAAAATTGAAAAATAAGCATACAATAAAAAAAAACGAATAAGCAGTTAATTGTTCCTCATTTGTTGCTTACAAAATACCGAGCAAGTATCAAATTCCGCATAGGTGCGATACAAGGAAATGACAAATTACTGCTTTTCGAATAATTGATAAATCAGAACTGTATGTAGTACAAATAGAAGAAGCGAAAAAACAAAACCGACAAATATCTAGCCTTAGTTGCTCGTTTTTTACTACCGATTCTGTCGAGGTCCAGTTTGATTCTGCTAGTCACATCAAAAAATATTCGACTTTGAATTACGCAAAAAACGGTATTATATGCATAAATAGTATACAGGTACGCTATTTAGAAGGTGGCAACAATTATCTAGCATTTGTTGCTCGATTCCTACGCCTTTTTGGGACACAAATGAATGATTTTACCGGGGTCCGGTTGAATTCTGCTCGTAACATACAAAAATATTTGACTTTGAGTTACGCAAAAAGCAGCTTTTGAAGAATAGTGAAAAAATTTGCTTTTTAGAAGGTGGCAACAATTATCTAGCATTTGTTGCTCGATTCCTACGACTTTTTGGGACATAAATGAATGATTTTACCGGGGTCCGGTTTGTATAGTGAAAAAATTTCGTTTTTTAAAGGTGGCAACATTTATCTAGCATTTGTTGCTCTTCTTTTTAGTCATTTTTTTTAATAAGGGTTCCTTTTAAACACATTTTATAATAACCTTTATATTTAAGCTTGGAAAGAAAAGATTTGATCAAACAATGGCTCCGAAATTCCAGTCCAAAGAAATGTCTAAAACTGGTGGTTCCTTAATAGGTACACCACCACTAATACCTAATACTAAATACCTATTTAGTATTTGGTACACACTGTAATTAAGTTCTGAAATTTCTTATTATATTCCTAATAGTGTCTTGCCTCTGTAAATAATTACTAAAAATAATTGTTCAATAGGTACATGGTCAATAATAGGTGACTATTCAATTTTTCGCACATGCTACATTCTGCCCTCTAAAGTAAAAAAGTATCTAACTGCAAATCTGACAGGCTGGAGAAAATTACGAAAAACTGTTTTTCATCAAGAACATTATTTTGAAATAAAACAGTGCTGTGTATTATTATGCCTATATTTTTCTTTCGTATTTCGGTGATACACATGAAGTATTTCACCAATTTAGTAGCTTGGACGTTCTGAAAACTCATTTCCAGCTGTATTTCTTTACTTTCTTGGTTAACCTCATTTTTTAATATTAAGTTTTTTACAATAAACAATACCAGTTTTAAATTTCTGCCATCACATTTTTTTTAATCGTCTGATATAAAAACTCATTTTTCATAAAAATGTAGTTAGAGACTTTTTTCCTTAGCAGAGCAGAATTAAGTGCAGAAATTGCTTATTACAGTTGTAACAGTGTATTGCCTTCATAAATAATTACGACAAAAAATTGTCAGCAGATATTATTTGATTAATTGGAACACGGCCATTGATAGGTACCTATTTAGTATTTATTACCTATTTAGTTTTTGGTGCATGCTGTAATACAGTTTTTAAATTGCTTATTGTATTTCTGGCAGAGTCTTGCATTATAAGTAACTATGATGGAATGCCCAAAAATGGTTGTTCATTAATTGGTACACGAGCATTAATAGGTACCTATTCAGTTTTCAGTACGTGTAGAAATTAAGTTCTGAAATTGCTTATTGTATTCCTGATTATGATGTCTTACATCTATGAACAATTACTACGAACATTTTTTCGCAATTGGTAGTTCATTAATTGGTACATGGCCACTAATAGGTACCTGTTTAGCTTTTGATACATGCTGTAATTCAGTTTACAAATTACTCATTGTATTACTGCCAGTTTTTTGCGTCTATAAATTATCACTACAAAGAATTATCGATAAATAGTAGTTCATTAAAAGGTACACGGCCACTAATTGGTACTTCTTTGTAATATTTCTGCTTTATATTTATTATTTTGTTACTCTGTCAGGATCTAGTTCTACTTTCCAGAAAATTTTACTTCATTATCTTATTTGGTAAAAAAATATACGATTTCGAAATAAATATTGTAACTTTTCATTTTTATTACTTTCACATTCAACTGAAATGCACTAATAAACTATTGAATTTTCCATCTTCTAATTATTTTTCGTCTATTCTACAAACATCAAGCTGTAAGCTCGTGAAAACCCTATTGGCCTATCCTATTTTGCTCTCGAGTTCTACGATTTTGAGACAAAACATTTTTGACATTTTTCAAAATACCCCATAGTGCGGCGTGATGGTCGTGCGGGCTAAGGCGTCAGTCTTAGTCCGCCCGAACTGAACGTCGCGAAGGTTCCGAGTTCGAATCCCCGTCTGTGCAATTTTCTCTGCTTATGTCTAGTGTGCAATAACCGGGGAACTTTGCTGGGCGAAGGTACGAATTTGGGACCGCTGCCGACCCCCGTCGGCAGTTATCGGTACCGCCAGCGTCTTATCCGCGGTCGGTACGTCGTGGGTCTTATCTCGGATAAAGAGGGGATAAGCCCCGCGTCGTACTCGCTAAGGCACAGACCGCCGAATCTGCTGGTGGTACCGATATTGGGGTAGGGTGGACTGGCTCTGGGTGGGTATTGTGTGTGCCTATAGTTCTGTCTTGTACTGTCTGTCTCTGTCCTATACCTCTCCACCCGAGAGCCGACCCGCAAACAGACATATTCGTCATTAACGCGGGGAAAAATTTCCTGTCCATTGTCCATTGTCCATTGTCCATTGTCCATTGTCCATTGTCCAGTGTCGGATGGTTTGCGCGACCGGGTGAAGCAGATTGCTCACGATATCGGTTCTTATTAAGAGAGAAAAAGAGTTTAACATCTGGATTTCGGTACAATCGACTTATTCGCCAGCGGAAAAGAGACTGAAGGCGTTCCGGAAAATCATAAATTAATTGGCGAGGGATCGCTGCAATCGGTACCACATTAGTGCCTCGATCATCGGTTTCGCGAAATATTTTCCAAAATTTGCCCAGTACCCATCGAGTGCTCACCAGGTATTACTAGTTGTGGTTTGTCTTACCGATGGTGACCGATAAACAAACATTTCCGCCCGCCTTGCGCTGTATACCGCGCAATGAATAAATGGAAGTACAATTATCTTAAAACTAACTAACCTAACCTATGAATTGTGGGACACATCGTTTTGAGACTCTAAATCGATTGGTAAGAGAGCTAATTTTGTTATAGGGCGCAGATACTCTCCCGTCTTAGTTTTGACGGTCACAACCCGTACTAATCCATCATGCCCAGGATGGCAAGCTTTTTCCCGAGCAAGATCCCATTTGGTGGGCGGGAGGTGTGATTGTCTTAGTAAAACGATCTGTCCCACGTGGATATTCGCTTGTGGCGTGAGCCATCGTGATCGATGTTGACACGACGTGACCACAATTTCAAAAATTGTTCCAGCATTTGCTGGATGAGCTGCCAGCGTGACAATCGATTGGATGCGACGTTAATGACCGGTTGAAGAGGCAATGCGGATATCGGAATGCCGACAAGGAAGTGTCCCGGAGTAAGAACCTGTAGGCTTTCGGGATCTTCATGAAGTGGTGCAAACAGTCTGGAATTAAGGCAGGCTTCGATCTGGCAGAGAAGAGTGTTGATTTCCTCATAAGTTGGGGTATGATTCCCTAGAACCCGCACCAGCCAGATGACGCATCGGAGCGTAGCAAGCGTTAAGGTGATACCACCGTGCAGACATCAACGACGAGCATCGATTACCAAAAGGCAGGCTACATGGCTAAGATAATGGGATGCATAGCTTGATAGGATATGTCACTACGTGACAAGCGACCGCCAACACGTAGGAGACCGTCATCGCCAATGATGGGGTTTAAATGACGTAGTGCACTTTTCCGAGAGAGCATAGGAATTGCATCGTGCTGAGATTCGGTAACATTCTTTGAGAGTTGCAGGGCTAATGTTTCTCGAGAGAATTGCTGACTTTGAATTATTGAAAAAACGCGACTGGTGACTCGATTGAGCTCTTCGGCATTAGGCGTAATGGTTTTTCGATTCTTGTCCTTAACGTACCAGTGCTTGGACCATCGTAGAATGATGGCAAGTACTCTAAGCATATGAGGCCATGATGAAAATCGATCGAAAATGCTGCGATTTTCCATTGTGGCGAGATTTACCGATATGTGTGGAACACGAGCTTCTTTATCTGCGTCGTTGGAAAGTGGAGGCTCTGAAATTGGCCATTCGGATGGTGGTAATACGAGCCAGGTGGGACCGTACCACCAGAGTGAATTTTGTTTCAGGACAATAGCTGAGACTCCTCGAGTGGCCAGGTCGGCGGGATTCTCAACGCCAGGCACATGTTGCCACTGAATTTCTGGAAGGAGAGTGTGAATCTCAGCTACCCGATTCGCAATGAAGGTTTTCCACCTCGACGATTGCGAGCGCACCCACGTAAGGAAGATTGACGCATCAGACCAGCAATGTAGCTCACATGAGGCGAAAATTGGAATAGTTCGGAGCTGAGCGATTAACCGGGCGAGTAAAACGGCACCACAGAGTTCCAAATGAGGTAAAGAGATCTATTTAATAGTGGCAACTCGCGTTTTGCTCGGGAGAAGCACGGTAGTGGTAGAATCAGCTGATTCTACACGAAGGTAGATATTTGCGGCGTATACTTTGACAGACGCATCACAAAACCCATGTAATGAGTATCGCGATGTTGGGCACAATCCGATCCACCGAGGGATTGTTAAATTGCTGACGTACGGTAATTCATCTACGATTTTTTGCCAGACCGAACCGACCTCAGGTGGGAGGGGCGAATCCCAATCGAGGTCAAGACTCCACAGTGATTGCATTAATAGCCTTTAGCGTGATAGGCGATAACCATCCCAGCGAATCAAAAATCCGCGCGATGAACGACGGACTGAGCGTTTACTAATAACGGTTAATTGTTCCGGCGATACAACGAATCGATATGTGTCTGACGCCGGATGCCATATAATACCTAAAATTTTGACGTGATCATCACTCTGAATAGCATTTTCTCTTACTAATCCATGGTTCTGAGGATCGATATCTTTAAGCAAGTCAGGTGAATTACTTTCCCACTTGCGAAGAGAAAATTGCCCTCGAGCTAGTAGCGTTGTCAGCTGATCGCGAATTGTAATTGCGGCATCAATAGTATCAGCACCGAAGAGGGCGGCATCAACAAACATGGAATGAAGGAGAACGTCCTTGCCGAGGGGGAATTTGTGACCTTCATCTTCCGTGAGTTTTCGCAAGACCCGTATAATGCAAGAAAGGGAGCACTCGCGGTACCATACGTTACAGTTCGAAGTTGGAATTCTTTGACAACAGTGAATGGGGAAGACCGCCACAGAATTCGTTGGTAATCGAGGTCCCTTGGATAAATAGTTATAGGCATTATGCGAGATGTCGTCTCCGTAGTGGATTTACCGATCCCTTTTACTATCGCAACTGCGGGATAAGTACGACATTGTAATGCGTTCGCAAGTTCGCGAGTATAACATCGGGCCAAGACTAGTGCCTTGAGGAACACCAGTAGTGGTGAAAAGTTCCTTAGTATATACACCATCGAGACCCTTAATAATTTGGGAACGTCCAGTTAAATAAGAGTGGATCTACAGTATGGCCTGATTGTCAAACCGTATTTGACGCAAGTAGTATAATATCAATGGGTGATTTAGAGAATCAAACGTTTTACAGATATCAAATAATACTAGAATTGTGACTTGATCTAGTTCAACCGCTCGCCGCACATCATCTAACACTTTAATAAGTGCCGTTTGGACACTATAGTACCTCCGAAAACCGCACTGTCTGGGAAGCAGAAGGTTGTTAGATTCAAGATAAGTAACAACCCTTTGAGTAATCAGAGCGTTCAAGAGTTCTGTAATATGCAGAGGATTTGCAATTGAACGAGTATCGCCAGGTGTGAGTGGTGTAAGAATCTTATTCAGAGGGACAATATACGATATTTTCCATTGATCTGGAGAAATACCATCAGATAATGATATGTTGAAGATAGTTATAGAAGCGGTATGATGATGCTGGAAATGATTCGTTGAAGATGAATCAGTTGCAATCTATCCGGACTAAGACCTTTGGATTTTGAGAAGGAGTTTGAGATAATGCGTTGCACTTCATGCGGTTGAATTTTTGAAAAGCTGAAAGAGGGCATATTGGGATCGATGGGGATTTGAAAATCTGAAGAATTTGACGGAGTTGGAAATCACTGCATGCTGCATGCGAGGATACCACATTGCTATAGTGACTATTCAATTCGTCAGGGGAAAATGTTGCAGTGATGAATGCGAGGAAGAGGATGCAAGGCCGAATTTACGGAGAATGGACTTGTATCCTGTCCCTCGCAGAAAGAGCTGGATTAGACTGATGTTGGAAGGCATTCTGGAGGTAATTGTCTTTAGCTTTACGTAATGAATGTTTAACCTCTCTCCGAAGTTGGCGATATTGTTCAAGCAACAGGTTTGAGCCAGTACGTTTAGCCTTAGCGAATACCTGTCCTCTATGCTTGATTTGCTGTTTGATACCAGCGCGGTGATCCGAGGTGCTTACGTTCTTTTAAGGAATCTTGTGACAATAGGAGCGATGTTTATCAAGAGCTTCAAAGATTCGTCAATATAATTGTATTAATAGGTCTGACAAACTAATTGTATGAGACGTGGTACTATTGTAGAGTTCATGTACATTATGATGTAGATATGAGTTTAAATCGCGATTAAACTCTTCATTGTTACAACTTCAAAAATCACGGAAAGTAAAGCTCTTTTGTTTGTGAGAAAAGGCATCAATCTTGTTGTCGATTTGGATTAGATCATGACCAGCTGCAAAAGGCGCGGAAGATTGAGAATAATTGAGGACTTTGTCTTTGGAATCAACTATAAGCACGTCTATTAAACTATGTGAATAACATGATGTGTGGGAGCGAAATTATTGAATAAAGCGAATAATCCTGGACGAAATTGCTAAGATAATTAGCATTAAAATCATTCGCTAGTAGGTTGCAGTTCAAATCACCAGTAATTACAATATTTTTGTAAATTGGTATGTATAAATTAAATTTTATTTCAAAGTCTGCAAACATGCTTCCTTCCGGTCGACGATAAGTTATTGCAAGTCGTAAATTTGTATTTTTCGGAAACTTTGCATTAATAATAAGGAAATCTGGGTCGTTTAATGAAGACTTTTCTGAAGATTCGAGAACGACATAAGATATTGAGTCATTTAAGTAGACGTAAATTACAAGAAGAGGGGATACCAGTGACGAAAAGTTCTGCACTTGCAATGCACATACTTTTTTAAGATCGTTTATTTCAGAACGCAACTCAGTTGCAATGGCCAACATGATCTGTCAAGCTTGTTAAGTTTATATCTCCTGAGAGGCTGTTGCATAAAAACCGACATTCGTTTGTCTAAAGTCAGTGATTGCCAAGAGTCAGGCAATGGGACCGAAGTGAGCTCCGAAAATATATTCGCCGTGTTTATATTGTTTATTGTGTAATGTACCAGGGACCGTTATATTGATAAAGAAGGAGAAGAGATAACAGGCAAGGTGGCCGATAACAGGCAAGATGGTGGAGTTCTCCTGGCTTCGCCTATAATAGCTTAGGCCATGGAGGGTAATCCCAACAGAGATCTCATAGCAGCCGTGGGTGTACTCTTCCTTACGGAGCAGATACCCCGTAGGAACATTCCCTGTACCTTGTTTCACTTTTGTTGTACATTGGCTTTTTCCACTCTACGCCACCATATCACAACAGCGTAGGTGATTCTAGGTGCCACTATATGTTGGTAAATCCAGAGCACTTGCTTCAGTCCCAGACCCCAGCTGCTGCCTAATGATTTTCTTCAATGCCAAAAAGTACCAATTGCTTTTTGACATTTCTTCCAGTTCATCTTCCTATCTAGGATTGCCCCAAGAAATTTGGCTTCCCCAGTACATGGAATCCGTTTACCTCCAATCATCATTTCTCTGAGTTTCCTGATCTTGTACCTTCTGGAGAACGTGATGATGGCAATTTTCTCTGGTTGTATCAAGAGTGCTTTCTCCGTGCACCATATTTCTACAATCCTTAGGAGAGTCGGGTAAATGCTATCTGGTCCCGGCGACTTGAACGCCTTGAAGTTCATTAGTGTTCTTGTCACCTTTTTGGGATTAACTACTTGGGCAGTGATTTTCCAGACTTTGCAGTCATGCCCCCTCTGGGAGTGTTCTCTTGAGCTCTCTTGCTGTTCAAGATCAATGCTTGGAAAGTTGTATACAAGCAGCCATTCAAATGTTTCCTTTGGAGAATTGGTGAACATGCAATTTTCCCCATTTATAAATCGTAGACTACCCTCCTTATTTTTGGAGTGTATCTTCGCAAACTTTGCGAGATATTTTCTGTCTCTATGCAGAACTCCCTCCATGCATTTATTTGAGTCTTCCCTTATTAGCTACTTGTAGGCCTCCCTTTTGAAGACAGTCCAAGTTTCTACCGTGCCCGCCTTCTTTCCCCAGTTAAAGAGCCTCGTTGTTTCCTGACGGCTTTTTTCCACTCCATTCGAGTCTCGCCTCTTTAGTATTAACCCTCTTGAGTGGTCCGTTGGTCTCAAAAGCTCTCATCAGGGCACCTCTAAGAATGGTCTCCGTGTACTCTAGCTCTTCCAGAGTTCCATACTTCTCTTTGAAGCTCCCCAGACCGGAACAAAGACTTTCTCTGTATCCAAGCCAGTCAACAACAAATATTCCATTAGGTCCTCCCCTCTCTCATTTGTGTCGGTGCTATCCCACGATGTGCTGGGGGCATTTGTATCACAACCAATAAGGAGATCGAGGCCCTCATTCTCACAATACCTGAACTAACTTTGTTAACTTCTCTGAGAGAGTTTCCCTATTATGAGCGAAATAGGCCGATGCTACCACCAGCCTCTTTTCCCTGTTACCCTGTGAGACTTTGACCACGGGCAGGTTTCTAGTGGAAAATTCTTGTAACAGGGCAGCATCTATGTGTTTTACCACTGCGGATGCCTTCTGTGTTTCATGCGGCCCACTAGCGTGGACTGTGCCTATTCTACCCAGACCTCGTATGTGGCCCTTGTAGCACCATGGCTCTTGTATTAGTGCCATGGCTGGCTTTGTATGCAATACATTTAGACCTCTTATAAGAGAAGTTGAGGTATCTTTACTATGATGCAAGTTATTCTGAAAATTTGGTGGTGGTGAGAGCACCGTCATCTCCACCATCTTGACTAGTTCCTCTGAGAGAACTATCCTCACCTTTCGGCCCTCGTCAAGAGAGATCAGTGGTACTGGTCCGCGTAGTCAACCATCACTCTCCTCATCCACACAAAGAAAGGTGGCTATTCCACTCCTCAGGGTGGTCTCCACGAACCTGGGTATGAATTCCCCATCTGGGATCTCACCACCCTGTCCATGTTGACCCCCTGAGTTGGTCAAAAACGCCCTTCTCGACACGCAACTCCGCGTCCTCACCGAAGCCTAATAACACCTTAGGGAATCCGGAATCCGCCTGCGAGTAGGTCTTTATGGGTCGGGGACTTGCTCCTGCCTACTCCTCGTTTTCTTTCTCTGGGATTTGAGTGAGGGATCAGAAACGCTCATCCCAGTGGTCGGTTCCACCCGACGGGTTCTGACTCCAGCCATGGACGGCACCTCCCTCCTCTTCCGTGAACCGCTTTTCCTAGGAGCGGGAGGCGAGGAGAGGGTAAGCCCTTCTTATCGCCTCTTCGTATGTCTGCCACAGCATCGTCCTTTTCTGTGCGCCACTTTGGCTTTGGCGAGGACATGCGTTCTCAGCCATGCCCGTATCCATCGGAGTGTGCTGAGCCACATCCGCTGTTGACTTTTCGGTGCCAGGCACCTGAGGCTGGTTTTTTTTTTTTTTGTTGGTTTTCTAAAGTTTACATAGTGTTCCCACAACTAGCTAGAAAAATAGTCTTCACCTCGACAGAGCCCCGCGTGCCGAGATGAGGCGAGTTGATACGAGGGGTGACGCCTGGTGCCCCAAGGGACCGTTTCATGGCACCTTCTTAACCCCCGATACCAAGACATTACCGCCATAATAATAAATGAGAAGTCGTTACCCGTCAGTTTGCCGGTTTCCAGCACGGTGACCTAACACCTTCCGACTTCGGGGCAGTCTCTTCTTAGTTGGAACCTCCCGTCAGAAACAGAAGTAATGGTTGACCGTCTCCCGTCTGGCTCCACCTGAGATCGGCCGCCGGTCGGCGGCATAGTCCGTCCGTGGGGAGGAAATGTGTTGGCATCAGACATATATGAACCTGAGCTCGGACACGAGGCTGTGTTACAGTCCTCAGGCTCACCACCGGACCGCCGGGCTCGAACGCCGGCCGGTGTCTCAATTGCATGTCATTTCTAGCACCGGTGGGTTAATCGTTAAGCGGGTGACGTTCCGTCAGCTTCCTCACCAGCTACAAGGTCCTGAGACAGCTAGACAGAAAATATTTTAGTAGGTAGGCGGTATGTTTCGAAATTGACGAATTGCCCGTAAAGAAACTTATAAACTGTCATTTAGTACTAACCACGTCTACTCTTAACTTTATTAACAATTTCCGCTTTGTTTCACACATTTTCAATGTGGCATAATTATGGCGTCTTTTCCGGGAGAACGCTTATTTTGAAGTTTGTCAAGTGTAAACTTGCATACACACGTGTTTCTTACTATCCTTAATATTAACATTAGAAGTCACCCCATTTCGAAACAAGTGGATATAATTGGTCGCAATGAGAGGCACTTTTCATGAATCAGTAATAAGCTCCATTGGTAATATTATATGCATGCTACAAATTCTGCCTGTGTATTAAATAATTTAAAGTTAATGTGAATTTATGAGTTGAAGTTTGTTTATTTTATAATACATTCATCCGCTCCAATTATTATAAAATAATATTATATTTGTTATAGATTTCGTAATTTAAAATCATCAGAAGCTGTATAAGGGAAATATTAAATATGTCATCAGTGAAAGTAGCAGTACGCGTTCGACCTTTTAATAATCGTGAAATCAACCGTGAAGCACAATGTATCATAGAGATGATCGGCAATAAAACTTGTAAGTAATTGAAAATAATATTCATACACAACGTAGAGGCATCATATATACATGGCATTTTTGTATTATAAATATATTGTTCGATTCTAATATATTGAAGATTTAACATGATAGTATATTAGATAAAATATTTATATTAGTTCCTGCATATGTAACTCATTTATTTTGATTACCAATTAAACATTGCTAATTTTTTCTTGTGAAAATTCCTTCAAATCAAACAAATGACATGTATATACTTGTATATTCTAACTTGTGATAATCAGTAGGCTAGGACGCCAAAATCGAAAATCGTTTAATCCTAATGTGTCAGGTGGAAAAAGTTGTGTAGGGGAAAATGTAAAACAAGTTAAAACTTTCAAACAATAGGTTAATATCTTATGCCTACCTCAGCCAAACAAACATACATCTACATGTTGCTATTCGATATGCTAATTAACATGTGAGCTAATTGTAGCTATAATTTACACTTAAGAAATAATTAATAAATTCTCTACCGTTCATATAACAAGTTTATGTGATCTACATAGGTCAAACTGAGAGAAGATTGGAAACAAGACTGAAAGAACACAAAAAGAATATTGAAGGTAGCGAAGATAAATACACGGGTTTAACTATACACATATTGAATACTGGGCATAATTTCGATTATGAAAAAGGAAAGATTTTAGAATTGTAAAAAATAATAAAAAAAGAAAAGAAATTTGAAAAATCTAATTTACCCGAAATTTATAATGTCCTTTTTTAATAACATAATATTTCGATCAACATCTATATATATAATGTATTATTACAAATATCAGTACACTTATTAAATAATAGATCCCGTAAGTTATTAAACTTTCTTATCTAAATAATAAGTTTAGACTCAATATAGGTAAAACAATTCGTGAAGTTCATTTTGGACAAAATATTGATTTGGAAAATACAGTCAATAAGATCCGTCCTGCGTTGGTTAGCTACTGAATATGAAGAAACTTTTTTTTAATAGTCTTAATAAGTTTCCATCTTTAACATTACAAATAAATGTTAAAAAGTTTTATATTATTATAAATTATAACTACATTTTTAATTTTCTTCTTTTTTTTACTATTAAGTATTTCTGCCTGAAGAGGGCTACGAACTAGATCCGAAAACGTTCAATGTTGTTTTTGTCATTTTTTTATATATGAATCTTTTCGGTTTTTCTTCGTTCGTTTTTCTAAGTGCTTTCTAAATTCAATGTTTTTTTGTGATTTTTATGTGCTTCTTCAATTGTTATGATCGTTACTTGACGCTAATTTGTTTATTCATATAATTTATAATTTATACTTTTTTTGTTTTTTGTTAGTGTATACCGTTAAAAATTTCATTAGATTTTTATATTCCAAATAACATTCCGGCAATGAAGTCATACACGCTCCGTGATATGATGGATATTGCGACTCAGTATAAAATGTGTTCATGATGAACTCATTACTATATTAACGACATGATCATTGGTGAAATCGTAATGTGCTCATCATGAACACATTTTCCGTGAACTTGCGCGCGGGATTTCATGAGACACAATACGCATCGCATCACGCAGCATATGAGTTCATTGCCGGAATATCGCGACTCCGTTTGGCATCAATAAAGCTTAGCGAATGCCTTTTTGCGCATACACTAACATTGTTGAACTTACCGCCAGTAATCCTGGCTTCCATTGTTGAAATTAATTTTGATTTGGTCATAAGGGATTCTGCTATTGAGGTATAGCACTAACGCAAAATGACGACCACATTACTGCAATGTTTTTTTCTACCTTTCTCTGCAAGTGTTTGTTGATGTATTCGTTCAATTAATTTTCTTGTTAGAAAAGACAATAGCATATCATTTCAGCCATATGACAGTTGGCCAGTTGGAGCTTTAGCAAAACATTTTAAATATATACGAAAACACGTTCAATCGAAGTATAAGATGAGATATAATATTGGCCCTTATTAAAAGGTATCATGATGTGTCCACTCATGGTGAGAAATCTCTACCAAAAGTGCCAACAATGCTTGAGAAGATAGTTGATTTAAAATGCATGTAAAAAACTCTTTTATTTCGATATATGCAAATTTGTCAACTTCGATCTGGGAAACATCTAAGCGAATTCTAGTGGGGGAGAGTGAAGAATTAATCCGAAACTTTTAACCCTCTAAAAATAGGTAACAAGATATTTTAAAAAATGTGACATGAGGAAATCCAAAGACCTTCTTCGAAGTACACCAGTGCTTACCAATGAAAATGCCAATGAAAATCTGGACTTTTTCAAGACATCTTATACGAAAGTTTACGTTCTTAAAATGAGTAATATTTAGAATGCTAAGCACATGTATAAATGCCGTATGGAAGAAGATATTAATTAAGATGAGCAGTGTATTAAATGACAGTGTATGGCAAACAGGCAATTACTTTTAAGACCAAACTCTCAAGAAACAGAAACCCTTGTTACTCGCCAGGTGGATAACTACTGCTAGAAGATTATTATTAATCCACTTTTTAACTTTGGAATTTTTAATTTTTTTTTTCAAATTTTCTATTTATACCCGCCATTTTTTTCACCGAAACTTGATACCGGAGGGTCATGCTATAGCCAATGTCATACTGAATCTAAAGCACTTTGGATTTTTTGTTTCGGACAAGCCGTTGTTGAGTTATGATGGAGCTGCCTGACCAACCCATTTTTGAGGCGTTATACGACACTAGAGTTATTTTTAGAAAAATATCAATGAAAATAAATAAAAAAAATTTTTTATGTATTTGAAGACTTTATATATAATATCAAATAACTTTTATATGATTGTTCTAAACAGTTGTGTAAAAAATCGTGAAAATAGCTATTTTTTCAAGTGTCTAAAGTGGACTGATCCCTTAAGGCCGTGCGTTGCCATAAATAATCTCTGATCTGAACTGAAGGAGATTGTCTTAAAATTAATGTTCCTTGCTGGATCCTTCTTAAGGAGCCATAGTAACATTCAAACAATCTTAGGTGTCTCACATGCCAAGTAATACGTGAAATGACTATATATTTAAACACTAATATAAGTCTTCTAAAAGAAATCTTTTTTTACCCAAAAATTCCAATTTTTTATTAACCGAGTGTTTTAAACTTTTCCATTTGAATGCAGCCGAGTGGCTAGGGTTAATAAAACATGCTTGTCCGTCCCAGTCTGAACAACACAGTATTTGATTTATTCTGTCTTTAATTATGTTTTAAGTTAATTATATATTCTAATATGGTTAGGCCTCATGGCCTGCCACTGCGGATCGACAGGATCCTATTGTGGTGAACCTAGCTAGTTAAAGCTCATCCCATAGCTGCAGCTTGTCGATAAAAGCTACAATGCTACTGAATGAGTAGTTTCTGATTTCTTCTGCGGTAAGGAAGTCTTTTCCGAAGATCGATTTATGTTTCTGATAGGTTGCTGTGCAGAGTGTTAATAAGTGTTCTGGAGTTTCCTCTTCACTTAGACAGAAGCGACAGAGTGCGGTGTCTGTCAGCCCCATTCTTAGGGCGTGCTTTTTTAGGCGACAGTGTCCTGTTAGCACTCTTGCTACTGCTGTTGCTGTATTTCTGTTTGAGCTGGTGATTTTCATGGCTTTCGATCCGTTGTAGCCTTCTATTAGTGCTTTTGAGTGTCTAGGGTTTGTTGTTATGCCCCAGTTTTCCTTAGCATCCTTTATTATTGAGTTCCTAAGTAGTTTTTTCGCTACTTTGGAATTTATTCCTATGGTTGGTTCCGGGCCACAGAATTTTTTATTGGCACCTAATTTGGCCAGTTTATCGGCTTCTTCATTGCCTTTATTACCTGCATGTCCTTTTACCCATTTTAAAACAACCCTGTTGTTATTACGGGCGAGGGTGTTCAGAGCGGAAATGCAGTCTTTGACAAGTCTGGAGTTTACCTCTAGTGCCTCTAGAGCCATTAAGGACGCTTGGCTATCTGTTAAGATAACTATAGTATGGTTTTTGTACTTCCTGTCCAAATTAAGTTCACGCATTCTCTTACGGCCATTAATTCCGCTTGAAAAATATTTGCATTTGTATCAAGGCTGCTTGACATCTTTACTTTCGGACGGTCCTCGAATATACCGTATCCCGTACCGCTCGATTTTTTTGACCCATCGGTGTACCACACCAATGAAGTCCTCGTCAGCTCATTTTTTTAGTGAAAGGAATCATTACTGTTTTATCCACATTAACCGACAGTTCATATTCTTGACGCCACCTGCTCACGATGTTTAAGGCAGCTTGCATTCTGGTTGTCAAAGTGTCTAGGCAGATACCTCGGGTTATGATGACTATGTCGTCCGCATACCCCTGTACTTCAAAGTATGCTTTACTTAAATCTACTAGTAGGCTATCCACCACAATTGATCACAGTAGAGGCGATAGTACACCTCCCTATGGGCAGCCTCTAATAGTTTTAATAACCAGTGTGGTATTTAGTAAACAGGAAATTACTTTCCTATTTGATAGAAGGTGCTTTATCCAATTTATCGAGGTCGTATCGACTCCTGTCCATGTCAGTTCTTCCAGGATAACTTTGGTTGAAGTGTTTTCAAAAGCACCTACTATGTCCAAAAAGACACATAGAGCGATTTCTTTATCCTCTACGGCCTTTTCAAGTTTATCTACCAGACTTATCAACACAGTTTCAGTGGATTTACCCTTTTGATATGCATGTTGATTACAATGTAGATCGTGTATCTTCAGATAATGTTCTCTGAGGTGATGATTAATTATCTTCTCCATTGTCTTGAGGAAAAATGATGTCAGGCTTATCGGCCTATACAACTTTGGGTCGGCACTGTCTTTCTTGCCAACTTTCGGTATATAGGCCACCCTCACCCGTCTCCACCGATCCGGTATGTATCCCCAGGCATAGCTGGCTCTGAAGATTCTCAGTAAAGTAGATAGAATTAAATCTATACTTTGCTTTAAAGGCATTGGGAAGATACCGTCTTCGCCTTCTTTTTTGTAAGGTTTAAAAGAGCGTACTGCCCATCTCACAAAATTTGGTTTGAAGATTTCAGTGGCCTTCTTCCAGTCGGCTTTTAACGGTCTTCGAAAGCCATCATTACTGTTCTATTCCTTCGAAACCATCATCTACTGTTGTTAGCCACGTCATCCTCAATATATAATCCTGGAAAATGTGTTTTTGCTAGCAGGAGCAGCGTTTCACTCTCTGTTTCCGTGTATGTGCCATCGGGGGTTTTTAGTAGCCCTAATGGATCGCAGGGTGTTTTCGTCATAATTTTATGAATCCTGGCTCCTTGTGTGGTGTTATTTATTTCGCCACATAGGTTCCGCCAGGATTGATTTTTTTGATTTTTTTAGCTGTTTGTTATAATTGGTTAGAGCTTTTCGATAAGCTTCCCAATTATTAGTGGTTTTCGCTTTATTGAATAGTTTCCTACTTTCCTTTCTCAACCTACCTAATTCAGGCGTCCACCACGGGACGTCTCTATTAGTTAATTTGGACTTGAAGGGACAATTTTTTTCATACGCTTTTAGAATAAACTTTGTTAGTAAATTTGTGGCATGATCAATGTTCTCAATAGTTATTATTGGAAAGGACAATTGAGATATATCTATACTGAGTCGTTTTTTAAAATTGCTCTAGTTAGTCTTTTAAGGATTTCTATATTCTAGTTTCCTAACTGCTTAAACTGCGGATAAGTCGAATCTAATATACCTGTGATCAGACAACGATTCCTCATCTCATACAAACCACCTAGTCATATTGCTCGTTACATTAGATGTACAAAGAGTTATATCTAAAACCTCCTGCCTATTACGGGTCACAAAAGTGGGTTTGTTACCCCTATTTAGGATTTTTAGATATAATAAAGTTATGCAGGTACTCACCCCTACATTTAATATCGGTGCTACCCCATTCTTCATGGTGGGCGTTGGCGTCACATCCCAGAATCAGTCTGGCTTCATTACGCCTGCTGAATCTGTGGATTTCCTCCAGGCTAATCGAAGGATCATCCGTTTCCCCCGGAAGGTAGGCGGAGGCAACAAGTACCTTTAGTCCACCTTCCAAGGAAATATAGGCTGCTACAAGGTCGTGCAGAACTCTGGAACAGGCAGAAATTTTATATTTTTATTAAATATGAGGCATGCTCTTGGTTTGGTTCCTCTAGTATTATACAAGATGTTACCTGCGATTCCAAGGACTTGAATCCTGTTTCGATTTATCCAGGGCTCTTGAATAAGTCCCACACTTAAGCGGTCCTTACAAAACCTCCTGCATAGGCTTGCTGAAGCAGCCTCAGCACGATGGAGGTTTATTTGAACCACTTTGAGTGTGGTCCTATCCATTTTTGGAGGGTGATGTCTCTTTGGAGAGGTTGGTTTTAGTCGCCATCCTCTCCATTGGTTTCCCCATCTGGGTTGGGGGTTCCACTTGCGGTTCGGCCGCGGTTGGCTGAGCGTCAACCTCCATCTCCGCCTCCACAGCTGATTCAGCGGCATTAGATTGCTCACTGGGCACCTGCGAGCAGTTAAGGAGGCCGCACCCCCGGCCCCCGCCGCCGCACCAGCCACTTTCCCCATCTCCTGAGTCGATTTCTTGGCAGGTTTCTTGAATCGGATCAAGACCTGCCCAAAGTCGAGGAAGGGCCTGCAGTCGATTCCCTGCAGAGTCTTAAACGAGGCGTCATCGATGGCAAGGGTCAGAGTTTGGCCCTTGCCCTCAGCCTTCGTGTTGAGGACCCTCCAAAGCTCGGTCTGCAGTCCCATATTTTGTACTTTTATTCGGTGTAGTATGTCTTTTGGTTGTTCCATATCTGCCCCCGGTATCCACACCACACCAACTTTAGGCTTGGGTAACTCGTCCTCCCCCATTATTGCGAGTTCCGAGCCTTCCCAAACCTTGACCTTTCCTATGTTTCTAGTCACCCACGCGCGGCTTTCATCGTCCGCGCAGGTCAGTAGCAGCCATCCCGTTTTATGTGCGCATCCCAGAAATCTTGGTCCGGCCTGTTCATCTTGGCTGTCAGAACCTACCCCGATGATAGCCTTTTGTAAGACTACGAGCTGCACACCTGTCATAGGGACCTTATCACGGATCCCTATTTTGACCGATCCAAGAACATCCCGGAAAGAGGGCCTGTCGACAGGCTCCTGACTTCTAGGATGCTTCCTGGGTCGGTCCTGTGGGGATTGCTCCTCCGACCTGACCCGTTTTATAGCGGGATTTTTTTTCGCGCCCGTATTTTCCGCGATCGGTTTTATGCAGAGGGCGCGGGCTTCCTCAAACGCCATGCCCCCTTTGAGCAGTTTTTGAAGCCTTTTTCTGGCAGCCCCGTTGAGAGCAGGTCTCTGAGGCTTTGCTCCTGTTGAGGTACCAGGGACCAGAGCCCCGCATGCCGGTCGAAGACTTAATACAATGGGAGGGCGCCTGGTATCCCAAGGGCATCGTTAGCAGTACAGCTTCCCCTGTACCATGCATCCTCCGGTACGATAGCATTACACCTGTAGATTGGGGGATCGTATATTGGTCGCAGGACCTCAGAGGTCCCTTGCCCTATTTCCCTTCCATCCGAAGGACAGAGATGGCGCGTGAGCTTCCGGCCCCAATCTCGCACTCATTCATCGGAAAACCCGTCTACAGAGTTCCGAGCCATTCAATTAGAATACCCGTTTACAGGGTTCAGCATTCTCTCTTCATTCATGCATACTGCCTTCGTCTCAGGACCTCCAAGCGGTTTCTGCTAAGCCCCCCACCACGACAAGCTCACACGATCCAATTGGAGGGGTTTAAGTTAATTACAAAATAGTATTAAAATTTTCCAATATTTCTGTGACTAACATAAAGACGGTACATCTTGCAAATCCTATGATCGGTAAATCGTATGAATGCATATCTTTGTGTAACAGTTGTGACAGAAGATAAATTCGTGAAATTCCCGGTGAATCAGCCAATAAGTCTACCGATGGTTTGCGAGAATGTAATTGCTAGTTCATGTTTTTCAGATATGCGCAAAAAATTATGGACGTTGATTTTGACGGTGTCATGTAATAAAATGATCCATTTGGGTTATATAACCACTAGTGCTTCAGTGCCACTTCGTTCGCCATGCTCATATGAAACTTTCGGTTAATTGTTTCGGCTAATTGATCAGGCTAATTGTCAAGTAGGTAATGGTGCTAAATTAAATTAAAATTAATCGTGGAGAATTTACGGTCACCAGAATAAAGGATTAAAAATTAAAAATTACAAAAAATTAAATTTTACGTTTCGGCTCTGTTTTGAAGCCTTCTTCAGAAATTAAAGATATGGGTAAGAAAAATTATATTCAAAAATTAACAATTAAACCAAGAAAAAAATAATTATTACAAAAAATGTTTTTTCCATTTTGCTTCGGATAGCCTGCAAGGTTTTTTGCAATATATCTATATACATTGTCGGCCATTTGAAGCAAACGAAAAAGCAGCCTTTTTTTCAAGAGGTTAACAACCTTAGCATCGTATCTATGTTTAATGTAAACAAAGAAGCCGCGGTGCATGTTTACCTTTGATTCCTTCAATAAATAATTAAAATTACTAGTATTTTCTCGAACGTTGAAATTAAATTAAAATTAATCGTGGAGAATTTACTGCTTTTTCGTTTGCTTCAAATGGTCATCTGAAGCAAAATGGAAAAAACATTTTTTGTAATAATTATTTTTTTCTTGGTTTAATTGTTAATTTTTGAATATAATTTTTCTTACTCATATCTTTAATTTCTGAAGATGGCTTCAAAACAGAGCCGAAACGTAAAATTCAATTTTTTGTAATTTTAATTTTTAATCCTTTATTCTGGTGACCGTAAATTATCCATGATTAATTTTAATTTAATTTCAACGGTCGAGAAAATACTAGTAATTTTAATGGTGCTAAATTGACAGGAATTATGACCTGCAAAAACCACGTGCATTATGAAGAGAATCTTATGAAGAGAAATTATCTGCAGTTGGTAAGTTATCGTCAACTAAATAACTACAAATGGTAACGTACTTCCCATCTATTTGTTAAAATCAGAGTAAGAACAAGATTCGCCCATCTGTCACCTAATATTAGCTTTATCAAGTTACGATTATTGAAGCGCACTTCAGTTAGTCGGGCATATAACCACGTTTTCAACGTCTAGTGAAAATTCATATTAACAACATGCCTACACCAGGAAGCAGTCTATTCTGTGCTCAGGTATCTGCAAGCATGAAGCGAAATCACTTGTCTTCTGCGAGGAATGCAATCTTCCATATCATTCGAAATGTATTAAATTTTAGTGTCTAAGGGTATTAAATCATTAACAGTTTGCGCAGTATGTATTGACTCAATCAAGCCGGGTACACTGACTTCAATCAGATCGCGTACTTCTTCCACCTCTTCTACAAACTGAAAACGTTGATAAATCGCCAACGCCAAGAACCGATAATTTGAACTTAAAAGTAATCGAAGAACTGAAACTGTTTTTTAATATTAAAATTGATCATTTTAACGGAAGTCAAAAACAGCATAATGCGGATATTGCTGGGAAAATGTTATCATTAGTATCTGAAGCGTCTGGCATTAAGGCTGAAATGCAATCAAACTATGAGGAACTCAAAAGTTCCCGAAAATTATTAGATGATAGATGTACAGCCTTTGATGAGAATGTGACCCTAAAAGTCTTAATGAGCCAACAGGCAGCGGAAAATCACAAATTTCAGATGTTGGAGGATCACCTGGCGATAGTAGTTGGATTACCAGAACATGATGGCCACGATGATATTAAAGGCGTTATTGACTTGTCATCCGCATTGAATCTACCTCTGATCGCCGAAACATCTCGAATGACAGACACAAATTCCAAACTTACCAAAAAACATAGCCATGCAACTTCTTAAATCCACGAAAGCCATGAGGTATCTTAGCCTGTCAATGATCTACTCTGATTTGCCTCCATCTAAAGTATTCGTCATTGACTACCTACCGGCACCATTGTACGACCTCGTAATGAAAGTCAAGTTTTCGTGAAGAAAGATGGTACCCGGAATTTTGACTTTGTTTATATATGTGACATAAACGACCTTAAATTACTGCAATCATGACTACCTGCTGCCGATTCCTTACCACTAACATCTACCAGACACAGACCTTGTGCTGACAATAGGAAGATGCAACATAAACATCTTTCAGACCAGCTCAAATTAAGCCATATTAATAATTGTATGAGAAATATGCCCACCATGTATGTATGAGAAATATGCCCACTACTTCGCGAAGCGGGGAACCGCTAAACACCGGTGGGCATATTTCCATAATCGGCAGTTTTATTCTATCCACGGAAATAACATCGAGAGAGATGGTTGTATCAAAATATGTTTCAAACGAAAGTTGTAGGGTTTGAAGGGTGTCGTACAACAGTGACCTTGGCGTTGGCTTTGATTTCAAATTTGAGGGTTATTTGAAGGTTATATCGCGATTTTTAAATGGAAACTCCAATTTTTTATTAGAGATTCTGATTCTGTGACGAAAAATATGAAAGTTTTGTCCTAAACATTTTTTTCGATGCGTGACAGATGGTGTTGTAATCGGCAGCGTTAATCTATCGATGCGAATATCTCGGAAAGTTCGCATCTGGTTGAAAAGTTGTAACGAGAAAATTTGTTTGTATAAATAGGGGACATCCAATAAAGTGAAGTTCGGCACCCACCTCCTCCTCCGTGGGTGGGGCGTGGCCCAAAATTGAAATTGGCTACCGCGACCTATTATTACAGATTCTGATTCTGCGTCGAAAAATATGGAAATTTTGTTCGGAACATTTTTTAGGTTCGTGCTAGCTTACAAAAATCTTTCCGATTTAGAATGCCTGGAGGATACACATCGTGTTCTGCAAATTAGACTACTGTGGATAAATACGTTTAAACAAACTTTTCTTGAAAATGTTTATTCTACTTTGAGCGTTACCCGGAGACAACGACGTGGACGTAGCAGAATCCTGTCCCCATGGGGTGCTTTTTTAATGTGAGTCCCCTTGCCTCTCACACTTTGGCCTTTAGAACTAACAACGAAGATGCTGTTCAAAATTATTTCCATTTTCCTGTAAACACAGGTTTAATCTTTTATTAAAGTTGTCCACTGTTTGTAATAACACAGTACGGGGTATTGCTGCACAAGCAGTTCGTATACTTTCTTTCATATCACCACGCGTCGTCGGACGTTGTGCGTAAACGCAATCTTTCAACATCCACCATAAGTAAAAATTAAGAGATGTTAAATTGGGTGAACGTGGAGGCCATTGAAATGGTCGTTGTCTGGTTCCTAGATCCACGTTCTCAATTTAATTAAACAACTCATTTCTGAGGAACTGCAAATATCTTGCAGCAGTTACATTATCATCAAAAAAAGTAGGGTCCAATTAAGTAAACATTTACAATACCACACCAGACCATTACAGACCACCTATATTTATTGTCAATAGATCTATGCCAGCGAGGATTAACGTCTGACGAATAATGACTGTTGTGTCTATTTCAATGCCCATTGTTTTGGAAGGTAGTGTTAGCATATCAGCTGGTGTTAATGCTTGCGTTAATGTAGTATGATAAGCATGATACTTTATTGTCTTCAGAATTGTTAGCACCACTGACCGATATATGCCTGTTTTTCGTTGTATTTGACGGCTACTAATGTGGGGATTCATATGCACAAGTGCAAGAACAGTAATGGCACGTGTGTCATTTTCATCGTATTCATGATGAGGACGTTCACGTATCATTCTCCCTTCTCGAGCTCTTGCAGCCAGATCGCGAATAGTTTGGAAAACGTTGCACATAAAGTCGTGCAGCATCTGAAAAATTATTTTGAATGTCGCTTAAAATCATAATCATGTGAATAATTTCGGTAGGAGTATAATCCGACATGTTTACCTCAAATAAATTACCTGCGTATTGAAAAGTATGGCGGCTATTGGGAAATTATCGAGTTTCTCAATTAATGTTCACAATGAGAGTTCTTGCAGTGTAATCTGACCTCACTATTTCTTAGCCGATGAAAAGAATTAAACGTAGAACGATAATCTGAAGCATAAATAAGAGTATTTTCGGGAAGAAAAACGAATCGAGTTGTTATATTCGTTCATTAATGATTTTCATGGACATTTTCGCTCGCTGATTTTGCCAATGAAAATTTATTTGCCTGGGTCAAAACCTATTTCGAACTTTCAAAACTCATTGTCAGCCCAGGCACCGACATTACAAAAAACGAAATAAATCGAATTTAATAAAAACGATTGTAATTCAGATTCTGTAGAAAAACGAGTGGCTAGTATTTATAGTAAATACATGTATAATTCATCTTTCTTTAATTCGCAAATGCTCTTTAATTCGGAAATGTCCAAATAAGAATATTAACGGAATCGTTATGATATCTCGTAAATTCCAATCATATTTCTTATTTTTCAGTAGTATCTCCCTATATATCATACACGGGAGTAGTAACCTCTTCCTAGTTTTCGATCTAGCTGACATGCATCAAAGGTTTTCATCGTCCAGGTCGACAGCTTCATAGTTTTCGATGTCCAGGGATCAACCTTGAAGGTCGTCTAAAGGTATTTCCATTTGAACTTGAAGTAGTTCTTCAAGGTCATTTCAAGGTCATCCCAGACTTGACCGTAGAGTCGTCTTGTAAATCATTTCCAATTTGACCTTGACACGGGGTTTCAAGGTCATTTCAAGGTCACTCTAGATTTGGTCGTAGAGTCATTCTTAACTCATTTTCGATTTTACCTTGACATATGCTTTTAAGGTCATCCTAGATTTGACCATAGAGTCGTCTTGTAAGTCGTTTTTTATTTGATCTTGAAATCCCATTTCACGGTTAAATAGGGACGGGTTTCATCTTCAGCTTTGACTTCTGGAGAAAAGGTCGACCCGGGCGACAAAACGTGTATGCGCGAGATATCGCAACATATATATGTCGACTTTTAGATACTGTATATGCTCAATGGGACATGCACACGTGATGTGCTTGAAAGCGATCGAAAATTTAACTTTGCAGACTCACATTATAAAAGCACCTCATGCGGACATGATTCTACTACGTCCACGTCGTTGTCCCCGTGGTAACGCAAAAAGTAGAACATTGTTTTAAACGTATTTATCCACACTATTCTAATTTGCAGAACATGATGTGTATTCCTATCCGAAAGAGCGGGAAATTTTACGTCCGAATACGATACAGCCGATATTTTGATCAAGGTCATTTTAAGGTGAAACTTAAAAGTTCCCGTAACGGCGAATTACTTCAGCGGGAGTGCATTTTCGGGGAAAATGTTACAGACAAAAGTTTAAGAATATCTCCCTGGCTATTCACTGGTACCATTGAAATTGACCTTGAAGGTTACGTTTACGTTACGTTATAATTTATAACGTAACGTAATATGATTTGATTGTAAATATGTAAATATGTAATGTAATTTGACCGGTTAGGTTACGTTATATCAAGGTCAAGTTGGGTTTTTTAAATGGAAACCCCTATTTTTTGTCACGGATTCGGACAGAGCACAATATTTCTGAAAGGTGCTTGGGATTTCCAACATCGATTGAAACATTTTCTACAATGCGAAGCTGCCATTTTGAAATTCACAAGTACATCCTAAATATAAGTTACGGGAATTTGCTCATCGGTTAAAACAGTTTCCAGAGTGCAATGCAATATCATTGTTCCGGGATAAAAATATAAAACTTTTCTTTTCTACATCCGACAGGTTTATAAATACCGTATAACATTTTTACACTGTTTTCAATGCCACCGCCGGATTTAGCATTACCCAAGATGTACATTTTCGGGGAAAATGTTTCGGAAAAAAGTTTAAAGATTTTCCCCTGGCTATTTAATGGTACCAGTGAAATTGACCTTGAAGGTTATTAGAAGGTCAAGTTTGTTTTATTAAATGGGAACCCCTATTTTTTTAATGGAAGAGCGAGAAATTTTACGTCCGAATATGATATGGTCGATTTTTCCGGCAAGGTAATTTCAAGGTCAAACTTAAAGCTCTCGGAATTTGCGAGTTAATTCAGCGGGAGTGCCTATTCGGGGAGAATGTTTCAGACAAAAGTTTGAGGATTTTTCCCTGGATTTAATTTTGTACTAGTAAATTTGACCTTGTTCATGACCTTAAAGGTTATTACAAGTTTAAGTTCAATTTTTCAAATGGGAACCACTATTTTTCACCGCGAATTTGGAAAGTGGGGAGAATCTATGTTCAGGACATAACCTTAAATATACCTTGAAGTCAGAGTCAAGGTCATTTCAAGGTTCATAAATTCCTGTATGACAATAATATCTCAACAATGAAATAGGAATCGATATTTGTAGAGCGGAAAGCCTTACGTTAGAACTTACCATGACCATACCCATTAATGTAATGTGAAGGTCATTTCAAGGTGAATGTTCGAAAATTTTAAGTATAGCAATAGTAACATAGCGAGGTTTTAACTGCAATTACAAACATCCCACAATATGTATGTATTCAGTCTTTTCTAATAATACCGTTGGCATTAGCATTACCCAAGATGTTTTTTTCTCCCACCGCGACGAAGGAAAGCTCTATCAGCTTTCTCTGCCGGCCGGTGCCAGCAGAATTGCGGAACTATCATCCGCTAAAACCACCGCTGCTTAAGGCTGTTTTGTCCTTCCCCGGGAACCGCCTTAAGACATTACTTCGAGGAAGGCAGCCTAAGCCCCGAGAGGCTCTTCGCCGATATCATGGCACATCGTGATGGTATTTCTATCCGTCCCTCCTCGTTTTGCGGATAGCACTCAGCTTCTCCACGATGGACGTGGCGAGTTGGATCACAGCGCCCCATCCTTCCTCTGAGAGGAGCAGGACCCTACCCAATCTCTCGGGTGTTATTGGGTCTTCTGGAGCGGTTTCCGCTCCTCTGCGAATCGTGGACAGTGGAAGATGGCTTGTTCCACGTCTTCGTCCACGCCAGGGCACACCGGGCACTCCGCGTTTTCGTAAACGCGGATTCGATGGAGGTAGCTGCGGAAGCAGCCATGCCCAGTAAGTACCTGGGTCAGGTGGAATGTGAAGGTAGCGTACATGCTCTTCTTAGTACGAGAGATGAGCACCGCCTCCGTTTTCTCAGCCGCCGAGCAGAGTCCGTGGTTTTTCAACCAGCTAGCTACCACCTCAGTAGCGTCATCTCCGAGGTATTGGGCCTCCTCTATAGTTTTTGTGACGACGATAAGTGCAACGTCGTTGGCAAATGCTACCATAGTCACCCCTTCTGGAAGTGATTGTTTGAGCAATCCATCATGCATGACGTTCCAGAGCAAGGGACCCAGGACCGAACCCTGCGGCACGCTTCCTGTGATGTTGTGGGAGCGCCTATCGTCATCGGTATCATAAAACAGGGTCCGGGCTGACGGGTAGCTACAGATGACCCTTCTTAGGTAAATTGGTGCCTTGAGTTCTTCTCAGGCTAGTATGATGCAATCCCATCAGACCGAGTTATAGGCTTTCTTGATATCAAGCGCGATGATGGCACACATTTCCTTGGTATACCGACTGCCACTGATGGCGTTAGCAACTAACGTATTCACCTGGTCGACTGCATCAATGGTTGAGCGATCCTTCCTGAAGCCGAACTGATTGTCGGAAAGACCTCCAACTTTATCGATGGCTGCTTCGAGCCTGGCACATATTATCCGCTCGTACAGCTTCCCGAGAATGTCCAGCATACAAAGTGATCGGTGTGCGGATGGTTCGTCCAAGGGTTTAGAACCCTTGTACAGCAGCACCAACCTTTGTTGCTTCCATTGCGCCGGGAAGCATCCATCTTTTAGACATGCGGTAAATGTTTCCAGAAAGATACATGGGACATCCTGCGCTGCGGTCTTGACCGCCAGACCCGGGATTCCATACATTCCCGGAGCTTTGCGTGCAGATATCCTCTAAGCCGCCATTCTCAATTCGGTTTCAGTGACGGCTTGTGGCTCGACTGCACCAGGTTCTGCCAACAGAACAGTACTGGTGGAACGTTCCTGATGTTAGATTACTCTGTGGTAGAAGTGTGGGGAAGATGGAGCATTCATTCCCTCGGGATTGAGCTTCCTCATGACCGTTTTATACGGATGATCACAAGGGTCACAGTCTACCTCCTTGCAGAATTCCTGTAGGCACTTTTTTTGGCTATCTTAATGGCCCCTTTAAGCTTCTTCCTCTTTATTCGTAGGCCGCAGTGAGTTGTTGGTACTGCGTTTTATGAAGAGCTCTCGCCGGACATTCTCGCCGGATAGCTGCGATGTCCTCGTTCCACCAGTATACTGGCGGTCTGCCGCGAGGATTTGGCGGCCACGGAGACATCGCAAGCCGATGATATGGCCTGGGAGAGGCTCTGAGCCCTTTCTTCGGATATTCCCTCCAACACTGTATTCTCCAGTGAGTTGAGAAACATCTCAGGATCTAATGTAGAAGGTGCCCATCTCTCTCTTTCCCCTCCTCTGCTGTTCCGCGCTGGCCTTTTGGTTAGTTGGAGTTGAAACACAACAGCATGATGGTTGCTGCCCGTGTATCGGTCTCTAACTTTCCATTCGTGACCCTCTCCCATCAATTTAGGGTCGATGAAGGCAAGATCAACCACGGATGCCTTATCGCCTTTGGTGTAGGTTGGTTTGGCTCAGACGTTAGCGATCTCGAACTCCAGCGTGGCAAAGCCTCGCTGGTTAGTCTCCGCGCTGCCGCACTCTATTGACCAAGCGTTAAAATCTCCCCCGATTACTACTAGTCGTCAATGCCACAATGTTTAAGAGGTCGCTGAGTATGGGTGTATGTCTGCGACCGCACGCACGTAGGCGAGCGTGCGTGCGTGCGTGCGTGTGTGCGTGCGTGCGTGGGTGCTTGCGTGCGTGCGCGCGCGCGCGCGTGTGTGTGTGTGTGTGTGTGTGTGTGTGTGTGTGTGTGTGTGTGTGTGTGTGTGTGTGTGTGTGTGTTGTATTTAATGTATTAAGTGCTGAAACTGTTTCCCGTCCACAGCTTGGCAGTCATCCATACGTATGTAAATACTTTCCTGAACATTTCGCAACACTTCCGGTGTGATTGAATTAGAAACATTTATTATCCTTGTTTTCAATTCTTTAATATCGCAAGGTTTTGTCTTAAACACTTTGCTCTTCAAGTATCCCCTATAAAAGTAGTCCAACGGTGTTAAGTCAGGTGATCCGGGCGGTCCTCTTCCACCAACCCATTTATTAAGAAACAGTTCATTTAGGTAATCTCGAGTAACTACCGCATAGTGAGCTGGTCCTCCATCTTGCTGAAACCAAACTTGTTCATAAGCAAGTCCAAGAATTTCTTGGATACTTGGGACTACCTGCGTTCGTAATATATGCAGGTAATTCTTAGCATTTATATTCCCTGCGATAAAATACGGCCCAATAATATTTTGTCCAATAATTCCTGCCCAAACATTACGTTTTTGCAGGTGTTGTGTACGCGAATCTCTCATCCAATGAGGATTAACATCCGCCCAATATCGCATGTTCTGATGAATGACACATCCGCTCAATTCAAATGTAGCTTCGTCGGAGAAACAAATCCAACTAAAGAATTGATTGTCATCATCACATCGCCTCATCATTTCATCGCAAAACTCTACTCTTCTGTCATAGCCAGCCTCAGAGAGTTCTTGGACGAGTCGTATTTTATACGGGTGGTAACCGTGTAACTTAAAAATTTTTCTATAGACACATCATCGTTAGTAACTGTTTTTGGTCTACCCGCTTTTGATTTGTCATGAATTAAGCTAGTTCTCTCGAATCGCGAAACAGTGCGATATGCAGTAGATTTTTAAATAGGATCACGATTTGGAAATGTGTTATTAAAGAGTATGGCAACTTCTTCATGGGATCTAATTTTATCACCATGTCCTCGCTTTATAAGAACATGAATTCGCTCTGTATCAGTATATGTCTGCAACGTTTACGGAACGTTTTATAAACGTTTCATCCATGTTGCAGACATATAACGTTTTAGGAACGTTTCTGGAACATTCTAAAAACGTTTTAGAAACATTTGGGTCCTTCGTGCCCGTTGGGAACCGATAAAAAACAACCATAAACTTACAATGCAACAATGAATAATTATATGACTTGATTTTTACAACGATACTGGCACTAAGAAGATATTTAAAACTTAAGAGACCAAAAATTCTTATTTGCACAAATAATGTGGTAGTAATATTATTATGCACTAATTTTACATTAAAATTTCTTTGAATGAATAACTGTTGAATTATTGAATCAAAATTGATTTCGACCTGCACTTCTCAAAAAACAAGCAAAGATAATGTAATTTTGACATGCGCACACGCACGCACGCACCTACACACACACAGGTGACGGCAAGGGGAACTACCTGAACAAAGCACCCCGATGAAATGTGAACCCGATCGTGCAACCTCCACGCGGTACATCTCGGGTAATGCTAATGCCGACGGTATTGTTAGAAAAGACTGAATACATACATATTGTAGGATGTTTGTAATTGCAGTTAAAACCTCGCTATGTTACTATTGCTATACTTAAAATTTTCGAACATTCACCTTGAAATGACCTTCACATTACATTAATGGGTATGGTCATGGTAAGTTCTAACGTAAGGCTTTCCGCTCTGAAAATAATGGTTCCTATTTCATCTTCGAGATATTATTGTCATCCAGGAATTTATGAGATATTCACCTTGAAATGACCGTGAAATTTTATGCCACGGAAGGGACAGATTTTTTTTTGTAAGCACCAAATCCAACATTCGAGGGCGATATGAAGATGAATTATTTCGTTAACCTCAGAAAATAATTTTAAATTACGATTTCCCATGTGCGAAATGCCGATGCTGACCATACGGCCCAGTATTGGCCCAGCGTTGGCAGCCGACTTTCGGCTGCCGATGTTGGCCCAACGTCGGCAACTTCACTGTGCCAGAATCGGGTACTTCATTGGTAGCCGATACTGGCTATAACAAATTGCCAAACTTCGGCTGAAAACTGGCCAACGCATCGGGCCAGGCCTGGAAAATTGATCTCATAGGTATTTCTCCCGATCGTCGTCCCAGCGTCGGCCCAATATTGGGCCCGAGTATCGGACCAAGTCTGGCAAAGTGATAGTGCCAAATCACGGCCCAGCGCTAGAAGCATTTAGGACCGAACATCGGACCAAACCTAGCAAATTTATTTCATAAAAGGTACTGCCGATCGTTGGCCCACAGTTGGTCCAAAACCGACCCGAGCATCGGACCAACCCCGTCGAATTAATAGTGCCAAATCTCGGCCCAGCGTTGACAGCCGACTTTTGGCTACCTATGCTGGCCCAACGTTGGCAACTTCACTGTGCCAGAATCGAGCCAGCATTGGTAGCCGATACTGCCTATCACAAATTGCCAAACTTCGGCTGAAAACTGGCCAACGCATCGGGCCAAGCCTGGCAAATTGATCTCATAGGTATTTCTCCCGATCGTCGTCCAGCGTCGGCCCAATATTGGGCCCGAGTATCGGACCAAGTCTGGCAAAGTGATAGTGCCAAATCTCGGCCCAGCGATGGAAACATTCAGGACCGAACATCGGGCCAATTATAGCAAATTTATTTCATAAAAGGTACTGCCGATCGTTGGCCCACAGTTGGTCCAAAACCGACCCGAGCATCGGACCAACCCCGTCGAATTAATACTGCCAAATCTCGGCCCAGCATTGACAGTCGACTTTCGGCTACCAATGCTGGCCCAACGTCGGCAACTTCCCTGTGCCAGTATAGGGCCAGCATTGGTAGCCGATACTGACTATAACAAATTGCCAAACTTCGGCTGAAAACTGGCCAATGCATCGGGCTAGGCCTGGCAAATTGATCTCATAGGCATTTCTCCCGATCGTCGTCCCAGCGTCGGCCCAATATTGGGTCCGAGTATCGGACCGTGTCTGGCAAAGTGATAGTGCCAAATCTCGGTCCAGCGATGGAAACATTCGGGACCGAACATCAGTTCAAGCCTAGCAAATTTATTTCAAACAGAATATTGCCGATTGAATATCGACCGTATCGAAAACGATGCAAAATAGAGCAAAAATTTACTAAACCTTTTTGGTAGAGGAGGAAATTTCCTACAAAAAAGTCCGGGAGAGCATATCTAGTCTAAAAAGTATAACTTAGGCGGGAGCAAGCCTCGAAGAAAGCATCGTAGTTTTGCTGTCTCATCCGTGAGCGTTTTCACAGTCTGAGACTGTGACTTTCTTAGATTGATATCTCGCGGCACAAGGTGCAGAAGCAGCCCCGAAATCTTAGTACAGTGGCGAAGGATTCCCTACAGTTACATACTTGCACAGTTCTCTCCGTGTACGAGCCCTCCGATCTCTGGAGACTCGGTCCATAGCCACCGGTGACGTTCGAATCCCCAGGGAAACCCAGCAGTTAAGTTCCGGCCGTAGCCGCTAGGATCGCGTCGCCGAACCGCATATGAAGTAGCGCCCGCGTTCCTTGAAGTGTGGGCACCAACGCGGCAACTCCGGCCGGAGGGCGATCTCACCACTTTTACCTCTTTTGGTGTGGGGGGGACTTTCTCTCCGACTAAGAACGAACTCGTCGTGATAAACGACGAATTAGAAATTAATATTTTTATTTACAGGAATACGATGGAACTAGTTAACGAACTTACTGATCCAACTCGTTGGAGTTCCAAATTTGGCCCCGCCCAGGGACTTACAACATCAAAAGATTCGTCAATAAGGAGGGATGTATGCATATACCCATCGATGTGTATATACATCTTCCAGGTTTCTTCCAATAACAATAAATTCGTTTCAACGTTTGTTTTTGTTTTTTTATCGTGCTGCTGCTGCGACGTTGCAAAGACAATAATGCCTCTAAAATTTAACTGCAATAGGCTCTGTGCCATCGCCGACGATCAACGCCGCGCCAATACTGGCTTTGATGCCGGGCCAGTGCTGGCTGTCAATGCTGTGACAGTGCTGGCAGCCACTAATGGTCCAATACCGGTTGCCGAGTCTAGGCCGTAGTGTCGCACCAAGACTCATGCCAGTGTTGGCCCAATATCGCAGCCGAGCCTCGGCACCGCCGTTGCCAGGACTGGACCAGGGCTGGGCCGTTACGAATTTCGCACATGGGTTATACTTATATTCAAATGTTCTTGATTACAGAAAAAATACAATATATTTCAGAATTGAAAGGAGATACAAATTTACTCTACTCAACCAAATTAATAAAAACTGGCTTCAAAAAATAAACTTTAAAAATATAATATAAATATAAAATTAAAAGTGATATTAATGTCTAATTTACTTCTTTACATGTCTTCAAAGAAGATGATTTGAAATATAAATTTTTAAAAACCAATTTTAGTATATATTTCATTGCATCATTTATAAAAATCGTGACGGCTTCAGGCTTCGATGTTCGGAAGGATTCAACCAAAATATTGCATTTTGTCGAATTCAATCCTCCTGTCTTTGTAGCCTCTTTTTGGCATCTGGCAAAACCCCAATTTTATCCGGTAAACGTTGCTTGATGTTAAGCGACTTCAGCTTGTTTAGTGTGTGATAGTACGTCCGCAGTTGATGTTCGAACGTTTTGACTTTAGCCGTAAATGATATGTATCAATCGTCTTTTGCCATTCAATTGAGACATGCGTTTAGTAAACTGTCGACTCCCCGACTTCTTTGGCAGATTTCGCCGAGTCACCAGATCATTGGCAGCCTCATAAACGGCACAATGGATTTTCCATAGCTCTAAGTTCTCCGGAAGAGAGTCTAAGAGTAGGCTATTTGCTCTGTCTATTTCTCGTTGTTTAGGCAAAACTTTGGTTGTCAGGTTCCGCCTGAATACGAGAGTCGTGCTTTCAGAGTATGGAATATCTCTCATAGTGCCGCGTACGGATACCGGTGTTGTTACCCGTATGTCATGTACAGGTTGACTGCTGGTAACAACGAAACCTATCCGCTTCAGATAGGCCACATAATGTCCCAGGTGTTGTTGAGAAAAGCGGTCTGAAAGCGCATTGCTCCAAACCGACTATGCATTCACGCCATGTAGCCTCCCTGTTGCGGACAACTCTCTTAGTAGCAGCGCATAAGATCTTGCCTGAGATTCTCCGCCCACCTAAATCGACCGTGGGTATGTTCAGGTCGTGGTCTCGTGACATCCATATCGGCCCCTCCACTTCCTGTGGTCTTGGAAAGAAATCTTCAAAAATGAAATTTCAAAAAGAGAAACACTTGTATGTACAAAATGTATCCTGCTAATTAATTCAAATCTAGTTTCTTATAGTAAGAATGCAATGATTATGCAATATGTATAAATGGTATTCATTTATTTTACATATTAATAATATTGAAAATCTACGATTGTAATTAACATACCACATAGACATTTCTTTGATAGCAATTGTACAATAATGCTTTTGTTTATCGGTGCAATTAAAAGCAATAAGAAAGAAAGTAATATTGTGTATTACTATTCCTTCTAAATTGTATTATGCGTGTTGATTTTACATCATTAAAACTAATCTTCGGTTTTGCGCAACCCAGGGCCACCCGCGTGGAGGTGGCTTCTTTGAAGCTTTTCCTTGGTGAAATTAATCGGCATGAATGACAAATTTCGCGATTTCACCATGTACCAGAATTAAGATTAAACTTTTCACATAGTTCAGTGTTAATTTTACGTAACTGGTTTTTCCCAATTTTTGATGAATGGCCCTTTTTCTTGAAAGGATTCCAATAACGACTTAAAGGAACCATGATAATTACAAATATATTATAATGGAATGACCTAATTGTTTAAATATAAAGAAATTTTCGCAGAATTATGCAGAAGATGTAACAATGCAAGATAATATTCTACTTGAAACGCCGGGAAAAGATTGCATATACATTTATACAAATAGCCATTATACGCGGTGTTCACCATGGCTGACATATGTATATAAACGGAATCACATTATACCTGAGAGAAAAAAAACCTGGCATCGATATGATACAGAATAAAAAATATGCAACATTGAATTGCATGCCGCGGCGTGCAGAGTACAGTTCAGTACAGTGGTTTGCGTCCTTCCAAAAATCATATCTTAAGAATAAAAAGAGCTTCCGGAATTTTTATTTTTGTAAATGAAGCGTGACATCTATTATTTTAAGATGCTTTATGAAGTTAAATCATTTTTCAACTTAAATTTTTTAATTGAACTCGAGTTTTTTCACTTTCTTATTTTTACTCAAGATACTTTCTTATATGTAAAAATGCGCATAATATAATTTAAATGCGGTATTAAGAAAACTAGATATCTTAATTTTATGTAATTTACTGATCGTGACGTCACGGACGTCATTTTTTTTATTTATTATTTAACGGGCGGGGAGTCGCCCTTTTACACAGTTTTTTTGCATATTGTAATGTTACGGCCGGGAAGGAAAGCGTTTTGTAATGATGGTTGCAAATAAATTCACCTCAACCCAACCACGAAAAGACGGTATCGACTGGAAGAGTCGATTCTGACTTCGAAATTTTGCGGGTGCTGCTGCTAATGCTAAATGAACAGGAATAAAGGTTGGATTAAAATAACATTCAAAGTAAACAATTGTATTTATTTAGTATGGGTTCTAAAGGATAAAAATAAGGAAGGATTGGAAGTAATAAAGGATGAGAGTAATTTGAAGATTCTCTGGTGCGCAACTTCAATGTGCCTTTTCCCTAGAATCAGAAAAATGAATACGCGTATAATAAGTTTGTAGTTTAAATAACAATAATTATTTGTTTAAACAAAAACAATGTAATGCAACTATAAACATGTAATTGAAATGAAAAGTAAACTACGGATAAATAAGTATCAGACAATAAAAATAAAGACGTTTAAGTGAAATAAATCGGATAGAAAAAGATAAAATTTGGAAAATAGGAATTGTTCAATATTTTCAGTTTAAATTTAAAATTAGAATTAAAAGTTAAAACGTGACATGTACTTTTAAGGAAATTAAATATTCCTGAATATTTAATGAATTAGATATTGTTAATAGTTAGTAATTTCTGGAAAATACATATTGGATTTTCTGTGTATATTAAAAGAGAAAGAATAAAATAAAAGAACATAAAAATATTACTGAATTGAAACCTATTGGTCTTTCATTCAAAGAACGGCGCCGAATCGAGTCACTAGTATCACTAATAACAACAATATTTTCCCTAAGGTGTTGTTCCTTTTATTTAAAATAAAGAGAAAAAAATTAAAAGGAAATCAACACATTCGTCTCAGTAAAAGTGACAAAATATATTGAATTGAAAATTGAAAAGTGCGGACCTAAATACGTCAGATAATATGGTTTTGAAAATTTTTTTCTTATCATTACGCAGATAAATATTCAGTTGAAAAACGTGACAAAATTATATCATGAAAAGGGTTAAGGAAACATTATTATTATAGTACTTTTACTGTAAATAGATTCAAGAAAAGGCAAAGAAACTGAATACAGAAAAATTGAAATCACAAATGTCTAGAGTATTATCAGGAAAATTCGTAAAAAACATACAATTGCATAAAGCTATTCTCTAATGCAGCAAGTACACACTTACAAAGAAAAAATGCTGAAGTTACAATTATTGATTTTAGCAGAAATATTCAACGACGAAGGATAATAAAGATAGAAAAGGTCGACAATTCGATTCCAGCACCACCCTGGGGTCAGAGATACTGTAAGTAAAACAGGCGAAACGGGAAGAATACGGTATTTGCAAGAAACTGTTCATAACTTGTATAAAAAATGTTGTTTACGCTCATTTTTAAGGAAAGGCAGGACTTCTTTTTACACATTAAAGCCATTTTGGATTCTAACTAAAAAAGTTTGAGATCGAGATACATGTCTTTGTAAGGGTCACGAAAATATAAACTTGATAATAAAACATTTAGCTTATTTCAAATTATTGCCTTTAACTAGTACAAAAAACTTCACCGATTCTGTCACTTGAAATTCATCTTCAATATTGTGTATGCATAGAAAATGTAATTCTTGCAAAGATAAAAGAGGGCTACAGCCAAGTAATAGTATAGATTCCACATTCCATTATCAGTGGATCACTGATACGATCAATCGTAAAGGAGCTAAAGATTTAGATTATAATATCTAGATTACTTGCACGATTACTTGCAAAATTGTTTGCAAGATGTTTAAAATACAGGACATTAATATAAATGCATAGATACTATTAAAAAGTCGTTGAGTATTGCTCAGGAGTTATTTACCATAGATGTTAAACAGAATTATTACTGTAAATACGTTAACGAAATCCATAGTGTACATTTCGGTGCATCGACGAAACAAGTTTCATTTCATACTGGAGTTTTTTTTTATAAAGATCGTGCTACTAATGAAATTAAATGTAAGTCATTTCGTACTGTTTCCGAAAACCTTAGATATGACGCTTCAGCAATATGGGCTCACATTAAACCTGTATTGAATCTTGCAAAATTGCTCGCCCCAGACGTTAAAATCATCCTGTCATGTCCGGGATAAGACGTAACAAGAGGAAGAGGTTGTTGTAATTTATTGATTGTTTTTTCTTATATTATTTTTGTTATATAGTTATAAGATTTGTTAAGAGATGTGATTTTTCGTTAATATCGTTAATTTGTAAATATAATAAATGATTTAAATTAAACTCTCATAATAGATAAGTAAAATAAACACTTTTATTTATAATACTGCATGTTTTATTAAAGCAGGCACGCACGATAACTAAAAGTAATTTCTTCTTTGATTTATAATATTTCCTAATCGTAACGTCTCGATACAACCAAAATTATTCATTTATGCTAAATATTAATGTTCTTTAAACATTCGTACATTATATTACTAAGAGTCATTCCATAACATACTTCACGTCTTTTGAGGAGCATTCGTGATTAAAAATACATTTCGAATCGCAAGAGAACAAGTATCTCAATTTCTCATATGTTGGAGACCGCACTTCCAACTGATTCATAATTTGTGAAAAGTCTATTCCAGAAAATATAGTTATAATTCGCGGTCCAAAAGGGTTTAGCAATGATTAAAACAATTCACTCCATATATACCTGTGAGTCTGTTGAGAATGGAGTATGAGCGAAGATTCTCACCGAATATGGCCACGTTATTCTGAGTATGGCTATCTGATAATATTAGTCGAAATCTTTTGAATCTTGGCTCGACATTATTCCGTCGTTGTGGCTCAGATGCAAATTTCCTATAGTCCACTGTAATGGTTGAATGGGCTACTTGCATCTAAATTTTTTGTTGGTTTTTATTGGATCATTATAAAGGTTAGATTATTACATACAAAGATACATTCCTGTGTTTTTTATGAGTTTTTATATATTTTTTGAACACTTAAAGTTCGACTACTTTTGAAACGGCCTGTTTTGCGCGCCATTCAGGCGTGACGTCACTGTTCACTTTGTAACATAACCTTTCTGTCCCATATATACAAACAATACAAAACTCCGAAATCAGTTGAACTCCAATATTGAAAATGTCAACACAAAATAGAAAGCCAACAAATTTTAAATACTGCTTTATGCCAAATTGTTCAAACAATTCAACGAATTCACCACAGAAAACCTTTGTTGCTGTGCCAAAGGGTGAAATTAGAAAAGAATGGTATAAAATAGCTTTAAGTAATGATGAAGAAATGTGTAACAGATCTTTGAAATTTTCATTATATTGTTGTGAAGATCATTTTAATGTAAGTAAAATGTAATGTATTAATTCATTTTATTTCAAAGTATGATTTTGAATCCAGTTTTTGAAATACATTTTTAGATGAATACAAATTTTACGTAAATGAATGCGTACTTATGTGAACCTATATATTTACGTAGTATTTTTATTTGCATATATAAACTCAACAGCTTTGTGAAGGGAATAGGAATTGTGTAATACACTCCTTTGTTTAAAAAATATAATCGCTTTATAAGGTGTGTAATAATGTTGAAGTCGCTATGTCTAACGTCTATATCACTTATCGTAGAAGTTCATCTGTATTGAATTCAGATGAATGAATATTGTACGTTTATATGGATTCTTACTCGACAATGTATATATACAAATATAAACTTCATATAATGCTTGGGTAGATACGAGAAGATGTAGAAAATTATATGGAAGTTTCCTTAATGAGAAACGTTAGAGTCCCCTACTCGAAAAGGAGGATAGAAAAGTATAGGATTTTTTCCAATATTTTCCTATCCTATTTTTGGCACGAATTAATTCTATATTTTTCTATCCTAACTAAAGTGGATAGAAATTGATAGGATTTGTTTCGATATTTTTCTATACTACGTTCGTCACGAATTTCATTCCTTCAGTAAGAATTAAGAAGCATAGCAAATTTTAATTTTTTGTTTTAAAATTTTTTCCTCATTGTATACAAAAAAAAATTTTTTTATTTCTAATTTTATTATTATTTTTTATTTAATTCAAATATTTTTTAACTTTTTTTAGTTGATTTAATTATCTTAAGAAAGTTGTTCTCAAGCGGTCACCTATCCAAGTAGTGTTCCCCACCAAGAATACTTGACTAGAAACAACGATCGCGCGCGACACCGACCACTGGTGTACCACTGTCGATCACTATCAGTAACGTAATATGATATTTCTGTTACACATTAAAATTTTTAAAAATTCTTAATTATCTCAAAAACGGCCAGAGATAAGCAAAATATGACAAAATTTTGGAGGCTATCAAAAGGGGGGATCCCATTGAGTCGGTTAATGCGTATATACGAACGAATTTTGAAAATTAGCAAAACTGAAAATTTTCAAAATTCTCAAATATCTCGAGAACGACAAGAGATAAGTAAAATCTGACAAAATTTTGGGGGTGTACCGATAGGGGGGATGACCTGGAGTCGATTAATTCATACATGCAAACAGATTTTTGAAATTTGCAAAACTGAAAATTTCCAAATTTTCAAATATTTTGAAAACGGCAAGAGATACGTAAAATCTGACAAAATTTTGGGGGGTGTATTGATAGGGGGGATGACCTCGAGTCGGTTAATTCATACATGTAAATAGATTTTAAAAATTTGCAAACCTGAAAATTTTTTAAATTCTCAAATATCTCGAAAAATGGCAAGACATAAGCGAAATCTTGATAGTAAAACAACAATTGCGGGATACACACACATGCGCGCGCGCGGACACATGCGCGTAGTGTTTTGTTCTTCAAGTGGTCTGTTCCATAGTTTTCGTTGTCCAGGTGTTCCGCACCATAGTTTTTCGCCGTCTAGGTCGACCGCTCGATAGTTTTCGGTAACTAAGTGGTCGGCTCCATAGTTTTCGTTGTCCAGGTGTTCCGCACCGTAGTTTTTCGCAGTCTAGATCGACCACTCCATAGTTTTCGGTATCTAGGCAGTTAACTCCATAGTTTTCGTTGTCCACGTGTTCCGCACCATAGTTTTTCGCCGTCTAGGTCGACCGCTCCATAGTTTTCGATATCTAGGTGGTCCGCTTTATAGTTTTCGTTGTCCAGATGTTCCGCCCCATAGTTTTTTCGCCTGGACGGTGAAAAACTACGGTGCGGAATACCTAGACACCGAAAACTACGGAGCGGTCGACCTGGACGGCGAAAAACTACGGTGCGGAATATCTAGACACCGAAAACTACGGACCGGTCGACCTAGACGTCAAAAACTACGGAGCGGACTACCTAGACACCAAAAACTACGGAGCGGTCGACCTGGACGGCGAAAAACTACGGTGCGGAATACCTAGACATCGAAAACTACGGAGCGGTCGACCTGGACGTCAAAAACTACGGTGCGGAATACCTAGACACCGAAAATTGCGGAGCGGTCGACCTGGACCGTAAAAATATAAAAAGCACATTTTGATTCGTTTTGATAGAATTTCTATAAATTTTTAGGATACATAATGATAAAAGTGTAATGAGATACATTTGGATTGATTCTCTATACACGATTGGGATAGAAATTTATTGATTTTACCTAATGGATAGAAAAATATTAACATTGGCTTTTCTTGAAGTATTCAGATAGGATAAGAATTGATAGATCTACATTATGTGCCAAAAATAGGATTCAAAAGCATACGAATCACGCAGAATTTCTATACTTTTCTATGCTTTGCTATCCTCCTTTTCGAGTAGGGTCCAGCTAAAGAAAGGAGTATTTCCTCGGTTGACATGCACTGCAGCGGCAAATGAAATAAATCCTATTCAAGTAAAAAGTTGTGGTGATTTATGTTCAGTCCAGACAAGTTCAGTCGGAGCATGTTCGATTGAAGAAAATTTACCACCGATAAGTTTGGTTCAGACAAGCTTGGACCAAGTAAGTTCAGCCCAAGCAGGTTCAGAGCAGATAAATGCGGACCAAGAAAGCTCGTACCAGGCAAGTTTAGTCCAAGTGAGTTCAGACCAAGACTATTATATTGTACCCGCCCTCTTGGACAGTGAACTTTTAACTTTTGAATATCAGTGTTCTGTAGAAGATAGTGAAAGATTGATCAGAAATGTTGGTATTCAATGTAACCAACAATCTTATAACAAGAAATTTCGCAGCAAAGGAGTGCAGTGCAAACCAGAAGTGTGTGATGCAGGTTTCTCATGCATAAATTGGCGAAAGCGAACTGAATTGTCTCCCAAGTCACCAAATCCATCATCATCACATACGACCGATGTAACCACTTCAAAATCACTTGATGACACGTTAGAACAGTGCGACGAGTATTTACCTTTCTCTTCAGAATTAAGTAGTGAAGACAGGAAGTGTGATGAAGTTGGAAATAAACAATCCATTCTGGATACAAGAATGAATTTAATTAAATACAGGCCAAAAGTGTACATCGGTGTTCCAGAAAAAGCTATGTTTATTCTACGTATTTTGAGTGAACAGTCAAATGTGGATATGTTTGATATATTTTTAACGCTGCAAAAAATAAGACTGAATGACACATTTGTACGACTGGGTGATGAATTTGGTGTCAGTGAGTCAACATCATCAAGAATTTTTGCACGCACTGTTCCAATATTGGCACATTTTTTGTCGATTTATATTTTGGCCTAAAAAAGATTCGGTCATGTCTAACTTGCCCATAGCATTCCGGGCAAATTATAGCAAGGTTATTTCAATTATTGATTGTTTCGAAATTGAAATACAAAAGCCATCGGATGCTGTGCAGCAAAGTACAACATGGTCTGATTGTAAGCAATGTAATACAATAAAATATTTAATATCGTCAACGCCTGACGGGTTTATAAACTTTGTATCTGAAGGATTTGGTGGACGAACATCAGACACAGTAATTGTAGAAGAAAGTCGATATTTGGAAGAAATTTATGTTGACAGTGCAGTAATGGCTGACAGAGGTTTCAAACACATCGAACCATTACTGAAAACTAAAAATTGTAGTCTTATCAGACCACCAAGTGTTTCGTCAAAAGAAAAACCTTCAAAAATTGAAGTGCTGGAAACAAAGCGAATAGCTAGCCTTCGAATCCACATCGAGAGGGTGATACGAAGAATCAGAGAATATGAATTATTGAAACCGCATGCAACAGTGAATTTAAGGCACATTCAACACATCGACAAATGTGTTATTATTGCTTGTGCTCTTATAAACCTACAGATGCCAATTATTAATCAATGCATGTAAAAAATATTTTGTGCTATATTTAAAATAAATAACATTCATGTCGATAAACTCTTTATTTATTCATCATAAAAACTTATAAATTTCCAAAATAAAACAAGTTTATGTAACTCCGTAGCATAAAGCACACTTTCGTGCGCATTTTTCTCCGTCGTTACATAAAATATCGTATGCTACACGTGCGAAAGTGTATTCTCCTCGGATGTAGTTAAGGATAATGTACTAATATAATATTCTAAAATAAACATTGTAATAAAATGAATTACTTTATGTAGTCTTTAGAGATTTAAACAATATTGAGAAGATATTTTTCTTCCAAAATGCCATTGCATTTTTTATAATATCAGTAATTAATAGTTCGTCATACTGAACTTCAATTATGTCTACATTTTTACTGCTTTCAAAATCTGGTTTCGCAACACAGAAAAAACCTTTTTGACATTTTTTTAGAAACTTCTGTAATTGAATTTGTGCCATAAATTTATTTGCAACTGTGTTCTGACTAATATATTTTGTTGCAGTTTTGTCAGAAATTGGACACTTTATTTCAACTACAAAGTCTTTCCCTACAGCATCCGGCGAAGCACCTAAGGCTGGATATTGTGGATCGATTATTAGACCACTGTTTGACAACTCCGTATTCCATCTTCATTGCAATTCCTTTACAACTTCTTTTTCCAATCTCCTCCAATTTTCCAAATCTTTCCAATCTGGAAGCTCCTGTTACTCTTTGCACTAAACTGCCATTTTCAGTTTTGCAATGTGCAATCTCAAAAATGGATGATGCAGTTACTCTTCCATACCTCATTTCATCCCACAGTTGATTTTGAAACTGATCTCGTGTTCGTAATTCTATTTTTGTACATACTAATACCGACATCATTTTCATTGCGTACTCAAGAAAAGCGTCTGCATCCATACTTGAATTACCAGACTTTTTGTACGAAATTATAAGTTGGTGCATTGACAATTGACGGTGGTTCACTAACTTCAAGATAATGTCTTGACAACGAACTGTCGAATCTCTTGACTTTTATCGCAGTCATAACTGTATCCAGAAAATTCGTTGACGGTGACCAGAGGGTGACCAATCTCATTTGCTATAGAACTTCGAGTATTTGATGCCACTTGGGACAAGCGAGGTTTCTTCCAGTAACATTCAACTGCAGTCGGTTCAGGTTCCTCGCTTCTACGATGCATCCACATTATAAATGCGATGACATGTTTACAACCTCCTGTAAATGAAGTGCATAAAGTTTAAATATAACATCGAATAGATGAAGATATAAAAAAAACGAATAATTCATATTATTTATGGATTTCGTAACTCCGTCAACATAAAAATGCAATTATGTTTTTAGTAAAACTGCGTTGACACATTTTTACCTATAAAAAAATAGATCCAAAGATAATTAAGTTCCATAATGAATATTTTTGTTTTGTATGAGATACTAGGTAAAAGTTAGGCAGAAAAAAACGAGACTTAAATGAATTTCAGAAAAAAACATTTTCCGAAATGAAAACGGCCCTCATTTGTAGAACCTACCATATTTAGTTATTGTGATACATTTAATTATTTAATTATTTACCTTCGGAAGCAGCACAATCATGACTTTTAGCTTCTTCGATAACTTCATCTTCTTCGTGAACTGTCATTGTTACGCAGTACGGTTTCTGCCTAACACTGTGCTCCGGGCAAACCCTTCCACGTATATAGCAATATTTGTATTCCCTGCATAGTTCTACGTATCCAACAGCCGAATCTCCATAATTCTCGCGTTTTGACCTACAATCAAATCATTTTTAATAGTCACATTATCTTATAACGATATTATAATTAGATATATACATTATCAGAACATATCAGTATTGGATGTGACAATTTGAGGTTATGTCACTCTGCTTCAATGATAAATTGATGTAAATACATTAAAATAATTTGTAAAATTAGAAGAATTAAGTATATTTTCTATTTTAAATTTAATTAAATTGTTTTAAATGTAAAGAAAATTATCTGTCAGTCTTGACTCCTCTGCTTTCAGCAACATTAAAGCACTCATTATTTTTAAAAAAATCAGTCACCATGAATATATTAATCGTCGGCAAATTGTCGGCGTACAAAAAATTTGTTTCCTGACATGCTCAAAAATATAATTTTCTCCTTGACAAACGTATTGTTTCAATATTTGCAACTTTCTGTTTACCCGGGAAAAAAGTTCGAAATCTCATTCAAACCGACGATGAATATCTACGTCACGACCGTCGCGACCAATCACAAACGTTTCTGAAGATCGCATTTTTTTCAAATTTTATTAATTTTTTTTAGCAACTTCTCATTATCAAAAAAATTTTTCAATATTTTTTTCAGGTTTATGGGGGTTTATAGAAAGTCTACATATTTTTTGTGGATTTTTTAATTTTTGATGCAAGTAGCCCATTGGGAAATGAAAAGCGTCCTTTTCATTTGCCAGGCCGAATTGCAGTTTCCAGCACACGAAGTCGATGAGAAGTTTCTCGGCTGGGATTGATTTCCGACTTCTCACTACTTCCCTCTTCCAAATTTTCGGGCCGTTCAATCTTTTCAAGTGGATTTCACTATGAAGATTAAAAAAGAAAAATAATAATGCTCACAAACGTAACGAACGTACTAATATTTACCGGGAGGTCTTGCTCCTACCACGCTTTCGACGGAAGTGTTCGAGACTTCGAACACGTTACCGAGTTCGCTTAATACGACTAACTTTTAATTTTCACACATATACATAAGATGCGTTTCAAAACAGCAACAACGACAAACTTTTGTTTTTCACGTTTAAACATGGCGTCCCCAGTACGACCAACATTCTACACACATAAGGCACGCACTCTCTTTAGCTGGACAACCTGCCTAATAAAATCATACACACGCCTGCTCTGACGTCATACGTTACGCGCGAATTTTGAATATCCTCATGTACCGTTACAATTACTCCCCCTTTTCACTTGTCTCGACTGAACGTAATTCTAACTTCGAACAAGTGAAACGATCCATGAAAACAAACAGGTCAAGGAGATATTTTGGAAAACCCATACTAAGAATCCTTATAATATTTTTTAAAATTATTTCTATTATAAGTGCCGAAAATTTTGAGTGTTATCGGACATTTCAATGTAAAAGCGTTTTCCCTGATTCTCCTTTCACTTTCATACGGCCCTTGATACAACGGAAACATTTTATGAACTTAAAGTTAGACGCACTTGAGAGTTGTGGTACCCTCAAAAGAACCAGGTCCCCTTTTTCTAAGCTTACACTAGATGGATTACGTTGACCTTTTTGCCTTTGAAGGTACGCCTTCTCTATGGAACCCTTTGCCAAACATTGTTTTTCATCTAGACTTCTTTCCTTAATCTCAGGAATCAACACGATGTCTTCAATGACATCACGAAAGCGATGCCCGAATTGCAATTCATAGGGGGTAAAGCCAGTACTACTATGTACGGTATTATTCAACACCCTTTGAATTCCCGGAACGAATTTGGCCCATCCTTGGTGATTCTCACCACAATGAGTACGCAACAGCCGTCGTATTTCCCGCATACACCTTTCAACGGGGTACGATTTTGGATGACGAATGGATGAGAATAAAGTTCTAACATGTTCATTCCTTAAAGCGGCCCTCGATTTTGGAGATACAAATTGGGTACCGTGATCCGATAGGATGTTTTCGGGCTTTCCTATTTTCTCAAAACGTTGCCCTTGCAATCTATTCAAGGTGGCTAACGTAGTGATTTTTTTTTAAAGGATACAGGGCTACATATTTTGTAAACAAATCGAAGGTCACTAATAAATACTGGACTCCCCCCACAGATCGCGGTAAGGGACCATAATAATCCACGGAAAGGATCTCTTTTGGCTTAGAGACACGAATTAATTGATAGGAACCCTCCATACTGACGTTATTTGCTTTCATTCGTTGGCAGGTATCACATACCTTAACGATTTTTTTATGAAAACCCTCATTTTCCGCCAATAATAGTAAGATTGCATATATTCATACGTCTGGAAAGCCCCAGGATGTCCCAATTTTTTATGAATTTGGAGAACTAAATCTCGACATAAACACTCAGGAATACAGATTCTCCACCGATCATCTTCCTTAGGTCGCACAAACAAAATGTATTTGCTCATTTGAAAATTCTTATGGGCCGAGCCATCGTTAATTTTTTTTCGAATCAGTTTCAGCTCAGGGTCCTGTTCCTGCAATGCAGCAATATGTCTGAATTTTTCAAAAAGAACGGTATCAAGTGTTTGCAAATATTCCCGCCCCTTTTTTGATCGACCGATTTCAGCTAATTGTGCAATTAAAAGTTTGTTTTGACCATTTTCCCCTTCACTTTCATTAAAATTACGGCTAAAATAATCAGCTACCACATTATCGCTCCCCTTACAGTGTATAACTTCAAAATCATATTGCTGCATCACAAGGCTCCATCGGACCAATCGAGCGTTACTGTATATTGATTGGTTCAAGAAAGTCAAGCCCTTATGATCAGTAGCAATGAAAAATTTAATTCCTATCAAAAATACTCTAAATTTAGTAACAGAACATATTATACCTAAAAGCTCTTTTTCTGTTGTGCCATAATTAATCTCAGCTCTTGTGAGACATCGACTAACAAGCGAAATTACCCTTTGATTAGATTCATCATCGATTTGGTACAATATTCCGCTGACGCCTAAATCGCTACCGTCTGTCTGTACATAATAAGGTTTGTCGGTTAACACGTGTTTTATGGTCACACATCGCAAGAATGCTGATTTTAATTCCTTAAATGCCATTTCGTGGCAGGCCTCCCAAGTCCAACGTGATCGACTAGATAACAGTAACCTAAATGGTGTAATTAAATGGGAATATTTAACCACAAATTGCCGGTAGTAATTACAGATACCTAGAATCTTTTGTAATTGTTTTTTATTCTTCGGCGATTGAAGATCCTGAATTAAACTCAAACGATTAGGATCTGGAATTACTCCTGAATTCGAAATGCAAAATCCCAAAAAGTTTACAGACTTTTGGCAAAACATAGATTTTGACAGTTTGAGAACAAAATTATACCTTCGAAGGCGTTGGAATAATGATCTCAAATGAGCTAGATGTGATACTAAGTCTTTAGAGTATACGAGCAAATCGTCTATATAGCATACTAAAACCCCCTCGAAGTCGCTACCTAGAGCCAAGCTTAAAGCTCTGATAAACGCACTTCCAGCCGTTTTCAGCCCAAAAGGAACTCGACAAAATTGATACAGCTTGTTACCATGTAAAATAGCCGTATATTTCCTCGATTCCTTTGCTAACGGTATTTGCCAATACCCCTGAGTCAGATCAGTAGTTGTCATGTACTCTATATTATCACTTTTGTGTAAAATTTCATCAATTAACATGGGTTTCTCGTTATCACTCTCAATAAATTGATTGATAAAACGAGCATCCAAACATAATCGGACACCGCCCTCTTTCTTTCTAACCACATGTAACGGACTACAATAATTACTCTCAGATCTTTCTATTATTCCATCGCTTAACATGTCATCTATTTCCTTTTGTACCTCTTCGCGAAGTGAATATGGTATTGGGTAGGTTTTCTTACTGATTGGTTTGTCATTATCAATTTTGATGTGATGTTCATATATCGAGGTGCATTTCGCATTTTCCGAAAAAACGTCGTGATATTCTAAGACAAGTTCCGATATCATATCGATTTGTTTAGGATTAAGATGCTTTAAATTCTTCCGAAGGCTATGAAGATCATCCAAAAAACGATCAGAAATCTCAGCAGGATTCGCTAACGAAGCCACCTTCTGACAAAAATTGTTATCATCGGGAACAATGTTCAATGACCCGTTCTTCTGACAACAACTCTCATACAAAGTTTCATTTCTAAGATCTGACGTTATTTGAATTTACTCACAAGATTCCTTTTGTCTTATATGCCTTAAATAAACACACTGTTTCGTTATATTTTCATCACATTTGCTCCTTATTTCATCTTCAAGATCCCCATCCCCTTCATCGGGCCTATGCACATCAACCGTTACTAAAATTTTGTTCCCTTGAACAAGGCAATCATTATCATTTATTTCCATGATTTCATTTTCATTTATTTTATTTTCATTTAATTTTAATATTCTCTTTTGATTATCTGATTTAGATAAAGAACCACGTGTTTCATTTAACGCACAAGAATCTATATGAACGTCTTTGGAATTACCCATCTCATCTCGATTTTTATTTATACCGTTTGCGTGTACTTTATTTATTTTTATCTTATTTACACCTTGTTTATCTTCACGGAATGCATAATCACGTTTTTGATTTTTATTAATTTCTTCGAGCAATTTTTCATTTATACCTTCCGACTCTACATTTTGTTGTTTTTTATTTACAACTTTTGCATGTAATTCGTTACTTTTTATTTGGTTTATAACTTGTTTACCTTTATGGAATGCATAATCACGTTTTTTTTTATTAACTTCTTCGAGCGATTTTTCAATTATACCATATGCACATATTTTATTATTGTGATTTAATTCAGGACAATCGACTTGTTTTACTTTTCTTACATCCACACGTTTATTATTTCGATTATTATCATGATTATCTTTATTATTTATATCTTGAAAATATTCGTGACTTTTATTTTGAAAATCGACATAAATTATTTCGTGTTTTTTAAACGTTGTTATTGTCTTAGACGAGGGATGATTTGTAGGATCTATCATATGAGCAACTGGTATTCCTTTTACAGAAACAATCATTTCATTAAAATTTATAATTGCCTTATTCGCTTTCAACCAATCATTCCCCAATATTAAATCACATGTCAAGCGAGGGACAACAAGACATATTGTATTAATTAATAAATTTTCTACTCGTAATGACACGTAAATTTGTGTATTAACATTAGTCGATTTTTTACCGACTGCAGTAATAATACATACATTAGCGACGGGTAATTCAACGATTTTCTCTTTTTCTTTTATTTCCTTATATAATTCCTCGGAAATACATGTAATGATGCTTTCCGAATCAACTAACGCATTAACTTGACTTTGACCTATTGATAATGATAATCGAGGGCACTGAACTGTAGTTTTTTGAGAATTAGCAACATCTTGTGTATTACCCATAATATCCCATGCAAGGTCCTTTTCCATATTTACATTTTGACAACTCAATAACGGAACCCTACTCATTGAGTTGTTTCCTCGTTTAAAGAACCCCTTTGTGCCCGAGAATTGTCAAGAACTATTTCGTCTACTTTATTCAAAGCTTCGTTAAAATTAGAGTTTCTCACGTATGGCACTTTTTTTGTATTTTTTTTGTAAATTAATAGAGTTTAATTCCTGAGAATAAGAAGAATTGTCACTATGTCTTTTATCTCGATTATGCATATTGTATGAATTTGAATTTTCATTTCGATACTGAGAATGTTTTGCGCGCGTTTCTTCTCCCGGATACGGGGAATTTTGATTATAAGATTGACGAAACTTTATATTTCGAACAGGTTCATCTTGTTTTTTATAATAAAAATTATTTCCTGTATTTGACCTTTCTTTTTCGCCCATTCCAAATCTCCCTATATCCAAATAAGATAGAATACTAGCAACCCTCTCAGTATTGCTAAAATCCGCATAAGCTAACGCATCTCGAACTCTTTCAGAAAATTGATGGACTATTTCAAAGTTAATCTCTTCCTGCGTAGCATTTGACAAAATATACCGGCCTTCTTTGGCTTGTCGAAGAAAAAAATCACGCATACCTCCTAATTGCGGATTATATTTTCGACTGCTCCATCGTAACTTCATTTGCATCCGGTATGAATTAGAAAAAAATGTCTCTAAAAATGCATTCTTAAATTCTACAAAAGTTTGAAAACGCACTAATCGAGAATCAAGCCAATTACTAGCGTTACCCTTCAATGCGTTTTCAGCCAAGGTGACCTGATTCCTTTGAGGGATCGAATTAACCTCAAAATGCCGTTCAAGTTGTTCAATGAACTCTTTGGGGTTACATGATCATTGGTCTTTAAATTCAGGAATTTTAGACTCCCCCTGAACTTTACGTAAACCCTCGACTAAAGCATTCACTACATCAGTATTGTTATGATTCACATTCCTATTTGAATTACTTCCTAGAACCACATTTTGTGCACTATTAGTTTCTAATTGTTTTATTCTTTCCTTCTGTCTATCATTTTCATCTTTTAAATTTTTCATAGAATTTTCCCCTTCATCAATTTTTCCTTTTAATGCATTAATAAAATTCGTTAAATTATCAAATTCATCTAACCGTCTTTTCAAATTCCTTAATTCCTCATTGACCTGCATGTTTTCATTTACATTTATTAATTCCATTGTATTGTTATTCTCTGTATTATCTTGCATGTTTATATTTAAATCGGAAACATTCAAAGTTCCTCGGTAACTGTTATGTTTACCTTTCGGTGAATGTACAACCTTCGATTGTTTAGAATTCATAGAAGCTATTGTCTTTGTTTTCGAACGAGTATGCATGTAAATATTGTATTTGTCTATTTCTCTACACGGAAAGGAAGAAACACGAATGAGTCCTGTCTACGCAGCACTGGTTACTGCGTGGCCGGTTCGCAAATACTTTTTATTTCAACTCGCTATAACTCGGTCAATTTTGAGAATTTTGAAACGAATCAAAAACGAAATTGTTCATTACAGTTTCCCAGATCTAGTGCAGAAAGAAAAAACCATATATCATAATAAATAAAAAAGTTATTAATTTTTTAATACAGAACTGCGAAATTTGTGTTTTTATACATTCAGGCGCTTCGTTTATCGAGCGAATTTCAAGCATCCGAAAACTTTCAGCGAGAAAGTTGTTCATTAAGGTATGAACAAATTTTCTGTAAAGTTTCATCTGCATTATATTAATAATTTTAAAATTAATGAATGTTTAAAATAGGTAGAGGCCGACGGCCAGCACGTCATGTGTGCCACGGCGATGCGCACAAGGCCACAACCAACTTTAAACATTCATTACTTTTAAGCTATTAATGCAATGGAGATGAAACTTTCCAGAAAATTTATTCATACCTTAATAAACAACTTTCTCGCTGAAAGTTTTCGGATGCTTGAAATTCGCTCGATAAACGAAGCGCCTGAATGTATAAAAACACAAATTTCGCAGTTCTGTATTAAAAAATTAATAACTTTTTTATTTATTATGATATATGTTTTTTTCTTTCTGCACTAGATCTGGGAAACTGTAATGAACAATTTCGTTTTTGATTCGTTTTGATTCGCAGTAACCAGTGCTGCGTAGACAGGACTCGGTCGTGTTTCTTTCTTTCCGTGTAATCTTATTAGAATTTGAATATTTCCGTTTTAATTTATTTAAACCATTGCAAACTTTTTTCAATTTTTTAATTTACATTTCATTTTCTTGGTTGTATCGAGGTCCCTGTACGGGTGCCATTTGTAATTTATTGATTGTTTTTTCTTATATTATTTTCGTTATATAGTTATAAGATTTGTTAAGAGATGTGATTTTTCGTTAATATCGTTAATTTGTAAATATAATAAATGATTTAAATTAAACTCTCATAATAGATAAGTAAAATAAACACTTTTATTTATAATACTGCATGTTTTATTAAAGCAGGATTCGCACGCACGATAACTAAAAGTAATTTCTTCTTTGATTTATAATATTTCCTAATCGTGACGTCTCGATACAACCAAAATTATTCATTTATGCTAAACATTAATGTTCTTTAAACATTCGTACATTATATTACTAAGAGTCATTCCATAACATACTTCACGTCTTTTGAGGAGCATTCGTGATTAAAAATACATTTCGAATCGCAAGAGAACAAGTATCTCAAATTGTCATATGTTGGAGACCGCACTTCCAACTGATTCATAATTTGTGAAAAGTCTATTCGAGAAAATATAGTTATAATTCGCGGTCCGAAAGAGTTTAGCAATGATTAAAACAAATCACTCCATATATACCTGTGAGTCTGTTGAGAATGGAGTATGAGCGAAGATTCTCACCGAATATGGCCACGTTATTCTGAGTATGGCTATCTGATAATATTAGTCGAAATCTTTTGAATCTTGGCTCGACATTATTCCGTCGTTGTGGCCCAGATGCAAATTTCCTATGGTCCACTGTAATGGTTGAATTGGGAAATGAAAAGCGTCCTTTTCATTTGCCAGGCCGAATTGCAGTTTCCAGCACGCGAAGTCGATGAGAAGTTTCTCGGCTGGGATTGATTTCCGACTTCTCACTACTTGCCTCTTCCAAATTTTCGGGCCGTTCAATCTTTTCAAGTGGATTTCACTATGAAGATTAAAAATGAAAAATAATAATGCTCACAAACGTAACGAACGTACTAATATTTACCGGGAGGTCTTGCTCCTACCACGCTTTCGACGGAAGTGTTTGAGACTTCGAACACGTTACCGAGTTCGCTTAATACGAATACCTTATAATTTTCACACATATACATAAGATGCGTTTCAAAACAGCAACAACGACAAACTTTTGTTTTTCACGCTTAAACATGGCGTCCCCAGTACGACCAACATTCTACACACATAAGGCACCCACTCTCATTAGCTGGACAACCTGCCTAATAAAATCATACACACGCCTGCTCTGATGTCATACGTTACGCGCGAATTTTGAATATCCTCATGTACCGTTACAATGTTCAAATTAATGACATGATTGCAGGTATAGACCTAGTGTCTTTATTAACAGGTCCATTGTTGAAATATGAGATATTTGAGGAATATCAGTCAGGTATCAGAAATTGATGTCCTTTTACATATCGGTAGCGTTTGGTAAAATAGAATATTGTCTCAAGAGATTTTTTTTAATTGCAAAATTGATCGTGTTATAAACAATTACAAATTTCAACACTTTTTTTTTTAATGTATCACTTGGGTTAATGCTACTTTATCGGAATATTATTGGAGGAAATTTGTGTTAAAAATGTTGAATTTTAATATAAAATTATGAACGTTGCGCAAAAAAAAAGTTCCGTTATTTATTTCACTATATATTTTTTCCATAATTTTTAAAGAATCAAGAAGATGATAATAAATTCTTTAAAAATTTGTTTAGAAACTACCAACATATATATACAAAAATTATCAGCGATCTGTTTTTCTTCGTTTTCGAGAAATTGATTATAGAAGTTGGTCGGTATCCGCGAGCACGTGCATGGATGACGCGGCACGGGCGCCGTTTCCTCTCACGCGGCTACCAGCCAACTTCAATAATTAATTTCTTGAAAGCGAAGAAAAACACATCTTTGCTGATTTGTGTAGAATACAAATATGTTGGTAGTTTCTAAACAAAATGTTTTCAGAATTTTTTATCATGTTCTTGGTTCTTCGGAAAAATGTATTGTTAAATACATAACGGAACATTTTTTTTCAGCAACGCTCATAATTGCTTCGACCGAGACCCTACGTGTGGACAAAGTATGGATTTGGTCACCTCGGGCAAAAAACTTACCCTATAGTTTTTCATCAAATGACGACATTTCAGACCCTCAGGAAGCCAGAGAAACAATACAAAATATTGTGTCCGTGATCTTGTACGTACGTACGTCCCGTTTTTTTTGTCTTGCGATTTTTCTCAAAAGACCAATTTAAAATTTTGTTATTTAAATACGTCTCTGTCATAACTTAGATCTGATTTGATTTTGGCGCAGATCCATCCGTCCATTACTAAAAAACAGTAGCCCCAATTACTCTTCTTCGTATTTTTTTTTGCATTTATTGTGTAAACATACTTTGATTTATCTAAAATATACCAATGTATCTAAAAGATGTCTTATAAAAATCTGAAAGATATCTGTTACAGATCTTTTCGACTTTCAACATATCACTGACAAATTGAAGTCATCTTTTTGCTTATTGGGTACATTCAACGATTTGTATATATATAATTGTGCGAAACGCATAGTTCACGAACGGTCCTTGTATTATACGCTTTTTATGACATATATACATTTTGCAAAGTGTCTGTTATTTTTTACTGTGACTAACTCGGCTGTGTGTACTGGGCTGTGCCCCCCCCCCCCGCCCCTAAAAACTATCCTAACCTGCACCCTCAGAATCTCGCCTATGCTCGGTTATGCCTTAATTTTGACTATAGGTCCTGGAACTATCAATCATGAATTTATCCTAAAACTAGCGTGAAAATCAGTGAAAATTTCCAGGGCGACCTGGAACTAGGCAAAGGTCCTTAAAGTATCGTAAATTTATGTATTTTGGGTCTGGAAGTTTGCGTTTCACATAAATATAAATATATAAGGGGCGTTCTCTGTAAAAAAGACACCCCCCTCTTCCCAAAATTGGTTTAGAGTTAAAAAGTTGTATAAGAACTGAAAATATAGCTTAACATGTCTACTTTTATATGCCGTGTGGCGATTTTCAAAAAATTGACGTGCGCGCAAAATATAGTAAATGGAAGGGGAAAATTCACAAAAATAATTCTATTTATTGGAGAAAACAGATGTATTAGCATTGTATAATGAATTTCATTCGTGTGTAATGAATTTGTTGTATAGTTGACTTTTAATCACAAATGTTGTATTTGAAAAATTCAAAATGGCGGATCCAAGATGGCGGATAAACAATTAAAACAACATTTTTTAGAATTAAAAAAATACTGTCACATTCTACTCAAACATTAAAATAGAAATGCCCTGTTGCACTTTTTTCAGTTAATCGTTGTTTTCTAGAAAAAAAATTCATGAATATCAAATTGTTTATTGCTCCTGGGAAAGCATAATCTCAACGGCGATATGAAGCGATTAATATCAATTATGTAGAAATGCGAACGATATACGGAAGTTTTTAAATTAAGGTAAAATTAAAAATGACAGACCCATAACGGCCGATGGAAAATTAAAACTGAACATTTTGAAATAAAAAATACTGTCATTTATAACGGTAAATGTTATCATGTGTTGATTAGGAACAAATTTTTTATGGAATATTAAAGTTCGTTATGATTCGCGAAGGTTTGTGTTTACCCAGCCAGTCACGGCAAGGATCGTGTTAACCCAGCCAGTCAAGGGAAGGTTCGTGTTTACCCAGCCAGCCAAGGTAAGGCTAGTGTTTACCCAGCCAGTTAAGGCAACGTACGCATGTCTCTGGATAGTTACAGCAAGGTGACAATTACGGTGAGGTGCGTGTGCGCGCACACATGCATGACAGTTTCTTGATAGACATACGATTTTATTTTATTCTAAGAACAGTTTTTACGGCTTCACTTGCGGTGGAAAAACGTTTTATTATTACTGTAACGTGGGACGTTTTTAGTTTTAACAAAAATTAGTTTTCCCAGAGTTCCATCTTTCTCTAGCTTGCACAGCTGTTACTCATAAAATTAAAAAAAAGGAAATATACTATTATCCAATATTCGACAACCAGAAGATAAGCTTCTTGCAACATGTGGCCGAGAGACACATGTCGGGCGCCATCATAATCGTCGACGTCGTAGTCGGCGACATAGAAAAGCCGCGAACCCTCTCGAGGTTCGTTTAAATGTATGATTGTTTGTAAATCAGCTTTCGATCACACAAGCCGCCGTAGCCAACGGCCAAGAGCGTTATCCCATAGTAAACTTAAAAATATCTTATATCGATAGAACAATTCCTGTTGTCGAACACATGTGGAAAACTAAAAAGACTAAATAAATTTTGTCCCGAATGACGTCACCTCCTCGCTGTCTTTCTTTTAGTAATACCAACAATTACCATTGCAACTATTATATATAATAATCAATTAAACATTAATTATAGAAACGCTACTTATACAATTCATTGTCAACGAACAATTAGATTTTTGCCAATAAGTTTAGAGATATGTCTTATTCAATATAATACTTTTTTTAGACGGTATTAATTTAATAACAGTTTATGATTATAAGCAATAACTAATTGGGGTATTGCGCGATGCGCATATCATCAATTTCGAAATATGTAATACACGTAATACCATTATTGTATATTAACTACTAATTATTATTATTGCGTTTAGATATAAGTTTATAATATTACATTGTAAGGGAAGATAGTATATATTATATCCTCTTTTCCCCACTTCTCCGGGCGTAAGCCCTGCCCCTTTTTCTCTATCGTCCAATCTTGACATAGACAATTTGGGACTCTCATCTCATGAGCATAGGGAAGGAGAAGTCCTAGATCTCTAACCGAGTTGACGATTTAGGAAAACCTATTTTCAAAAACAGTCAGAGAGTCGACAATCAGGGAGTCGACAGTCGTAGAGTCGAACCTGGATTGGACCCAAATTTCCGGCGGTTCAAGAAAATTGTAAGATATTATTTGATTATTTTAATCACACTTATATACACATATATATTTTTTACATATTTTCCAACTCCCAGGATATTTCCTTTTTCCTCTTTCCTTATTCCGTAAAATAACACAATTGATTTCAAAGGCTTGAGGCTGGATGCTTCGTCTTAAGGTACCAACTTCGAGGTATTGAACTAATTTAATTCATCTGAATTCAAAGGCTTGAGGTTGGATTCTTCGTCGTCAAGGTACCAACCTCGAGGTATTGAGTTAAAGACTTTGTTGCTAATTTCATCTGATCTTTAAATCAACTTTATTTCAAAGGCTTGAGGTTGGATGCTTCTCGTTAAGGTACCAACTTCGAGGTATAGAACTAACTATTTTGAACTAATTTCATTCATCTTAATTCAAAGGCTTGAGGTTGGACGCTTCGTCGTCAAGGTACCAACCTCAAGGTATTGAAATAAGGGGATCTTCTTTTCTTGTCTTTTTTTGGGATTAGAAACGAATGCTTGAAGTTGAATGCTTCCTTGTTAAGGTACCAACTTTAAGGTATCAGATCTAACCACCTTTTTTTTTGTTAATTCATTGTAACCCAAACCAATTTTTCCCTAGTATCCTTCCAAAAGTTATACTATCTTCCACTATATTTTTATGTCAACCTAAAATATAAGTTATAATAATGGTAATAGTAATTGTATATTTATTTCACAATTCTCCACCATCCCGGTCGTCCCAAGGTAAGAGGGACGAATAGTCATTTTTACATCTTCTTTCTCTTATTACTTGTACTCCGTTGCGTTCAACACTGGACGTAACATTACTTCCTGTTTTTTGGAAGTTTGAATCGAATGATTTTTTAGAATTTCCGGAACTGGTAATGTATGTTATTGAAAACGTTTGTTAAGCTTTCGTCTCATCTTATCATGTTGGGCTTGAGTGAAATGAAAAATTTGAATATTTTTAAAATGCCTTCTTGCCCAATTAAATAGTCCTTCGAAAGTTAAGATTGTATCGCGTGGTTTTGAGAGTAGCTTTGTATGCCTCTCTTTTAAAAATTGCCCCTATACCATCATAACCGCTTTTTCCATGCGCAGTTGCACTACAGTGCCATTCTGCTTCGACTGACAAATCTGCTTTATGGTGGATCGGATTAGCAACTTGATGCTTGTTTTTAAAGTGCTGTTTAGCACCATCTGTAATGTAGATTATTCGTTCTACATTTTTAACGGTTTGCTGGATGTGAGGTATTAGCACTTTTTGAATCGTATAAACTGATGCTGTGTCGTGTTTCAAACTATTCGACAGAAATACACAACTCGTTTGCTTCAATTCGGATCCTATCTTATAGTAGTAGATAACTGGGAAGACCGTACATTGGTCATTATTGAAATGAAAGCCTTGTGATGTATCTTGAACTGTACACGAATAATTCTGAGAAAAATCAAAGATAACGACCATCTCATTTTCCGAAAGATCTCGTTTTCTTTCTGTTGTGAAAAGTGATTGCTGCTTAGCAATAAACGAATGCGATTTAAGGGCTGTCAATTTGTTGCACAATTAATTGATAAAATCATCAGAGTCCGTTGAAATTGTTTAAAGTGTAGAGTGATCAGTAGTGGTCCAAGATTCGTATTTTACGTCACTGATACACGCTTCCTCCAACAGTTTAGTCACCAAAGCCGAAAGCGTTGACATACTTGGACATTTATCATACTGATTGAGAGAGCAATTAGCAGATGGATTTTGACATGTAATCATATTGAGCAAGTCTTTATAATTGCATAATTTACTATCCAAGTGACTTGTCAACTTTTCTAAATCAATCGCATCTACCATCAGTTTAGTATTCTGATGTATACTGCATACGCACACGCTGCGCGTTCCTCTATCCCCAGCTAGAATACAGTGGTCTGGACGCATCTTAGCAAAAGTACTAAAACCCAGAGACAAATTAGGATGCGAGGTCTTAAAATCTGAATACAATTCTTTCAAGCTCAGAAGCATGAGCCGTTTTTGCACTTTAGTACGCTGTCCGTTAATACGTACTGATATACAGTCTTTCGTTCCAGCCATCAATTTACTATTCGAATCACTGTTATAAAATATTTATTACTTCCCTCACAATATCGGTCGGTAACATTTTCCATGCCCTGGTGCGTAGTACGGTAAAACGCCTTTGGCAGCCCTAAGGTCTTTAGCTTTTTTAACTAAATTTCGCGATACTCCAAATTCTACAGCCAATTTGTTAATGCTCCAAGATTGCGGAGGAATAGTTAAGATTCGTATTTTTCACGGATCATTACCAGTTAAACTGGAACATTTATCTTTTAAACTAGTTAACAATTCGTCATATTCTTTTTCTGGATCAGTTCGTGTATCCTCTTCCATGGTGGAATAATCAGCAATGTTCAAGGATGGTACAGTTAATTCTAAAATTACGTGAGTATTCTTTCCTGCAATTCACGCATACTTTGCAATCATTGGGAAGTTGTCGAAAATGTTGCAACATTTCTTTAGATATCTTACGAAGCTCTTTTCCAATATGGCCTTTTTGACCGGCCTTTCTGAAAGGATTCATGCATCGATCACTTCGAGATTGATGGCACATTTTATCACTTTGTTTTCAAATATACTAAACATCAACTCGGTGAATCCAAACTATACAAAATAAATATAATAAGATTGTTACCGATTCACAAATATAAGCTGATGTAAGACTGGAAACGTTTAAAGCAAGTTGCTTCTAAAAGCGAATAAAACCGTCGTGCGTATATTTTTTATCTCTATACAAGACCCACAATAATGAGCTTGGCGACCGGATGCCTTATGACCAAATGAAAATACATTTCTTCAATGGGAGCCGCGAATGCCACACATAGAGCTGTGAGTATTGCGATTGCGCCTAGTGGCGACAATCTTAACTGCATGAGAAATGAAAATGCACGAGAAACAAACGAAATTCGTGCCGGGTGCCGTCCCGAAAGACCGCTACAACCGATCGCTATCAAGATTAAAATTCGAAATAGTGAAATAATTATTTTTAGAAATAGGAATAGTTGCGATGGGCAGTAATTTTGTGAGTACTAATTATGTGGGCAATATTACTACGACTATGCATCCACGCGGAATTTCAGCATAAGCAATCTTTTTATGTGTAATCATGTACGCAGACATACGGGTTCGCTTGTAATATTCATAGTGTTTGTTGATAAACAACGCATTAAATCGCAACAAAAAACCAAAACAGCACATCGAGTGTAAAATTTACCGTAATACATGGCAGTATTTTTTATTCCAAAATGTTCAGTTTTAATTTTCCATCGGCCGTTATGGGTCTGTCATTTTGAATTTTACCTATTGTGGTGAAGTTTCAGTTTTAATTCCGAAACTTCCATGTATCATTCGCATTTCTACACCATTGATATTAATCGCTTCATGTCGCCGTTTGACATTATGCTTTACCAGGAACAACAAACAATTTGATATTCATGATTTTTTTTCTAGAAAACAACGCATTAAATGAAAAAGTGCAAAAGGGCATTTCTATTTTAATTCTTGCGTAGAATATGACAGTATTTTTTTATTCAAAAAAATGTAGTTTGAATTTTTTATCCGCCATCTAAAATTTGTCAAATACAACATTTGTGATTGAAAGTGCACTATACAACAAATTCATTACACACGAATAAAATTCATTTTACAATGTTAACACATCTGTTTTCTCCAATAAATAGTATTATTTTTGTGAATTTCCCCCTTCCATTCACTATATTTTGCGTGCATGTCAATTTTTTGAAAATCGCCACACGGCATATAAAAGTAGACATGTTAAGCTAAATTTTCAGCCCTTATACAACTTTTTAACTCTAAACCATTTTGGGAAGAGGAGGGTGTCTTTTTTACAGAGAACGCCCCATATATATATATATATATATATACATGGAGTATAGTTTATAAGATATATCTTATACGACTTATGTAATGTACAAAAGAATAATGAAAAAAATCACGAAAATTTCGTGTTTTTTTTACCCATATCCACCCAGTAAATCCTTAATTCACTTTATTTAAAACGAATAATTATTTGCTAAAGGAGGCTGCGGAAGTGATACTGATCGCGAACCGAGAGACTCTTTGCGAAGAGTCTCTACATAACTGTTCGCATTTTCGCACTTCGTACTGGTGATTTTATACTCTTGAACCCTATATATACCGTATAGCACCCTCGAACCTTTGACAAAAGTGGCGTCCACGGCCAGTTAATAAGTCTTAAACTATGGTTGTGTATCGATTAGGTGTTAACGATACGAAGCGGTTCAGGATCGTTTTACTGGAGATTTTGGGTAAAACAATTGTACAATTATTTTGGCGTTATTGGCGGTTTATTTTGCGTAACTTTCAGAAAGACTTTGAAAAGATTCAGGTTTCTTTTCGTTATAGCGTTTATATAGAATAATAATGTAAATTCGAAAGTAGAGTCATCAATTTGACATATGCTGATAAGACAATATAATAGAAGCGATCGCGGGAGTGTGAGTAACACACGGAGAGGGGCTAATAAGACAATCGAACGCCCGTGCATGTTACAATTTCGCTCGATATGCGAACATACTGCCCGTCTCAACGTCTCCGAGAGACGTTGATTGTCTACACGAACACTTGTTACACCAACACTTACTCACTGCACAATGATGCGATGTAACTTGCGACGATGCGGCGAATCGCGGTGGCCCGAATGGTCCGGAGAGAATCCAGCCGAATGATGCGCATTGTGCAAGGGGTGCAGTGGCACTTCCTTTCCGAATGCCGTCCTGAAGGAGTTCAGAATAGACCGAGGCACCCAGAAGGAGTTCGATCGGCATCGTTGAGTCATCATAATGATCGGCGAGTTGCAATCCTTGCAGATGTTTCCAGGTGACACTGAAGCGTCGACACGATGGCTGGTAAGATGTCACGCAACTTTATATAAGTGCATCTACCGATAGTGGAGGTGACGAAGAATTGCATCTAGATGCAATTTGGAACGATATGCGTCCAAGTGCAGTGGTAGGACATGATACCGATGTTGTTGCAGAATGATGAGTCCGAATCCCGGTTGACGTAAATCTGGCGTGACTAGATGAAGATTGAGATGGTGCAAGCGGCGGTTTTGAAGGTCGCCGAGATGACATGGCGGCCAACATACAAATACGACCGTTTAAAAACTCCTTCATTTGAGCAAAGGTGGCCGGTTCTTTTGATGCACTGAGAGATGACTCCCACGCACGCCACTTTTCTTCGTCCAGACGTTTAGCGGTATTAAACGCGAGAATATCATCTGAGATAGCCGGTCTTTTTAGGCATTGCATACCTTCGCAGACGTTGGTAGTTGCGAGCAGAATGCGTCGTACATCCTCGGCGGATTCGTATGCAGCAGGTTTCGTGCTGTACCACGTAGAGAGAAGCGAGTTTACTTGCAGCCGACGATGCTCGTATGTCTCTTTAGCAGAGCCCAAGCGCGAGCTAAACTGTCTCCTTCGATATTGTAATACTGGATTAACTCTGTAGCCTCATCTTCTAAATTGGTTTTTAAGTACTACATCCGGTCGACGTTGTTAAAGCTGGCATTCGTCGAGATCTTTGATACGAAGAGATCACGAAATTAAGGCCAGGATGTATATTTTCCGGAAAAGCGCGGAAGATTTATTGAAGGCAGTTGCTTAAGCGTAACCGTCGATGTTTGAAGATAAAATTTCCAGATGGTGTTTTTGGAAATTCCTCCCAATTAAAATTTAGCGAACTAATTCTTGTGGAAAGTACTGAAATCATGTAGTTCGCTTTGCCTTTTTTAACCAAGTTGGTAACGGCGTTTTTAATCGACTTCTGCAGTTCCATTTGCCGAAACACTTTCATTTCCGTTGAAACCATGTTCAAATGTTGAATTTGCGATGATGGCTGCCCGCCGTAGCACACAAATGCACTGCAGAACACGTAACCAAGTGCAGCGCAATGCACTGAGAGGAGCGCGATGTTACGTGCGGATGTACTTTTTGTCACGAAACCTGAAATCTTACACTAAGATCCTGGCAGGATCGCCAAAATGTGTATCGAATAGGTGTTAATGATACGGAACGGTTCCGGATCGTTTTACTGGAGATGTTGGGTAAAACAATTGTACAATTATTTTTGCGTTATTGGCGGTTTATTTTGCGTAACTTTCAGAAAGACTTTGAAAAGACCCAGGTTTCTTTTCGTTATAACGTTTATATAGAATAATAATGTAAATTCGAAAGTAGAGTCATAATTTTGACATATAGTGAAGACAATTTAATAGAAGCGGTCGCGGTAGTGTGATAAGTATTCCTGTATTATTTAAAATCCTAGTTATTGCCGGACAGCTAGAGAAGTGGATCGTAAGGCTTCTTTATTTCATTTGTATGCACAATATTAGTTTTTCGTACGCTAAGACTGAACTTCACATCGCGAGTCCCAATAATTCCTAGAATTTCGTGGGGTCCCACGTACGCATCGTCTGTTTTCCGTGTATCGGTTCTTTTAATAAAAATACTCTTTCTCCTACACGGAAATTACCTATGTTAAATTTTCGGTCGTAATAACCCTTTGATCTATACTTAGCCTGTGTCACATTTATGGCAGCCGTTATCTGCCAATCAGAAATTATACTCATAATTTTCGACAGGTAGTCGTCATACGTGACGAAATTTCTAAACATTTCAAACATCTTGCGTCGTAATCGCTCGGATTTTCAAAACGCTACGCCTTGTCGAAACATTGCTCTCTCTCTGTGGCCGGTGAGTACGTTGGTCACGTTTTCTAGATCTCAGTACACTTTATTAGAATTATCACTTAAATTTCCTTCGTGGGAGTTCTATTTTTTGCACAGTGGTTCTCTGTTTGACTCGGACGACGACTATTGTTCGAGCTTTTTGATTCCGAGTCATTTAACAGAGAAAAGAGTAAGACTTCAAATCGCAAATTCGGAGTTTCCGGTTGCCATCATTTACAACAGTTCACGCAACTACATCACGTGTCCAGTGACGTCACGCTACGTTACGCCCAATCATCTGCTGGAGAATTTCCTCTGACACCTGTCATTTTGGAAAAAAGAAGAACTCTGCAGGTGTTTCATACTTTCATCTGTGTGAGTCTACAATTAAAACTCTTGGTAACTACGAAGCATATTTATTGGCATTGAAACGAAATTCGAGTTTCGTTCATTTCATGCGGTTTGTGCTATGTATTGCGCTATTATCGGAGTTGTCTTTTCGGTAATCAGTGTATTTTGCATTAGTGTTAAATCTCACACTTGCATATAGCACCGCTCATAGGCTGCGCACCGCAGAGACGCGTACGGTTCACGTGCCCCACCGAACGCAATTTTTCATATATCATCGATATAAACCTGATACTAGTGTACGAGACACGTCTACAGTGAACGACTTACATAGATTAAGTACCACTACTCGCTACCTGCGCAACATCGAGACGCGTACGGTTCACGAGGCTTTACATGCAATTCTCTACGTGCTGAGAGTTAATAATAATATGGTAACACATATGTTGCTTATCCATTTCATTTAATTTTTAAAAAATTAAAACACCTTATCTATGATAACTATACAGTAGATTTCTACCTATGGTGTATTGTTATACAGATATAATACATTTTCACGATAAAATTCCGTTTAAAAACACATCTGCATTAAAAGAATGTCAGTATATATTTGTCAGGGTCCTTGTTTACGCCCAAACAAGGAAGTAAAACGTCCTGTTTTTTGTGAAAGCTGCGATAAGCCGTATCACCCAAAATGCGTTCACTTTTTTAATGTCAAATCATACGGTAAATCAATGCGCATTTGTGAACACTGCCGTCCGAAATTTGACTCTGCAACCGAAATACCAGCGTCAACCATGGATACGTTCGAAACCAATGATGTTGAAACTGCTTCTTCACTAAACTTACGGTGCGATGCCTTACCACCATCGACGAATTTACTTGATTTAGGCTCTCAAGGTGAACCACAGAATAATGCATCCTCTTTAATCCGTACAACATCAGATACTGATCCTACGCTGGCGATGATTTTAGAAAAGTTAAATAAGCTAGATCAACTCGATAATTTAAATAGTCGTCTAGACAAAATCGACGTTAAACTCGACCAAATTCCTGATCTGATTGCACGGATGGATTCTCAAGACACTCGAATTCGTTCTCTGGAAGAGAGATGTATTTCATTTGAGCAACGTATGGAACAGCGTTTTGACGATATAGCCTCAAAACCTGCAGTACTTTCTGAGGAGACTACAGCAGAACTATCTGCACTGCGTAGTGAAAATGCATCAATGAGAACGCAATTAAATGATTTGCAAATAAATAGACAGGAAACATCTGTGTCACCAGAAGTCATAATAACCAACATTCCGTCTTCTACTGAACTATCCGACAGAGAAGTAATTGGAAAAATACTTCATGCGATGGATTTAGATGAACTAAAACCAAGTATTCTGCAGATTCGTGAAGTACAGCGTAATACTCGACCTCGCACTATGCCTGCTTCAACATCAGCCATCGCTTCTTCAAATCCCGAAATTTCAACAAGATTACTTATAGCAGCCTTTGATGGACCCACGGCGAGAAACATCGTTCTTCGAAGGCGTCGTGAAATGAAAGATTTTCGTGTCTCAAACGTCTTTGATTCCTCTTCGCAACTCGTAATTTCCATACGCGAAATGCTCGCTCCAGCAATCTATACACTTTATAAAAAAGCGCGCAAATTAACTAGCGAGAACGGTTTGCCCAATCCTATCATTGATAATGGTGCAGTATATGTGCGAATTTCTAAAGCCACTGATAAGATTCATATTACTTCTGAAGAAAAACTTTTACAAATTCAGCAGCGGCTTAGTTCCGTACCGCTCTCCTCCTGACTCTGTCCCCAAACTCGGATATCCAATCTGCGCAGTCCGCATGTATCTTCATCCACTTTTAATGAAATAAAAATAGGCCATGTAAATGCCAATCGACTTCCGACTCATTTTGACTTAATTTCTACTCACATCCTAAGCCACAATTTTCACATTTTTGCTATTACCGAAACTTTTTTAATGCCACAAATTCCAGATTCTACAATTTCCATAGATAACTACGAAATCTTTAGAAATGATAGATTGGGTAAGCCTGGTGGTGGTGTTGCGTTATATGTGCATTCCGGTTACAAATCCCGTATTTTAGTGTCTTCTCCAGGATTTTTTTGTAATAAACCAGAATATCTAATTTGCGAAGTTTCTTTTTCCACCGAAACACTACTTGTAGCAGTTGTTTATCGTCGACCTAAAGCAGCCTTTCCATCTGACTTTTTCCGCTCGCTAGGAACATATTTACCAATTTATAATCACATTATAGTTACGGGCGATTTTAATTGCAACATGTGCTCAGTATCCACCGAATCTGAATATATTAATACGCAGCTGTTTCTTCATTCTTTATATCTGATACCATCCGAACCGACGCATCATACAGAAACTTCTGATACCTGGATTGATTTGTTCATCTCTAAATTCAAAACCAACGTAACATTGTACACGAAATCTAATTCGCCGTTCATTGCGGGGCACGATTTAATTGAGATAAACTTCAAATTTTTGAAACCTGAGATCTATCATAAAACTGTAGTTACTCGCGATATGCGTAATTTTAACCGTTCATTATTTAATACTCATCTTACTTCAAATATCAATTCTTGTTCGTTTTCTGAAAATGTAAACTCGGCAGCGCTACAACTCACATCCGCAGTTACTACAGCTTTAGATTACACAGCACCGTACAGACATGTAACCTTATCGAATAAAAAAAAACCATGGGTAAGTGCCGAATACAGATTAAATAGTGCAACTAGCCCGAATCAGACTTGGAGCCAACTGAAGAGTCTTGGAATTGTCTCTTCTGCTAAAAAATCGACACCTCTCAAATACTTCTCTGCACATGAGTTGAATGGCTATTATGCTTCCATATCAAACGCTCACTTGTCATGCACGCTTATTGCCTTGGATTCTATGCTACTTTTTTCTTCAAGAGATATAAGCTCTAATCAACCTTTTCGATTCAATGCTGTTACAACCAATGATGTTAACAGGGTAATGGGACAAGCAAATACTCGGGCTATGGGCATAGACAAACTTAGCACATCACACTATTTATTAGGCGGAGAAACTGTCACCCAAGCTCTTTGTAAGATATTTAATCTTTCTCTAAATTCCAGCACTTTTCCATCTAGCTGGAAACAATCAATCATAGTACCTCTCTCGAAGGTTAAAGTTCCGTCATGTCCAGCTGATACCAGACCGATTGCAAATCTTTGCGAGTCGTCTAAATACCTGGAAAGATTAGTTTATGATCAGCTTATCACTTATCTGAATTCCAACAAGCTATTAGATACCCATCAGTCAGGATACCGTCAACACCATAGCACTCAGACTGCCCTCTTGAATGTACTCGATGACATTCGAGAGGGTATTGATAAGCGCATGGTTATAATTCTTGTTCTTTTTGATTTTAGCAAGGCTTTTGACACTGTCCCTCATAACTTGCTGATACAGAAATTGAGAGATATAGGCTGTTCTAGCGATGTATTGAAGTGGTTTCATAGTTACTTAATTGATAGAACTCAAGCTGTATTAAGAGAAGATGGTTCCCTCTCTGACTGGCTATCAGTCAGTAGTGGAGTGCCACAAGGATCCGTCTTAGGGCCTTTACTTTTTTCGATATTTATCAACGATCTACAGCGAATGCTTAACTATTCAAAATATATGCTATTTGCAGATGACACGCAAATATATGTTCAATGTCCTGTATCTGAACTTTCATCTGGTCTATTCAATATAGCAAGTGACTGCCAGGCCATTGCTGACTGGGCAAAAGTTAATGGTTTAACACTGAACGCGTCAAAAACAAAGGCCATGATACTTGGTAGTCTTGCCTATATCAGCGCTATCGATACCTCTCTGCTTGGTAATAGTGTCTTAATTGATGGACAGCCAATTCAATTTGTCAAATCACTAAAAAATCTTGGTGTTTGGTTGACACCATCGATGGATTGGAGACTTCATATTACAAAAACGATTAATAAAATCAACTCTACCCTTTATAGTATTAAATTTCATAAAAAGAGTTTATCATGCAAGCTTCGAACTCAACTTGTTCAAATGCTCATACTCCCATATATTGATTATGGATGCTTAATTTATAATGATCTAACAGATGAGTTAAATGTTATATTGCAACGAGCTATAAATAACAGCATTCGGTTTATATTCGATTTGCGCAGATCAGAACACATATCACCATACCGGCTAAAGTCAAACTGGCTAACTGTTAGAAGCAGACGTAATTATTTCTTAGGAATATTTATCTATAAGGTGGTTCATGGATTAGCTCCACAATACATTTTAGACCGATTTACATATATATCTGACATGCCCGAATTACGTCGATCGGCTCGTTGCACATCTCGAGAGACATTCGTTGTTCCACTATGTCGGACGATGGCACTTAAAAACTCGTTTTCGGTTTCTGCAGCGTATTTTTGGAATAATTTGCCGTATGTGATAACTTCTGCTACTTCACTAGCGATTTTTAGAAATAAATTATACACTTATCTGTATTCCAATGACATATCCGCGACAACGCTTACACCACGCGCTAGATTGTAAAACATTCAAATATATACATATTACGCACACTGAGAGAGAATTTAGCTATTTGTCATTAATGCAGCTTAAATATTTATACAACTTACTAAGGTATTCGGTTTCAGTTTTTAGTTTTAGTTTTTAGTTTTAATTTTTAGTATATAAGTCACAATGTATTTTCTTTTGTATATCTACCCTTTGGGTCAGTCCCAGGGTGTAAATGAATAAATCTAATCTAATCTAATCTAATCTCTCTCTCTCTCTCTCTCTCTCTCTCTCTCTCTCTCTCTCTCTCTCTCTCTCTCTCTCTCTCTCTCTCTCTCTACGTGGTATGGTCGGTCCCCCCCCCTCTCTCTCTCTCCTAGACTATTGGAGAGGGGAAGGACCGCTCGCATTCTTCCCGAGTCAGTTATCCGTTTCGCGGCGTAGGTCTATTTTCGGACGGACTAGAAACTGCTCTTGGATCTTGACTATGCTCTGCGTTGTTATTGTCCCTGCAGGGGACTTGTGGAAGAGAGTGGACCGGGTATCTACGTACGCAAGGAAGAGTGAGGGGTCCAAGCGCCCGAGCTCGAAGAGCAGCAATGCTTTTGAAAGAAACCGCTTCTCTTACCAAGCTTTGAGAATTGACGACCTCACGGACCCGATCGTTTGGTTGGTCTGTTACCATCGAATGCCTGATCGAGAAGCGACTCGTGATACTCACACCTCACTGAGGATGTCACGGTGCGGTGTCAAGCCCCTACCGGTAGGTTCCATACGGGGGAGCGCTACGGCGTGCCGTGTCCGTTCTCGATAGTAACCGCAGTTATAGTTGGCCTTTGACGGGTCGTGGCAATGCTAGAAAGGTTTTCTGAACCAACAGAAATATCAAGGCAAGCAGCTTGTTATTAATAATTTGGTAGCTTTCTTGTCGTTTTTCATCGGCACAACCAGCGGTGTGGTGCATCACTTCAATATGGCCCCGCCTCGTGTTTCTTATTAAATATTCTTACTAAATATGTTGTTATTGTTTGCTTTTTTGAATTACAACGCACTGTTTCATCAGACGGACGAAGATGGAGACCTGACGACCATGAGTCGTCGCTGTTCGGATTTCCCAGGACGCACGTTCGCTTCGTATTTTCTTTTTTTTGAGTTTCCCGAACTCGTTTAGGTTGCCGAGTCGGATGTTGCGTCGCGTTCCGTCGAATATCCTTCTCGTTCTTTCCATAGATGGCGAACTTCAACTAATCGTTTTTTATATGATTGGTGGATTTCTGTCAATTCAGCCTGGGATATATATATGAGTAATTCCACGGATTTTTTTACTTTCGAACTCAGTAAAAGTTAAAAAAAATTGATCGCACACCTACGGTATGACATTTATCACAAAGTAGGATGTATATGAACCCTTAAAATCGCGACGCGCATAATTTTTTAGCAGACTTATCGAAGGAAATCAAACTTTTTATTTTTTATTTCAACTGGTTAGGGAAATAACACACAAATATAATTAGTGACTGCTAATTTATTTCTTAAATGAGTAAATGTGCTTAATAACAAATATATAATAATATATTTAATATATTGTAACATTTATGTTAAGTAACAATCATTATTTGAAATAATACTAATGAAAATATTGTTGAAAAAAAAATTAATTAAATAATAAGATGAACATTTACTAAAGATCTCAAATTAATTATTTATTATGATCAAATATTTTAAATAGAAACGAGAGAGAGAAAGGCTATTACATTACAACTTATTTTTATAAATAAAACCTCAGGTCTTGAGTACGTTGATTCAGATATCTTTCTTCGTCGGGTGACTCTGCGTGAGTGCTGGTTTCAAACGGTTCCACTTTAATGCAATCTCGGAGAGATGGATTTCGATGTTGGTCCACATGTGTCAGAAAAACGCCCCTTTGTTTGAGCCGAAAAGATTTCCATATGTGGGTTAGGCCGATTGGAAGATAGGCTACACCAAGGATCGCGCGCCACTTATCACAATGATCCGTGATGATCGAACTTGGTAGCAGATAGTGTTGCCGTGCAAGCCAATAAATGATTAACCTGCAATTTCCTCGCTCGTGACGCTTTTTGTTTTAGAGACGAAGAAGTATTTGCCGCCAAAATCTTGTGATATCTTGCCTTGTCTTGTCTCGAGAATTCACAAGATTCCTGTATAATTTTTTAGAAAAAATTAAATAAAAGACTTAACATATATAATTGTGAGTATGATGTATTTGCGAGATGAAGATGAAAATATGATAAACTGCTGCTCGTAAATTAATTATGATTTGAATTTATATTTCCGATGATCGGGTGTACCACTCCTTAGTTTCCGATGACCAGGTGTACCGCTCCATAGCTTTCGGCGTTTAGGTGTCCTGCACTGTACTTTTTCGTTGTGCAGGTGTATCACTCTATAGTTTTCGGTGCCAAAGTGTCCCGCATCGTAGCATCTTGTTGTCCAGGTGTACTGACCCACAGTTTTCGGTGTCCAGGTGTTCCCCTTCGTAGTTTTTGATATCTAGATGTTATGCATCGCAGTTTTTCGTAATCCAGATATACCGTACCATAATTTTCGGTGTCTAGGCTCTTTGCGCTGCAGTTTTCGTTATCCGGGTATTCAACATACAATGCTCTAACGATTTCGAAGTCTACGTATTCCAAGACGTATCATTTCGCTATTCACATGATCCCCTGTATGCTTTTTGGTAGTGGTACCGTTCAAGACAAGAAACATAATTTTTCTCTTTCATCTTTATATGTTTATTTCTACTATTTTTATCGGTGACAACTAAATTCTTATCATTGATTGTCGTGTCTCGATAAACCACCGAGATTCGTTAATATTTTCCAGTTGTAGGCTATTAATTAAAATTTACTCTTATATTAAAATGAGTAAATTAATAATAAAAACTTATCTCATAAAAAATTATGGTGGAAATTGTTTGCATTATTGATAATGAAGTTCATATTTATATTAACGTATGAAAACAGTGCGAAATTGATTCTATAGCTATTGTTCGATTACTTATTTATGTAACGAAACGCGCGTTTAATATTTAATTTTTTATATAAGGTACAATTGGCTTCGAAGTCACTTTTTGACTTTTCGATATATTTAAATTTAAGCAATAATATAATTTTATGTTGTAGTGCTGATATAATATATATAAATTTGGAACCTTAAAATTAAATAGAATTCGAGTTGATGTCAGTAATATGAACTTTGAATAAGCGTAAAAATTGCGTAAAAATCTGATTTACGAAAGTTGGGATTGCTGCATGACGTAAGTGAAGATAGCATTCTTATTACCACATGAACTTATAAATTTAACTTTTACTATTCAATGTTTCTCTCTTTTGATAGTTTATCAAAAGTTCATTTAGAAGAGTCAGTGTCCATAAACTTTATTTATAGATTTGATGATTATTTGAAGTTTTGAGAAGCAAGATTTAATGAAGAAAAGAATAAAATGTTACACATGTTACATTTTATACATTTTCTAAACGCAACAAACAGTACGTACATTACGTACGAATTTCTTAAAGTGTTAATCGAGCTAGCCTTCCCTGCCTAAAAAATACTATAGAATACGATTCAGAAAACATATAGAACACTGTTACAACCCAGTGAACATCTCGAACGAGATATTAACTGAATTGCAACAAGGGCGTGGAACTCAGTAGAATTACTGGGTTCTTTAGGTGAGTGGGGGCTACTGATGACACAGGAAAGTCGGGAATAAGGGTACAATAAGGAAACACTTTATTTGGTTGAAATTAATTAATTTATTGCTGGTTTGATAATATTTCTTTAGGTGTACAAAGTGGTGTTGTTGGATGAGGGGAAAGAGGGATAAGGGAGGTTCTATTAAGGGGAAAAATTCCTCAGCAGTCTGTCGCTCATTTTCCTCCAGGATAAGGTGAACGACCTTTGGCAAGTTTGGGCGCTGAAACTTTTGTCCTGCTCGACGGCGTTTGACTGAAAAATATTTGTTTCTTTTTAGATATTCATTTTTTTATATTAGAACTCGCGAAAGTGAGAAAACAAAATATTATAAAAGTAATCAATTGTATTGTTCATTTAGTTAACGCTCTGCTAGAAATCTTTGGAACATCGAATGTGAGGAAGGTATTTCCCTAAGAATTGGTCTTTAACATTAAATATATATTTATATTGTCTCTATTTTTAGAATTAAAAAAGATCAGTTATTTAGGAAAAAAATAATGATAAAAACAGGAATATTAGTCGCGTGAGAGGGGCGACTTTGTCTCGGTGGGCTGTGCGCAATATGTAGGAGAGAAGGAGCTGTGGTTTCGCAGGCCTACCCGCTATGCCACAAAAGAAAAGGGGGGTGCGATTTCGCAGGCCGACCCGCTATGTCGCAAATGGAAAAGGTTGGCGTGATTTCGCAGGCCTACCCGCTATGTCACGAAAAGGAAGGAAGTGCGATTTCGCAGGCCGACCCGCTATGTCGCAAATGGAAAAGGTTGGCGTGATTTCGCAGGCCTACCCGCTATGTCACGAAAGGAAAGGAGAAGAGAGGGATCATTTGTTTATTTATAAAATAAAGAGATACTTACCATTTCTTTTCGCTGGTCCCTTTTTGAACGGCGATCAGTTGTTCTAAATGATTGGGCGTGCTGTATTCTTCCCTGGAGTTTTTCGGAGCCTCCTATCTGCTGAACGACGGATTCGTTCTATGGAAATCGGTTGCTTGGCCAGATGAACTTCTGTGACTGAAGAACTTGAATTCTTCTCGTGGTAGAGCAGACGAAGTAGTCTGCATCGCCCGGAAAATCTCCCCACGATCCTCTACTATGATTCCTACTATTCTCTAGTTTTCTCTGGTCTCTCTAGTCCACTCTCTGGTCCACTCGTCCTCTCCCTGGTACTCTCTCTTCTGATTTTTTTCTGTACGCGACAGCGTATTTATGGTAAGCCATAGTTTTATCCCCGCTTTGAGTTTTTCCCCTTGTATTTTGAAAATGGTGGATTTGTGTGTTGGACAGGTTTTGGAAATAGGCCAAGTCGGAAGCACGCATTAACTAATGCTTTTACATTATTGTTATAACATACGGTGTCGTAGATATATATTTAGAACGTACTCGTTTTCTCTTTTATTCTTAGAAAAGTCAAAAACCGGTAACTTGATAGTTATAAGAAAAGTTTTTCGGCTTAGGCAACGCGAGCCATCTTCTGATTTGTGGCTAATAAAAGTTAAAAGAAGGTCTAATTTGAAACGGTTTCGTTGCAACATGCTACGTCTACGTGATCTCAACGCTATATTAAAAAAAAGGGACTCGTTTGTCCGATACTGACATACAATTATGACAATTTTCGGATTTGTCAGTACATACAAAAAAAAAAGGGTAATCGCGCTAGTTACGGAGACGTAACAGCACCATAAAAAAAACGGAAAAAAATTTGTGACTATTAACGTTATAGAAATGTTGTGGGCTTACAATTTTATTAAAAACTTCTGTCAAAACTTAAAACAGTAAGAAATATTGCTAATCTAAAGTAAAAAGACCTCGCTCTAAAATTCACTTTGTATGGTTTTTGCACCATTGTATACTTTGTACCATACAACATTAAATTTAGGATAAGGTCTTTTTACACGGGATTCGTAATAAATAGACTAAATTTATCAAAATATATATATAATACATTATTTATTATCGTTATTACTGTTAATTGTTATTAATATTAATTGTTACAATACAATTAGTAATTTGAACAAATTTTAATGAATTGATATTATCATTCGCATTCGCGTTTACGTGTACATTTTCAATTACATTGCTATTTTAGATAGAATTAACCTACGATTATCGTTTTCCGTACTGAAGAACAGCGATTGAAAAGTAAAACAAACGAAAGTTTTGTCAGGTCTACTCTGCATGTCTGTATATCTACAGAGCTACTTTACCGCACGCAAAACTTATTTACCGAACGCAAAAATTCTTTACCGCACGCTAAATTATAAGATCAGTAAAGTATGGGATAGTGGCACTTTGCACACGCAAATACGTGCGCAAAATCGAACTTTGCACACTATAATAGGAATAGTATATTACTCAACGAGGGAGGTAAAATAAAGAATGCCTCAGACTGCGTGTAATTTTTACCCGAGGTGAAGCCGAGGCTTCACCTCGGGTAAAAATTACACGCAGTCTGAGGCATTCTTTTTTACTTCCCGAGGGAAGTATACGATTTTTCTTCATGACAGGGAGGAAAGTTGCTGCTTTCGTCCCAGTGTGATGAAAAAATACTTTTCGACACGCGGTAGCGAAAGCTACTATTTCGGCAGGGGTGCTAAAAAGTAAATTATTAATTCCCCGAAAAGTGAGATTTCACTCCTAGAGAGTGTGATTGCACTCTTAGTGGGCGAAGAATTCTCTCTCTTGTAAAAATGGCTGTATTTTCTCTTCAAGAAATTAAGAAAATAGTAATCTTTACATTCAAATATTTATAATTCATTCATACAAGCAACAATTTGTGGGCGTAAGTCACAAGTAATCCATGACTGCAAACATAGCATGACTCGAACAGATTCTTCGTTAAGTCGATTTCGATGTTTCCTGATTAGCAGTGACGCGCGAGAAAATAATCATTCTGCGGGCACTGACGTAGCTGGAGTAACTAAAAAATCACTCGCTTAGCATGGATGCTAAATTCTTCAGTTCACATTGATGACATTTCCACCAGGCTAAAATATCCTCATCTTTGTTCACTCGGTCAGTGAATAAATATTTGTCAACTTCTGCTCGCCAATTCTCTTTTTCATTTATCCTGCTGAGAGTACAGACGGGTTTAAAAATTTTATCGAAATCCATATCATCGTCGGTATCTTGGTTACTCTCTACCTGAATTACGTTTCCGATCTCCTCAAATTCAGTTGCCAAATTTGTTTTATAGTATTTGGTTTTAAAAATAAATTCAAATTGTTTTAAACATTCTTTTCCATAGCGTGTACCCAGGTCGTAGTTTTGAAAGTCTCCATTTTTTGTCGTGGATCCAAGACTACAACAACGCAGTACATCCAATTACAAAGGTTGTATTGTTTTAGAAGTTTGTCGCGGGCGCTTAATACAGCTTCGGTAATTTGTTTGTCAATATATGTACGACACCGTTTGTTCCTTAATGCGACAATCTTTTCAATTTTATCCAGTAACATATTATATGCTGTTATTACTACAGACATCGCGACATATTTCTCTCCAGACATAATAGTGGATAACTTTTTGAAATGACGCAGAATCATTGTATATATTTTTATATATACCGTTTCACAACATGATTTTAGTTTCAACGTTAATTACTCGGAATTTTTAATTTTTACTACTACTAACTACTGATCCACAATTCGTTAAATTCGTTTCTTCGTCATCCGTCCCTTCTTCGGATTCTTCTTCATCACGTTCACAAATGCGTTCGTCATCACGTTTATTCCCACAGTCTGATAGCAATACGCTCATCAAATCTTGGGCAGCAAGATTCAAAATATGAGCAAAACATCGATAATGACAATTTTTTGGGTCAAACATGATGCCAGCAGATTTCATTAATTTTCCCAGTTCATCAATGAAAGTGGTGTTTGCCGAAGTATTGTCAACCGTTATTCCCTGAATTGTATTCAGAAGATCAAATTTATTTAACATTTAATAAAATAACATAGCAACATCATATCCTGTATGCTTGCCATTTGCAGGTAAAAAATCTATCACCACAGAATGTAAATTCCACTATCCCAGGGCTATCCCGTAGAAGGACTTGTTGGCAATTGATGTCCAACCGTCAATGGTCAATTAAATTTTAGATTCATTCTTGTTAAGGATATTTAGCACTGAGCCTTGCATTTCATCAAACCTACTCAAACATTTTGATCTTAATGCAGTTCTTTCCGGCATTTTTGCGTTTTTATTCAAGTAATAGTCTTGTGTATCTTCGTCGCCGAAAAAATGAAATGGCAAGTACTTAATTGCCACCCAATCGACAATTTTTTCATCAAGCAGATCTTGGTGGAATGGTATCTCAAAATTAAATACAGTGAAACTGAATAGTTGACTTTGGAATTGAAATAAATTTGATTTAATCATTTAATTTCACAGTCCATAGCATATTTATTAAAAGTTCAATATTTATACAAAGAGGGTTGTATGGTACAGTGGCAGGTTGTCTTGCGTCATTTTACTTCGAAGTTATATTGAATTATTGGTGGTGAACACTTTTTTTGGTGAACACTTGTTTTTATTCAACTTCAACTTTTTGGTATCACTAGTCTAAAGCGTATATAACACAAATAATTTTTGCACTTGAAACTAAATTTTGACATGCTTCGTTTTTAAATTTTTCTTTACGAGTTTTTCATATGAAAACGTCGTGGAACAATATTTCGAAAGCGATTTACAAGCTGCAGCTCGCAGTTCGTAAGACGAGCCACGTTGTTTGTTTACGTTTCACAATGTTCTTTACCTGGCGGAAATCGACTCATGAGTTTTCGATGACAACCTGCTAGCGTTTGCAGATCGCATGGCCACACTCGGTGTCGACTAACACCCTAAAGGAGCTGTCGTCAGCGGGTTCCCACACGAAAACTGCATATCGCGCGTGTGACCGGATGGACAATCCGTCTTCATCGTCGACGGATCCCGAAAAGCGCGATAGTCTTTAGTCAGTCAGATCACCGAAAGCAAAGAGGCAACTTCGGGTCGTTCACAACTTTTCACGCGAGAGACCTAGATCGCGAGGTACTAATTCCAGTCGGGATTTAGTCGATTTCATACATCTAACCTCAGCGATCTACCTCTGGAAGTCATCCGACTCGTGGCTTCCGAACGCCGGGAAAACCGAGTGCGAGCTCAGGTCGTTTACTAAAGCGCGTCGATAATAATCATTTCTGTACGGGTGCTGTTAATAACAATAAATAATAACTGTGCGAAGAGCATAAAGAGAGTGTTCCTTAAATCCCGACCCAAAGAAATCTGCATCCGTAACAACCTAATGTCAGGAAATAAAAAAATATTGTAAGTCACATATGAACTTGGTTGACATTTGTAAAGAAGTCATTCGAGCAGATAAAAAATATACAAGTTCGTTCTAAAGATTAAAATAAAAAAATTACCTATGTAAATATTTAAAACTTTACTAGTAGTGTGCTAATTAGGTTAGTTGTTAGTTAGGTTAGTTTCGGTATAAATAATTCTCAAAAAAAGGACGCATTTCAGGAGTTCTCCCTTTAATAAATTTCATGTAAAAATAAATAATAATTAGAAATTTTAAGAAAATGTATTTCATTCCTACAAAAGAGAAAGGTTAAAAACTAAAGGAGTTCTTTATAAAATTTGAAAATAAATTTAAATTAAATTCAACTAATATTGGCAATTATCAAAAATGAGAGAGAGAGAGAGAGAGAGAGAGAGAGAGAGAGAGAGAGAGAGCGAGAGGGGGCAGGGAGAGTTCAAGTACTGTAATGACGTTTTTCTTGCTTTTGATGGTCGCATCGTTGGAAGGAGAGATCTTTTTAAATGCATCCAAATGCAACTGAAAAAGATGTCTTTTCAAACCGCTTGTGAAGCTGTTCTCCTGGACAGAATTTACATTTGGCTATTTTGTTGTTTTCCTCTTGATAGGTTATTTTATATACATTAGCATATACCGATGAGCTAGTTTTTGGATCCGTGTTTGCGCTGTAATAAAAATATGTATAAAAAATATCAAAATATAGAATATAATTTTATACAATGAAATTATGCGTAGCTAAGAATGCATTCCTAAATAAAAATTTGTATTACAAAATATATATAATTAATATCAATTATGATATTACTTACCACATATTTTCAAAAATAATAAAAAAAACTGATATTGTAACACTATGTTTACAAATTTTGCAACACTATGCTTACAAAATCGATGAATTCAGGCTAATTTTATTTTCGTACCTCATTTCAATAATTGCTTCCGTACTTTCATCATTCTTACTTTGATCTCCTTTTTCAGTTTCTGACTAAGAGAATTCTAAACTTGCACGTTTCATTTCTGATTATTGAGGGTTAATAAAAAACTGTTCTGTCGGCACGGAGCAAGAATTTTGACATTTCAATGGATTCCTTTTCTCGATCGTTTCTTGTCTTATCAACAAAATACACATTCGCGCCACATTCATCAGATCGAGGCAAGCAACGATAAATGAAATAATAATTTAAAATTAGAGTTGGTTTGGTCACACAGACCGTAAATCTGAGTGCTTGGATAGTCCCTTTGTACTCCTCCTATGACTTCCTTCTATGTGGCACGGCGCACAGCCATCCAGACCGCGGCCATGGTCGCAGCCTCCATGGAGGTGATATCCTGCCTTGCCAGTGCAGGTTTTCCCGTCCCTTCCACTCTATGTCGAGTGGTGGCATGGCATTCACAGAGAATGTGTTCGGCGGTTTCTACCGCCTCTCCACATTACCTACAGACCGTCGAGTCTATCAGTCCTATTTTATGGAGATGTCCCTGGAGATCCCCGTACCCAGTGATCATTGCCACCAAATCTTTTGGCATTCAGGAATACCGGTTTCCATCTGCAGGGTCAGCTGTCGCCAATAAAAAGTTTGGCTTGCCTGCATCCCGGTGTGGAGCCCCATATCCTTTGATGTTCGAGCGCAACCCTCGTCCGGAATGCTTCCCGAGCGAGGTTTTTGCACACGCCCACCATGAGTGCGGGGCTAATGAAATTCTTTTTTGTATTTGTATTTGTATTTATTTATTTCTTAAGCCTTGGTTGCGAGGTTCGCGTTACCTTATGGCTAATACAATTCATAATACAGATAATTAATTACAAACTACTATTTACAACAAAATTAAAACTAACGAGTGAGCACAAGTGAAATGCAAAATGAGATGAAGATAACGAAAGCATAATGATGAGTGCGAGTTGAAATACGTGTGAAGTATTTATTATATAAGATGCATGGTAAGAATACAAAAGTTTGAAAGTTACATTACATGAGATTGGAACGTAGAAAAGTGAAGTATATGCCGAAACAGAATGCAGTCGCAGCAGCCGAAATGGAAGTAATGATTATAAATGAAAGTGGAGTAGTGATGTGTTAGAATTGGAAATGTCGAAAGAGAAAAGGAAGTTAGTGAATGATGATTTGAATGCGGCGGGGGAGGAAGACTCTTTTATATAGGTGGGAAGAGTGTTCCATAATCTCGCGGCTGTTAGTGCGAATGAGTTGAAGTACGGTCTACTCTTAGCCATCTGTATAACTAGATCTCCTCTAGTGTTTAGGTGGGCAATAGTTTGGTCAAGATCAGTTAACTTACATTGGATCATAAGTTGCAGATCATCTGCATACAGTATGTGGGACGCATGCACCAAAATCCCAGAGATGTCATTATCAGTGCTGAAAAAAGGAGAGGTCCCAGTATAGAACCTTGTGGTACTCCAGCGAGAACTTCAGCCCACTTCGAGCATTCGCCACTCGTGCCAGTTACTGCCTGTCTTCGAGTTGACAGATAGGAGGCAAACCATTTAAGCGCTATCTGTGAGATACCTAACGCCTTGAGTTTCGACAGAAGAGTAGGGATGTCGGCTGTGTCGAATGCTTTAGAAGTTCTGCTCCCAGTTTGGCTAGCTTATCTGCAATTACGTTGCCCTTGAATCCACAGTGGCTTGGAATCCAGCGCAGCGTGACGCGGGTTTTCGCAGCTAGTCTATTCAGGGACTGGTAGCAGTCCCAGACTAGTCCTGACCTTGTACTAAAAATGTTGAGGGCCTGTAAGGCTCCCTGCTATCAGAAAAAATGGTGGTATTATTACCATTGTCCTCATTTAACGCTCTACAGGAACACTGAATGATAGCCATTAATTCTGCTTGCAAAACAGTGGTGTAGGCTCCCAAAGGGTATGTGGACCCTATTCCACCTCTTCCTCTGTATACCTCTGCTCCACTCCCCCGCGCCCCAACTGACCCATCTGTGAACCAGTTGTTGCCGTTGAGTAGTGTCGCATGGTTGCTTTTTCAGTCTTCTCTGGTCGGGAGACTGATTTGGTATTTTTTGTCAAAAAGATAGCGGGGTGACGTGCGATCTGCGATCTCGTCTAAGAAGCTACCACGAAAGTAGGCATGCAGAGGTCCTGTTCTTTTGACAGAGCTCCTGTACCCATTCTTTGCTTTGATCCTGCGCCAGGCCATTGCGGCTTCGGCTTTCAAGGTTATGTGAAAGGGCTCTTTATCCAGGAGAACACCTAGTGCCGCCGTGGGGGTTGACTTCGCAGCGCCCGTGATACTCCTGAGTATCAGCCCTCTCACTTTCTCTAGGTCCTTGACAGATGTAGTCATAGTGGACCTATTCCACCAGGCCAGTGAATCATAGTTTAACCTTGGCTTCAGTATAGCCTCGTATATCCATAGCATAGTAGCCGGCTTGAGGCCCCAGCTGCTGCCTATGGTCCGTCTCATTAGCCATAGGGAAGCTGTGACTCCGGTTCATCTGTCGTTCAGTTGTTTCTTCCAGCTAAGCTTGCTGTCTAGAGTCACCCCGAGGTATTTGGCTGTTTCCGCGTATTCTAGTCTGTGTCCAGACAGAGTGAGCGGACAGCCACGGTCCCATTTGTAGTTTCTGGTGAACACCAGCACCTCTCTTTTCCTAGGGTTAATAGAAAGCCCCGTTTCCTGATACCAGTGCTCCACAAATGTAAGTGCACCCTGCATTAAACTACCCCTCGATGCGGGGTTAACCCCCTCCTACCGACCCAGCTGGAATGTGCACACTGGTCAGTCACAGCCGCACCGAATGGGTACACTGGGTTCGCAACCTGAGATCGGCCACTTGTGAGTGTCATTGTCCCTAGGTTGCCCAGGTGGTCCTCCAAGCTCGGACTCCCTTTCAATGTGACAGCCCTTGGAAGGACCTGTGAAGATGCCTCCACTCCTGTGACGCCTAGGATCGGACACGTAAAACCGTGTCATAGTACCCAGGATCACCTTCGGACCTCTGAGATCGGACCCCTGCAGGGGTCATAGTCCTCGGGGAGCCCGATAATGGACTGGAGGCCCACGAAAGTGGTCTCCACTGATAGATTTATCGAGAGGCGAGTGGTGGCTCGCAAGCTCCCCCACCAACGACAAGGTCCTTAGACAGCTAGGGGGAGCAAGAAATGATGAATGACAAGAAAAATATGAAACGCATCTTCGAACTTCAATATGTATATCTTGTGACGTATGTTTCTTGTCTTGAACTGCAAAACGGCATCACTAGTAGCAGAGCGTGGTTGAGCAACGTCCATCGGAACAACCCCCAAAACTGGCGATATATGCGACTACTAGAAGTCCTGACTAGAAGTGTTTTTGAAGGGGGTCCCTTGATTTCGTACAGGCGCGAAACCTCGCTATGATATGAACGTCGTCTCGTATTTCAGATCAAGCCGACTGCCCTCTGTTAGTATAATTATACACTCGTTGTTGCACCTCTCCGTATCGTCTCTCCTTTAGCAACAAACAATCTGCCTCACCTCTACCCGTTGGTAACGTAGATCTAGACATTATTCGAGTCCTACCTAGCTCTCTCTCTCTCCTTCTTTCTCTCTCTCTCTCTCTCTCTTACATTATGTCATATTACTATAACACATCATTACAATACAAATATCATTTTTTATTAATATTGTATTAACGGGCGATATCGCCCTTTTTACAGAACTTGAACAATTTTTTTTATTTTTTTTTAAAGTTGCGAGAGCTGCAGTTCGTTTTTCAGAGATGGCGCCATACTTCACATTTGTGTATGATATGTAGGAGCTGCAGAAACCTACACCAAGTACAGCGTCGGTCATGAGTCGATTTCCGCCAGGTAAACAATATTGCGAAACGTAAACAAACATCCTGGCTCATCTTACGAACTGCCAGCTGCTGCTTGTAAATCGTCGAAATATTGTTCCTGGATGGGAATCGAACTCACGACCTACGACTACGTAGTCCAGTGCGCTACCGCCTGAGCCACGAAGCCGATACGTCGTCCTTTTGTCGGTTTCCGGCACGGTGTATCGCCCTTTTTACAGAACTGAGGCAGATTGTTTGTTGCTAAAGGAGAGACGATACGGAGAGGTGCAACAACGAGTGAATAATTATACTAAGAGAGGGCAGTAGTGTTGGTTGCTTGATCCGAAATACGAGACGACGTTCATATGCATAAAGTTTTATAAATAACTTGGCCGATAAACATTTATTTTCTGTTTTAACAATTTAATAGAAACATATGTATTTATTTTCGTTTCGAAAAGATTTGAAAATGGATTCATCTAATATTTCGAGGATTTTTGCCAAACATGGTAATTTTTTAAAAATAATAAATATTTTACAATACTGTAATTCATTGTATATCATAGAAAAACTGCAATTTGTGCAACAACATTCGTTTGCATGTTCCACTTTACTTAATATTCCTCGATAACGCCCAGTTTGCGTTATTTTGCCAAAACATTAATTACCTATTGCGACCACAATCAATTTACCTGATTAAAAGAAATTTATAAAATATTTATTTTCACATTTTTTTTTCAAATGCTTTTTTTTTCGCGACTAAACAAAAATACTGAACTAGCAATGAAATTGTCAGTTAAAACACATCCGAAACTAATGTGAATACTGGTTACAAAGTGTTAAAAAATAATTTTCTATGTGCTACTCGTTTATTTGTATTTTTTAGGTCGTCCACGTTTCATCTTGACCATTTCTCAATGACTTACGTGTGCTAGTTGTTGCGGCACACTGATCTACCAAATTTAGTTTTTATTAGCAGTAAATAAGGAACTTTTTGCATAATAATAAAAATACTTTTCTCCAAACTTATTCTTATAAAACAGCCAAATATAAAAAAAAAATTTTTGGAAAAAGTCGGTACCTGTAGTATTTGGGATAATAACTTTTTTAAACTACAAAGCGCGACGCGGCTATTTTAAAATTCTGAATTCCGAAAAACCATCAATTTTGAACTAAATTCCTAATTATTGTTAGAGGAAATCGCTGATCATTTCTAATTGTTGCCTCGGGGCTTCTTGGGATATCTAGATAAGGATCAAAATGTTTACAAAGTACGACGCGGCTATTTTGAAATTCCAAAATTCGAAAAATCACCAATTTTGAAATAAGTTTTTAATTCTCATTAGAGAGAATCGCAAATCGTCTCCAAATTTTTTCTGGTGACTTCTTAGTATCTCCAAATGAGAATAATACAGTTTCTAAGTTACTTCACCACGTACCGTCAACCTAAAAAGTTCGGTACGTTCGAATCGTGTGTCACTTGTTTAATAGATGCACATAAAGCCTATCTGTGTAAATGGTTATGAAGCATGAACACTATATTACTATTTCTCGACAATTTGTACCGCAAGATATATTGTTCGATATAGCATTTTATTCGGAATATCTTCGAGTACAACATACTATACTTTTAAAAAAATTATAAGATAACTCATTGTACAATTAACAAAACTGTCCCGTATACTTCGATGCTAAATGCTTGAAGTTTGGACTCGAATATCTTGAAAGTTAGCACCGCTTCCTACGCTAAACAAAATTTCTTCGTATCCGTTCAACTACATTATACGTCAAATAGACAAATTTTGTAAGAAATCGAAAAGTTAGGTGAATTACCTTCAACATGCTACTGTAAAAGATGTAGCTTCACGCTCACTTGTTTCCGTTCAGTACTGAAGTAAGTTGTACGCATGCATGAGCATGGCCATTATTTGATCATTCCCTGCATATAAACAAAGTTGTCAAGTTTTCCAGAAAAATTACATGTGAAAATTTTATATTTTCTCGTTAAAAATGAAATTTGAATATGTGCATCCTAAATCGCATTTTTGTAACTTTTATTCGCACATTGTAAACATTTTGTCTTTATCTGGACATTCCAAGAAGCCCCCAGACAAAAATTGGAAATGATCAGCGACTTCCTCTGATGAGAATAAGGAATTTAGTTCAAAATTGGTGGTTTTTCGTTTTTCAGAATTTAAAAATGGCCGCATCGCACTTTGCAAACATTTTAATCCTTTTCTAGACATTCCAAGAAGCCCCCAGACAAAAATTGGAAATGATCAGCGATTTCCTCTGATGAGAATAAGGAATTTAGTTCAAAATTGGTGGTTTTTCGTTTTTCAGAATTTCAAAATGGCGACGTCGCACTTTGTAAATATTTTTATCCTTGTCTAGACATCACAAGAAGCCCCTGAACAAAATTGGAAATGATCAGCGATTTCCTCTGAGGAGAATAAGGAATTTAGTTCAAAATTGGTGGTTTTTCGAATTTTAGAATTTCAAAATGGCCGCGTCGCGCATTGTTAACATTTTGAACCTTTTCTGGACATCCCAAGAAGCTCTCAGAAAAAAATTGATAGTTGCCCCTCAATTATTTGCGCAGATAAATAACAATTTCTATGATTCCGCCGACTCTAGCCGCCATCTTCAGACTCGTTATTTATAAACAAAGGCCAATATCAAAAATCGTGGGGGCGTACGTGAAAATACACATATTCACGAGTATTTTACATAAAGATTCAATAAGATTGGTCAAAAATTCAGTCGTCGAATACTTTTGAAAGTCGGACACAGACGTATGCCTGCCGTGCGCCGCCCCGTTTACCATTTATGTGCCCCCTTCCGTTTCTTCTCGTTACAATGTCGCGCAATTACCGGTCATCGGAAAGTACTTATCCCGTCGCGTGATTTCCGAACTCCCTTTTTTGGGTTCCGATCTCCCGTCTCTCTTTCTTTTTATCGCGGACCCCAACATTTATGTACAACCCATATATATGTTTTGGTGAAATATATAGTGTTTGTATTGTATTGTTAAGATTTTAGTAAAATTTCTTTATAACCCTTTTTCCCATACGAAAAATCGGGTTACAATTTATAAATAGTAATATATAGAAAATTGATGCAATTTTACATCTAACTGTATTTTGTCCAAAACTCTTCATGAATTAATACTCGAAAGGGTAAGCTTATCCTCATAAATCTGAAATCGCCAGTATCTGCTGTATCAAAAAATCTGTGGAATTACTCATATATTCTATTTTTTATTGTTGCTGTAATTGTGTACAGGTTTATCAATTTATACATCGCAACAATCATCATTTTATAATTTTTTGCAATTTTTCTCATAAGAAAGAAAATTGTTTGAAAAAATTTTACTTCAAAATTTTGATTAATTATAGAAATCGGTAGTAAATTTTGGAATTGCATTTAGATTTGAATTTCGTTTGTTATTATCCGTCATATTTGTTAGGAATCGTCGGAAGTTATCGCTCGCTGACGGTGTCGGATCTGACAAAGATAGGATGTCAGGAATCATCCGATCTCGCGAAACTCAAATCGTTTATTCCTGATATCCCATAAACTATATCTTATCGCCACTTTTCGTTACAGTTATTGATTAGGTCAAATTTGATTCTGCGGATGTGTAGCGTTCGATTACGATTGCACGGTGCACGCCGGAGACTTTAACAATAAAATATATTATCTACGGACTTTCCTGTCGATAAGTTCGGATGACCAATTGGGCCTGGTGACTCCACACGTGCGAATAGATTGCCGTCTGGCCTCTCTTCCAATGGTGGCCCCAACACCACCCGTCAGATCGGGGCTTCTGCTACGTCAATTTCAACAGCAACATCATTCAACAATTTGCCGAATGGGAATATTTTCATTCGCCCAAGCTGGTCTAATCACAAAATTTATTTCAACGAGTATTTGCCGCCTGCAATCTTTAAATTATAGGAAAAAGCTAAAACATGCTCTAAGAAACACAGTATGAGAGTTCATCGTAAAGGATCACGTATCTTCGTAAAATCTTTAAATGGAGAAGAAAGATTTTCTGGACGATTGACAAATTACTGATGCCAGACGTTCCATTCATCGTTCAGCAAAAGGATCTACATCATCTATTACTACATGTTTTTATCAGAATACACGTTGTCTTCGCACCAAATTAGAAGATCTTCATATTGCGCTGAATACGCATACCACCTCTCCAGACATCATTGCTTTTTCCGAAACATGGTTGAATAACTCAATCGGTGATGGCGAGCTGGGGCTCAGCCTGTATAATATTTACAGAAGTGACTGCACATATGACGTATCTACATCCAGTAGAGGAGGTGAAGTGCTGCCTGCTGTTAAAAAAACCACAGCAGCATCATTCTGCGAATTCCCTATATCTCGTTGTATAGCAGAACATGTTTATTAGGGCTATACTGAATAGACGCCATTATAACATTGGGACATCTTATTTTTCGCCATCGTCTCAAGCGTTCGCATACCAAGAGTATTTGGAATCCCTGCGCATGCTCGCTAATAAATACTCAGAGTGCAAATGGCTTCTTCTGGGAGATTTCAACCTGCCAAAAATACTTTGGAATTGTTCAGAAGACACAATCAACATTAACACCATCTGTTAACTTTTGCCAAATGTGATAGAAATTGCCTTGACTCATTGCAATGCTTTCGCTGCTTTGAATTTAAATTCACATTCAATCCTGGTATATCAATACCTGATCGACAATCATCCTTTATCTCATGATTATTCCACTATCTCAGAACAATTTATCATTCCAATAATTAAATCGCTTCATAAATTTTGTGATATACTTTTGACAGTACGTCCGCATTTCTGATTTACTGTAAGATATCCACCTTAAAGTTTTATGCACCATAAACGTCATTATTTATAATACAAGTAGGTATGTTTATACGTATTGCGACCAATATGTTACCACATTATGCTCTCTAGTTATATTGTGTATATATTTTTTGTTTTTACATATTATATTTTTATTGTATACTTATTATGTATGTGAGGGCAATTTTGCCCGTAAGTAAATAACATAAATAAATAATTAAATATGAAATATCACGTGCGACCTATCGGGGTGATAGATTCGTCGCTAACCGGATGTTATTTATATTAACGAATGAAGGTTCTCGTCAGAAACCTTCATCCGTCACACTAAATGAGTCAGTAAAAATCGATTTAACCTCATAATTATTGAAAAGGACATTCGATCGTTGCTGAATTACGTTATTAATGTCTTGTGAAATATCAACAAATTCATGATTTGAATTATCTGAATAAAAAAATTTGTTAGGGGTTGCCTCATTCCGATTCTTGTTAAAAAAAGAAAATAAATCAACCTTTTCAATAATATCGTCGTATTCCATATTATCATTAATAAATAAATTTTTCTTTTTTATTATTTTTCTTAATAAATAAATTGTCAGTTTCATCATTTTCAACATTATCATTAATTAATAAATCATTCGTTTCAGCATTCTCATTAATAAACAAATTGTCAGTTTCACTATTCTTGTTTTGAATATTATCATTCTTTACAAGCTTGTAATTAACACTTTGAGGGAATGATTCAACCCTAACCTCATCAGCATGCGGATCAATATAACGTTAAAAGTATTATTGCTATCATTAAATTTGTAGAATTAATTACCATACAAATTAAGATTCTGATTGGAACATTATCTACGAACACTTTTCGAACGTTATAAAATGTTTCAAATGGAAAATGATTGTTAGATGTCGAATCAACATGAAAATTGTCAAAATTCTGATTCTGAAAATTGAAGTCATATCGATATGAGAATCTTTCGTTTCATAATAAAAGAAATTGCAATCAACACAGATAATTATATAAAAATAAAAATTATTCTCAAAACTATTCGCAAAAAATTGACTCTATTTAGTTTTCCGTTTGAAAGTTTGAATTATAAGAACCATGCTTACATACGTATGTGTATGTAATTCTGTTGCGAATAGTTTCGAGAATAATTTTTATTTTTATAATAGTCATCTGTGTTGATTACAATTTGTTTCATTATAAAACGAAAGATTCTCAGTTTTTATCGTATCAAATATACATTACAAATTTATAGCACTAATGACCGCAGTCTGTAAAGATATTGATTTTCAATTTGTAAAGTGTTTTTAATTTTATTATCACGAATCCCTGAAATAAATTGACGACAACAAATCTTATCTCGCATGTCATCGGTACTTTCTGGACATGCATTGAGTACCAAAGATTCTAAATCATCGAAATTAATTCGAAATGATTCTGATGTGCCGAAAACTTTTATTCCCCGAATCGTGCATCTAATAAGTTAGTTATTAATTCGAAATTATGTATTTGAGAAGGGGGCATTTTTCAACGATAGTAGAGGGGCTATAGGGATTCTGCCCCCCCCCCCACCCTACCTCCTATCGATGATGGTATGATGGAAAAATTGCGCAAGTGGGCCGTAAGAAGGTCAGGAGTGAAAGGAGGTTATTATAAACAATTTCATGTAATTTTATTATAAATTTCGAAAGCTGTGAAGGTTGAAAAACATAGGTAATTTAATGCGTTACATTGTCAAATGAAAAGAGAAAGTAAAGGTCAACCAATATTTATTATTTCATTAGATATTGTTATTATTAAATGTTTTTACATTATCATTGAAAATGACGTCTTTCTAATGCTTGATCTTATAAAATTCAATCAGAGAGATTGAAAAGTGTTGGTCGTTACACATTATTATTGCCATGTGTCAAAAAACAAATTTCAAAAGTCGCCTTCATTAAAGGTCAGATATTGCTACATTATAGTCGCTTATGGAAATACATCGTAAGCTAGGAACCGTATTGAGAGTGAAAGTAAAATGACCTTTTCCTCGTGCGTCCTACTACCATCTCTCTCGCTCTCGCATACTCTTTGTTAGTTCCATCTAGCATCTATATTTCCCGTCGATTATCCATCGATCACTTATTCAGCGTACATTTGTTTTCCCGAAACTTTCGAAAATGTATACAGGTCCAGACCATCAATCATTCCAATGTAGTATTGCCATATGTAGACTGTCGAAAAACAAATGTTAAAAGTCGCCTACATTAAAGGTAAGATATTGTTACATTATTGTCGCTTATGGAAATAAATCATAAGCTAGGAACCGTATTGAGAGTGAAAGTAAAATGACCTTTTCCTCGTGCGTCCTACTACCATCTCTCTCGCTCTCGCATACTCTTTGTTAGTTCCATTAACATTAGCAGTATACCGTTTTCACGGTCGTTGATTATCCATCGATCACTTATTCACCGTACATTTGTTTTCCCGAAACTTTCGAAACTGTATATAGGTCCAGACGCGTTTCAAACGTCATTGCACAATTTCTTCAAAACATTTTCTCTTTACCAAATTTAGGCAATCCGTGACGTAATAGAAAGGAGGCAGTCTAATTAAAAAATTCCAATGTAATGATTTTTTTCTCAATTATCTATTGATTTCATTTTACTGCGATTTTTTTTCAGTTTAAATACAGGCTGAGTAAATGTCTTTTACATCAGTTACTTATAGTCAATCATTCTAAGTACTCGAAAGACGTTCGTGTTAAAGCTTGTAAATTACAAGAACAAATTAACACATTTTTAAACAAATTGGAAAAATTAAAGTCTGAACTTAAATTCCAATCAGATCTATTGATAATTCATCGTGAAGTAAAAAATTTATACATTTGACAAGATGAATTCAGACCCAGTGGTAGCAGCAATTGAAAAAATTAATAATATAGAGGCATCAATAAAATGTTTGCCTACTGTAAAGCTGTCTGACTTACAAGTAGGACAATTATACAAAATAACAAAACTGCGGAAAGTCACAACACGTTATGGATCCCTCATTACCGTTGACCTTAACGGAGAATTATCAGGCTTTCTACCTGGGAGATATGCATCAATGTGCCAAATGGATTCCAATACATTCAAAAACTTTGAACAAATGGTAGCTGATAATCATTTATACATGGAGTATCTCGGAGGAGGAATGTTCTAAATAGAAACATTTAGAAGACGATTCATATTCATTATCCATCACTAAAATGTATGGATTTTATCCACCGACAGTGAATTTCAGAACGTCATATTTTGCACTACCCCTCGTTGGCTGAAAAGTATACAGTTATATCTGAAATTCATCATCGATTACTAAAATGCATGCATTCTATTCACCGATAGTGAATTTCAGAACTTCATGTTTTGTACTACCCATCATTGGCTGAAATGTTTACAATTTGGTCTGAAATTCATCATCGACCATGAAAATGCATGCATTCTATTTACCGATAGTGAATTTCAGAACTTCATGTTTGTACTACCCATCATTGGCTGAAAAGTTTACAATTCGGTCTGAAATTCATCATCGATCATGAAAATGCATGCATTCTATTCACCGGTAATGAATTTCAGAACATCATTTTTGTACTGCCCATCATTGGTTGAAATGTTTACAGTTCGGTCTGAAATTCATTATCGATCATGAAAATGCATGCATTCTATTCGCCGATAGTGAATTTCATTACCCCTGCTTTGTTCAGCGATTTGTCGTGTTGGTGCGAGTAGCGTTCATATCTGTCCGTAATCTATGCGTCTCCAGCCTTCTAACCTATACGTTGCAAAGCATCATCTAAACGCCACGTTCAGAAATTTCCTCCGGGTGTGTATGTGTGTGGGAGAGAGAGAGAGAGAGAGAGAGAGAATTTGTAGTTTGCAAATTAAATGCAAAAAACTACGAAGAAACTTAATTGGGACTAATGTTTTTTAGTAATGGACGGATGGATCTGCGCCAAAATCTAATCAGATACGGGCGTACGTACGTAGAAAATCACGGACACAACATTTTTTATTGTAGATTTGGGGCCCCTAGATAGACATTTGATGAAAAACTATGGGGTAATTTTCATGCCCGAAGTGACCATCTCTGTCGGTAAGGGGGCCGTTAGAAAGATCGGCGCACGGAAAGTTATCACAACGCCGCGCAAAGTTAAGTTAACTCGCGGGCGATCAAAAAAGATAATGGTCGAGACCTCAGAAAAGGATGATCGTAAACAATACGATATACCTGAAGCTGACGATTCCGAATTCATCCTCGATAGCGTTGACTGGGAATCAGAGGTCACAGAGGTAGTCAAGAATCTCTGTGTCAAAAATAAAAGGATGCAAAATAAAATAGACACCCTTACCTCCGACATCAAGGCGATCAACTTGACCGCAGACCGTCTGTGCAAGACAATGGTTGCTAAGGAAGCATCGGTCGAAACATCCTTACGCAAAGTTATCTCAGATGTCACGATAACCCTTAACGAGTATAACGCGAAGATCCAGCAATTATGCCAGAGCAACGTGGTAATTGTGGATCAAATTGCGGAAAATCAGGGTAAAATCGATCGACAGGGAAGGCGTATCGACGCGCTCGAGCGCGAACCAATCGTACGCATCGACGAATTGCCGGAATTATTGGAGGATTCTGAGCTAGGAAAAACTGTCCAGGAACACTCGGTCCAAATAACCCGGATAGCCGCAATCGAGGCTGAACAAAATACGTTGCGGGCGAAATATATATATCTTGAAAGGAATCGAGACACGTCGAGATGCGCGGAACGCATCAGAGTCATCGACGGGCGAAGACTTCCGAGTCCGCGTTACGAGTTGCCGAAGTTTGCGGGTAAGCGCGGGGATAAGCCGGTGCAATTTTTAAGGGCTCTTCAACAATATATTACGGCCCTGGATATCCAGGAATATGAGTTGAAGTTGTTGATCGCCCAGGCTTTATCCGGTGCATGCAAAAATTGGTGGAATCTGATCGAAGACAACGCGTACATATACTACTGCTGCTTACGCGATCAGTGACGCATCTGAAAACCCGTGCAGCTCGTAGCTTTTTGCATTGCCTCCGATTCGGATCCAGCGCGGTATCTGAATAGAACTTAGGGTAGGCAACGATATATAAAACTCCGACCATTTACTTGCGAGATCTGGCGGCAATGGATCATCCCAGTCTAAACCTGTTTTCCATAATGCCGTCATAAATGCTTTGGCTGTAACGACCACTGGCGCCAGCCACCCGAGTGGGTCGAAAAGCCGAGCAATAATCGAAAGCGTTGCGCGCTTTCTGAAAGGAGGAAGTTTCTCACAATTTATGGTGAAATGATAGGTATCCTTTGTTGGATTCCAAGCTATGCCGAGAATACGCATACTTTCATCCGGTTGTATCGGCTTATCGAAGGCCAAACCGTGATTTTTCGCGTCAATTCCTGCAAGAGCTGCAGGGGAATTGCTCGCCCATTTTCGTAAATTAAATTTTCCGCGCTCTAGTAAGGCAATTAAATTATTGCGTAGTTGAAGTAACTGATCTACCGTGTCCGCTCCGAAGAGAATATCATCCACGAATGTTTGATTGCGTAAAATGTCCGACGCGAGAGGAAAGCGATGTCGATTGTCATCAGCGAGTTGGCGTAGTACTCGCATGGCAAGATAAGGGGCACTGGCTGTGCCATAGGTTACGGTACGTAACTGGAATTCTTGCATCGGTTCCGATGGTTTAGCTCGCCAAAAAATGCGTTGGTAATCGCAGTCCCGTTCGTCAATCAGGATTTGACGGAACATTTTTTCTATGTCCGCGCAGCAGACAAAACGATACGTTCTCCATTTATTAATGAGTATCGTCAAATCCTGCTGCAATTTCGGGCCTGCTAGTTGCAGATCATTCAGAGAAAGACGATTCGACGAGGGAGCCGACGCATTAAATACTACGCGTAATTTGGATGTTGTACTTGACACCTTTATTACCGCGTGATGCGGCAAATAAACCACTGGATGATTATCAGTTGGAGGGCACACCGAACGCATGTGGCCAAGAGAAGAATATTCTTCGAGAAAATCATTATACTGCTGGTATTCGTCCGACCGTTTAACCAACCGTTTTTCCTGCGCGAGTAGAACTCGTTCGGCGCGACTGCGAGTCTCGCCAATAGCTGGAGGGGGATCGGATCGGAAGGGAATTCTTACCATAAAACGTCCATCAAACTGCCGCGAAAAGGTTCGTGCAAAATGTCGTTCACACTTATAATCGTCCTCTGATGGAGGTTGATAACGCGAAATATTTTCTAGCTCCCAAAATTTTTCGATTTGGCTCGAGAGGTCATTTAGAGCTTGAATATGTTGAGTATGCACCATAGTGCTATCGTGTTCCAATGCAGAAGTGCTTCCTGAAAGCACCCACCCAAATATGGTATTTTGCGCAACCGGTTCCCCTAACTTACCTCGTCGAAGCCCATCACGTAACGCGTATGCATAAAGATCTGCTCCAATTAAAGCGTGTATCGGTGTATCATCCGCGTGCTCAAAATCAGCGAATTTTAATCCGCGTAAATGCTCCCAATGAGCCCGTGGAACACGAAATCCGGGAACGTATCATGTTAATTTCTCTACGATCAAAGCGTTAGTTTTCAAGGTCGTATCATCTCCATTTACGGCTTTAAATTCGACCGGTAAAATTCTTTTGACCCTACACGCCGAATGTTCCCCGATTACGTTGACTACAGCACTCACAGGGTATGACCGAGTTTGTAACGCATTGGCAAGCTGTTTAGTTACAAAAGTATGCGTTGAGCCTTGGTCAAGAAGCGCACGAATTTTCACCGATCGAATTTGTGTTGAAACCAACAGATATGCCGTCGCGAGCACGATATGTGCGTCGAGAGGGTTTGCGGAAAAATGATATTGTACTACAGTATCGTCGGTAGGCGACTCTGTTCTCGCAAAATCTAATACACGCGGAACAGCGGTTTGGGCGTTTGTTCTGGTGGGGGTCTCTCCCACCGCGGTATTTTCCGAAAGTTTCGCATTATCATGCAATAACGTGTGATGACGCTTGCCACACGCCGAACAAGAATGCGAACTTTTACATGAATTGCCACGGTGATACCCGGTTAAACAATTTTTTCACAGTCTATGCTTTTTTACGATATCTAGACGCTGTTGTACTTTAAGAGAGCCGAATGCATTACAACGATAGAGTGGATGTTTTTCCGAACATACTAAACATTTTCCTTGTAAGGATTTCGACAATTGCGTCTGGAAGGACGAAATAGATTGAGATTTACGTTCGCTTGTTTTTTCGTTCATAGGACCTGTCACTTCTAGGCCTCGCGCACGTTTTTCCAAAAAATCTATCAACTCAGAATATGAATAATATTCCTGTTGAAGGTGACCTTGCATCTCCCAAGCTTCACGCGTTTTTGAATCGATTTTTTGTAAAATCATGTATACTAACATATCATATGCGAAATTATTCGGTTGGCGTTCTAATCTTTTAAGAGATTCTATTACATCCGCGAAAGTATCGATAATTTTTCGTAAATTATTCGAACTCGCTGTATGAATCGGTTTTAAAGAAAATATTTGAGTCAAAAGCGCATGTAAAGCATATCTCTTATTCGCATATCTGGATTCTAATTTTTTCCACGCAATATCAAAATTTGTCGAAGTTGTCGCGATAGTTTTTATTAAACGCGCAGCCTCCCCGTCGAGGCATGACTTCAGATAATGCAGCCGTTCAAGATCGTTATAGTCATCGTTAAAAAATAAGGATTTGGAGGACCGTAGAGATAAGCCTTGGCTTCTCCGAGTGCGTCGAGATACATGGACTCAATGGTAACGAACTCATGATCCTTAAAGTAGGGAGTCTCAGATATTTCTGCCTTTTCACCGAGTCGTCGAATGCGCATATCCAAGTCGGCTGTCGATGCCCAAATATCACAGAGATAGTCCAATCGTGTGGCCACTTTCACCTTTGTGCGTCCTTCAACTTCTGTAAGCGCCACAATAGTGCGACGAATTCCATCAAAATTGGTTCGTTGATCGACGAGTAGCTCGTCTAAATCCGACGTGACGTCAGACATGTTACTAATAAATGGATAGAATTTTCCGAACGTCGCGTCGTTTTATTTGTTTCAGCGCAAACTTGTCGCGCAACAAGCACGATGGAAACCTTACTGTATAGCGGCTCAGCGAGACGCGCGGCGAACTCTTTTGGCCGATAACAGAAGTAGGCGTCTCGGGAAGAGTGTCTGCTTGCTTTGCGTTTAATCCAAGATTCGTGCACAATCCGAATACTACCGAATCGTCGCAGAAGTATCGAAATCCGTGTTGACTATGTTTGTCCTGAAAATGATCGACTAATCGCACCAAGCATCTCTTCGCGCACGCGCAAATGTCGCAAGAAACTCGCAACGCGTCCGAGTACTCACTTTAATAAGTTTAACTGCTAATTAAATGGAACACTTCCTTTTTAATGTCCCAAACTCAATCCTGGCAGGATTGCCATGTATATTTTTGCCATCGGTGACCTCCGTAATCTTTGGTAGACCGGCAGCTGCCCAGGTTTCCAGGGTTGAGAAGGCAAGTGAATTATGGGTAACCAACAGTTTCTATATAATTCTATATATTTAAACTCATTTACAATGAAACAAAGCACTCAAAAGGTTGCGTAAAGCTCGCGTGATCGACAAAACCGAACGATGGTCGATTTCGGATTATTTGTTTCGTTTTTATCACATATGAATTTCTGGTATTGCAATGAATTTCTGGTATTGCAGCGGCAATACCACAGAACGCAGAGAACCGACGAAGGCGGTACGGAAACCTGCAGCGGCAGGATTTCGCGAATTGCAATAATAAGTTGCGAAAATCAGCAGCACACACCGATACATGCGTGGCCAATTTTAGACTGAGCTCGCCGTTCCTAGCACGCATAGCGACGTTCCGCGTTGTCAACGTAGACGCAATCTATCGCTTTCGATGAGCACTGCTTTATTTTAATATTCTTTAGTTGGTAATTAATTTGCATATGGTAAGGCGGTTTCTACATTACCGACCGTTGTGGAATACACCTTTTCCATTGACTACAGTACATACGCGAACAGGTTCGTACTGTATTTTCGATATTATTTTTAAAATGCCATATTTTCATCTGAATTAATTAAATCTCACTTTAATCAAGATTATTTATTTACAAATCTAACACCATAGTTTACCATTTTTATTCCTTATAAATATGTATGCGTACAATTGTAATAAAAAAAAAGGGAATTGTAGTACTGTTGTGCTTACAAACAAAAAATAATTTTCTCAATTTCCATATTCTTTCTTCATGAATTCAGAAAGGAACATATTTTACGCCGACTTTGAGAAAGTCGCGTATGTTTTGCATGCATTTTTATGTCAAAATCGATTATCACATAGATAATGTAGTTTAAATCATCGCGTGTCAGCTGGACCCAGAAAATGGCGGACTTCCGACTGTTGGCTTAAAGCAGCAACAGAGCCTTTTGTAAAAAAGCACCCAACCTATAATCAGCAGTGTTCAAAATATGGCTAAATTCAATTATGTTTATCATATACTCAAAAATAACACAAATATACGACAGAAGAATAGAAGTATAAAACAGATAAAATATTTTTAAAATTAATAAATTATGTAATTATTTTATTTATTTTTCTTTTAGTAGACAGTAACTCGTGCCCATGACAGGACTAGGCTTAAAAATTGTCAAATTTATGATAGTTTTTTGTAGAATTTTTTCAAAAAATCAATTATGATTATCATCTTTAAAAATTCGATTTTATTCTAAAAATAATTGAGCAATAATTTTGTGTATATTTTTTAAAGAAACTACATAGTAAACTGAAGAAAATGGCACTTCAAATGATTTTTTATCTATTTTTGTTGCTGAGTTACAGCCATTTGAAAATTTGTTTGTACATATATATATATACACACACACAGGGAGTCCCATTTGAAACAGGACACGTGAATAACTCTTCAGGGAATGGAGGGGAAAGCAAATTGTTCAGATAAACGTTGTAGGGTTCGAAGGGGGCCATAAGATGGTGACCTGGAATTTGACCTTGAGGTCAATTTTGAGCATAATTGATGGTCGAAGTATGTTTTTTCAAATGGAAAACCCTACGTTCGACCTCAGAAATGAAAAGATTGGAAAATTTTACGTCCGAATATGCTAACATATCAGGTCATTTAGAGGCAATTTAAAGATCAAAAAACCATTTTCTATGGATTTCCACGGAAAAGCCTCGAGTTGTTTCTCTGACCAAAGTTATTAGAGTTAAAGTGAAACCTCACGTTGCGACTTTGAATTCGACATCGAGAACGATAATGATTGCTAAATTTGAAACAATAATTAACAAATTATTTATTTTTCCAGTTCGTCTTTTTATAATTAATATTCTTAAAGCTACTTCGTTATACCAACAGTTTTCATGATATTGTTAACGAAATCTGCAGATAAATCAAATCCGTGTTCTAATTCAAAAATGTAACAAAAAAATTCTATTGTCGTATTTTCACACACTTAGAAAGTTCAGACTTAAATTAATTTACTTTTGACTTGCTATTTTATTTAATCCTTTTAAATGAAAAACAATTGTATTATTGTATTTATCAATATTGACTTTTGTTCATGTCTACTCAAAGTACATAAAATACATAAAGTAAACCTTCAGAGTTTATTCTTCATATCAGTGCGAAAATGATCATCAAGAAGTTTTCATTGTTTACGGTGTAAGTGAGGGTTCAAAATGGTTTATTCAGCTGACATTCTGCTGATATTTTAATGATCTTGGTTGAGTGTCGCGGAGTGTATCAAAGGGCGTCACGATTGTACAGAGAGCGGGTTGCAGATCGGCAGCAGCATCCTTCTCCAGAAGGCATTCGCCAAGTTGAAAGAAATTGTCGACAAGGAAAGATTGGTTAACGCCGAAACAATCAAGGTTTCAACTTTAACGACACTCGATGCGTTGCTTCTTTTCAGTGATGAATCAACGTTTCAAAGTACTGGCTTGTTAAATCATTACAATACCCACTATTGGTCAGCGCAAAACCCGCACTGGAATCAACAAGTTGATCATCAGCATCGGTGGAGTATAAATGTTTGGTGTGGAATTCTAGACAATCAAATTATTGGGCCGTATTTTTTTGATAGAACTGTTAACGGTCCCAATTATCTACAGTTTTTACAGAATGAATTACTAGTTCTCATGGAAAATGTGACATTAGCAACCAGGCAGAGGATGTGGTATCAGCAAGACGGTGCACAACCACAAAAATGTCGTTTATACCAACCGACTAACAACACCTGTGGATCTACAACAACGCATCAGATACGCAATTGCGAATATTCGTGCAGAAGTTTTTCAGTCTGTTCTTGGAAACTTTCGACGCCGGCTGGAGTTATGTATTGAAGTAAATGGCAGTCAATTCGAACATCTCCTGCAAAGAATGGGTCTTACACACCCGTCAACGGATTTGTGCCACCTGTAAGAAAGATTAAATTTCAGATTCCAGAAGTTATTTTGAATATTAAGAAGTTGTATTTTCTACATTTGAAAGGATAAAGTAAAATAGCAAGTCAAAAGTAAATTTATTTTAGTTTAAACTTTGTGAGTGCGTGAAAATACAATAATAGAAATAATAGGGATGTAATACTCACTTTATTTCATGTATACTTTCAATTGTTAATGGGAAGAATCCATCTCTCTCGTCTGGTGATAGAATTAATATTTTCTCAAAAAATAAAAAGTATCTCCATCTGTACATACGACAAGCAAACTTTCGGCAATTTTTCACAATGCTTCTGATTGGGCGGACAAGTTTCTGACGTCAGAAGGAAGAACAGCCGAAGGTTGAAGTAATATGTAGTTGCAAAAAATTCCATCTATTTGTTCATTATAAGGCCACTCATTATACACGATAATAAATTGTTTTTTTTTAATTTTTGAATTAGAACACGGCATTATCTTCAGAGTTCGTTAACATTGTCATAAAAATTGTTGGTATAACGAAGTAGCTTTTTAGTATATTACGAAACAAGTGCGCAAAGTTAACTTTACCGCACGGGCAACGAGAGTAGCCCACGTGATTATATATATATATATATATATCGGGCATTCCACGTAAACCGGATCACTTGGCTGGCCAAAATTCATTACCGCCAAAAAAATTGTTTCAGGGCTTAAAATTTAGCTCAGTATATCTACTTTTAATTTCCGTGTGGTATTTTTGAAAATTCAAAATGGCGGCTCCAATACGGTGCTTAAAAAGACCACATTTTTGAAAACGAGAGTAAAAACCTTTCATACAGTTTTTTGTGCCCAAGAAAAATACCATTTTAGAATTTAGTTCTTTGTTATTGGACGCTCTAATTACGAATCTTGTATCAGAATTTTGAAATTCAAAATGGCGGATCCAATATGGCGGATCCAATATGGCGGATGAATTTTTAAGAAGTGAACGGATGTTGCTGAAACTCGTTTCTCGGGGGTTTTTGGGGTCGCAGAATACGATTCTGAACTTAGATTTTAAAGATTCAAATTGGTGGATCCAATATGGCGGATGAATTTTTGAAAAGTGATTGGGCGTTGTTGAAACTTGTTCCTATTTGCAAGATTAAGATTCTTATTTGGAATATGCCAAATCTTCAGTCAATTCGTTCGAATGTGCGGCATCAATTAAGCTTTTAAAATTTTGTGGTATGACGCAGACGCAGATATTGTTCGGCCTGAAGACTAGCACGCGTTGCTTCCCTTTTTAAAGTCGCGCCGATACCATCGCATGCTCCTTTTCCATGCGCTGTCGCATGAAAATGCCATTCAGCTTCAATGCCGAAATCGATTTTGTGATACATGAGATTACTCATTTGGAATCTATTTTTATAATGTTGTACCGCACCATCGGTAACATAAATTACATGTTGTACGCGTGGGCACACTTTTTTTATTTCAGGAATAATAGTTTGTTGCATTACATACACGGCAGATGTATCATGAGTCAAGCTGTTTGATAATAATATATTACTAAAATGGATTATTGTACCTTCTGATTTGTAGTAGAAAACGACAGGATGAACCGTACATTGGTCGTTGTTGTAATGAAACCCTTGTGCTGCATTTTGTACAACGAATGCGAAGTTTTTCGAGAAATCACTGTGAACTAAGTCGATTCGCAGATGGGGCTGTCAACAGCAGCGCAAATTACGTTCCTTTTTTCGGCATTGAAGCTGAATAGCATCAATTTTGTACTTTGTTCTAGCCCAAAACCTAATTGCTAATTACGGGAGTGTGAGTCTTGTCCTCACTTGGATAAATTTTCAGATTATGTATCGCGTGTTTTGGAAGAGAATGAAATTTCGCAAATTCTTTGCAGCACATGGCAATCCACTGACAGATGTGCATTGATAAAAGAATGTTTTTCAATAGATACTTATGTTGACAGACTGTGTTCTAGATTGCCTGAATTCGTATTGCACCACTTTATTTCTAAGAGTCAGTCGCAATATGTAGAAGAACGTAAAGCGAACCTTCAATACGGTGAAGTATTAGTTCACAGTGATTTCTCGGAAAACTTCGCATTCGTACTACAAAATGCAGCACAAGGGTTTCATTACAACAACGACCAATGTACGGTTCATCCTGTCGTTTTCTATTACAAATCAGAAGGTACAATAATCCATTGTAGTAATATATTATTATCAAACAGCTTGACTCATGATACATCTGCAGTGTATCTAATGCAACAAACTATTCCTGAAATAAAAAAAGTGTGCCCACGCGTACAACATGTAATTTATGTTACCGATGGTGCGGTACAACATTATAAAAATAGATTCCAAATGAGTAATCTCATGTATCACAAAATCGATTTCGGCATTGAAGCTGAATGGCATTTTCATGCGACAGCGCATGGAAAAGGAGCATGCGACAGCGCATGGAAAAGGAGCATGCGACAGCGCATGGAAAAGGAGCATGCGATGGTATCGGCGCGACTTTAAAAAGGGAAGCAACGCGTGCTAGTCTTCAGGCCGAAGGAAATTCAGCAATTTTGAACGCAGAAGCTCTATATATCTGGGCAAAAAATAAGTTCAAAAATATTCAATTTTTCTACTATACTAAACAAACACACGAGAAAGCTCAGAGATTTCTAAATAAGAGATTTACAGTTGCCCCAGCCGTGCCAAATATTCGAATGTCACATGCATTCGTACCAGATTCAAGTAAGATATTGAATGTTATGACATACTCAAGTACTATTAATCCCACTAGTAAAGTCCAGTACTGAAGTTATTGACAATTTTTAAATTTAAAATGACGTTATATTCTTAATATTGATATTGCTATTATTTCTACCATTATTGACTGCTATTAAATATTTAAGAAATCCAGAAATGATTTTTATTGTAAACCTTTAGCAGACGGGTTTTTCAGAGCTTATGACAATGTTCGATTACTTTTTCCTTTTTTAAATTATATGATTAATATGATTCTTCCTTTTGTGAGAGGCAAGGGGACTCACTTCCAAAAAGCACCCCAATTCGTGAGAGGCAAGGGGACTCACTTTCAAAAAGCACCCCAATTCGTGAGAGGCAAGGGGACTCACTTTCAAAAAGCACCCCAATGGGATGAGAACCCTATCACGTCCGCGTCGTTCATCCTGGGTAATGCTAAGAAGGGCATGATTTTTAGATGCATCTGCATCGAAAACGAAACTCACTCCGAATTGACGATACAAAATCAACATCACTTCAAGAGCTGCGGGAAATGTCGGAAGAGAAACACGACAATCTAACTTTACGGGTAATAGTGCCTCCTGGCGATGGCAACAGCTGTTACATATACGGTTCAGAGGTCGTAACTTTTTAAATCCGAAGGTTGCAATAATTCATTAAACGACTTGTGTTCATACTCATATTATAACACTATAGCCCTATCAGAGGTAAGCTATTCTATGTTTAACCGATTTTCGACATTATTTTGGTACTATACAATTTTTAATTTAGCTTTGTCATCCACCAGATTCGTATTGTACGACCCCAAAACTCCCCGAGAAACAAGTTTCAACCACGCCCAATCACTTTTTAAAAATTAATCCGCCACATTGGATCCGCCATTTTGAATCTTTAAAATTTAAGTTCAGAATCGTATTCTGCGACCGCAAAAACCCCCAGAGAAACAAGTTTCAGCATCATCCGATCACTTTTTAAAAATTCATTGGCCATACTGGATCCGCCATTTTGAATTTTTAAAATCTAACATCGGAATCGTATTCTGCGACCCCGAGAACCCCCGAGAAACAAGTTTCAGCAACATCCGATCACTTTTTACAAATTCATCCGCCATTTTGAATTTTTAAAATCTAACATCGGAATCGTATTCTGCGACCCCGAAAACCCCCGAGAAACAAGTTTCAGCAATATCCGATCACTTTTTACAAATTCATCCGCCATTTTGAATTTTTAAAATCTAACATCAGAATCGTATTCTGCGACCCCGAAAACCCCCGAGAAACAAGTTTCAGCAACATCCGATCACTTTTTACAAATTCATCCGCCATATTGGATCCGCCATTTTGAATTTCAAAATTCTGATACGAGATTCGTAATTGAAGCATTCAATAACAAAGAACTAAATTCTAAAATGGTATTTTTCTTGGGCACAAAAAACTGTATGAAAGGTTTTTACTCTCGTTTTCAAAAGTGTGGTCTTTTTAAGCACCGTATTGGAGCCGCCATTTTGAATTTTCAAAAATAACACACGGAAATTAAAAGTAAATATACTGAGCTAAATTTTAAGCCCTGAAACAATTTTTTTGGCGGTAATGAATTTTGGCCAGCCAAGTGATCCGGTTGACGTGGAATGCCCGATATATAAATAAATATGTTTTCTGGTAATTTTGCGGACGAAATTTTCTGTAGATTGGTCATTTTGAGGACTTCTGGTCATTTGGCGGACCCTTTGTTCTTTTTATGGAGATATCACATTCAGGTTGTCACGCCTCGGAGTAGTAGGCAGGGTTTGGTAGGGGTTGGGTTAGGCTTTTTTTTTTTTTGGGGGGGGGTCTGGCCAGCTACAATCTGTGCGTTTAGGCGAAACGGAGCTGATATTATTGTAAAAAGTTCGCGAAATGACCAATCTATTTATTAGTTTGTATATTATACAACTCAGAACAAAGGGTCCGCGGAATGACCGTAAAATGCATTTGTATATATATGTATGTGATTAAAGTAGCCATCAGGTAGTGAAGATTTGCAGCATTAAATATGTATATGTAGAGAAAAAATAGTTAATTTTTCATAACCATATTATAAACACTGGGTAATTTGGATTTTTCGAATATAATATTATCAGTGTGTCTACTAAAATAATTCTCAATTTCCATTCTTTTAAAATTATTGTTTTCGAGTGCAAGAAATTTGCCATTATCGTAGCCGAAATCATGATCTGTCTCTATTCTGTGCACAGTGAAACCTGTATCATTTTCAAGATCTCCGTCTATATTCTTTGTATACTCTCTAATATGTGTCTCCAATCTTCTTTTAGTTTGTCCTCTGTAGACGCTTTTACAATGCTTGCTTACAATCTGATATACTACAATCTCTATCTTTTTTACCGATGTTTTTCATCATCTAGCAACTCGGGCTGAAAGTCCATAGCAATAAACTTTTTTCTTCTAACACGATGGTAATTATCAGGAACAAAGAGAACAAATTTTAGATATACTAACAGCCTTCATTGAATCCTAGGATGTAAAAAGACGATATGACTACAAATTACACCATTATTATATGATATATTTTATCATTAAATGTTCCGTATAATTCCTCATACACGGGGAAAATGACACAGCTAAAGTGAGCTAAACGTTTCCGAAGGAATTGCCGAAAACATCGGCAATTTTAGCAGGTCTATTTCCGCCAAATTGGCGATTTTTTTATATTTTTTCAGATTTGGCTACTGTATGGAATTTGCATTTAGTTTCCAGCCAACCTACGGAACTTTAAAAGCTATTTTACCGTGAAAAATTAGCAGAATTTGTTTTCTGCGGATATCTCCGCTAAAATAACTGATGTTTTTCACCGTTTATAACTGCACATTAATATGCTCCTTATTCTGCTTACTTTCAATAGCCACAGGGAATAATCACTAATTACGACATTTACATAATCAAAATCGGTATTAAATTACAAAGAAAGTATTTACGTTCATTCCACAATTACAAATGTTTCAATACTTAGTTGCTTCAGCGTTTACAGTACCGCGGAGACAAACCACTGATCTATACACATGGATGGGGCACGCATATGTTCGGCGGCCGAAAGCGTGATATAAGACAGGCAATTATCCAATATGGCGAAGAGGGACCGAGGGTGCACGAATAAATCCGAAGCCCGCCAAGCCCGAAGTCCTCACTGGAATGATGGCGCGCTATTCAAAATGATCTTGAAGAGTTTCGTGTACAAAACTTAATAGAAATTGAAAAAAATTGATTAATGTATATAATTGATTTCTCGATTCATGAAATCAACTTTTATTATATAAAAAAAAATTATTAAGACATTTAATAATTGTTTTCTCGAGTTTAAAAAAAAGCCCTTTTCGAAAATAATTGTAGAAGTCGTAATTCCTAACTACCAGCTCTTCAATCTTTAAAAAAATCTTTTTAAACATGCGCCATAATACAAAAAAATAAAAACCCTTTTTTTATTCGATTTATTGTATTTTAAAGATATTCCACTTCATAAAAGGATTGAAGAAATATGTAATTGTATATATTTTAGTAACCTGTCTGGTTTTTTCTCTAGAGAGTATAAAATGATGAGCAAGATGATTGAAAAAAATAAGAAACCCTATTTTAATCAGGTTTATGAAATTTTTTCAAATTTTTTTTGTATTCAAAATAATTTTAATTAATATTAGTCTGGGATAATATATTTAAGTGTTTGTACTTGCATAAGTCTCTATATTTATTTGTGATTTAAGGGCTGAGGAAAAGCCGTAAAGGGGTGAAATTCTCCGAAAAAGTTCCATTTTCCACCTCAAAAATGAAAAAGAAACCATTTTAAAATTTTTAAAAACGCCGGGATTCAGGGGAAAATCGGTAGTAAGGGGTTTTCGAGATCGCTGATTACGAATCCGATGACAGTTTTTCAGAAATCAAAATGACGGATACAATATGGCGGACAAAAATGCGAAACTAGAGACTGGAAGGTTATCGTAGTGGCTGATCATTTTATTGTTATTTTTTATGATCAAGCATGCAATTATATAAATTTATTTATATATAAATTGCAATCTTAGACAATTTTGAACTACACCATTGAAAAGAGCGACCTCGAAATTAGTAGGAAATGTATCTTTGATTTTTTTTAACTTCAATCTTGATACGAAATTCTTTGTTGAAATTGTCGCGAGAAAAGTGTCATTTTTGACGTTAATGGGTTAAGGGGAGGCACCACCGAAATTTTAACTGCATTAAGTAATAATTAAAAAAATTTTAAATATTTTTATTTTAACACTACATCCCGCACAGAAAACAGAATATATCCGAAGATATATCCAGACATATCAATTGGAAATTTGTAAGATAGATGTAACATATAGCCGGTTATATCCAAGATATACCTAAATTCCAGATATTTACAGCGGATATATCTGGCATATATCTTGGATAGTGTACTTTTTGCCGAAATATATCCTCACTGAATTAGGATATATACGGCATCTATATTTTTCCGTACGGGATTCGGTGTGTAATAACGTAAAAATGAAAACAAAAATTTTCAGCATTTTTGATATTGTAATTATTCGCAGAATTAAAATTTAGCGAAATCCATACACTTATTCCTTGGATAGAGTGTCAGAATCAAAACAAAAAAAGAATTATCGAAAAATATTAAAATTTGTAGAAGAAGAGGCATTTTTGTACTATTTAAAAACATATTTTCTCTAATCTAGATACTCCAATTTTTCAAAAAGTTAAAATTTCGCGAAATCCATACCCTTAATACTTAAAGACAGTCTGTGAAACAAAGCAAACAAAAAATTCTCATGAAGTATTGACATTTGTGGAACAAGAAACATTTTTTGTACTTTAAAAAATATTTTTTTCTTTTGAAAATATTGGGAAAAAAAAACATTTTTTAATAAAATAAATTTTCTTTTTTACGATTATGTACATATGTACTTATATACATATAAGGTAAAAAAACTTAGCTTGATTATAAAATTACATTACTTTATAATATACTTATTGTAAAATACAACCAGTTTTTTAAAACATTTAACTGTATACAATACTTCCCTATGAGTTTTATTTCCATACTTACCTTTTTCCACTATCATTTACGTTGATATATGACTCAAATTGTCCACTTTTTTTGAAACGAATTCAAATTTACCGCCATGCCTATTCATTTGGGGACAGGTCTCCGATTGGCTTTCACCGTTCATACCCCCCCCCCCCCCCGCGATTACCAAATTTAATACTTTTTCAGACAATAGTCATAAACATTTTAAACCAGTTTTTATGGCATTATCGTTGACTTTAGGAAGAAAATGCATACAACCTTTTTTGTAGAGAATTTCATGCTCTATCTTTGTTGTTTGAAACATTTTTTAATAAAATTTGTATTTTTAAAAAAAATGTATGTCAATACGCTTATCCGTTCGCGAGTTATCGCGAGACAAAAAAACGGGACGTACGTACGTACAAGATCACGGACACAAATTTTTTTTATTGTTGATTTGGGTTCCTTAGGGTCTGAAACGTCGACATTTGATGAAAAACTATATGGTAATTTTTTTGCCCGAAGTGACCAAATGCAATACTTCATCCAGACTTAGTCTGGGTCGAAGTAATACTATTTACTGTTGATTATTTAAACAATATAAACACTCCGGGGAAATATTGACACTTGTCATATCTTAGGTTACATGATTTTAGGTTTAATTATTATTTTTTTCAAAACTGCCCCCTCCAGGTTTGGTTATGTTCAGTCAAATGCATGTAGGTTAAAAATTACCAATTTTTGGACCCTACCATTCTTCAGGTTTGGTAATGATAGGTTCAATTTTTAAATTTAAATTTTTTATAAATTTTATTCAATTTCAGATTTGTATTATATGAAAACCCCCGAGTGCAAAATTTAATATAATTTCAGGTGATTTCGATTTATTCCTACCATATCGGATTGCCCATGTTGTATTTAAAAATTCTGATTTAGATCAGTAATCAGTTACCTCGAAAAAAATGTTTATCCATTTTCTGTAACGGTTTCGATTTTTGAGTGCGATATTGGATTGGCCATTTTGAATTTCAAATTTCTGATTTCAGAAAAACTTGTGTACTAACTTTTAAATGACTTGGATGCTTCGTAAAATTCATTACAAAAAAGGTTAAGCCCTCAGCAACTAATAGGTACTTAGTTGTAATGTTTTTATTTTATAGCTATCTTTACAGTTGTCTGTAAAGTTTAAGCTGTAATTTCCCGTAAACTCTATTGGATTATCTTACTTGTTTCGCGGGATATGCGATTCGAAAAAGACGTAGTTAATTTTTGACATATTTACATTAAAGTTGCACCGAAATTTGAGAAAATATTTTAGTGTATGTTAATTTCTATTGATTTTTCCTCTATTCTACAATTCTATTTTGAAACTGATAATTTTGTTTTTTTTTCATCTTACCCTATCGTTCGCCATTTTGACTTTTCCAATATTTGAGTTCAAATTCATAATCAGCGATCTCAAGAAGCCACCGAGTACCCAATTTCACGATGGTCGGTAATTTATTACATTTTAGTCGGCCATATCGAATGCGCCATTTTGAATTTTCAAAATCTGAGTTCAGATTCACAATCGGTGAGCTTTCGATACAAATTACAATTTTTAGTAGTAAGTTTGGTTATATAAAATTAAGGGGATATACAGGGTGGACCTCGGCTGGCGGGTCATAGGCATCCCATGTTAAAGAAGTAACTAGATCATCAATCAATTAATCCCGTGGTAATTAGGGTTTGCTACATGATTTTAATTTCTCACAATGCATAACAAAACAGAATTAAGAATTGTAGCAAAGCCGACAAGTTCTAAATACCGCGTGATTGTCGGCAGATCTAGTTACTTCTTTAACATGGAATGCCTATGACCCGCAAGCCGAGGTCCACCCTGTATACACCTAGCATGGTCGAAAAAATCGATTTTTTTTCCATTTTCTTGAAGCTAAAGGTCTCAAAAATAAGTTGTGAAAGTTGCAAGTTAATATCTCGATAAATAACGAAGCTACAGCCCGAGGAGTGAGTCACGCTCGAGCGTGTCGTACCGTCTGTTTTTCGGCTACGCCGAGAGGCAGGTAACGGCAAGGGAGACTCTTCCAAGTGGGCATGTCTAGACAAGTTTGACGATGTTCTTGTGTTTTCGGGAATGCACGAGTCCAGGTATAACGGAAATTCCACGCGACAGTTATTATTTGCCAGAAACAGGACGCGTTTCGTCAGTCGCTTGCCGTTCACGCAACTGTGCTTTAGAAGAAGTTTTCATTTGTGAATATTGTGAAGAAATGTATGAACATAAAGGTTCTCGAGAAGCTCATCGATACGGATCTTTTCGTAAAGATCGAAAAAAAAAGGAAATTACCGCCAAAAAATCGCTATAGCGCCGAACAAGTACGCATTACCGACGAGAGTATTAGTGCAAGTGCCAAAAAATTGAAGACTGATCGTGAGGTATCCGCACCAGAAGATCCGACGATCGGGTATCGAATTTTAAATTTTGTTACAGTGTTTTCTGCATTATCAGAATGTCTAAAATGCAAAAAATGTAATAGTGATGTTCGATTCACAACAGAAAGCGTTCGTGGGCTCGGTTTTAAAATTGTAGTCACGTGTTCGTCATGCAACTCGACTTTCATTCCTTCGTGCCCGTACATCAAAACAGCTTACGAAATAAATTCACGATTCTATTTCGTTATGCGTTTATTAGGAATTGGTATGCGTGGAGCTGTGAAATTTTGTGGCCTCATGGATTTACCGCCTCCAGTTCAACAATCGACTTACGATATCATAGTTGACAATATTCATTCTGCTGCTTCAAGTATTGTTAAACTGGTGTTATGACAAGCTGTACAAGAAGAACAACGGGAAATAACAAAAAACAATTCGGAGAGTGATAATACAAAACTGACCGTTTCAGGAGATGGTACATGGCGGAAACGTGGTTTTACCTCATTATATGGAGTTACGGTTGTAATCGGCCACTTTACAGGAAAAGTTGTTGATTTTATTGTAAAATCCGCTTATTGTGCTGAATGTAAGTTTTGGAATAAACACGTCGAAACAGATCAATATAAAGACTGGAAATCTAAGCACGAAAAAAAGCGCCAGGCGAATCACGAAGGATCGGCAGGCAAAATGGAAGTAGATGTTATGAAGGAAATATTTTCAAGATCTGCCGAAAAACATGGAGTTATGTATACCAATTACATCGGGGATGGCGACTCTAAGACGTACACGGGATTAGTTAATTCGAAACCGTATGGTGATCAGATTGAAATAATTAAAAAAGAATGCGTGGGTCACGTTCAAAAATGAATGGGAACCCGTCTTCGTGAATGCAAGAAAAAAAATCGTGGCATCGGCGGTAGAAACAAATTGACGGCAAAGTTCGTAGATAAACTAAGTGTTTACTATGGCTTAGCGATACGAAGGAACAGTGACTCGAAGGATAAAATGAAAAATGCGATATGGGCAACATTTTATCATTACGGCTCAACAGACAGTACTCCTCAGCATCATTTGTGTCCCAAAGGTACCGAATCGTGGTGCAAATGGCAACAAGCGAATGCTCAGGGAACATTGAATAATTTTCGTCACGATTATGTAGCGTTGCCAAAAAAGGTATTCGATGCCATCAAACCGATCTACGAAGATCTCAGCAATGACAAATTATTGGAACGCTGTGTTGGCGGCTATACGCAGAACAGCAATGAGAGTTGCAACCAATTAATTTGGAAGATAGCACCAAAAAATATGAACAGCGGGGCCAAAATTGTAGACATTGCTGCTTTACTTGCAACTTGCACGTTTAATAATGGTGTCACATCATTATTAGAAGTAATGAGCGTGCTTGGAATACGGCTCGGATCGGGCACACATTTGTATGCTGCACAAGAGGACGAGGAACGTATAGCCAGAGCGGAGCAGCAAGCTCAAGAACAGAGCAAAGAAGGAAGAATTCGACGTCGGCAACAAAATTTAGATGCCATGAATATTCCTTCGGGTGTGGAGGACATATTTTATGGGGCTGGCATCGACGACTCCGTGTAAGTTGGCAAATTTCATGATATATTCATTACCAAATTTTAAAACGCGTTTTTCTCGAAACCACGTTTCTGACATCGGTACCCAAAATATCTCGAAAACTAGTAGACCGTTCGCAATGAATTTTTTTTGTGCTTATTCTATACATAATTATCTCCTGTTTGTCATAGGGTTTTTTTTTGGTTGCTTATTTTTTTTTTATAGGCAAAATAAAAACTAATTTTTAGTCGAAAATCGTAGGTCTATTTTCAGACGTCCGCCATTTTGTCAAAAATCCATATTTTCAAAATCGGCTATGATATACAGTATATTATAGTATATAGATTAAGAATCTTTTTGGTTTTTTTGTTTCAGATGATTTTTCGAGATGCGGCAGTGGGTACCGCCTATCGTTTTTTTTTTACGGCGGTGACAAGATACTACTTATATTAGATTAATTATTGACATTTTTTTATAAAAAAAATATGAAAATACTCTTGAATGTGTATATTTTCAGATGGAAAAACTCCCGATCCGAAATTGTAAATAGTTTTCCTGAAAAAAATTCATAAAAATGTCCTTTTTTTCCTGCTCCTAGGTGTATATATCCCCTTAAATAAAGGTTGGCTTAAATGCAATATTAAACACTTCTTCAACTTCTACTTTAATTGGATTAGGAAAAAAAAAAGCACGAAACTCAAATTCTCAACTGAATTCCGCTCCAAGGACTGATTGTTTAAACAGTACCATTTTTTTCTCAAAAAATTAATTTCAGTCTTTACAATTATTTTTCCCTTATTCTACATAGTTTTCGCTTGAATTTCGTATTTACAGAAGTCAGTTATCTTGTTCAGGTCAAAAGTTCTACGATTTCGGACACAATCATATGAATTAACATTGTATCAGCCACAGTAGGCCGTAGGGGTTGGAAAGTTCCAATGCCCCCTACTGAGGGGTTCCGTCGGTCTAGCCCCTATCGGGGAAATCGTTAGCTCTCCATAGATGGAGTGCGCTGACCGGGCGTATCCCGGCCCCTCGCCATGGGGCCCGAACCCTAAAGCCATATAAACCAGGAGCTAGTGACCAAAAAATGTGACTGATTTCTTCGCGTATGCAAATTAAATGGGGAAGTTGTATGGGTATTTCATGAACTTTAAGCGAATAATTAATCCACATTCGACTGCAGCGGTGTTGCAAACGTAATAACTGTTTGTAACAAAAACTTGTGTTTTTGAACGATTAGTTAGCGTATGCCAAATTTTATTCTTAAACTTTATCAGAAAGTACCCAGCAAGAACTAATTTGCATAGGATTTCCACGTGCAGGAAATTCTGAATAATTTTTTTATCCTGCGAAAAAAAATAAGCATTTCGAACAATGGCTTCGTGTATGCCATTTCGCAATCTTCTGTTTGTTGATATGAAAATCACGAAAAAGAACTTTGCATACGATTTCAGCGTGCACATGTGTTTGTGGTGATTTTTTAAACTGCAAAATTTTTTTCTAATAACTTGGAATGATTAATTCGTGTATGCCGCTTTCACTGACTGTCAGACATAACATATATATATATATAAGAGAAAGAATTGCATACATTTTGAAAATGTTTAAGTTATTGGCATACGCAAAATGAAATGATAAAAAAGTTAACCATTTCTGAACAATCGATTCATGTATGCAACTTACTTTCTCTTGAAATGTATGATTAAATAACAATGATTTGACAATTTGCATACATATTAAGCATGCACCAGACTTTATACAACAATAACAAAATTGTAAAGAAAAATTACGTTTTTGAAATACTAGTTCGGGTATGCCATACTTACTACTAATACATTACATGATAATACGACACTACTTTCATTTGCATACTTGTAACAGATGTAGTGCGCTCAGAATTAGTTACTATAATCTTCAAAAACATAAATGTTCTTGTCACGTAGCGTTAAGATCTAGCAATCGCATTGCGTATGTAACATACTTATACAGAACTTTTGTGTTAAACATAAGCATAACAATGATTTGACAACTTGCACACATATTCAGAATGAACAAGATTTTATACAATTACAAAATTGCAAAAATGTATTACACATTCGATATAATATAATGTTTTCATGTGATTTTTATCTAAATGATTGTAGGACATTGCTTATGTGAAATGATGAATGATGTGTAATGAGGAATTAGGATGTGTAATTTTTTTATTTGCGATATGAATCTAATAGATATAGTTCAATGCAAAAGGTGTATGATAACCCAAAAATAAACGAACATTTTAATACGTAAATTTTATTGACAGATCAAAACTAAAAATTAAAAATCAAGAACTAAACGAAACAAAGAAAGCATACAATAAACTAAACAATAAATTAAAAAATTTCTTCAGCATCATCATTCTCGTCGCTGTCCTCTTCAAAATATTCATCAACATCTTCTATAACGTCATCCGCCGAATCGTCATCCTGCAAAAAAAATGTGCATTTCGAACAATGGCTTCGTGTATGCCATTTCACAATCTTCTGTCTGCTGCTATGAAAATCACGAAAAGTAACTTTGCATACGATTTCAGCGTGCACATGTGCTTGTGGTGATTTTTGAAACTGAAAATTTTATTGTACCAACATGGAACCATTAATTCGTACTCGGAAGAAAATGTATCATAAAGTTTATCATATTTAAGCTTAATATAATGATCGGCATACGTTATCAAATTGCAGAACCATCTGAAAAATAATTTAAACGTTGCAAAAAAAAGTACATTTTTGAATGATTAATTCACGTATGCCATTTCTACTACTAATAGATTAAATGATAATATAATAATATATTTAATTGCATACATGTAACATATGTACTGTGTTTGGAATCAGTGACCAAATATTAAATCAATGTTATTTACCATCAGTGTTACGGAAAAACATATTCCCAGGTAGAAATAGACGGAGTAAAATCCCGGTAAAGCACTGGTCTAGTACAGGCACCCGGTACTGATTATCAGTACTGGCGATAATACAGGCACAGTACTGTCCCAGTACTAAAAGACAGTACTGTGTATGGTATAAAATTATTACTGACCGCCGGAGTTGATCAGTACTGGCCCAGCACTAATGGTCAGTACCGTATTTGGTATGAAATGAATATTGATCTCCGGAGCGGATCAGTACAGATCCAGTACTAGTAGTCGGTACTTTATACGGCATCGAATGATTGCTGCCGTCGTTGTAGATCAGTACTGATCCAGTACTAGTAGCCAGCAATGATTTTTATTTTTGGCACCACTAGTCAGTACTGTGTCAGTATTCAATCAGTACTGACGGTCAGTACATGTTCACGATTGCTATACTTCATCAGTCAGTACTAAACAGCTTTAAATGCCGGTGTTGGCCAGTGCCAGCCCAGTACTGACGGTCAATACTGCAACTCAGGCAGTCAGTATTGTGGCAGTTTCACGCCGATACTATGTTGGTACTAATTTCGAGCTAGGTTGCATTTGCAAATTAATTTATTAATGTTATTGCGCGACAAGAGTATTTTACTATCTAATTGATGATTTTAGTCACTGATTCCGAGCGCAGTACATATGTTACATGTATGCAAATAAATATACTATTATATTATCATTTAATCTATAACTAGTAGAAATGGCATACGTGAATTAATCATTCAAAAATGTACTTTTTTTACATTGTTTAAATTATTTTTTAGATAGTTCTGCAATTTGAAAACGTATGCCGATCATTATATTAATCTTAAATATTATAAACTTTAAGATACATTTTCTTCCGAGTAAGAATTAATTGTTCCATGTTATTACAAAAAAATTTTCAGTTTCAAAAATCACCACAAGCACATGTGCACGCTGAAATCGTATGCAAAGTTACTTTTCGTGATTTTCATAGCAGCAGACAGAAGATTGTGAAATGGCATACATGAAGCCATTGTTCGAAATGCATATTTTTTTTTGCAGGATGCAATAATTATTCAGAATTTCCTGCACGTGGAAATCGCATGCAAATTAGTTCTTGCTGGGTAGTTTCTGATAAAGTTTAAGAATAAAATTTGGCATACGCTAACACATCGTTTAAAAACACAAGTTTTTGTTACAAACAGTTATTACATTTGCAACACCGCTGCAGTCGAATGTGGATTAATTATTCGCTTAAAGTTCATGAAATACCTATACAACTTCCCCATTTAAGGGGAGGCACCACCTTCAAACTCAACTCTATGAAATACACCTTTAGAAAATTTAAAACTATTGTTTCTTTTGTCATTTTTGGCGAGGAATTCAGTGGTGCTAGAATAAAAAGCGTAAGAAATTTTTTTGACCCATAAATTGTAGTTTAAACAAAAATTTGTTGTTTTGAAATAATGCAACTACATTTTTCTAACTTAATTTAAAAATTCAAAAAAATTAGGGTGAACATAAAAACATGTTTTCTACAACCTCTCGTATGGATTTTAAAAAATTCCGATTTTTTCAAAAATAAATTTTTTGTAGAGAACAACACAATTTTTTTAAGCGTAAAAAAAAAGTTTTACATTTTTTATTCTAACACCACTAAATTCCACGTTAAAAATTACTCTAGAAATAATTTTTTTGACCTCTAAATTTTAGCGCGAAAAAAATTTGTTTTTTCGAAAAAATGCTTCTACATTTTTTTTAATTAATGGAAAAATTCAAGAAAATTAGGGTGAACATGGAAACACATTTTCTACAGCCTCTCGTATGGATTTTAAAAAATTCCGATTTTTTCGAAAAAGAAAATTTTTTGTTGGGTCAAACAAATTTTTTACACTTTTTATTCTAGCACCACTGAATTCTACGTCAAAAATTACTAAAGAGATCATTTTTTAAAATTTTTTAAAGCTGTATGTCATACAGCTGATTTAAAGGTGGTGCCTCCCCTTAATTTGCATACGCGAAGAAATCAGTCATACTTTTTGGTCACAGATCATAGCTCCTGGTCTAATACAGGTGGGTGAAGCTCAGTTATCAAATACAAGAAGACGAGTAATGTGATAATATAACTACGTTCCTACGCAACGACAAAGGAAGCGTGAACATTCGAAATACTACTTTTATACATTCATTACAGCATAATATAATAGAAGTGGATATTAATATTTTCTTCAAATTAAATTGTCCATTTAATATAAGATTATTTTAATAATGTTGAATACAGATATATTTCAGGCAATCATATGCGCAGCATGGTATAAATAACAAAAATATTTAGGAAAGGGACTAGTATTAAATACCAGTAGTGACTAATAATAAAATATACATTGTAGTGCAGTAAAAGTATAAAATATATCTCTGTTTCAGCAATCGTTAATCCGAAAGCGCCTGCCGGCACAAAAGATGCGGTCAAAAGTTTTAACTACGATTACTCTTATTTTTCTATGGATGTAAGTATTCAAATACCGAGACAAATATTACTGTTATTGTTGTTGTTTTGAAAATATTATTTGTGCAGCTAAATATATGTAATACATACTTAATTATACATGTATCAGTTATTGTTAAACTAAGATCCACTTGGTAACATCAAATTATACAATTATAATTATTATTTAAGATTAAACTCGAATAATATAAATAAATATAATAATAAAAATAAAGACATATTTGTTAGTTGAAAAAATTGGGAATAACATGAATAAATATAAATTTATAATACAAGGATTATATTATTTTCGACTAATAGCTATCGACCAAATGTTTACTGGTATTTTACCAAAAATTTAATATGTTTTTAATAAATGAAGATTTAAAAAATGATATAAAGAATTTTATTTCACGTACATCTAAATAGTATTTTTCGATACTAGTGCGTAAAATCGTATTTTACGTTTTTAAAATGCGATTAGATAGGCCGGTGCGTAAAATCGAATTCTTACGCACGCGTGTTGAACGATATTTTTCGATATACTATGCGTAAAATTTGTGCGCCGTTTTTTGTGGGTCAAATATGATGTTACGCCCGTGCGCAGCCGGGCAGCACGAGAGAGCCCCGGTCAGCAGTAGTGCGTAAAATCGTATTTTACGCACTAAAAACTGTGCGTAAAATCAAATTTTACGCATAGTATATCGAAATAGTATTTTATGCAACAAGGGCGCAATTATCGATCTTCGACGAGTGTGAAGTTTGTCGCTCGAGCGGAGCGAGGGTGACAATCACAATCGACGGAGATCGATATTTCGCCCATGTTCCATACGATATTTTTTAATACGACGTGCGTAGAGCGCAATTTTACGTACATGAAAATTTCGCCCTAGTGCGTAAAATTGTGTTTTACGCACGGAGTGTTAAAAAATATTTTACATAACGGGTTTACAGGGCCAATATAACGGCTAAATTATGTTAACTTTGGATGTAAACTAATTCTGTGCATTAATATTTGAGGCTTCTCGCCCTACTGAAAATCCCCACGTGGTTTCCCATGTGGGATCCCATGTGGCATTGATTTCTGGTTTCCCACAAGGTTTCCTAAATGGTTTCCCACGTGGTTTCCCCCTGAAAATTCTCATTTCTAATTTTTTTTTCAGCGAAAGACCGGTAAAAGAAAAGTGTCTTAACGTGTATTTTACATCCATTGGTTAAGCAATTTACAGTGAATCACGTGGTGTCCCATTTATAGCAACAATATTCTTTTTTTAATGGGGAACCCTGTGTACAAGAGGCTACGATTTTATTGTGGTGTGATTGCGAATACCTTGCGATCTATGCGAATATCGGGTTAGTCGTGCGCGTGTGTGTGTGTGCGTGCGCGCGCGCGTGCGTGTGTGTGTGCGTGTGCGTGCGTGTGCCCGTGTGTGCGTGTGCGCGCGTGTGTGGGTGTGTGCGTGCGTGCGTGCGTGTGTGCGTGCGTGCGTGCGTGCGTGCGTGCGTGCGTGCGCGCGCGCGTGTGTGTGTGTGTGTGTGTGTGTGTGTGTGTGTGTGTGTGTGTGTGTATGTGTGTGTGTATGTGTTGTTGGGCACGTGTGTGTGTGTGTGTGTGTGTGTGTGTGTGTGTGTGCGCGCGCGTGTGTGTGTGTGTGTGTGTATGTGTGTGTGTGTGTGTGTGTGTGTGTGTGTGTGTGTGTGAAAGGGAAAAATAATTAAAAATCAGAAATAATTTACGGATAACAACGTATATTATTTTTATAAAATGTTCTTAACAAAAACCAAGAATATTTTCTTACAAATTGTACACGATGTTTGCTACTCGTACTTAAGAATATATTCTTAGTCATAAGAGTGACTGCCTCTCAATTAATGAATACATTCTGGGCGCCTATCTGGGATATCCTTAAACTTAGTATATCAGTTTTTCGGTGCAGTCTTAATTTGCACGAACTGACCGTTGCGAAGGTCCCGGGTTCGATTTCCGGTCGATGCATTATTGTTGACTTTAAAGAAACACATAGGTGTTTGTCCGGTTGCAGGTCATCCAGGCACTCAGGATCTGCGTGAGCTCAACTACGCATCGCTCTGAATAGAACCGGTCATCACTGTGTAGCATTGTTCAATAATGATGCTCTAGAAATCGCCCTGGGACCGGGTATAATTGGCATAGGTCTTGATTTGAGTACAGAGGGAGCAAAAGTCAGTTGCAACCGGGGGGACTCGGTTGCAACTGACTCGGGGTGGTCCAAATTATGCTTGTTTGTATTGTTCCGTAATAGAATATGTTCTCTTTGGATCACCTACTAGCTGACCGGCCATTAGACAGAAGTATCATAAAGTGCGGGGGCAATGAGGAAATAAAAAAAATATTATTATTATTATTATTATTATCAATATTCTGCAGGTATTGAGTTATAACTTTGTTAGTGTTTTTTATACATTGTGTTAAGATTATCGATGAAATTAGGCGAAGTAATGTAAGAGTCACGTCTCCATAATTATCAATAAGAAGTAAGTTTTGTGAAACCCGATTTATCATGATCGATCGTTGTTTACACTAGATGTATATAATATAATAATAGGGGCAGAATAATTATGACAGTAATACACTTGATATAACTTGAATATAAGTAATGAGGCTTGTATTTATTAGAATAATGCCTTGATTATATTTTATTTAATAAGCAGCAGAAAAATATCAATAATAATACATATTTGGAAGTGGACATGCATAGCTTTGTTGGGGGGCTTTCATAAAAACACATACTCGATCGATACTCTGTATTAGAATCGACACTATTTCTTCGCATACATTTGTAACTATTGTTATTAGACTGCCCTTGGAATGAAGTTGAGTTTCTATAATATTACCTAACGTTCATTCGCGGTTATTTACGAAATCACAGATAAATGGTCTTATCCGTAAATACGTTTGGTCCGTTAATTGTACGAAGTTATATATGGAGTTATCTGACCGATTGTTTTGTTTAAGACAAGAATTATCTAAACATTTTTCTTTCACTACTCGCAAAAATGATTTACTTTCGTCCATGACCATATTTGTCACGCAGCTCACTCGCGATAATCCGACCATTTCCGAAGTAGGTTATATTCGATATCGTCAGAGTTCTTGACACGAATTCTTCACCAATATTTTCACAAACATATTTTACACTAAAAGACGCAATCGGAGTAATTTTGTTCTCAAGTAGTTTTATTTTTTGACACAGATTTACATATCGAACAACTTGATGAGTTACACCATTTGCACTTTTTATTGCACAAAGCAAATTCCTATTTTCAGATTCAAATGGGTACGTAGACTGTGCCAAAAATGTACCCCAATCCAAAACCGCTTTAGGCATTTATTGCAATATACAGGGTTATCCTAGAGTATGGAAACGCCTAAATAACTCAGCGGGAGTGCATTTTCGGGGAAAATGTTTCAGACAAAAGTTTAAGCATTTGTCCCTGGCTATTCAACGGTACCATTGAATTTAACCTTGAATATGACCTTGAAGGTTATTCCAAAGTCAAGTTTATTTTTTCAAATGGAAACCCCTATTTTTCATGGATTCGGAAAAAGCACAACGTTTTATGTACGAATATGATATGGTCGATTTTTCCGGCAAGGTCATTTGAAGGTCAAACATAAAACTCCCGGAACTGCGAATTAACTAAGCGGGAGTGCATTTTCTGAGAAAATCTTAAATACAAAAGGTGAAGGATATTTCTCTGGCTATTTAACGGTACCATTGAATTTAACCTTGAAGGTTATTTCAAGGTCAAGTTAATTTTTTTAAGTAGACGCCAAAAGTGTACATAGAATCGGCCAAATAACTTTGGAGGATTGCACTTTGAGGAAAAAAGTTTCACACAAAAGTTGTAGGTTTTCTTCTTGGCTATTCAGCCATGATCTGAAATTTGACCTCGAACGTGACTTTTAATGTCGTTTCAGGGTCGAAAATACTTTTTTTAATAGAAGCACATATTTTTGATAATAGGAATGGAAAGAGCGGAAAATTTTACGTTCGGATGTGACTTTGATCATGACTTTGACCCGGCATTTGTGCAGGTGTGACAAAAAGTTTTGTTGCTCTTTCTTGATCCTTTTCAAACTTGGTCAATCTTCCTCGATCATTGACTATTTTTTTCGATCTTTTTCAATCATTCTCCATGAAGTAGGCCTTTTTTTATCTTTGTCGACGTTTCAGGATCTTTTTCGACCTTTAACAATTTTTCTCGATGATATAGGACTTTTTCGATCTTTAACAATTTTTCTCGATGCTATAGGACTATTTCGATCTTTATCGACGTTTCTTGATCTTTTTCGATATTTCCCGGTCTTTATGGATCTTTTTCGATATTTCTCGATCATTGTCGATCTTTTTCGATCTTTGTCAATCTTTCTCGATGATGTAGATTGTTTCGATATTTATCCATGTTTCTTGATCTTTTTCGATATTTCTCGATCTTTATCGATCTTTTTCGATATTTCTTGACCTTTGTTGAACTTTTACGATCTTTGTCAATCTTTCTCGATATCGACACTTTCTGAATCTTTATACATACATGTCTCTCGATATTTCTTGGTCTTTTTAACTTTTGTCGATCTTTTTTGTCGATGGAGGTTAAGCAAGATCGAGAGAAATCGAGAAAGATCGAGAAGAATGAGAAATATCTGGAATTACTTCTAAACAACGTAAAACATCGAAGACGATCGAAAAACTTCGGAAACTTTCGGGAAATCTCGATAAACATCGAGAAATATCACAAATGATCGATAGAGATGAAAAATGTCGAAGGTGATCGAAAAGATGGAAAGATCGTGAAAGATGAAAAAATATTGAGAAAGGTCAGAAAAGATCGAAAAAGATCAAATGGATCAAAGGTCAAATCTCAGATCATGATTGAATAGCCAAGAAGAAAACCTACAACTGTTGTGTGAAACTTGTTTCCCTAAAGTGCAATCCTCCAAAGTTATTTGGCCGGTCCTATGTACACTTTTGGCGTCTACTTAAAAAAATAAACTTGACCTTGGAATAACCTTCAAGGTCAAATTCAATAGTATCGTTAAATAGCCAGAGAAAAATCCTTCACCTTATATATTTAAGATTTTCCCAGAAAATGCACTCTCGCTGAGTTAATTCGCAGTTCCGGGAGTTTCATGTTTGACCTTCAAATGACCTTGCCAGAAAAATTGACCATATTATATTCGTACATAAAATGTTGTGCTTTTTCCGAATCCATGAAAAAATATGGGTTTCCATTTGAAAAAAAAAACTTGACATTGGAATAACCTTCAAGGTCATGTTCAAGGTCAAATCAATGGTACCGTTAAATAGCCAGGGATAAATCCTTAAACTTTTGTCTGAAACATTTTCACCGAAAATCCACTCCCGTTGAGATATATAGGCGTTTCCATACTTTTGGATTACTCTATATGTACGTTGTACGTCATCTTAAATTTCGCTAACACGTCTAACAAATTTGTTCAACATTTCGCAGTTAATTCTTCTGTAATTATTTCTCGATGAGTTACGTCCGTGCTGAGCAGGTAATATACAGGGTCATCGAAAAGTATCGGACCCCCCTAATATCTTCAGTTAGAATGCACTTAGGAGAAAATGTCCAATAGCAAAGTTGTATGGTTTCAAGCGGGGAGTAAGATGATGACCTTGACTTTGACCTTGACCATGTCCTTCAAGGTCATTTCAAGGTCAATCTTATTTTTTTAAATAGAACTCCCTACATTTTATTGCATATTCTTATAGCTTATCTCGAGAGCTTTCCAAAACACTATAATAAAATATTTTTTTATTAAGTACTTTTTGAGTTATAAAGGTTTGAAGTTAACAATTTTTTGACACAAAATGTAGAATATCTTGTAAAATATTATTTAGTTTTCAGTAATCATAACCTTAATACTTTTGTGCGCGGAATAATGAGACCAATTAATTGGTTTAAAGAAAATACATTAATCGGATCCCCCTAATATTTTCAGTAAGAATGCATTTTGGAAAAATGTCCAATAGCAAAGTATTGTACGGCTTCAAGCAATTATGCTAATAGGCTCTGGCGAAAACTGCCCGAACGTAATCGCGAGAAGCTGCTCGAATGCGTGATTTCCGAAGGCGTTAGCGGGAATCTGACCGAAAGCGTTGGCCAATCTTTATTCTCTCACTCTCGCAGGCACCAATGTACGAGCTCTTGAGCAAACAATACGGATCACTGATTTGAAACTTTGATGCAGTGCTGTCTTCTTCTTAGCGAGCAGCAGTCACCTCGTGGACGAAAACGAACAGCCTCAAAAATGTTTTCTGTAACAAAAGAAACCATTGCGCTTCAATTGATTATCCCAAACATCTTCATTTTGTTTCCAATAGCCCAGAAATTTTTCGTAAATATTATTAATTGATCTATTAGATTTTCAGTTGCTCAACGAGCTTTTTGCTAGTGCTGGTTAAAATAAACAAATCGATAGTTGGACCAACACTTAATAATTAGTATTTTTCTCTGCTTAATTATCTAGATCAATTTCCTATCACTTACCTGATTAATTCTTCTTCGCTCTAATTAAGAATGGCGGAGCTTTCTGAAAGAGATCGAATAACACTGTTAATGATGCGAGGATGGGGAGATCAACAAAGAGGGTATGAAACAGTAACGCGATTATTTAATGAAAATTTTCGGAATGAAAATAATAGGATCTCCAAAAGTACTGTAATCCGTACTATTCAACGTTTCGAGACCATTGGTAGCGTTAAAAGCCGCCCAAAATCTGGTAGACCTAAAACAGCAACAAGTAATGATAAGGCATTAGATGTTTTACAGTCTTTCGTTGAAGATCCCCATATTTCCATCAATCGCGTTGCACAAGAACACGAAATCGGTCATGCATCTGTCAGTAAAATTCTGAAATTGAATAAATGGCATCCATACAAACTCCATTTGGTCCAAGAGTTGTCCGAAGACGATTTTGATAGACGCATCGAATTTTGTGATCTTATGATGGAGATGATTGTCGACGATCCTCTATTACTTGATAATATTGTTTTCTCTGATGAGGCAACATTTAAACTGACTGGAAATGTAAATAGACACAATTGTAGATACTGGAGTGACGTTAATTCTCACTGGAAAAGAGACAATCATACTCAATATCCACAAAAAGTTAACGTATGGGCTGGTATTCTTAATGGTAGACCAGTTGGCCCTTTCTTCATTGAAGGCAATTTGACAGCACAAGTTTACATAGTCATGCTTCGCGAACAAATTGTTCCAGCTATTCGAAACATAGCTGGTGGAAATATGGATGAAATTTATTTCCAACAGGATAGAGCTCCACCTCATTATGGTGTCATTGTCCGTCAATATTTGAATGAGGTCTTTCAGGACAGGTGGATAGGGCGAAGGGGTCATATTGAGTGGCCACCTCGGTCTCCGGACTTGACCCCACTTGACTTTTTTTTTTGTGGGGTTACTTGAAAAGTAAAGTTTATGCCACCAAGCCACAAGATTTAGATGATTTAAGAGGGAGAATAACTCGAGAGATAGAACTAATACCGCCAGAAACGTACCGGAATGCGGTTTCGGCTGTTTATAACAGATTGGCACATTGCCAGGCTGTTGAAGGGCAACAATTTGAACATTTGTTGTGAATTGTTTGGTACAATTAAATATTTTGCCCAAGCTCACCAATTCGAATTAAATTTGCCTTAACTGGCCGGACTCACACACCACTCTTGCCTTAACTGGTCGGACTTGCACACCACTCTTGCCTTAACTGGTCAGACTCGCACACCACTCTTGCCTTAACTGGTCGGACTCGCACACCACTCTTGCCTTAACTGGTCGGACTCGCACACCACTTAACAAATTGTTAACTTCAAACCTTTATAACTCAAAAAGTACTTAATAAAAAAATATTTTATTATAGTGTTTTGGAAAGCTCTCGAGATAAGCTATAAGAATATGCAATAAAATATAGGGGGTTCTATTTAAAAAAATAAGATTGAACTTGAAATGACCTTGAAGGACATGGTCAAGGTCAAAGTCAAGGTCATCATCTTACTCCCCGCTTGAAACCATACAACTTTGCTATTGGACATTTTCTCCTAAGTGCATTCTAACTGAAGATATTAGGGGGGTCCGATACTTTTCGATGACCCTGTATGTAAACATTGTACTAACAAAGCCCGGTGTTGTGCTACTTCTTCAGAGCACAGTAACGCAATTATTGGCGTAGTATTGCTGTAGTATAACACCCAATTTTCCCATTCACACTAATGCTCTACTACGAAATGACGCAAAGTGTGCCAAAAGAACTCCGCACTCCTATAACGACCTTCGGGTTGCAGATATTCGGTATAGGCGTGCTCGTAATTTGATGAATCTCTGCGTTTCTCATCGAAGTGAGGAATGAGCCTAAACTGTTCGGCTACAAGAGAAAATGCCTTGGAGGTCACGGACCACGCAGGCTATAAGAAATAATAGATTCGTCATATTACGAATATGCACAAAGCCTGAAAGTCGCAGATGTTCCTGTGCGGACAAACTGCACAGTATTTTGTAATAGACTCTTTTTTCCGAGTGCACAAAAGACTTTACAACCATTATTATTATTATTTTTTTTTACGGAGGAGGGAAATGCGTTAGGCACCATAGGGGGTTGAAGATGTTGGTTAACCCACCGTGTCGGACTCCCTTACCCATGATGTTCGGGGGAAGGTTTATCAACTAAAACCCTAACCTCCCGTGTCCCTCCGTAATCTACGTGTGCAGACTGCAGCACAAAAGTGGCTCCGATATCCATCACCGCATTGTGACGTTCGATGTATGCTGAAACTGCATATATTGGGCATGCTGGCAAAAGATGCATTAGTATCTCAGGATGACATCTATACAATCTACAAATCGTACTCTGTACCGCCTGGTGTAAGACGGTCTGGCGATACGCTAAGGTATTGATGACCCCATCCTGGAATGCGAAGATAAAACTCTCGGTCTCGGATTTCAAGCCGGCTGATCTTAAGAACGAGAAGGTCATCTCTGCCGACAAGCCAAGTTCTTGGACATTTCGAAAGAATTGTCCATGCAATGGCTTGTCGATATGCCTTCCCTCCAACATTCGGAGATGTTCAGTCCGTATGTTAACCCTGAGACGCACTGGGCACAGATTGATGACTGATTCAGCTTCCTGTGCACCACTACGTCCCACGTTGAAAACCAGACCGAGGTTTCGCGCCGCTCGTTCCGCCGCGTTGTACAAAAACGCCCCCTTCCTCTGAATTTCATGCTGATGAACTAGCATCATCAGGGGATCCGCCGTTCGATTAATCACGTCGCAAGCTGTCTCGAGGACTAATCGGTCATGAATACACGCCATGCTTAAAAGTCCACCACCTCCCATATTTCGGGGCAAATACAGTCGTTCCACGGAAGATCATGGATGTAAACTGCGTTGCATACAAAACATCTTCCGTGTGCTTCGGTCAAGACCCCTTAACTCGTCAACGTTCCACTTCAGTGCTCCAAAAGAATAGAGCACTGGTCATACAGCCAACATATTCGTGGCTGCCACCTTATTTCTCCCGGTCAATTCTGATGACCAGATCTGACAGAGAATGCGCCGGTATTTCTTAATGATGGTGCTTTTAGCAGCCTGCACATCCTGGACATGCCTTTGAGGTACGCCCAGGTATGTGTAGGCTTCTTCGACGCTAAGGTGGCGGATGACATTTTCGTTGACGAGCTCATATCGTTGTTATTGGAGCCTGACCTTCCTCTGTCAAATGAACGACTGCACACTTGTTCAATCCGACTTCCATGCCGATATCTCTCGAGTATGTGAGCCTCGAGGGCGATGTTCAGAGATCGATGTAATTGATCCTCGCCTGATGAGTATAATTAAAATCATCCGTGTAGAAAAGATGGGTGATCTTATGTACACGTTCACCAGGCGGTCCACACATGTACCCTTGAGATTTCCGGAGTGCAACGGATAGAGGCAATAGTGAGATGCAGAAGAGCAGAGGACTCAGAGAATCTCTTTGATAGACACCTCTTTGGAATTGAACCAGTCTAGACAAGGTTCGACGCTTGCACGATATCATGACAAAGCGTGTTTTCCAAAGAGGCATCAGGTCTTCTACAATTCTCACTATGTTTGGGTGGACATGGAGGCGTTTGAGCAACAAGCTTAAAAGCTCGTGCGATGTTGAGTCATACGCCTTCATGTAATCCAGCCATGCTATCGACAGGTTACGCTTGTACTGGACTGCGTCCTGACAACACAGTTGTCCTTGCAGCCGGATACACCCATTTTGCAGCCTCGTTGTTCTACTATCCGTTGCCACACCGGTTTCACGGATTTCTCAATACGTTCGTTCAAGATGTTAGTGAACAATTTTTATAACGTATTGAGACACGTGATCGGTCTATGGTTTTTCGGATCGGACAAGTCTCCCGATTTTGGGATCAGTGTCGTTCGGCCCTCCACCAGCTAGTGCGGAATGGGTTGGTCTCCATTTATATGAGAGGTGAATATTCGGGCTAGGTTATGATGGACAGAAGTGAACTTCTTCCACCAATAGTTGTTAATTCCATCCCAGTCCGGCGAGGAGAAATTCCTCGCCCCTGTGATGGCATTTTTCACCTCTAATGCACTGACGGGTGGGCAATCTTCACTTTGTTGTGTGACTTCGTCGCACAACTCGGTGAAGATTACAATACCTGGAGTGTCTGCATTAAGCCTAGATGTTTTCTCGTAGATGTTCCCCCAGAATTCCTCAACTGCGGCCATCGACGGAAACTCGCTTGAGGCTGCGATACGATGTTTGAAGAGGTTGGAAGGATTCGTCCAAAATATTGAGTTTTGTCGAATTCCTTCTTCCCGTCTTTGCAGCCTCTTTTTGGCATCGGCCATAACCCGAATTTTATCCGCTAAACGTTGCTTGATGTTGAGCGACTTCAGCTTGTTCAGTGTGTGATAGTACGTTCGCAGTTGTTGTGCGAACTTCTTGACTTTAGCCGTAAATGAACGGCCAGATGTTAAATAGTCGATCACACACTGAATTCGGGAAGCGAGTTTCCGTGTCAGTCGAATCTTACCGTTCAATTGAGACATGCGTTTTGTAATCTGCCGACTCCCCGATATCTGTGTCAGATTTCGCGGAGTCACCAGATCACTTGCAGCTTCGTAAACGGCACAATTGAATTGCCACCGGTCGCAGTCATCTGGAAGAGCATCTAGAAGTAGACTATTTGCTCTGTCTATTTCTCGTTGTTTAGGCAAAATTTTTGTTGTCAAATTTTCCCTAAACACGAGTGTCGTGCTGTCATAATGTGAGCATCTCTCCCAGCACCGCGTACGGGCTCAGTTGTTATTGCCCGCACATCCGGTACCGGTTGACAGCTGGGAACAACGAAACCCGTCCGCCTCAGATAGGCCACATAATCTCTCAGTTGTTGCTGAGAAAAGCGATCTGCTAGTTCGGGATGCATTACTGCAAACCGACTGTGCATTCGCGCCATGTAGCCTCTCTGTTGCGGACAGCTCTCCTCGTAGCAGCGCATTAGGTCTTGCCTGAGATCCTCCGTCCACTGAAATCGTCCGGGGGCATTCGTTGGTCGTTGTCCCGGGACACCTGTTTCGGCTCCTCCACCTCGGGACTGGGCTGCATCCAAAGCAGCCCGATGGTCAGGAGCCCTGCGCGTTATTCTATTTGTAACCGCATGTGCAGGGAGTAGGGTGGTTGGCCCTACCCCCCGTTGTTATGCCTCTCTCGTTTGTCTCTTACCTCGCCATCCACTGGGGTTGGTTACCCAATCTCTGGCAAGGTTGCTAAGAGTCCAGGGCCCACCGGCTTTAATAAGCACACGTGGAGGTGAGAGTAGGCCATTTGGGAAGATAGGCTAGGATGCAGCTTTTTGCATAGACGCATTGTGTTACGCATCATTCCCTTTGGGAATAATTATTATTATTATTATTATTATTATTATTATTATTATTAACCGTAGTAGGCGTAAATTACTATGCCAGACACTTACCACCTTAAATACGGATTCAAAATCTGGGTCTGAGTATTCAAAGGGTACTGTGACATCTTTCTCACGCTCCTCTGGCATCTGCAAATGAATCCGTCCGTTAATTTTTGTTTTGCTTCCTCATACGATATAAAGTTGCCATGCACAGATGTCCTTGACGAAAAGAAAAACGCCGCGTGCTCAGGAAGTACATTTATGCACCTACATAGTCAGATATATTTCATAAACAAATGTAGACAAATAAATGGAAATTTAAACTTGAATACATAATGAAATTAATCCCAAGCAACAATAATACATTACGACATACCACGCTTGCTTTTAAAAATCGTAAATTACATTTCAGATAAGTAACAGTTACAGACCTCACGTGTAACTATAAAAGTCTTTCATACATGCAAGCAATCGGAAATATTCGCGAGTATTAACATTTTTCATGACAGTGCAAAACGTAATGTTGCACACTGACACGAGTGCGTATGTTTGCGCATTATTTGAAAATAAGTTTTTCTTAATACCAACCCGCAAAACCCTCGTTTGGTGACTGATTGTACACATCGTGAAAATCCAGGCAAAGAGCTAGTGGTGGGGGTAGCAGACCCATCGTAACGCCGGCACCACACCGGCCGCGCCAATCAAACGACATGAGTTCCGAAACTGACTGAACTGCTCATTCAGTAGGAGTACATGGAAATACGAACCGAACGATTGAGACTTTCTTAACGTTTTGCTATGAAAATCGAGACACGGGATTTGGAAGACACGCTGTCGAACCTAATCATATTGAACGACCTCGTCGCGAGTCATGAAATTGTTTGCCGTGTAGGCATCCAAAACAGCTGATTCCCACGCCGATGCGCAAAATGAGTGGGCAAAATCCTGGCGTTGAGCAAAACATTTTGTCCACCGTGTTGACATTTTGCCCTTCGTGTTCGATGTTTTGGCGACGGCGTGGCATTCAGATGTTTTAATGCCCACGAACAGTCGGCAATCTAGGGTTATGCGCGTTATCATAAATGTTTGCACGATACCGGCCAAACACTGTCCGATTCGTTAATTCAATTTTGTAAGGGAAAGGAAACTGGAAATTTACGTTTGGATAAATAAATTCACGACGGTTTGAGCGAGCGTGACTACGTGAGCGTTTTTGGTTAATATATTTTACTCGGTCCATTTTGTCGATCAAAATAACAACGCTAAATGTAAAAAAAATATAGGCGAATACTCGCGTCCTTGAAATCGTAGCGTTGAACAATGAAACGATTTGCGACGTCGAAGCGTCCGAGGAGCGCACGGGCCCTATGAGCGTCGCGCCCTGAACGAAGAAACCGCGTTCAAACAAAGGCCTCACGCGCCCGCGTGTCGAACATTCCAGACGTGTATCGCCCGAACACCCGCGATAACAAGTCTCGACAGAAAAAAAAATGCGAAAAAACACTGCAATTATCGAAATCGCGCGGAATCGTGAATACGATAGTGCAAATTTCGACAATGAACACTTAAATTTCACATGAAAAGGTTGAAACGAATACTTAATTTTAACTGCCGCCTTTCTGGTCGCTGTTGGCGTTCGTCCTAGGCGTCTTTGGCGATCGTCCTCTAGATGCTTCTCGTAATCCTTATCGAAACGATGGTAATAGGTCGCAACCGCACTGCGACCTCACAGGAGGCGCCAAAATGTTTGCACGATACCGGCCAAACACTGTCCGATTCGTTAATTCAATTTTGTAAGGAAATTTTTGTAAGGGAAAGGAAACTGGAAATTTACGTTTGGGTAAATAAATTCACGTCGGTTTGAGCGAGCGTGACTATAACGTCTTTATTGCTCAGAGGGAGAAAAAAGCCAAAGGCATAAAAAACCCTCAAGAAGTCTACATTTGCGAATAAACGTATGTGTACGTGTTTCGAAGGACCGGGGTCCGCGGTTATACGCATTTAAGGGGAGTTTCACCCTGGCACCATGTGGGTGCAATGCACATTAGGTTTTTAGTATACAGGGGGCGTTTCACCCTGGCACCATGTGGGTGCATTTAACGTATCGACGAAAGGGGCGTTTCACCCTAGCACCATGTGGGTGCATTTAACGTATCGACGAAAGGGGCGTTTCACCCTGGCACCACGTAGTGCAGTATTTGCCCGATTTCCGTCGGTCGTGGAGAAAGGCTGATCGCGTACGCGTAAGAAATTGCACGTCCGTATGCTTTCGCTTGTCGAGCTCGACTGACTCACGGCGAGCAGCGCGCGAATCGCCTCGCGCACAGTCACTCGCGAGGGCAGCGCCGCTCCGGCCGGCGACGGCGGCACCGCGACCACGAACACCCGCGAATTTCGAAACGCACTCGTCCAACAATGACACTCACTACCCAGTTTTCTACAATAACGTAATTAATACGAGTACAATATTTACGCGAACGATCCATCGACAGAACATTCTCCCCCCGTTGAGAGCGACGCGATCAATAAGTGTAACGAGCTGTGTGCGTAAATTACAAAATCGTATCACCAGATTCAATCGACCCTATTCATCGGCAGAGGACACAGAAGTTTCATGTTGCGTTTATAGGTTCCCTGCGCTGTTTTTATTGTAGCCACTCTAACGACACCGTCTTCTCCGGGATGCAGCGATAAGATTCTTGCGAGTTGCCACTGCATGCACGGCTGGTTCTTGTCCATCACAATGACGATGGAATCGGGCTTCAGATTGACACCTGGTTTGGCCCATTTCTGACGCCTTTGTAGCTCGTTCGAATACTCGCGATGCCATGTTTTCCAGAAATCTTGTCGACCTCTGGTGATTAGTCGCCACGATGAGAGGTGAGATTCTGGAACAAGAAGTTCATCCCTTTCAGGTAATGTGTTAAATGCACGTCCCACCAAGAGATGCGCGGGAGTCAATGCTAGAGGATCATTTGGATCGGAGGATATGGGACAAAGCGGTCGCGAATTCAGAATTGCTTCGATTTCGATTGCGAAAGTATTGAGCTCTTCGAACGTGAATAAGCGATCACCTACCACTCGTTTAAAATGGTGTTTGAAAAATTTTACCGCTGCTTCCCATATTCCTCCGAAATGAGGTGAAAGAGGGGGATTGAAATGCCATGTGATATTATGTTTCAAGGCAACATTACGTATTTCGGACCGGAATTCATCGGATTCGGTCAACGCGTACAATTCGCGGAGTTGATTAGCGGCGCCGACGAAATTCTTTCCGTTATCGGAGTAAACGTGCGCCGGAACAGCTCTCCGAGCAACAAAACGTCGGAAGGCCCCGATGAATGCTGTGGTGGATAATTCACTTACAATTTCGATATGGACCGCCTTGACGGCCATGCAAACGAATACGCAACCATATACCTTTACGCGGCCCCGATTTCGGTGTTTTTTTTCTTTTACGAACATAGGTCCGAAAAAATCCATACCGGTATGGTAAAATGCATACGCTGATTCTAACCGTGATTTTGGTAAATTGCCCATTTGGTATTCGACCGCCGTAGCCTTGAAGCGGATACACCGGACACAATTACGGACGATTTTGCGGATTTGATTTTTACCATCAAACACCCAAAATCGGTGTCGAACTGCATATAGCGTAGATTGAATGCCAGAATGATAGTTCGTCTCATGCGTTTCTCGAATGATAAGGTCAGTCACGTGATGGTGAGTCGGTAAAAGTATTGGATGTTTTTGCGAAAACGTGATATTGGCATTTTTTAAACGACCGCCCACGAGAAGTAATCCGTGTTCGTCTATGAAAGGGTTCAGGGACGCGATTCGACCGTTTTTTGCTGTCCCCGTTTCCGAAACTTGTCGTACCTCTTCGCGGAAAGCATCGGTCTGTATTAATTTCAAAATTCGCCGTTCTACGTCTTTAATTTCCGGTACAGATAATTCTCCGCGATACTTATTTCGAGGACTCAGCCGCAAACAGTACGCTAAAGTTCGTATTAAGCGGGAATAGGACGAAAATCGGCTGAAAATCTCGCGCGGTTCGACTGAAATCGCGAGACACGTAATCTTCTTCAAGCCGGGAAGTTCTTTCACTGGAGCTACGATATTTTCGGGCCACGAGCTCTCTTCCCGCTTTAGCCAAGACGGACCGCAAAACCAAGATTCGTTCCTTAGAAATTCGCGTGGCATTTGTCCTCTTGACAAGGCGTCTGCAGGATTTTGTTCGATTTTAACGTAACGCCATTCGAAATTTGGGCACGTTTCCTGGATTTCGCGAACTCGATTTGCCTCGAATACCTTTAACAGGGAAGGGTCTTTTCGCAGCCAGTGTAGGGCGACAGTCGAATCTGACCAACAAACGATCCGGGTTGGATTAAATTGCGCAATGTTCGCTTCGCGACATAATCATCCCAAGGTTAATGCGGCGCACAATTCGAGCCTAGGAATTGTGGATTGTTTCACGGGCGCGACACGCGATTTAGCACAATAAAGTTTAACGAGAATCTTACTGGACTGATCTCTAGACCGAATATATAGACACGCTCCGTACCCTGAGAAACTGGCATCGCAAAATCCGTGGATTTGTACTTCGACTGCGCCATTTATAAGAACGCACCTATCTATTGATACTTGGTTTACGGACGGAAGTTGTGTCGCGAACGAACTCCATTTCGTATGTAACGCGCCTGTTACGGATTCATCCCACGATAACTTCGACCTCCAACAGTCTTGCATTATTGATTTTGCGATTAGTATGATCGGCCCGAGTAACCCTAGAGGATCAAAAATTTTCGCGATTTCCGATAAGATGACGCGTTTAGAAATACCGTCGCTTACCCTTATGGGTTTCACTGAATAGCGGAATCGATCGTAACGCGGCTCCCAAGAGATCCCCAGAGTAGTCAAAACATCGTTGTTTCCCTCGAGAAAGTTGACAGCACTCGATTCTTGTAAATATGTGTCTAAGAGTCGCGCATTATTGGACGCCCATTGCCGTATGTTAAACCCGCCCTACGTAATATTTCGGTCGTCTCGTATTTAATTTGCGAAACATCCTCTAAGGTATCGGCTCCGGTAAGTAAATCGTCGACATATAAATCGCGTTTCAAAATCTTCGCGCCTAGAGGGAAACATACGGCCTCGTCATCTGCAAGTCGGTGAATCGTCCGAATCGCGAGAAATGGAGCTGACGAGACTCCAAACGTGACGGTATTAAGGTGGAAGACGCGTACCTCACCATTCGAACGCCAAAACAACTGTTGATATTTTCGGTCTTCCGGATGAACCCATACTTGACGGTACATCTTCTCTACGTCCGCGGTCAGAACATATTTATGAACAGGAAAATTCAGGAGTAGTTCGAATAGTTTGTTCTGTATAGTCGGTCCTACAAGTAGTTGATCGTTGAGTGACCTCCCGTTTGAGGACTTTGCCGACGCGTCAAAAACCACTCGCACCTTCGTCGTGGCACTAGATGCCTTTATTACGGCATGATGCGGAAGGAAATATCCGGTTGTCGATTCGTGGAGTACTGGTGTCATGTGTTTTAGGTCGAGATATTCCTGCATTACACGAGTGTATTCTGCTTTAAGTGTTGGATTCGAATCTAATTTACGTTCGAGAGCTTGGAAGCGACGAAGTGCGGCGGACCTTGACTCGCCGAAGTCCCGATTGTCGCAACGAAATGGTAGCCTGACCACGTATCTACCGGAAGAATCTCGAGTCGTGCACCGTGAGTAATGTCGTTCGCATTCGGAATCGTTTGTGACAGTTGAGTACTCAGTTTTGAGCTCTTCAATTGCCCAAAAACGTGCAATTTGATCGCTTAAGTTGCTCAGTTTACACGAAGTCCGACCTTTTCCGTCGTATGAAGATACGCCGCCTACGACTACCCAACCCAAGCTAGTTTTTTGGAGATACAAATCGCAATGGTTACTGGACAAATTAATTTGTCCAATGGATAAAAGGGACAGCGTTACTCCTGAACCTATGAGTAAATCGACCGGTCGAGGTATGTGGAATTGTGGGTCGGCTAGCTTCAAATTTGCGGGTATGGAGACTAATTCGCGTGGGAAAACCTCGTGAGGAATCAAATCAGCAATTTTTGGCACTACTAAGAACAATAAGTTTTTATGAAATTCGTGGTGTATCGAAAAGATGGTAGTTTCAATTAAACCGTTAGATTTTGTACTCATGCCATCTATGGCTCCGATCGATAAAGAGCACGAGTGAACCGGCAATTTTAATTTTGCAACTAACGACTCCGCAATGAAATGAGCGGTGGCACAAGTATCCAAGAGTGCTCGGCACGTTATAAATTTCCCCGATGCATCGCGTATGCGAACAGTCGCGCTCATCATCAGCTGTGATGCGGGTGCGCGCGATACGGCGGCGTATATGCCCTGCTCTAGTCATGCCGACGGATCCCCTCTCGCGGTTATCGGCAGAACTCCGTTCGACGTGGCTTCGCGGAGTTGTTCGGAATTGCGCGACAATGGAGAATTTGAATTATGCAACGCTGTATGGTGATACTGATCGCACATTTTGCAGTGTGTTGCAGTGCATACTCCTCCGTGAGTGCGAAGGCAGTTTTTGCACAATTTAGTACGTTTGACCATTTCCCAGCGCTGCTGTAAAGTGGCCTTGGTAAACTTCGGACATTGATACGAACGATGCTGATTGTTTTTGCAAAAGGGACACGAAAAGTTTGTAGTCGATAAGAATACGCGAGTGTTGGGCTCCATCTTACGAGTTTTAAAAAATTGCGTTTCTCGCTGGGAGTTCGCACGTTTTCTGTCGAAATTGGACCTCGGTCGTGTTGATTCTTCCTCGAGAGAAGACAACCGAAACGCAGCTTCCGACAGAAATTTGTAAATTTGCTCTAACGTCGGAGATTTATCAAGATCAAGAGTTTCTTCCCACTTAGCGCGAATCTCCGACGGTAGCGCGCGTTCGAGTATGCGGATTAGTATGTGTTCATCCGGAACAACCTTTAAAGTTTTCAGCATATTTACGTGCTGCCGCATGTCATCGACTAATTTTGTTAGTCCCTTTGGGATAGATTTCGTCTGCACTGACATGTCTATAATCGCGTCGAGGTGTTTGGCGATTAATATACGGATTTTCTCATACGAGTCTACGAGTAATTTCCACGCGTGATCGAAGTTTTCCGCGCTCGTATCATATATCGAAATTTTACTTAAAGCTCCACCGCGCAATGAATTCTTTAGGTATATAAATCTCTCGAGATCACTGATATCATCGCGTGCCTTTACAATGGTCGTAAAAGTATTTTTAAACGACAGCCAATTTTCCAACTTTCCATCGAATGTAGGTAATTCGGCTATCGGTAATTTTATTCGACGTGTTTTCTCGCTTTGAATTAATGTCGCGTTAAATGTGTCGTCCCGCGATGTGCCTGCCATTTCGAACGTTTTTACTTTACTCGCGATATCATAATATCGAATTTGAATTTCGTCCATATCTGCAGATCGGTCGGTTTCAGGGTCGGCAATCATTAATTCGTCATGTAAGTCTTCGTAGGCATGGAATAAAACCGTAATTCGTTCTACGCGAAGGTTCAAGTTCGTCCTATCGATTTTACCTTGCGCGATTAAATTTTCCACACTGGTTAGTTGCGATTTGAGCGTTGAGCGTTTTTGGTTAATATATTTTACTCGGTCCATTTTGTCGATCAAAATAACAACGCTAAATGTAAAAAAAATATAGGCGAATACTCGCGTCCTTGAAATCGTAGCGTTGAACAATGAAACGATTTGCGACGTCGAAGCGTCCGAGGAGCGCACGGGCCCTATGAGCGTCGCGCCCTGAACGAAGAAACCGCGTTCAAACAAAGGCCTCACGCGCCCGCGTGTCGAACATTCCAGACGTGTATCGCCCGAACACCCGCGATAACAAGTCTCGACAGAAAAAAAAATGCGAAAAAACACTGCAATTATCGAAATCGCGCGGAATCGTGAATACGATAGTGCAAATTTCGACAATGAACACTTAAATTTCACATGAAAAGGTTGAAACGAATACTTAATTTTAACTGCCGCCTTTCTGGTCGCTGTTGGCGTTCGTCCTGGGCGTCTTTGGCGATCGTCCTCTAGATGCTTCTCGTAATCCTTATCGAAACGATGGTAATAGGTCGCAACCGCACTGCGACCTCACAGGAGGCGCCAAAATGTTTGCACGATACCGGCCAAACACTGTCCGATTCGTTAATTCAATTTTGTAAGGAAATTTTTGTAAGGGAAAGGAAACTGGAAATTTACGTTTGGGTAAATAAATTCACGTCGGTTTGAGCGAGCGTGACTACAACGTCTTTATTGCTCAAAGGGAGAAAAAAGCCAAAGGCATAAAAAACCCTCAAGAAGTCTACATTTGCGAATAAACGTATGTGTACGTGTTTCGAAGGACCGGGGTCCGCAGTTATACGCATTTAAGGGGAGTTTCACCCTGGTACCATGTGGGTGCAATGCACATTAGGTTTTTAGTATACAGGGGGCGTTTCACCCTGGCACCATGTAGGTGCATTTAACGTATCGACGAAAGGGGCGTTTCACCCTAGCACCATGTGGGTGCATTTAACGTATCGACAAAAGGGGCGTTTCACCCTGGCACCACGTAGTGCAGTATTTGCCCGATTTCCGTCGGTCGTGGCGAAAGGCTGATCGCGTACGCGTAAGAAATTGCACGTCCGTATGTTTTCGCTTGTCGAGCTCGACTGACTCACGGCGAGCAGCGCGCGAATCGCCTCGCGCACAGTCACTCGCGAGGGCAGCGCCGCTCCGGCCGGCGACGGCGGCACCGCGACCACGAACACCCGCGAATATCGAAACGCACTCGTCCAACAATGACACTCACTACCCAGTTTTCTACAATAACGTAATTAATACGAGTACAATATTTACGCGAACGATCCATCGACAGAACAATAAAGAAAAATAGTGTTCGACACACGAGATCAAACGGGCGGATTTCTACTGCTCGTATCATATGGCACCACTCTTCCCCGGTTCTCGCGGCGCAAAGACACTCGCAGTTCGCAAACCGCCCGATTTGCCTTTTGTTTAGAAAAATACTATTTTATCAATGATATTAACATTTTTTATAATGTCCATGTGTACGGTAATTTGGTAGTACCTACGTGCACATACCAAAGTCATGGTACCTACCATCAACCGCTTTGATTTACTTCGATTTTATAATTCCATTCATCTATTTCCGCTTCTCATATTTTTGTAAAATCTCAACATTATAGGTACCTAGTTTCTTTTGAATATTGAACGATTTTTAATGAAGGAAATAACATATTTTAGCATGAAATATAACCTCTAATTCACGATTTTTGTAACTTATAAAAAATATAACACTCCAAAATCGTCTGTGAGGGGTCTTTTCATTATACATTGAAGTTGTAAAATATAATTTTTTTTCGTATAATAAATTATTAAAAAAAGCTTTTATCGACTCAGTCAAAGGAGGCAGTTGCCGTCTCATGGGCCCACAGCGCGCACACTGCTTTGTTAACAAGTTGTATTGTAGGTAACACTAACTGAACTAATTGTGAGGCGTCAGTGATGCTAGGTGGAGAACATTCACGCGCATGGGTTTCGCGCACTTTACGCTAATTGGCCGGAGGTACGAGCAGTGTCCAGCTGGATTCAAACGCTGCGGCCTGCATAAGCATCTTACGGAACTTGTGAAGAATTTGTGTTATTTCAGGAAACAATACACGTGCAAAATTCAAATTTTCGCATGAATCATTCTTAAATACATTTCTTGGAATAATTATAAAGAAACAAATATAAAATTTAAAAGGAATGAGTTTAATATGAACTAACGAAATTCACGATTCGAAGTTTCCACTGTCAAATTCAATTCATAATGCATGGATGAGGTATACATCAAGTAATATTAATGAAATGTAACTTAAATTAATAGATCTATAAAGTTACTGTAAATAATTTTATTTGCCATCGAAAACATGAGATGCCGGCATTCGATAGGCCATTTGAAATACATTCTTGGTGAATAAAGTATTTTTTTCTTTATAATTTGGGTAGAATTGCGAAGACTCGAATGTTTCACTTGTATTATTTCAGGCATTGGCATATATTTACTCCATTCGTTTCGAAAATCCATATTGAAATTTGCACGTTTGAAAACTTTAATCGGTAAACTGACTTGCAAATTAAATTATTGCAACGCCAAAGTATTTAGTCAGCATGACATGGGTGCTTTCATCGACGAGAATTGCAAACGAAGTTAATATTAATATTAATATTTCGATTAATTTTGTCGATAGTTCCCGTGCAATTACGTTTTATATAATTATTATTATATTATTATATTATTATTGTATTATTATATTATTATTTTTAATGGGTCATTCCAGCCAACTTTTAAAAACATTGCGCATGGGGGTCGGCTGATTTTTCCGCCGATTTTTTATAAATTACATACTAAAAGATGGCTCTCCTCCAATTTTTAGCCCTTTATGTGCCCTACAGCCCGAGATACACTGTGGTGAATTTTTAAAAAAGGGCAAAAAATGCCTGTTTTTTAAAAATTCATTAAGGCTTTCTATTGGACCAATTCGAACAAATAAAAAAAGAAAAATTTCATCTTTTTGTCTACTTTTGTAAAAAAAATATGTTGATTTATTACAATGTAATAGGGGGTTTATACAAAACAAAATGTGAACGCGAATTTGGTCGGTTTTTATGTTATCTTTGATCATTTACTACTTTATGAGTTTTGTATATTTGAAGGCCATATCGTTTGTCTGGAAAAAACGTTTAATTTTCTTTTTTATTCATTCAATTTTACCCACTAGAACCGAAGTTATAGCCCTTTGAAGTTAGGTCAATTTTCGAAAATCGCGAAATTGGGCGTATTGTCACCAATTTCTACATATATGAATTCTTTTGTAACTTTGGGAAAATTTCGCCCAAACATAGTAAAAAACCACCCCAAAGTTTGGTTCTGCCCCTAAGCCTTGTTTAGGCGAACTAATTTTTGTTTCAACCTCGATTTGGCGTTATTTTTTCATACAAAACACGGTATTAACCCATTAACGCCCAGGAGTACACAAATTTCACCAAGATTTTCGAAATATTTCTTGACATTAAAATTCAAATAAACAAATTTCAGATAAATCATTTTCGACGAAAAATTAATCGATCTTTCCGAATCTGCCACTAAAAAATCAATCGAGCCCATTCCGAAAAAGTTATGCTTGGTTTTTACAAAAAAATCAGATTTTTTCACTGATAAATATTTTTTAATCGGCATTATCCATTGGAAACGGTTAAGGAGATCACTGACCGCTGAAAATATCGTGTCCTCGATTCTTTAACTTTAAAATGTACATGATATCATTTTGAAAATGAAGTTGGAAACTGTCAAAATGGCGGCTCAAACACGAAAAGAACGACGAAAAGCTCCTGAATTTTTTATTCGAAAATGATAGGCTTTCGGAAAAAATAACGTTGAACAAAAAGTTCTTAGAATTGATCAATGAATACGCTTAAAATTTTTCAGAATTTTTAAAACAATTTTCTTCATTTTCAAAATCGCAAAATTTTGAAATATTATAACCTATTATAAATAACAAATTGTTAACATTTATTAATTTATAGTTCAATAACTTTTTTGGTGTCATGAAATGAGGTAATTTTAACTTCGATGGTACGTCTATGACATGGTTTAAAACAATGGTATTTTCTGGTATTCGGGATGGTTTTCGCTGATTCAAATCTCTCCTTTAATTTTTCTTGCGTTTCTTGAATCATTTGACTATCAACCCAGTAAAATAGGGTAATTAAATACAACAGTATTAAGTACTCGAGCATTCCTTATATGGGACATTCTTTTACAAATAGAACGAATTTCGTAAAAAATATTGGTCGACATTTTTGATTTGCTTCTAAATATTTTTATGCGTTCCTTATACAAAAAAAGTCGACACGTGTTTCTGGATTTTTTTTTTAATCAATATTTTCGAAAATATGGCGGTTTGAAATTTGTAATACTCTACAATTCTGCACTTTTTGAAATTGCCATAACTCCGGTTCTATTTATCCGATTGACTTCAGTCGGGGCTCATTTTAAAGGTAATGAAATTGTCTTTATTTCTATATGCGTAGTTTTTAAAATTGTTGCTAAAAAGCGATTGTTATAAACAATTGAATATTAGAAAGTCCATTTACTGCTCGAGGCCGACAGTATACAAATTTTATTATTGCACCATTGAATTCCTCGGGAAATTTCCTACAAGAAACATATTTTTGCAGAATGGCGATTTTACATCTACTATGTCAAATAAATTAATTTCCGACGGCAGATTACGGTCCGTAACGCGTGGCGCTATGGCAAGACGAGAGAACACGCGTAACGAGTTGCGCAGTACATGCGTTCTTCTGTAAAGGGTACAAATTGTTACAAACATTACTAGTGTGGTATTAATAGTAATAAAAGTCATATGTCATAATGGATAATAATATTGTTAATAAATTGAATGTCATTTATGGGAATAAAGTAGACGCAATCACTTTATTTGCTTTGTACTGTTACATTCGTCCACTTATCAGACAAAGAAAAAACCTTCGCTTGCAGCTGTCTTGTGTTTATTGGTATCATAGTATGAAATGCTAATGTGCCTTTAATAGTTTTAGCTTGTAGAAAACGCTTACTCAATGTAATCTGGGCATCATTATACTCGTCATTAGTTGTATATTTACAAACTATATTTGGTAATGATTCATTTGCCCAAGTAAATAGTTCTTGTGGTGTCCGAATAGGCTTATCAATCCTTTGGAGACTAGCCCTTGCAGCTAAACGTTTTAAAGTCCCACCCAATCCATCACAAGGTCCTTTGCCATTTGATGTTTGGAAAAAAATGCCATTCAGCCTCAATACCAAAATCAGATTCATGATAACACAGATTTATAAAATTCTTTTTATTTTTGTATTGTGCGCTAGCTCCATCAGAAAAATAGATTATTTTTTCAGTTCCCACTAAATGTATTTTTAAAAATTCTATTAAACAGCTCTGAAAAACATAAACTGCAGCAGTGTCGTGATGTAAACATTCAGAAATAATTACTAAATTTTTCATTCTTATTTTATCATCACTCTTGTCCCGGTAATATATTGCAAATGGATGGACTGATGCCTGGTCATTATTCCAATGTATTCCCTGAACAGAATTTTGAAGAACAAAGGCATAATAGTTCTCTGCAAAATCGCAGATGACGATGCATTCGTTTCGAGATAAATTTTGTTTTTTATCATTCAAAAATTCATTTTGTTTGTTTACAAAAAATGCATGCCGCAATAATTTTGTTAAGCCTTTTTCCAGAATCACTAAATATATATTACTTACATTTTATTGCACAATATAAACCTTAAAAGTAGATTTAGTCACTGTATCCGTTTTACGATAAACCTTTATTTATGCTTACACAAATCGTATATAAAATTATACAGGCAAATATGTATTAGCTGTTTACTTGCTGTTGTCAACAGTTCAATGACTTCTAGGTAAAGAATACAGTACTAAAGACGCAACTACCACACATATCTCCGCTAACCGTACCGATAACTACCGGACGGGATCGTATTTTAATTTATTAACGTTATTATACTAATAATAGATTAAATATATTTCATTATAAATTTCGCCATTTACAACAGATCAATATATAATTCGTTATCCCTTATTATAACTATATTATTACTTTTATTACTATTAATACCACACTAGTAATGTTTGTAACAATTTGTACCCTTTACTAGAAAAACGCATGTACTGCGCAACTCGTTATGCGTGTTCTCTCGTCTTGCCATAGCGCCACGAGCTACAGAGCGTAATCTGCCGTCGGAAATTAATTTATTTGACATAGTAGATGTAAAATCGCCATTCTGGAAAAATATGTTTCTTGTTTTTTTTTTATTTATTTATTTATGGATCAACGGCCCGAAGGCCTTTAAATACAGACAATTTGAACATTGTATATGTAGCGCTATAACAATAAAAAAATAAAGTATAACTAAAATAATATGAAACTAAAATAATATGAAACTAAAACAGCGTATAACGATTTTTAACAGCCACAACAAATGCACTCCTTCTAGTCATACTAGATATATCACGAGGTAGACAATTCCATTCCCTCCGAAGACGCGCTATGGCAGAATGAAAGCCATAGTTCGACTTATTATTTTCTTCCATAATATTACTTTTGTTTCGTAATGCATATTCCACCTCACGTGGTTGAAATAGCGAACGTAAATCTAAGGAATCTAATTCACTGTGCAGAATCTTATAACATAAGGTTAAGTCACAGACGGTATGCATGGACTTTATGGTCGGGATGTTGAAGAGTGCTGAAATACCCGAATAATCATGGTCGATATAAGACATTGGGGATCCCGATTTGAAGGCTATAAATCTTAAAAATTTGTGCTGAACTGACTCAATTTCCTTGATGTACAGTTTATAATGTGGGGTCCACACCGGAGAACAGTACATAAGATGAGGGTGAACTATGGACTTATACAAAGATATCACTGTTTCCAAATTTGTAAAGCTCTGGGTAGCTCTCAATAAAAAACCTAATGACGAGTATGCTTTGGAAACAGTCAAATGAATGTGCTCAGTAAATTTGAGAGAGCAGTCCATAATCACCCCAAGATCCTTGATACTATTAACGGATTCCAGAGGCTTATTTTCTACATTGTAGTTAAAAAATAGTACGTTAGAACTTAATTTACGTCGAAAGTTTATAGATTTGCACTTCTTAATATTTAAACTTAATCTATTCTTTTTTGACCACTCGACCAACGAGTCTAAGTCACGCTGCAACCTGGAAGCGTCCAGAGGGGACGAAATGCGAGAATATAATTTTACATCATCCGCAAATAATAGGATCTTACCGAACTTAATATTTTCAATTATATCGTTGATAAATAATACGAATAATATTGGACCGAAGTGGGAGCCCTGAGGAACACCAGAGGTTACAGCGTATGACTCAGACAAGTGACCCTTTATGCAAACCGTCTGTGTTCGATTAAAAAGATACGATGCAATCCACTCAACTAAATTACTACTAACACCCAAATTGGTAATTTTGGCTAATAGAATCCCGTGATCAATTGTGTCGAAAGCTTTCTCAAAGTCTAGGTAGATTGCATCGACCTGAGAAAAATCCTCAAGGGCCCTTGATATATAATTACAGTACAAAAGTAAATTAGTGGTTGAAGAGCGACGTTTAACAAATCCATGCTGAACTTTTAAAATCGTATTACAAAAGGCATTAGAGATCTTGTCAGCCACTATCGAATCAAATATCTTCGGAATTGCATTTAATATGGAAATTGGTCTATAATTTCTTACATCGCACTTATTCCCCCCTTTAAAAATTGGTGTTACAAATGACTGTTTCCATAATGCGGGAAGATAACCTTTTGAAATTGATTCATTAAACAAAATTAATAGCGGGTACTTGATCTGATGAATGATGCGTTTTATAAAGGCAGGTGGAAGAAGGTCAGGCCCTACCGATAAACTTGCTTTCATTTTGTTAGCTGCTGAAGTGATATTATCAGTTGTAATTCGAAAATCTTCGAGGACTCTATTTCCGAGAGTATTTGACGGATTTGATTTGTCGTAAGAAGTAGAAGGTATGTACACGGATTTGAAATAATTCGCGAACAGATTAGCAATTCCTTGGTTCGAAGAGGAAGCCCGATCATCCAAAAACATGATTTGAGGGATACCAGCTGTTTTTTTTAACTTATTGATATAAGACTAGAAGGACTTTATATTCTGACTAGATCTAGCTTGAATCCGTGTGATATATTCCTCATAGCATGCTTTAGACATTCTAATACATTTGGCTCGCAGACGTTTAAACTCTATGTAATCGGACTCAAAGCCGAACTTTCGCCAATTCTTATGAGCTAACTTCTTTTCTTTAATCACAGTTTTTAACTCTTTTGAAAACCATATCGGATAACTACTCGTAAAAACTCTAGACTTAGGTGCAAATTTATCAACAATTTCATAAACACTAGAATAAAAACTTCCTAACATTGTCTCTAATGAGTCATCAGACAAAACCTGACTCCAATCAATAATGGATAAGGCACCGATGATACCCTGATAGTTTGCTTTAGAAAAATTCCACTGGATGGAAGATATGTCCATTTCTGGATAGCTGTCTAGCTGCAACTCGAAAAAGGCTCGGTCGTGATGAATCTCCTTCGGAATTAAACAATCACTCGATTGCACAACTTTAAATCTATCGATAGTAGAAAAGGCAAGGTCCAGCGTATAGCCCTTGAGAGAGTTGATCGGAAAGTGTTGTTGCATGTTGAGATAATTGACACAGTTACCTAGCAGTACAGAGTTCTCTCTTATCTTCCTGTCCCAATGACTGCAGGAGAAATTAACAGGTTGTGAGGTATTCCAGTTTGAAGATGGAAGGTTATAATCGCCGAATAGTATTAACTCATGGTCATTATATTAATATATATTAAGCGTTTGGGGTGGTTGACTGTCGAATACCGTCGCCTTTATTATGTTGGCTGTGTGACACACCAAGTGCTGAAAACAGGAAAACCCGAGTATCTTTTTGATAAATATGTATGGCGCGAAAACTCTACCTCTCGTGTACTTCGTCCAGGCGCTCAATTACTACGAATACCGTTACATAGCACATCAACTTTCGCTCGTTCATTTCTCCTAACATCTATCCGACTATGGAATGCTTTACCGAATGTGATCCGTGATCAAACAAACAATGTAAGTTTTAAGCGTCACTTGCTAAAGTTTTTAGCTAAGGCAGAAACTGACGGCATACATTTTAACTGAAAGTTAAGTTTTCTATACACATGTATTATGCGGCGTTCTTGATTGATAAAGTAGTTTAGTTTTAATTTAGTCATCTATTTTTCCGGTAATAGCGAAATATTCTTAATTGTATTTCATTACCTATTATGTTCTTATACTATTCTGTATTCTATATCTGTAACTAATTGTACTAAATCGGTTGGCTAAAGAGGGGTATACCTCGTGCCATAATAAACATACATACATACATACATACATTATATTTCTCCATAAGTGATTCAACCTCGGTAATATGTTGAATAAAAATTTCGGAGGAAGACCGGGGAGGCATATACACTACACTAACCAGAAAGCGCAAAGACTTGATGTGCACAGACAAAAATAGGTGTTCAGAGTCATTGTCAACAATATCACATCTATTAACAGAGATATGATTTTTTACTGCAATTAAAACTCCGCCGCCTGCCCGCGAATTTGTTGAAGGCTTAACTCTATCTCTCCGAAATACATTGTAACCACTGAGACCGAGTTCGCTATCTTTTAACTCAGGATAAAGATGGTACTCGGTTAAACAAAATATATCAGGTACCGGTACTAATAAATTTATTGAGGTACGAAGATCACGTAGTTTTGTACATAACCCATTTACATTTTGGTAATAGAAAACCAGTCTCCTTGCCGTTGATCCAGAAATTAGTTTCCCGCAGCTCCAAAATTCTTCTTGACCAACATAGGTGAGCCGTCAAAAAAATTAACCGTTTTAGGAGATGTTGGATTTGTAGCATTATGACGTGTTGCTTCTTCCTTGAGTTGCTTAAACAAGGCACGCTGATCCAATGTATGGTCCTCCCCATAAAAGTATTCTCGTGGCAGTTTTTTCCACTCCCGTAACATCGATCTCACCTCGAATTTGTCCTTTAGTTTGACCGATATTGGTCTGGTATAATTTCGTCGTTCGGATCCAATGCGAGTAACTTTGGACGGTGTGACGTTGGCTGATTTTAATATGGTGGAAACTAACTCAAAGTCATCTTTATGAGAAGATTCAGGCACTTTAAAAATTAGCAGATTTTCCTGTTTGCGAATTCTTCTATTCATTTCAATTATGACAGACTCTTTATAGGACAGATTGTCAGGTTTTATATCGGCTACTTGTTTTTTTAGACTATCAATCTCCGCTTGCATCTTATCAACAACAGCTAGAGATGACTTAATTTCATTGACTGACTTTACTAAGTCAGCAACTAATTTTTGCATCGAAGGATCTGTATTACCAGATTTTTGACAAACTGCACATCTGTACACCAGGCGAGGTTTTTGTTTCAGCTCTAAAACCTTTATTTCGGTAGCTGTTACGCCAGCGCAATTCGCAGTACCATGATAAAAGTCGTTGCAAATAATGCATGACACTATAAAGCTGGACGCATTAAAAGAAGTTTTACACGCCTCGCATGAACTCATTTCAATTTATGAGGTGAGATCTTAAAATCACAAAAACGTGCTCTTGCTCCAAAAGTGAGGTTAGATCAATTACAACACAGAATGTATCCCAATCGGAGCAATTTTCCACAAAGCAATGTTGATATTCAAAAGTAGAACCAACACAAATAGTCACCGACAGTTTTAATCTTAGGCAAAACCACAGTAGATTATTTAAAAATTAAAGAATAAGAGCCTCCAAAAAAATTAACTTCCAATCTCTATAGCGCCATCTATTATATCTTGTAGGAAATTTCCCGAGGAATTCAATGGTGCAATAATAAAATTTGTATACTGTCGGCCTCGAGCAGTAAATGGACTTTCTAATATTCAATTGTTTATAACAATCGCTTTTTAGTAACAATTTTAATAACTACGCATACAGAAATAAAGACAATTGAATTACCTTTAAAATGAGCCCCGGCTGAAGTCAATCGGATAAATACAACCGGAGTTATGGCAATTTCAAACAGTGCAGAATTGGAGAGTATTACTAATTTCAAACCGCCATATTTTCGAAAATATTGATTAAAAAAAAAGAAATTCTATACACAGAGATTTACTCAAACTGATACATTGTTCAATAACCAACTACTAACAGGATGTTATGTATCGACGAAAAAAATGTAGAGCACTTCAATTCTATGAAAATGGAACATTTTACTGCGTGACTAACGCGTTTTCTTAACACTTTACCTTGCAACGAGCTTGCTTGTAATGTGAAAATTATAGGTTTCGTCAATTAGTAGTTACCCTATCAGGACGGGCGACCGCACTTTAACGGTAATTTAACCGAAAAAAATAACCGGTCAAAAACGGCCAAAAAATGACCGTTGTACAACCATAATTACCGCGAAAAAACCTGGGAAAGGCATATGGTTAGTATTCTTAAAATAACTACAGAATAACCGATAAAAAACCGATCTCCAAGAGCGTCGACCGGTCGTTTCCAGCCAAATTACCGCAAAATAACCGATTAAAAACCTCTCATCAAGAGCGTCGACCGGTTGTTTCTAGCGAAATTATCGCTAAATAACCGATGAAAAACCACTATTCCAAAGCAGCGACAGGTCGTTTCTTGCACAATTACCTCAGAATAACCGATGAAAAACTATTGTTCCAAAGCGTCGACCGGATCTAGCGAAATTTATCATAAATAACCGATTAAAAACCGCTCTTCTAGAGCGTTAATTGGTCGTTTTTCCCAAAATGACAGCAGAATAACCGATGAAAAACTGTAGTACCATACGGTGGATCGGTCGTTTTTCTTAAAATTACCGTAGAATAACCGATAAAAAACCGCTGTACCATAGCGTCCACCAGTCGTTTCTCTCAAAATTACCGAAGAATAACCGATGAAATACCATTGTTCCAGAGGGACGACCGTTCGTTTTTTACAAAATTCCCGCAGAATCACCGATAAAACGTGTCGTAGAAGAGCGTCGACCGGTTAATTCTGTCGTAAAAATACCGGACAATAATCGACAAAAAACCGCTGTTCAAGAGCGGCGGTCGATCGTTTTTCTCAAAATTACCGAAGAATAACCGATGAAATAACGTTGTTCCAGAGAGACGACGGGTCTTTTCTTTCAAAATTACAGAAGAATAACCGATGAAAAACCGTTGTACCATAGCCTCGACCAGTCATTTCTCTCAAAATTGCCGAAGAATAACCGATGAAAAACCGCGGTTGAAGAGCGGCGGCCGGTCGTTTCGGACCAAAATAACCGCTGAAAAACCGCTCTTCAAGAGAATATAGTTAATAATTATTTGCAATAACATGTATATATATGAAGTTTTTATTTACTCATTTTCTGTTTTGTTATGTATATCTATAATCATCTTTTATAGATCTAACAAAATTGCTCAGTCACTGTAGTAAATGTGTGTGTAGGTACCACCATGAGAGAATTCACAAACGTGCTTAGTGAAAAGCCGAATGGTCAGGCTTATTGTACGAGTTACGGCGCTACTTTTCTAGGGGATTTCGACGCCACCTAGCGCTGGCCGAGAAAACTCTATTTGAATGAAGGGTACTGTTCGTCGAGACGTATCGTGTCGAAATGACCGCTGAATGACCGCTAAAAATCTATTTCTCGCAAAATGACCGGTCGGCGATCTTGATTAACAGATTTTTAGCGGTTATTCAGCGGTAATTTCGACACGATACATCCCGACAAACAGTACCCTTCATTCAAATAGAGTTTTCTCGGCCAGCACTAGGTGGCGTCGAAATCCTCTAGCAAAGTAGCGCCGTAATTCGTATAATAAGCCTGACCGTTCGGGTTTTCACCATGCACGTTTGTGAATTCTCTTATCGTGGTACCTACATACACATTTACTACAGCGACTGAGCAGTTTTGTTAGATCTATAAAAGATGATTATAGATATGCATAACAAAACAGAAAATAAGTAAATAAAAACCTCATATATAAATATATTTGCAAATAATTATTAACTATTATATTCTCTTGAAGAGCAGTTTTTCAGCGTTTATTCTGCGGTAATTTTGGTCCGAAACGACTGGCCGCCGCTCTTGAACCCCGGTTTTTATCTGTTATTCTGCGGTAATTTTACGAGAAACAACTGATCAACGCTCTGGAAGAACGGTTTTTCATCGGTTATTCTGCTGTCATTTTGGGAGAAACGACCGGTTGACGCTCTAGAAGAGCGGTTTTTAATCGGTTATTTACGATAAATTTCGCTAGAAACATCCGGTCGACGCTTTGGAACAATAGTTTTTCATCGGTTATTCTGAGGTAATTGTGCAAGAAACGACCGGTCGCCGCTTGGGAATGGTGGTTTTTCATCGGTTATTTAGCGATAATTTCGCTAGAAACAACCGGTCGGTGCTCTTGAAGAGAGGTTTTTCATCTGTTATTTTGCGGTAATTTGGCTGGAAACGACCGGTCGACGCTGTTGAAGATCGGGTTTTTATCGGTTATTTTGCGGTAATTTTTTTGGAAATGACCGGTTGACGCTCCTGAAGAGCGGTTTCTTATCGGTTATTCTGCGGTGATTTTATAAATTTTAACCATACGCCTTTTTCTCGTAGTCCGGTTTTTTCGTGGTAATTACGGTTGTACGACGGTTATTTTTTGGAGGTTTTCGACCGGTTATTTTGCGGTTGCCCGTCCTGATAGGGTACAGATAATAGGGAGCATTAAAAAACAAGTGTGCCTATCGCAGAATAAAATCTGCATGTGTCTAAAGTCGCGTGACACGAATTTATGAAAAAGTAGTATTTTGTAGATATTAACCTATAACTTTTGGAAAGAAAAATATCACGGGTCCCTGCTTAAATGAATTATTTATGCTGATGTAATAAATGATTTCCCACTAAGAAAATGTGTGTGCTTAGTAAGCGCTTGATTCCATGAGTAAGCAAAAGTAGAAATTCAAATCGTACCTTTATTTAAAAAATAACATTTTTGCCAGGCACACGTATAATTTACATTCGTATATACTGATTACATCAGTAGTTTATTGAACTTTATTATAGAACTACTGTAAAGTCGTTCCAAAAATAATTTCAAAAGTACCACCAGAAAACAGATACTTGACCCTCCTCCTGTACATGAGTCTTCCCCCCAGAAGAGTTTTCCATATCCCTACGTTTTTCACATAGATGGATTTTCATATAAATTGGTATGTAGGAGTTTTTGGGGCCGCTAATTACGAAGGCGAAGTCAGAATTCTAAATTTCAAAATGGCGGATCCAATATGGCGGACTTATTTGGAAAAATTGTTTCGTTTCTCGTACAAATTGGTATCTAGGAGTTTTCGGATTCGCTGATTACGAATCTGAAGCCAGATTAAAAAAATTGGAAATGGCGGATCCAATATGGTGGACACATTTTCTACATTTTTTAAAGCGTTTCGTATAAATTAATCTTTAGGGGTTTCCGGAGTTGCTGACTACAAATCTGAAGCCAGAAATCCAAAATTCAAAATGGCGGATCCAATATGGCGGACGTATTTTGTAAAGTTTTTTTTTTGTTTTGGTGTAAATTGGTGTCTAGGGGTTTTCGGAGGGGCTGATTACGAATCTGAAGACAGAATTCCAAAATTCAGAATGGCGGATCCAATATGGTGGACGTACTTTGAAAATTTTGATGGATTTTCGTATAAATTGATACCTAGAGGTTTCCGGAGTCATTGAATATGAATCTGAAGCCAGACTTCCAAAATTCAAAATAGATGATCCAATATGGCGGATATATTTTGAAAAATATTTTGGATTTTCGAATCGATGGGCACCTAGGGGTTTTCGGAGTAACTAATAAACCTAAAATAAGAATTCAAAAATTAATCATGACTAATTCAATATGGCGGACATATTTTGAAGAATTTTGTGGATTTTCATATTGATTTTTCTGAGTCGTTAATAATAAATTTGTGGAAATTCAGAATTGCAAATAAGACCAGCACCAAAAGTATGTGGTTTATTCAATTATCAGCGAATATTCGCTGATGATTACCAGCGCTTTTCGATGATTCAGATTTAGAGAATTGGTTCAGGCAGGAAATTTACAGACGGTCGGGAAGTCAAAAAAGACAGCTTGAAACACCTAAAAAAAACTTTTTCTGGTACCTAGTAGTGCTCAAAAGTCGTCAGTTCAAAGTCGGAACAGATCCTGTTTGCGATAAAATTACTTTTTTATGAAGTAAAAAGTGCTAATAATTATAATCGATTTTTTAAAAATATATTCTCTTGTGTGTATTTTATCATAATTGTTGTTCTTATATAATTTGTAGGAAATAAATTATCTTGATAAAAAGATAATTTAATTACCTACAAATAACGCAAGAACAACTTTTATGATAAAATACATCCGTGAGGAGATATTAACAAAAATCCCGAATATTGTTTTTTTTTACTAAATAAAAAAGTGATTTTCTCGCGAACAAGATCTGTTCCGATTTTGAACCGAAGATTTTTTAGCACTACTAGGTCCCAGAAAAAGCATGCCATCTTTTCTTAGATATTTTAAGTAGTCTTTTTTTTGGTTTCCCGACCACCATGTATAGTGATTGCTGAGAAGTTGCCATATTTAGAAAAAAGAAGATTTATCCGCCACATTTCCACAATTTCATAACCCTATAAATTTGTTGGGTGGTTTTACAGTTGCTAATCAGTGCATCATTTTATTAGTTATGAAATATTGTTCGTACTTTTTTAATATTTGCATTTACTTTATTTGGCAGCTTTGTTCATCGTATTGTTACATAGAAGATTATTTTCATACATGGAATACAGGTAAATATTCTATTTCAGTGTAGTGTAAAATAAGCGTATTATTCATTTAATTTTGTAATTCAAAAAGAATCATTCCGTAAATGCCTTAGAGACGAATACCACCATGGCTACAAAAGAAGAATGTGAATTTAATCTGCAACGAAAAGCAAAAAGCAGGAAGAAAAAACAAGAATGGATGCAGTGAACAAAAACAAGAGGCAGCAAATTCATCGTGAAAAATTTCTTAATATAGACCTTACTCAAAATCATGATAGATTACAAAAATTAGAAAATACTTATCAGAATAATAATAAACGAATTTTAAGTCCACGCGTTACAGTTTCGATAAAGTACAAGACAGCGCCGAGGACATCACGTGTTTTCCGTAGAACTAATGGAAAATCGAAAAATGACTTAAGTGCCCTTAATAATGAATTAACTTCTCGTACAATTTTCAATGATTCAGATTTAACTAATGAAAGTAATGTAGAAATCTCTAATGATGTACGCAGATCTAGTGCCAAAAACATTTCTGATAAATTAGGAACGATGAAAAGAAGAGAGCTAAAACATCGAAGAGTCATTTCCAAATTACAAAATACTATTGTGAAGCAAAAGAAGACGTGGAGGATTAAATACTACCGGCTAAATAAACACAAAAATGAAGAAAATGAAATTCTCAAAACGGTAAAATCTATTGAAAATCAAGGAAAGATTGCAATTAGGAGGAGTTTGATTCAAGGCGTGGAATTTAAACAACAACTGCAAGACAGGAAAGATAAGTTGAAAAACGAAAAGGAAAGGAGTATTTTTGCACAAATGATGTCAGGTAAAATTGTTAAAAAATATAGATCAATGAAGCAAATATCCAGCCTGGTATCGCCATATTATCAACGAAAATTTCAAAACTCAGATAAGTTAGTTCTTAATCGTAAATCTGAAAAATCTCAACTGTTCCAAAATTATGCAGCTAATAGTTTTAAGAATTTCTTAGAAAATGATGAAAATTCAGCTGTATGTCCAGGAAAGAAAGATACTAAAACGAAAAATGGAATTACCCAAAGAAAAAGATATTTGCTTGATACATTAGATAACTTGTATTTGAATTAATGTAAAGAAAAATCCTTCAAAATATCGAGATCGCTATTTTTCAAGTTTAAACCGTTTTGGATTATTCGAAAAAGTGTAACAGATCGTGAGACGTGTTTATGCAAAACACATGCAAATTTTGACTTGATGTTACAAAAATTAGCATTCTTAAAATTATCACCTGCCAATGATATTACTAAGTTTGTTAACAAAATTTCATGTGATGTTAAAAACAAAGACTGCATGTATGGCAATTGTTATGAATGCAAAAACAAACTAGTGTTGGCGTGGTGCCTCGCTCGCTTCGCTCGCTCAGAAACTTCGACCCAGTAGGGAGTCGGCTATTCCTTAATACTCGTTTGTTCGCTAACAGCTTTCAATTATATTATAAAATTATATTGATATTTGGGGGCCAAATCATATTTAGGTCCAAGTGGCTTCGATAGATATGTTACAACAATATAGTGTTTCTTATCTGTATGAAAATTGAAAATGAGCATTTTCAAAACTTCGACCCCGGCAGCAGGCCAGCCGAAGTATTAATAAATAAAAGTTGCAAAACACTTACTTCAAGCACTTGTATTGTAATAGACTATTCGATGCATATTACATGTTTACAGTGTTTTACTAATTACTGTCTGCATCATTATGATCTTATATATATATACATATATATATATATATATACAGGGTGGCCGATTTATCTGAAGACATCGAAATATCTCGAGAACTATGCACAGAATCAAAAAAGTTGTCGGATGAAAGTTGTTCGACACGAAGGGGGGCATCCCGTGATAATTAAATTTACCCCCTCCCCCATCCCCTGGAGGTGGAGTGGGGGCAAAAACAATAAAACTTAAATAGGAACCCCCATTTTTTATTGCAGATTTGGATTCTCCGGAAAAAAGTACACGAATTTGACCTAGGAGCTATTGCATTTTGGTTCACAGGTGGCGCTGTAATCGATAAAAATCCAAATTTATCCGAAGACATTGAAATATCTCGAGAACTATGCACAGAATCAAAAAAGTTGTCGGATGAAAGTTGTTCGACACGAAGGGGGGCATCCAGTAATAATGAAATTTACCCCCTCCCCCATCCCCTGGGGGTGGAGTGGGGGCAAAAACAATAAAACTTAAATAGGAACCCCCATTTTTTATTGCAGATTTGGATTCTCCGGAAAAAAGTACACGAATTTGACCTAGGAGCTATTGCATTTTGGTTCACAGGTGGCGCTGTAATCGATAAAAATCCAAATTTATCCGAAGACATTGAAATACCTCGAGAACTATGCACAGAATCAAAAAAGTTGTCGGATGAAAGTTGTTCGACACGAAGGGGGGCATCCAGTAATAATGAAATTTACCCCCTCCCCCATCCCCTGGGGGTGGAGTGGGGGAAAAAACAATAAAACTTAAATAGGAACCCCCAGTTTTTATTGCAGATTTGGATTCTCCAATATTGACAATTTTCGCCCGCGTAGCGGATATGGAATACGGTCATTCTAACAAAGCCGGGAAAAAATACATTTAGCGTTACCCAGGAACAACGACATGGACGTAGTATTTTTCTGTTCCCTTTGGGGTGCTTGTTTTACGTGAGTCCCCTTGCCTCTCACCGTCTCACTGTTCACTTACTTGAGTAAGTGTTCGAAATGTTGACCTTCCACTTCAATGCATTTATTTATTCTTTCTTCAAATAACTTTATACATGATAGAATCATATCTGCAGAAATTTCTGCGCAAGCAGTTCTTATGCGTTCCACCATATTTTCACGAGTCGTTGGTACTTGTTCATAAACCTTACCTTTTAGGTAACCCCATAGGAAGAAATCCAGAGATGTTAGATCAGGTGACCTCGCAGGCCAATTAATGGGGCCACCTCTACCAATCCACCTACCATTGTAATCACGGTCTAGTATTTCCCTTGCTACTCTTGAAAAATGTGCTGGGCAACCATCATGCTGAAACCACATTGTCCGTAGGACGTCCATAGCAACATCCTCAAGTAGTAATGGTACTTCTTGTTCTAGGAAATCTCGATATTTTGTTCCATTCAAATTACTTTCAATGAAATAAGGACCAATGAGTTTATTTCCTATGATTCCACACCAAACGTTCACCGACCAAGGGCGTTGATGATTAACTTGTCGTAACCAATGGGGATTTTCTACGCTCCAATAATGCATATTATGCCTATTGACGCCACCATGGTTCGTGAATGTAGATTCATCTGAAAATAATACATTAGCAAAGAAATTGTGGTTCGTTTGCATTTTTTGAAATGCCCATTCACAAAACACCACGCGGTTATGAAAATCATCGCCATTTAGTTCCTGGTGCAGTGAAATGTGATATGGGTAAAACTTATGACGATGCAATATTCTTTGAATACTGTCTCTGGAAATGCCGGAATCGCGATGTAATTGTCGTGTGCTTACATGTGGATTTTGGTGAATAGCTGCTAGTACAGCTACTTCGTTAGCTTCTCCTGTAACTGTTAATCTTCGCTTCCTTTTTTTCATTTGTACGCTGCCATCAGAGTGAAAGGCATTCACAACTTTGTAAAAAAAAGAATGCGAGCGAGCATTATCTGGAAAACGCTCAGCATACAACGCAACAGCATCGTCAATATTCCTCTTACATTCACCATAAATAAGAATCATTTCGATTTTGTCGGGAACTGTAGCAGGATTCATTTTTAACTTGCAATTCGATTTAAGCAATGAAGGGTAGACAAAAAATAGTCACGTAAACGCAAAGTTGTTATTCTAAAAGCAAAGTGACCTCCGACCGAATTACTACCAATACAATGGACTTCAAAAACAGTCTTACACTGAGAGACCGTGAATACTAAATTTTAATATGGAGATTAGAAAGTCGCGATATCCATTTACTTCCCTTCAGGAAAGTAGAGAAAAATGTAGGTGAACTGGTTACGTGTGACTCAACTTATGTATAAAATGATATGCTACTTTATTTTCGAGTTATGTCGCCCTCTAGCGTTATGTAACAGAACCGGCGCCGGTGATGGCCGAAATGCAAGCGATGTACATGTATGAAACCACGTGAGTTCTCTCGGGGTCCGGTAGATGGCGACGAAATCCCCAAATGAAGTAAGAGTTTCGTTTTGTTTAATAGAAGCTGGTTTGACCGTCAATGCTCAGCTTATTTATTCTCATTTCGGAAAAAACATACAGAGAGAGAATGAATGAGCTGAGTGAAGGGACATGACGCGTTTTTTAATGGATTGCGTGATGTCCTCTTTTTGTTTATTAAATAATAAATTTAAAACCTCAAATGTAATTTTATTGAAGGTAGAAAACTTATTTATAAAATTGCTTCCATATTGTATGCACAATTTTTATGTAATCAGTTTTGATTTTTAATATGAAGAATATCAATTATTCATAATCTTAATTTTTCGAATGGACATTATTAAAATTTCATATTCAGAATAACAATTTTCGCAATTGATATTACTAAATTTTAATATTAAATTTTCATAAAGGGATCAAATTGTCCCTATTTGCCCCCTGGATGCCCCCCTTCGTGTCGAACAACTTTCATCCGACAACTTTTTTGATTCTGTGCATAGTTCTCGAGGTATTTCAATGTCTTCAGATAAATTTGGATTTTTATCGATTACAGCGCCACCTGCGAACCAAAATGCAATAGCTCCTAGGTCAAATTGGTGTACTTTTTTCCGGAGAATCCAAATCTGCAATAAAAACTGGGGGTTCCTATTTAAGTTTTATTGTTTTTGCCCCCACTCCACCCCCAGGGGATGGGGGAGGGGGTAAATTTCATTATCACTGGAAGCCCCCCTTCGTGTCGAACAACTTTCATCCGACAACTTTTTTGATTCTGTGCATAGTTCTCGAGGTATTTCAATGTCTTCAGATAAATTTGGATTTTTATCGATTACACCGCCACCTGTGAACCAAAATGCAATAGGTCCTAGGTCAAATTGGTGTACTTTTTTCCGGAGAATCCAAATCTGCAATAAAAAATGGGGGTTCCTATTTAAGTTTTATTGTTTTTGCCCCCACTCCACCTCCAGGGGTTGGGGGAGGGGAAAATTTAATTATCACTGGATGCCCCCCTTCGTGTCGAACAACTTTCATCCGACAACTTTATTGATTCTGTGCATAGTTCTCGAGATATTTCGATGTCTTCAAATAAATCGGCCAGCCTGTATATATAATGATGTAACGTCCAGACTTAGTCTTGGTCGAAGTAATACTTAGATCCTCCAACTACAAATGATAGCACATTTTACTATCAATGGGTAAGTGAAAAAGAAGACAGGCCAGGTAAACAAGGAAAGATTTTTCATGTAACAGTGACTCTAAAAAAAAATTATGAGCAATTTCTCTGACCTAGTTCAAGAGTTCAATTCAAAGATACCAACTTTTTTAAAGCATTATTATGATACGTCTCATCAGCACAAAACCCTCCGAAATTTAGAAGATAATTTAAAAGATAACGAGGTTAAAATAATTATGGATTTCTCTGAAAATTATATTTGTAAATATTCCGAAGAGATTCAAAGTGTTCATTTCGGAGCTTCGAAGACTTAGTTATCACTACATACAGGTGTTTTCTTTTTTAAAAAATCACAGGAAAAAGTTATGTCTCTTTCATAACTGTGTCTGAGTGTCTACGCCATGATGCAGCTGCTATTTGGGCACATTTAAAACCAATCCCATCACTAATAAAATCATATGTACCAAAAGTTAACGTCATTCATTTCCAAAGTGATGGTCCATCGTCGCAATATAAAAACAAAACGAATTTTTACCTTTTTAACTGCCACTGTGATAAGCTACAACTTAAATCTGCAACGTGGAACTTTACCACACCGGGGCATGGCAAAAGTAGTGCTGACGGTACCGGTGGAACAGTGAAATGATTATGTGATCGAGCTGTGTCTGCTGGGACAGACGTTACTTCAGTAGTAGATTTTATAAATGTTGTAAGCAACCCGAAAATAAAATAAAAGTGTTTCACGTAACCGAACAAGACATCAAGGCAGTAGGTTTACAAGTTAGGCCCGGAATGAAACCTGCACCTCAATCAAACAAAATTCTTCAGATTATCTGGTCACAAAAATTCAAAGACATCTTATTTTTAAATTCTCTTTCATGTTCCGATCGGCAATGTCTTCAAAATGCACCTTGTAACCATTTTTCATTAAATTGTAAAAGCTGGTATTTAAATTCCGGAAAAAGAAATGTACAAATGGATTCAAAAGTGCCAACTGAAAAGAAGAGTCTTAATGTTCAAGACGGAGTTCCGAGAACATCATCACGCAAACGACGTTGAATGTTTTTTGCATTACATTGTTTGTAATGTTTTTCCATAAATTAAATGTTTCTCTTCCTGTTTAATGTAATTTATGACTGTTATGTAAAATATAATTAAAAGAATACAATTTTTTCATTTCAAAGAATAGGCTTTTGATTTATTACGCGTTATTTAAATTAAAATTACAATAAAATTTTGCCGAGACTGCTCACGAATCTGTTGTCAGATTTCTCATCAACGATTTCGAAAACCCCAAGAATCCAAAAAATTTTCAAAGTACACTATATATATATTTTATCCGCTATTTTAAATGTTTAACTTCTGGCTTCAGATTCGTAATCAGCAACTCCGGAAACCCCTAAATAACAATTTATACAAAAAACCAATCAACTTTTCAAAAAAATGGATGCGTATTAAAAAAAATACCCTCGTTAATACCGGGTTCTGTATGAAAAAATAACGCCAAATAGAGGTCGAAACAAACATTATTGCGTCGAAACAAGGCTTAGGGGCAGAACTAAACTTTGGGGTGGTTTTCTACTATGTTTGGGCGAAATTTTCTCAAAGTTACAAAAGAATTCATATATGTAGAAATTGGTGACAATATGTCCAATTTCGCGATTTTCGAAAATTGACCTAACTTCAAAGGACTATAACTTCGGTTCTAGTGGGTAAAATTGAATGAATAAAAAAGGAAATTAAGCGTGTTTTGCAGACAAACGATATGGCCTTCAAATATACAAAACTCATAAAGTAGTAAATGATCAAAGATAACATAAAAACCGACGAAATTCGCGTTCATATTTTGTTTTGTATAAACCACCTATTGCATTGTAATAAATCAACATATTTTTTTCCAAAAGTAGACAAAAAGTTGAAAATTTTCTTTTTTTATTTGTTCGAATTGGTCCAATAGAAAGCCTTAATGAATTTTTAAAAAACGAGCGTTTTATGCCCTTTTTTAAAAATTCACTACAGTATATCTCGGGCTGTAGGGCACATAAAGGACTAAAAATTGGTGGAGAGCCTTCTTTCAGTATGTAATTTAACATAAAAAAATCGGCGGAAAAATCAGCCGACCCCCATGCGCAATGTTTTTGAATTGTTATTATATTTATGATGGTAACAAGAACAAATAAAGAAACAAAAAACTATCAATTTTATATAACACTGAAAGAATTGCTTTTATGATCTCTTAAACGACAAGTAGAAAAGTTGAATAATAAATTTCTTCAAAAATTTTTGATCGCATAATTTATTGTACTCGTAGCATAAAATATTTATTCAACAAAATTATAATTTGCCAACATTTTGGTAGGCCATATTGCATCCGCCATTTTAAATTTTGAAAATCTGACACCGGATTCGTAATCAGCACCGTTGAAAACCCTTATATACCAAATATTAGACAAAACTACACTCTTTTAGCATTTGGCATCGGCCATATTGCCTCCACCATTTTGAATTTTTAAAATCTGACACCGGATTCGTAATCAGCAACCTCAAAAAGCCTTATACACCAAATTTCAAGAAAATACCGTCTACGGAAAAACTCGTAGCTGAATAGTTAATTTTACTTTTTCATAAATTAATTTTTTTATATAACAAAGTGTTTTACCAGAGCTAGAGCTTCGAGAATGAGTCACATATGGAGCCATTAACTTTTCAAATAAAAATGAAGATCTTAAAAGGTGGTGTTTTTGAGATAATCAATTTTTTAAATTTTCAATAAAATGGATGCCATTTTGTTATGTAAAAATATTTTCAAATTGTTTTAGCGCCATTTTATGCAGCTGGGATATACGCATTAAAAGCACAAAGAAATATTAACATACCATTATTTTTTCGGCGGGGCGGAAGTTTTTGTAAACATAACAATAACTTTCTGCGGAATGTGTGTTTAACTTCCCCTACTTCTGATATCGCAGGGAAAATTTTTTTCGCGAAACGGTGAAATACGTGTCTCTTCATGTTTACAATAAAATAGCATATTTCAATATCAGCGCGTTCTGAGAACATGACCCCGGCGGCTCTGCATGATTTGAAATCAAATCAGTCAGGAGCCTTATTGTCCAGTGCGCGTAGTTCATCCGGAAAGAGCTGCGATTGAAGCCAATGAAACAGTATAGTTTTTGCGCGACCCATAATCGAAGCAGTTAGAAAGGGGATGATCCTGCCATCTGATCGGTTTTTGCCACCCCATGAGAAAAGAATGGCGGTGACACAGATTAGTCGATCCCAATCTGATACTTTAATATATAGACAAGTTAAAGGGTCATTTTCTTCAACGACTGCATGGGTGTCCATTCGCGCTTCGAGATAGGCATCGATATCTAAAGGTGGTGAGATCTGAGGCCACTAATCCTCAAAGGACGGTAGCCAGTTTGATCCTTGTAACCATAAACTATAATTCACTAATTCTCGGGTGGATATTCCGCGGGAGGCTAAGTTGGCCGGATTTTCAGAGGAGGGAACGTGGCACACTCAGCCGTGGGAATCAATGTCTGAATATCAGACACTCGATTCGTTACAAACGTCATCCATCTAGTAGGTGCTTGTTTGAGCTTAGCGAGAACGATTGTGGCATCCGGCCAGCAATATTGATGGAGTGTTATGAATCGAGAAAGAAGCCTAAGAGATTTTCGGAGACGAGCGAACAAGACGGCTCCACATAGCTCGAGTCCGGGTATGGTGAGCTTGAGAGGAGCACCTTTGCCTGTGTCGTCCTTAAGTAGATCACAGCTGCGTATGCGAGACCAGATGCGTCACAAAACCCATGGAGCTCACAAACCAACGAGGTATTTTCAACTGGTTGAGATGACATAAGTCATTTGCGATCGTGGTACACTTTTCAATGACTTAGCTGGGAAGGGATGAATCCCAATCCAGCTGAAGCTCCCGGAATTGTTGCATGAGTATCTTCGTAGTCACAGTAACCGGAGATACGCAAATCAAGGGGTCGTAAATTCCGTCGGCACTTCCCGACGGAGGATCCCGAGAATTTGTATTCCTTCTCCTGGATGGAGATGTTTACTAGTCGCGAGATCATGATTGTCGGGACTGATTTCAGAAAGCACCGTATTATAGTTACTCGCCCACTTGCGCAATTCGAACCCACCTCCATGGAGAGGAGCAACGACTTCAGTACATAGACCGTGGCTGATGTCTGCACTTAATACCAATTGTGGGAAAGTCCATTGCGTTAAAACCGAGTTTATGTCAGTTTGAAGTTTTGGGCCAACATTTAAAGTGTCATTGAGCGATATACTCTAGAAGTTTTGCGCGAAGCATTAAAAACGACACGAAGAGGCGTATTTGGGCTGCTCTCTTTGATAACTCCATGATGCGGAAGGTAAAAAATTGGATTAGTGTTCGCATCCGTTTGCAGAACAGTGCTCATAAGCGTTTGCTTTATATGATCCTCCATAAACGCTTGATATGCGATTTCCGATTTTGGTTTACTATGGAGATGTTTTTCTAAAGATAGAAGAGCACGAATTGCAGTATCGCAGCTTTGACCAAACACTGGTGTCGTGACCTTGAAAGATAGTCGTACGACATACTTTCCTTTGGGTAGACGCGTATGGGTTTCGAGGAAATGTGACTCGCAATATGCATCATCTTCGGAAGCATGCGATATGCCAGAAACTTCATCAACTTCCCAGAAAGTACTAATAAGTCGGGAAAGTTGAGGCTCATCCGAACATGTATGAACCCGGATATGAGATGAGTACGTCCTGTTAGAGTTAGAAGCGTGACCCGACAAAAACCATCCGAAAATGGATCTTCGGGTTATAGGTTGCCCTGGAGGACCTTTTATAAGGCCGTCTAGGATGATCGAGCCGTACAGATCGGTCTCTAAGATCACCTGAATGGGAGATTGACACTTAAAATCGTCCGCAAAATGCAGATGGCATAAATAAGACCATCGTGAAGGAGTCTCGGAGATCTAACGTATATAGGATGTGAGATCCTTCAACACAATAGCTTGCGTTGTAAGAGCTGGTTGGTCACTTCCATCCATTGGAGTGACATCCAGAGATGTTGCAAATTTCGCGATTCCAACTAAGGTGCCACTTACACCTGAGACCTTTGTAGTAATGCGTGTACGACGTGGATTGAGAATGCGAACTACCTGTTCCGATACATGTTTTCCCGTCGATCCGGGATCAATAAGTGCTCGAATTTTTAGATACCTTCCGTTCGTCGCTTGCACCAACACAAGTGCGATAGCTAGTATAACTATTGGCGAGGTAGTGCGTACATCCGATACATTATGACCGGCTTCTGCCTGGGCGGTTTAGGTGGAGGATGCCTCCGACTGCAAATCAACGGGTGCCCTGACATCGAATTCCTGCGAACGGTGCAGCATCGTGTGGTGCCTGTGCTTACATCTAAAACAAGTGAATTTACTTGGACAAGCTGGTAATAAATGATTAACTAAACAATTTACACGCAAATTATGTTTCTTAACAAACTCAAAACGTTGCGTAGTTGTCATATTTCTAAATCTATTAAAAATACATAATCCATGATCGCCATTACAAGCGATGCAACTACGACTTTTCGTTTCAATATTTAAAGTTTGTAAGTGGGTTTTAGATTTCGACGTTGACGAACTAAAATTGGATGCTGATTTTTCAGAGGTGTCAGAATTTACGGACTCAAGTGCTCGAGCACGAGAGAACAGAAAACTACGAAGCTTTGTATAAGCGGGATATTCGATATCAGTACTTAAATTTAACTCCCATGCCTTTCGAGTGACAGGATCCAATTATAGCACAATCAAATAAGCAAGAATCGCGTCCCAGTGATGGACTGGAAATTATAACGATCTTAAATTAGCGAGTGCTTTGCTTGACTTATCATGCAATAACAATAAATCGACAGCACTTTACGTTTGTAAAGGTGGCATCAATAACAACATATCGAAATGGACATTTGCATTTGTAATTTTACGTGACTAACGATTTTTGAGAACTGTCCAAGCATTCGTAAAAGAACTTTCTGATAATATAATATGATTAATTAGTGCAGCTATCTCAGAATCCAATGACGATTTTAAATAATGGAATCATTGGATGTTGTCGAGACTTCGATTATTAATGATGAGAGATGTAAAATAATTACAAAAAGTCGTCCAATTATCGGAACGGCCATTAAATTTAGGTAATGAAATTGTAGGTAGAACCGTATTTCTATCACGGTGACTGCCGTGGAACATAGAGGTAGACGTCATAGGAGTGAAGGTTGCACGAGGTATCAGGTTGTCAATGCCATCTTCAAGGTCACCCAGCATGTCGAAGTAGGCGTTTTCAAACAATTGAAATTGAAGTTCGGTGAAATATGGCAAGATACAGAGTTCGTCACTGGAAGCGATCTCTCGAATTTGGTGGTGAAGGTCACAACATTTAACCCACAGTTCTTTAAGGTGTTCCATGCCAACCTTGATACGTCTCACAGTGCGTTGAGATCCATTAGGTAATTGTGCAAACGACCTATGAATTTCGTGCATGACTGCCTTAATTTGAATGATGAGATCCGTGGTAGTCACAGCACCAGCCATGGTGAAATCAGTTTTGATTTTGATACTCTGTAAAAAGTTACCCAAATTGATAGACTGAAAGTGATCAGACTGACCAAATGCGAGTGTCAAATCCAGATCACCAGAATCACTCATGAGTTAAAGTTAGAAATATTACAAATTTGACATGTTAACTCTAATTTAGAAAATATTAATAAATATAAATATAAAATATCGAGAAGAATATGTACAACGAATCACAATGTTTAAGGAAAAATTAAAGAGAATTTACCGACCAAGTAATACGTTTTCGATAAATCATGAGGTTACGTCGCTAATGTAAATTCCTACGTGATGACAGGCGAATGCACCAAGCTGACAAAATACACCGGCAGCACAGTATCCGAAACAGCAACGAAGAAATTGTAGCAGGAGACCACGTAGTAAATCGAAGCTCAAGCGGCAGAGATGACGACATTCGCACAGTCGTTGACCCAGCAAGTCGGGAGACGGCAGCGGGGTGGCGCAGCAGGCGCAGGAGCAAGAAATAGGGCTGCAGACGAAGGCTAAATGAAGCGGACCCAAAAACGTTAGCAACTTTCGCAAAATGGCGGCTTTCGAATCGTAGCGTTACCATAATCGAGAACAGGTTGTTCGACAGTTGAAAATTTCGCAAAAGAGAGTAAAGGTCACTGGCTATGAAACATTGTCACTATCCACTAGCTCACGGAATTTATAAATGTATGTTTTTCAGCCAATTCACTAATTTTTTTTTAAGAATATTATGTACTCACGCACGAAAGTCGTCACGATCCTGGCAGGATTGCCAAAAAATGTTCGCGTAAAAATCACAAGAAAAGGAACCGCAGAATCATGATAGATAAAGCGCGCGCGTGTGAGTGAAAGGGACAAAATAAGTTCCACTGTTAATATGTAAAAAAAAAACTTATATTTTCGTTCTCACTTCCAACATATAAAAAAAAACTGGGCTCGCGTCAATACCGTAGAGATGATAATGCAGTACTCGGAGAGCCGCATTGCGATGTTGGATGTATGCTGAGACTGCATATCTTTAACAAGCTGCCAAGAGATGCATTAGTGTTTCAACATGCCATCCACACGATCTACAAAGTGTACTCTGCACCGCCTGGTGTAAGATGTTGTGGCGGTGCGATAAGGTATTGACGACCCCATCCTGGCATGCGAAGATAAAACTCTCGGTCTCCGATATCAAGCCGGCTGATCTTAAGAATGAAAAGGTGATCTGTACCGACAAGCCAAGTTGCTGGACATTTCGAAAGAATTGTCCATGTAATGGCTTGTCGATATGCCTTCCCTCCAACATAAAGAGCTGTTCCTTCCATATGTTATCCCTGAGACGTACTGGGCGCAGATTGATGACTGATTCAGCTTCCTGTGCACCACTACGTCCCACGTTGAAAACCAGACCGAGGTTTCGCGCCGCTCGTTCCGCCGCGTTGTACAAAAACTCCCCTTTCCCCTGAATTTCATGCTGATGAACTAGCATCCGCAGGGTATCGTATCCTCCGTTCGATTAATCACGTCGTAAGCCGTTTCGAACACCAATCGGTCATGCATACACTCCAGGCTCAAAAGACCTCGATAAGCAAGTTGCCCTTGCAGCCGGATACACATATTTTGCAGCCTCGTTGTTCCACTATCCGTTGATACCGGTTTCACGGATTTCTCAATACGTTCGTTCAAGATGTTAGTGAACCATTTGTCTAACGTATTGAGACACGTGATTGGTCTGTGGTTTCTCGGATCAGACGAGTTTGGGATAAGTATCGTACGGCCCTACACCAGCCAGTGCGGAATGGGTTAGTCACCATTTATATAAGAGGTGAATATTGGGGAAAGGTGTTGAAGGACTGAACTGAACTTCTTCCACCAATAGTTGTTATTTCCATCCCAGCTCGGCGACGAGAAATTCCTCGCTCTTTTAATTGCATTATTCACCTCTAATGACGGATGGGCAATCTTCACTTTGTTGTGTGAGTTCGTCACGCAACACGGTAAAGATTTCAATACCTGGAGTGTCTGCATTAAGCCTGGATATTTTCTCGTAGATGCTCCCCCAGAATTCCTCAACTGAGGCCATCGACGTAATCTCGCGTGAAGCTGCGATACGATGTTTGAAGAGGTTGGGCGGATTCGACAAAAATGTTGCATTTTGTCGAATTCCATCCACCCGTCTTTGCAGCCTCTTTTTGGCATCCGCCAATACCCGAATTTTATCTGCCAAACGTTGCTTGATGTTGCGCAACTTCAGCTTGTTCAGTGTGTGATAGCACGTCCGCAGTTGTTGCGCGAATTACTTCACTTTAGCCGTAAATGAACGGCCAGATGTTAAATAGTCGATCACACACTGGATTCGGGATGCGAGTTTCCGTGTAAGTCGAATTTTGCCGTTCAATTGAGACATGCGTTTTGTAATTTGTCGACTCCCCGATATCTGTGTCAGATTTCGCGGAGTTGCCAGATCATTCGCAGCCTCTTAAACGGCACAATTGACTTGCCACATATCGCAGTCATCCGGAAGAGCATCCAGAAGTAAGCTATTTCCCATTATTCAGGCAACATTTTCGTTGTTAGATTTCGCCTAAACACGAATGTCGTGCTTTGATAATGTGGATCATCTCTCTCAGCACCGCCTACGGGCTCAGTTGTGATTGCCTGCACATCCGGTACCGGTTGACGGCTGGGAACAACGAAACCTATCCGCCTCAGCTAGGCCACATAATCTCTCAGATGTTGTTGAGAAAAGCGATCTGCCAGTTCGGGATGCATTACTGCAAACCAACTATGCATTCGCGCCATGTAGCCTCGCTGTTGCGGACAGCTCTCCTCAAAGCAGTGCATTAGATCTTGCCTAAGATCCTCCGTTCACTGAAATCGTCCGTGGGAATGTAATGGTCGTTGTCCCGGGACACCCATTTCGGCCCCTCCACCTCGGGACTGGGCTGCATCCGAAGCAGCCCGATGGTCAGGAGCCCTGCTCGTTATTCTATTAGTAACCGCATTTGTTGCGAGTAGGGTGGTTGGCCCTACTCCCCGTTGTTATGCCTCTCTGTTTGTCTCTTACCTCGCCATGCAAGTGGGTTGGTTACCCAATCTCTGGCAAGGTTGCTAAGAGTTCAGGGCCACCGGCTTTAATAAGCACACGTGGAGGTGAGATTAGGCCATTTGGGAAGATAGGCTGGGATGTAGCTTATTTTTTTGTTTTTTTTTACGATGGGGGGGGGGGGGGGGTTAGGCACCATAGGGGGTTGAAGGTGTTGGTTAACACCCGTGTGTCGGACTCCCTTGCCAATGGTGTCCAGGGAAAGGTTTACCGACTAAAAACCTAACCTCTCTTGGCCTCCATAATCCACTTGTGCAGTCTGCAGCAGAAAAGTGGCTCCGATATCCATCCCTTCCGCTGCAGACTGCACTGGCTCGTTTGATCTCAGCAGACGGAGAGACCCCAGCAGCACTGCTTTCTGCATTCGGCCTGCGATGGAATTTTCATGTTGTCGGCAGCCCGGAATACATTTGATGTTATCGAGGAAAGTTGGTCTCATTCCTCCTTGCACTCCAATTATTAACACGACGAGCTTGATTTTGAATCATCGATACAGCCTGCGAATCTCGAATTGGAGTTCCTGATATTTCATCCGTTTTTTGTCTTCCTTGCTGACTATATTTATCTCTGCTGGTGCAGAGAATTCGATGACGAAGATGGATTTATCATCGAAATGACTTTTTTCACTGTTTGGTAAATTAACTGTAACTTTTTTTCTGAGACACGACAGATTTCTAGATTAAAAAGTTTCCGGAATTTATGATATATCATTAATATATATATTACAATTATATTTATAATATTTATAATATTACAATTCATTACTGAAAAAATTCTGTAGCAAAATGAAAACAATCGTGCCAACTTACACCACTCTCCCCTAGTTTTTTTAGTGCAAATGTCGTAAATTTTTAATTCTTTTGTGAGAATGGCGTTAAAACTTTCCCTCATTTTTTTCTTCAAACATCATTTGATTTGGTCGAAAATTCTTACTAGGAAGTTTCTAGGGTCGCTGATTACGAATTTGAAGTTACATTTTGAACATTCAAAATGGCGGATCCAATATGGCGGACAATTTTCAAAAATATTTATCATATTCGCTCAAAATTGGTATTAGAGGATTATTAGGATCGCTGATTATAAATTTGAAGTTTCTTTTTGAAAATTAAAAATGGCGGATCTAATATGGCAGACGATTTTTTAAAATATTTATACTATTCGGTGAAAATTGTTATAAGGTGGTTATTGGGGTCGTTGGTTATAAATTAGAAATAAAAATTTTTTTTTTAATTTTAAAAATGGAGCACGAAATCCTACCATTGCACACAGTAACACATTGGGAAGTGTGAATTTTTTTTGTGCAGTCGTACGGAGCTCCCACCATGTTTGCATGTCAGTTCACCCAAGTTTCGATTAGCAAACTTTGTGAAAGTTTGAAAGTGAAAGAAAAAACAGTGACCCAAAACCACGGTCGAATAGCAGTCCCAAAACACGAGACAACTGATATCTCGAAAGAAATGCAGCAGATGTCTTATTAGCGTTGATACATTGTTATGATAATAGTGATAAAAGACGTTTACTTCTATTTATTTGTAGAGTATTGTATTGATATTTATGAATGGTAATAAAAACTTGAACTTTCAAGATTGTCAAAAGCCCGTTGAAGTGTAGTGTGCAAACACAATTATTGAAGTGATGACTATGTAATCTCTGAAAATTTATTGTTAAAGAATAAATACATAGTGTAAAATATATTAATGTAAAACGACATGAAAAACCTCTTATCTGTAGATATCAGTTAATTAAACATATTTTTTATATTATAATTTTATATGTATATATATATATATATATATATATATATATAGATATTTTTTATATGAATGACAAATGCAGTCATCTATATCGCATTTCAAGAAATGGAATTGAGTAACAATTTTTGGAACGGAGAACGTAGAATTTATAAAATTACAAATGAATTCAGAATAACATTTTAAGAATGTTGGTATGGTACGTAAAGAGTAAGTATATTATTTGCCTGATTTTTACTAGTTTAGTACAGTTTAGTACATCCATGCACTACCCTACAACCCTCAAATAATGGCTACTAAACCTATACGAAAATTAACTTTTGACAACGGTTTAATTAATTTCTGTTACCTCATGCCGTAAAGTATCACAGGCGAGTAAGCTGTCAGCTTCCAGAATGGGGGCGCAGCGGTCATGCAGTTGTCTTGTTTTGGGTTAACACGGTTCCCAAATTGCGATAACGGCGTTCTCTTACAAAATCATTCAGATTAACTGTGATTAGCACTACTGTAGTCCACATTGAGACAACAGTTTTCCCAAAGTGTTTTACATGCAGCCTCCTCGCGGCATGCTCTGGGTAGAGAATTTTTTTTTAATGCAAGCAAGTAATTATTTTTGAAAAATAATAACCTCGTTACAATTTTGAGTGAATACTACAGATATTTGTAAAAATCGTCCTCCATATTTGTCGCGGTATCGATGACAGAATAGAATTTTCGATTCCAGGATCTGGTGGAATTTGGATGAGGTTCGTAGGGAAATAAATCCTCTTCTGGATTGGTTTCTGTACAGTAACTATATTTTGCCACTACATAAAGTACAATAATCCTAAAAATAAATGCTCACGCGTCGATAGATCGTTCGAAAAAGAAGAAACGTCGCAACCGAAAATACAGCGTAATTGTTTAAACTAATAATATAGAGATAATTAATAACTACATATAGCAATAGCGTTCTGAATACATACACATTATATAAACATACACATTACATCTTAACGCATACTCAAACATACCGCCCCCAGTGAACCACGCGGGGCTCGCAAGACGAAACCTAAGAGTTCTGTAAATCATTCGGTAACAGAGCGATTTGTGTGATCAGCCGTTTGAGTTGGGATGATGCCGTCCGTAACATTACAACTCTTGTAAGACCATCGATGCCCGGATAACATTGAGTGATACGAGCTAGCGGCCATTTGATAGGTGGTAAATTGGGACGTTTAACTATAACTAACTTTCCTACAGTAATAGGCTCTTTCGCAAAGTGCCATTTAGAACGCTGCTGCAAAGAGAGCAGGTAATCCGCAGACCACAGATATGCTCATACATCTGTTGGCATGCTTGCCAACGGGACAATCGATTTGGTGTGTCAGTAAGAAGGGATTCTTCTGGAACAGAATTCAGTGGGCTGCCAATGAGGAAATTACTAGGTGTTAGGACTTTTAGGTCGTCGATGTCATCGCCGAGTTCGCCCAATGGACGAGAGTTCAGAGCAGCTTCTATTTGGCACAACAAGGTGGTCAATTCCTCAGAAGGTAGGAGTGTGCTCCCGAAGAACTCGTCTTAAATGGAATTTGGTGCTTTTAACACCCACCTCCCATAATCCTCCAAAATGCGGAGCAGCGGGTGGCACAAAACTCCACCTGGTTCTGTCTTTAGCAAGAAGGTCTCCGAACTCCTGATCGCGGATGGCATGGTTGAATGCTTGGGACAACTCATTATTCGCTCCGACGAAAGTCGTGCCCTGATCACTATGGATACAGCTGGGTATCCCATGTAGCGAAACGAATCGCTTGAATGCAGCGATAAATGCGGGGGCAGAGTAATCGGATACCAGTTCTAAATGAATGGCCTTGACCGCGAAACAAACAAACACCGCGATGTACGCGGGTTGCGATCTGCGGCTACGGCCGCTACCGATCCGAACCTGTACCGGACCAGCATATTCGACGCCACAATAGAAAAACGAACGCTGTGGGCACGTAACGCGCATTTCGGGTAGATTTCCCATTTGATGGGAGCCTAATGTTGCTCGCAGACGCGCGCATGTCATACATTTAGAGATAATCGAACGAATAATTTTTTTGCTTGGATTATCCAAGTAGTTTGCCGCAAAGTCTCCAGAGTGAGTCGTATGCCCCCATGGAGGCAGCGATTGTGGGTATGGATGACAAACTTTCGCACAACCGGATGTGCGGGGAGAACGACTGGGTGCTACATTGCCGGGGAAAGATCGGTCTTATCTAAACGACCTCCAACGCGAATGAGTCCTTCGTCATCTAGAAAAGGCTGCAACGACAACGAAACACTTTTAGAAGCTACAGGAGTGCCGGATCGAAGATCACTCAATTCGCTAGTAAATAAAAGAGATTGTAGCCATTTTAATATTATGTACTCCGAAGATGAGGGTGCGACTTACGATGCCGCCAGCGCAATACGAAGGCTATTACACGTATCAACCTGCTCCAAGTTGTGACACGTTGTGATAACAAGACCAGCGTATCGTTTTCGGGAACGACTGCTCAAGCGACGTGTACGCAATTTTCGAGAGGGGCATCGGGTTGAAGAGTGGGTGTCGAATTTGGCCAAAATTCGGGTGGCAGCGCGAGCCACGAGAGTCCACAGGTCCATAAGCTGGACGACAATAATTCGGACGCCGAGCAACCACGAGACACGAGGTCAGCCGGATTTTCCGCTCCTGGAACGTGACTCCATGTAACCTCCGAGAGTAATGTTTGGACCTCTGACACACGATTTGCCACAAATGTATTCCACTTCGTGCACGGTTGCTGCAGCCAGTGGAGCACAATTGTGGCATCTGTCCAGCAATATACTGGTATCGAAGCAAATTGAGGTATTTGCCGAATAAAGTGTAAAAGTTTTGAGAGTAAGTTAGTCGAGGTATACTCAGCTGTTTGATAGGCGCGACTTTGGTACGACTCATCAACACAGATGATTTTACGCAGTCTTGACCGACGACTCGAATATATACTACGCCAGCATATGCGGCGTTTGAGGCATCCGAAAAACCGTGTAGCTAGCAAGAGGTTTGATTCTGATTCTGACCGGTCCAGCGAGAAATGGACCAGTTATTTAGCGCGGGAAGATCTGTATAAAATGAGTCCCATCTGTCGCGAATATCACACGGAACTATGTCATCCTAGTCAAGAGGGAGTAACGACAGTTTTTGGATGAGAATTTTTGCAAATACGATCACCGGAGCGACCCATCCCATTCGATCATACAGCTTAGCAACTAGCGATAGTAACACGCGTTTGGTGAGAGCATGGACTGGTACCAGTTCAATCCTGAATCTTAATTGATCCGTTACTGGAGTCCAGGACACGCCAAGAATTTTAATACTCTCATCATCTTGGAGAGGTTTGCCCCAGGCCAGTCCATGGTTGGACAAGTCAATTTCGCTCAGCAATTCGGACGAGTTGCTTGCCCACTTACGGAGTGTGAAACGGGCCGAACCGAGAAGGGCATTGAGGTAATTTCGAATGCGAGCGGAAGTTGCATCATTCGCGCCGAAAAGAACGTCATCGACATATAAGCCGTGCAGAAGAACTTCCGATGCGTTCGGAAAATCAGCACCACCGTCCTCGGCGAGCTGACGTAACACGCGTAGGGCGAGATACGGCGCACTTGACACGCCGTCTATGACGGTATTCAGATGATAGTCAACGATCGGTTCATGCAAAGTTTTGCGCCACAGAATTCGCTGAAAATCACGATCTCGCGGGTCAGTCCAAATCTGCCGGTACATCTGAGCGATGTCTGCGCAATACACGAACTGGAAAGTTCGCCATCGCAATAAGACATGGCTCAAATCTACCTGCAGTTTGGGACCCGAGAGAAGGTGATCATTAAGCGATGTGGCATTGGACGTTGCGTGCGACGCGTTAAACACAACCCGCAATTTTGTTGTGGTACTTGACGCTTTCTTTACGGCGTGATGTGGCAAATATACCACCGGTCGATTATCCGGATTTGTTGCGATTGGAGTCATATGACCTTGTCGCTCATAATCGCGCATAAAATCACTATATGCAATTGCGTCATCAGGTCGCTGTGATAAGCGTTTCTCGAGAGACTTAAAAGCGGATATAGCGGAGCGTCGCGAGTCTCCGATATTTACTGTAGGATAACGAAGTGGAAGACGAACAATGTAACGTCCAGTTTCATCTCTTGAGTGAGTCGAGACGAAATGTCGTTCACATTGTGCGTCTTCAGTGGAGAGCGGAGTTTTATGCGGGATGGATTCAGTCTCCCAGAATTTGTGAACGGTGGCGTTCAGCTGTGAATGCTCGACGCAATTATGCACGTAGGTGCTCGAAAGGATTTGATTTGACGGAGAAGTCGTCCATCCAGACAGCACCCAGCCTAATGCCGTGTTTTGAGCAGTAAGGTCACAAGGTGAACCTTTGACAAGGCCGTCAAGCAGCAGAGACCCGTATAGAGCGGATCCAATAATGATACTGATTGGATCTGTATTCATAGGATCAGGATCTGCTAAGGGAATGTTGGTCAGGTGCGGCCAATAGGTAATAGAGCGCTCAGATGTAGGGACGTATGACGTCAACGTATCCATGACGAGCGTATGTGTTCGAAAAGTCGGTTCCTCTGTTCGAAAAGGAGATAAATAAAGTTCCGCGGCACGGGTAATGGAACCTGCTGAGGCACCACCTACCCGGTGACCGAAGTGGAGACACGAACAGAACGCGAATTAAGAGCTTTGGTTAAATCGTTGGTGACAAGGGTCCATGTGGAGCCTTGGTCGAGGAGCGCGCGTACGACCAAAGAGCGCCCGCAATCAGAGCGAATTCGAACTCGCGCCGCGGCTAAGAGAATGCACGATGGTTTGACAGGTTGATTCGAAGTAAAATGTGTAAGTACCACTTCGGTTTCCGTGGCATTAGGAGAGAACGGAGAATTTGGAGTGGGAGAGGAGTCTGACGAATTGATCGAACGCGATTCCGATCCAGGGGCGTGCTCCCGATGCAGCAGCGTATGGTGCTTTCGTTTACATATGAAACAAGTGTTAGTGCTTGAACACGAGGACACATTATGCCCTCCTAAACAATTAAGACATAAATGATGACCCTGAATAAAGTCATAATGCGCAGATGTCGATAAATTGTGAAAACGCTTACATCTGTAGATAGCATGTTCAGAAGACGCACAAACTATACAGGTTTTGTGCGTAGTATTAGTAGCGTGAGACTGCACTGAGTTTTTATTTGGTGACGACTTTCTGGGTTGTTTATCCGATTTGACGTATGCGGTATCTCGCGAGGAAACTGGGCAAGCAGCTTGTAAACCATAAATACGATTTTGAATAAACGATTTTAATGTATCGAATTTCGGGTAGATTTTCTCGGAACCGAGGCTGATTACTCAGTCTTTACGAGTAACCGGATCAAGATTCGACGTAATCAAATACACTCAAATTGAATTCCACTCGTCAACAGGTTCACCGAGTGAACGAAGTGCCCCGATTATCGAGATAAACTTACTATAAAATTCCCGTAGCTGCTCCGCAGATTCGCGAGACATAGTCGATAACGAAAATAATTCGCGTAAATGAGTGTCGATAATGCACCGTTTATTCGAATAATGCGACTCTAATGCAGTCCAGGCTACTTCAAAATTATCATTAGTGCACTCTAGGTGTGCAATCATATTTAATGGTTCACCGACGAGAGATGATTTCAAATATAAGATCTTCCGAACATTATCTAGACTCATATTTGTCGAAATTAAAGATTTAAATAAATCGGAAAATTCATCCCATTTACAATATTCACCCGTGAAGCGAGGAAGCTCTATGCGTTGTGGAACTGCAGCCTGGTCCAATGTGTCGCTGACTTGAGATGTATCGTGAATTCCGGATAGATTCTCCAATGCTTCTTCGATTTCAGCAAGTGTCCAAGTAAAACGATTCTTGTGTTAAAAACTGATTTTCAACGAAATATGGATGTCGTTTTTCAATGGTAGAGGTCGTTTGCAACATTTTGTTGTGTAATTCACGACACTGATTCCATATAGATTGCAAATAAGTCAATCTAACTTTTAATTTTACTGGAGACCGATCAGCTTTTGGAGGAATTGACTCACGTGCATGGTGCATGCTGTTGAAATTGCATTCTTGAAGCCTCAGAAGATTTTCAAAAGAAATGGCAGTTGCTTCACCCATGATGTACTTCGAAATTAAAGGTGAATCCAAATAAGAAGAGCTGGGTCAAGTTCACGAAACAGTAGAACTCGAAACGCCAAATTGAGGCCTTCGCTTACAAACAGAAGGCGAACGGTGATCAGAGAGCGAAGTCGACGGCTAGAAAAAACATCGACGGGAAAAATCAGCGTCGGCGAAAACAGGCTGTGTGGAACGTGCAGGCGACGAAGTCTCGAAGAATCCCGAAGAGCCCCGAAAATGAAAAGGTTGATGCTGGCCGGGAGCGTGCGGTGCGGGGCAGTGGGCTCCAAGAGAGGCGAGACCGTCCTCCCTCCTGAGTGGGACAGCGAGAGTCTCCTAGAGCGAGCGGCGAAGGGGCGGGGGGAGTGGGGGGAGTTCCCTTATGCAAATTGAATATTCCAAAAAACTTTGCACTTTGCAACTTGCACTTATGCACTTCTTCACTCCCCGAGATGTGGTCCAAAGAGGATCGCCAGGATCGCCAAAATCTGTCGCGGTATCGATGACAGAATAGAATTTTCGATTCCAGGATCTGATGGAATTTGGATGAGGTTCGTAGGGAAATAAATCCTCTTCTGGATTGGTTTCTGTACAGTAACTATATTTTGCCACTACACAAAGTACAATAATCCAAAAAATAAATTCACACGCGTCGATAGATCGTTCGAAACAGAAGAAACGTCGCAACCGAAAATACAGCGTGATTGTTTAAACTAATAATAATCCTTGCCCGTTCTGCGTAAATCGTGTCGCTCGATCAACCGTTTTGAAAAGAATGATGCACGTACGGAAAATCGGAAGTGTGCAAAATGAAAAGAGGGCGCTTGTATCACTGAAAGCATCCTGTGACGCGAAGCGAGAAAATTAATAACTACATATAACAATAGCGTTCTGAATACACACACATTATCTTAACGCATACTCGAACAATATTGGATTGGTCATTAGAAATTTTAAAATAACTTCAAATTCATAACGAGCGACACAAATTACCCTTTATAAGAATTTTGAGCGAATAGTATACAGATTTTTTAAAATCATCGTCCATATTGGATCCGGCATTTTAAATTTTCAAATTAACAATCAGCGACCTCAGAAATCCTCTAGCAACAATTTTTGACCAAATCCATTGATGTTTGAAGCAAAAAAATGAGTGAAAGTTTTTACGCAATTCTCACAAAAGTATTAAAAATTGACGACATTATCACTCAAAAAAACTATTCAAAATTTCAAAAAAAAATAATTGTTTTTGACATATTTGTGTTCCTTGACATTAAAACATAGAATTATTATGGTTATGTTACGTCCCAAATTAGTGCTCCTTGAACGGAGGCACCAACTTCGGTCGGTCGAAAGGACGATCCGGGGTTCTTGTGTGAACGGAGGCTGCTGGACTAGGAGAAAAGACGAGGGTAGAAAAATAAACACATTGTTTTGCAGGTAAAATATAATTTATTCATTAATTGTTTGATTGAACATTTCTATTTCTGTATTCTTGAAGGGAGATTTTCTTTTTGGGCTCAGGGGGGGATTCGGAGAGAGGGTCAGACGGAGAAGGAGGTATGATGGTGGGAGGAGGAGGAGTCGGGAGCTGGCAAATCTGTGCTAGTTGCTTCATAGAGACCCGTTTGGTCGGGACTTTGGGGTCGAGCCCCCTAGCAAAATGTACGCCCCACACGGACCACTGGGCCTGCAGGCGTTGACGGGCCCGCCTTAGCCTTCGGCGCTGCTGAGCACCCTTCACTAAAAAAAAAGGAAAACGGTGGTTAGTGGGTGGTCGGACCGAGACCGGTTGGATGGAAGTGAAAGGAAAGGTGGTACGGCGTGAGGTGTTAAGGATTGGTAGTTGGAAAATGTAGAGATGGGCGGTGGAAAGCCGGGGAAAGAAACGACCTAGCTCGTAAGAAAGGGAAGGGTTCATATGGGTCGATCATGCATCGGAGCGTGTTGACTCCGCTTCCACGATCGACCGAGGGATGGATCGATTCGGGGAGCCGACAACGGAGAGGCTCGACGTGGTCAAAGACCAACGTTCGCCGCTCGGAGGTCAATCCTTTTGCCGATCCCGAATAAAAAAAAAGGGTGACCCTACGGGGACCGTAGCTGGGCTGGCACCAGGTGGATCGAACCGGAGGCTCACCGCGCAGAAGCTCGACGTGGTCGAAGACCAACGTTCGCCGCTCGGTAGCTACTTCCTCCCGTCGATCCCCAAAAAAGTGGGAAGGGGGAAAGAGGAAAAGGAGGAAGAAGGTGAACTTAATACATACTTTTTAGATTCTGCCTCGGATCGACCCGTTGATCCCTTTCGGAGTCAGCTGGACGGGGGTCGGCGGGATGATTCGGTGGACGATCGCCCTTGATCCTGAAGGCTTGCTCTTGTAACTCCTGGAGACCCGTCGTCGCCGATTGATTGTAAGCTAGCTAGTGCTTACTAGTTACTGTCCTGTACTGTTCTGTTTTCTGTGGTTTTGGAGCTGCTATTTATATGATTTTGACTCTATGTTTTTTTGGGTTAAGTGGAGGGGTTGAAGGTTAGAATAGTGAAAGGAGATTTTCGTGACCAGATTTTCCAAAATTTGTTAAAAACAATGATACGTTGAAAATATAATTTGGTTGACAATTGAAGTTTTTGCAAAATGCATTCTGTGGTTTGCATAAACATGAACGAACCTCGTAGCATGTTTAGAAGCGGAGTAATTCGCAAAATTAGTTTTGATCATGATAGATATATTTTAAACAATCGAGAAATTGACTTAATTAACACGTCGGTTATTGATTATTTATGAACAATTATTTTTAAGTATTTTAATGTATTAAAAGCCATGTAGTTCGTTGATTATTGAGCAAATAGACAATGTTTTCAACAAGATCAGATGTTCCATATTATTACTATCTTATAATTTAACATACGTGAAGAACAGATATTAATCATCTTCATTATTGCTTAAATAGCTAATTGTTTACATTCTAAATTGTAGTTTGAAGAAACGTACGTCTGTACGCAAATAAGGAGAATTGTTGATACTTTGTATTGTTAATAATACATGCAGGATTTGTTAATTAAGCATTGGAATTGGTTTGTCCTAGTTAATATTGTTTTTATTGTTTTCAGGGGGTTCTTTTAATTATTCCAGAGATTTTTCTATATAAAAATGTAAAGAAAATTATTACGAGTGATAATATTTTTATTCGTGCTTATGTTTATTTATTATTTTTTATATGAATTAAATATATTCTCATAGCTTTGGCGTGGCTCGGGTGTGCGCTTGTACGGGTGTCTATATGTGTGCGCATATGGATAAGTATGTGAAAAACAATTTATTTGTTGATAACTTCTAGCGTATGTTGTTGGAAATGATTTTTGTCTTAATTTGAGTTGTTAAAAAAAGAGATGTTTATTTATTTATTCTGTTTCATTTATAAAATTATTTGTTATATCTGCATAGTAAATTATGGTTTTAATTATATTTTGTTTGTACTCAAAATGTGCAGAAAATTATGTTGCATCATATCGTGTTGTCGGATGTTAGTATTTTCTATTGGTTTTTGTTTAAATTAAAGATTTATATATGCGAAGGTTACGTTGTGTAATTTTCGGAAGAGTATTTGTTTGTGTGAGTTTCCATATGTGTGTTCTGTTTTTAGACGTTAATCGTTTAGGAATTTTTATGACTCTGGAAAGTTGAGGGAAACTTGTTGATGTACTCTTTTTAAGAAGCCAATCTTTTTAACACGGCAGAGTTTTCTATTGAAAAAAAATATTAATGAAATTATTCCTTTTAATGTTTTTATTTATGAAAGAGTTTGTTTGATTGGTTTTTATATTTTTTGTAAGTTTTTTTGGGTATTCTACAAATATGTATGCTTGTCGGTAATATAGCGCATTTATGGGTAAATGTGTTGAGTCGGGATTTATCGGCTGGGGTCGATACGTCAGATTTTTCTCTGTGTTCAGTCAAGTTATCTAGTAGGTGAAAGGGCGTTTTTAGTTTGTTAGTATAAGCTATAGATATCGGTGTGCGCAGTTACGGGCACGTAACAGTTTCATAAACTTTAATACGTCTATACAAACTTTGCAAAGCGAGTTAAAGTAGGACCGTCATTTCTGCTATTTTCGCCTCTTTTATCATGGGCACGCGCGACGCCATTTGGAACGCCTTTCCGCGTCGCAGAAGTGGTTAAAATAGTATTCAATCACAACAGAAACTTGACCTTCTACTTCTGTTAAAACAAAACAAGAAATGCACATCAAAAAATATAGCACAGGTGAAAAAAAGTATACCTGGTGAGGTTGTTGCATCATTTTTCAATTCGGTGCTTAGGATGGTACTCATACGAAAGGAAAACATGTAGATTCTACTTGTAGTAAACCGTAACATCAAGTGGGCGTGATTTAACAACCGGTTTAGTGTTGACGGAGGAATTGCACTTTGGCAGCGCTAGCAGCGCCGTCGTTCTGAAGTGGATATAGAGTTAGCATTCGACTGTTTGGAACTGATTCATATAGTCTTGTGATCATTTTTTCCCGAAATTTTGCAATATCTGGTAAGTATTTGCCATCGTGACAAGAGATTCGATGCTTGTTGTTGTAGACTCGGCTCAAGGGGATAATGGTCTGGGGTCAGAGCATCCAGGTGCGATGGGTTATCTGTCAGTGGACATAATTTTGGACTGTTTTCATTTGCGCGAGGAGTTTGCACGTCACTTCATACATGAGAAGTGTTTCTCCTTGGACTCGTCAGAGTTCATACTACACGGATTCAACGGCCACCTCATCGACAAGTGAATCTCCGATACGCAGTAAGAACTGAATTACAGGTATAGTCTGATACAACGCTAAGTGAATTGCGGATGTCGAGAAGCCTGCACACCTCGGTATGAGGAGAGGCCTGCGATGCATTAAAAGGGACGGCAAGCTTACATTAGCCTAGGTCATGCGGTGAGCCAGTGGAATTGAATAACAGTGAATCTCTTTCCAGATGGTCATTCTGCTTGGTAGAGGGGAAGTGGTGATATCCGATTGAGCTGTCGTCTGGTAGTGGCTCGCAAGATCACTCTTTCAGCAGCAGGTGGTTCTCACAATCTTTTACCGTTCAGATGGTACAACCGACTTATCCGTTCGGGACTAGAAGCGTAAGTGCTAACAGGGGGCACTCTCTTCCATGGAAGGGATCTCTTTTACTAAGACGGTAGTGCTGCAGTAGCAGACACTTCTCATTGCAGGGATCAAAATATTACTCTATTAAGGCGGTAGCGCAGCAGTAGCAGACGTCTCCCATTGCAGGGATCAAGATATTTCTCTATTAAGGCGGTAGCGCTGCAGTAGCAGATGCCTCCCATTGCAGGGATCAAAATATTTATTGATTAAGGCGGTAACGCTGCAGTAGCAGACGCCTCCCATTGCAGGGATCAAGATATTGTTGATTAAGGCGGCAGCGCTGCAGTAGCAGACGCCTCCCATTGTAGGGATCCTTTTGTACATAGTCACTATCTGTATACTAGCCCGGAAGGGCCGCAAATGTGCGCGTGGATGCTCGTGGAGAGACATCCCCCATTTAAGGAACTATTGACTTAAAGGACTAAAGAAAACAGAACAACATATACTGGCGTGAGTGCGACAGTCTAGCCATCTACCATTTTAGGGAATGTCAACAGGAGATAATTAACCACAATTAATCTATTACTATAATCTGTCATTAAGCCTAACAGGGCAATATGAGGGAACATGTGAGGGGACATTAAACTACTATAAGGAAGAGTAATTTATTATTTATTATCGTATATATCAGGCCCACAGAGCGCTGTGAAAAGGCGTGGGTGCTCTGGTTAAGACACCTCCTATGTAAGGGAGTAATGGTTTAATTATGTGTATCTCATTGAGTCACCAAGTTGCGATGTGAACCCGGTGGCGTCTCTGCTCCGACTGGACACTGCCGCGCTCTAGTACGACCAACGCGATTCATGGAACAAGGAGGGGCTGCGTTTTCCGAAAACGCTGAGGTAGCAGGGGAAATTAAGACAAAAATGCTTAATACGTCGTTCTTGATATTATGGTTTTTATTGATTACATTATTTCATATTATTTTATTTATCTGTATTAGACAAATGTACTATCCATAAATATTATTCGGCTATATTTTGTGTGTTAATTTTCTTTACTTTTAACAACTTCTCTAGAATGTTTAATATAGCGTTTGTGCTATTTCGATATTTTTGAAGATTTCTATGCATACATATATTGATGAATTCCCGACGAGTGAAAATGACCATAACCTCTCATTTATTTAACAAACTCTCTCAAATTGTCTCTGTCTCTCTCACAAGAGACGGGAATCTCTCTCGTCTCACTTCAATGTTGGCACAAGATTGTATATTTAATAAACAATCAATATTGTAATTTTTTTAGATATTTTGACGCAAGAAATAAAAAAAAGAAAGTTAAACCTAAAAAAATAGAAATGATACAAATAAAAATATGCTGATTGTTTGGAGACGCAAGGCGATTATAAATTTTGGATTTCTCGAAGTGATAATGGTAATAAGTACTTTTAATGTAAAATTAGCAAAAAAAAAATTATATTTGAATATAAAACGCTACAAAATCTTTAAACTAGCTAATATAAGATGGTTATCATTTTCAAAAGTTGTCAAAAGATTATTGAACAGTACGATGCTTTAATTTTATTTTTTACAAATGCTGTGTTTAATGACAAATTATTAACACCTGATACGATATTAGCACGGTTAAAAGAACCATCTATTAAAATGCATCTTGAGTTTTTAGATTTTATGTTACGTGTCTTTAATGATTTAAATGTTGAAATGCAATCAGAGAAACATAAAATTTGCCACTTATACAGAAAGGATTTTTTAGTTTTAAAATGTTGACTGCTATATGTGCCCTAAGTACTTCAAGAAAGTGAAATTGGAAGAAGTTGATTTTAATAAACCGCGTAATTGTCTTCCCTTTGATGAAATGTATTTAGACGCGAAATTACACGCTTCTATCCAGAACAATAAGCATGGGTTGACCCCAGCTGATCTTTTAAATTTCAAAAAGTGATGCCTGCAATTTTATATTGAAACATGTAAACAAATTATGAAACGGTTATATTAAAGATAATTCAGTTAAAGTAATGAAAGAATTATCCACACTGGATCCCACAATAATAATAAATGACGAGAATGGTCCTACACATCCTATACTAGCATCATATTCCCTAATTTAGTAGATGAGACCAAATTGAATGAAATAAACAACGAATGGCGACATCTTAAAAATTGGAATTTTCTGATGATGTATTCTACTCTCTACGTGAATGTTGGGAAATTATTTATAATATAAAATAATATAATGGGGAGGATACTCAACAATTCCCAATTTTATCAGCTTTTATAAATACGCTACTCTCTTTGTCCCATTCTACTGCTGCCGTGGGAACCATATTTTCTGAAATAAATCTAAATAAAACACGATTGAAAAACCGACTTAGCATTCCTGTTCTATTTTCTATTTTATTGACAAAGGCATTGATTAAAGAATTGATAAAAAAAAAACACGTTAGCACTATGTGCGATTAAAAGAATGTAAACTATAACAAGAAATTAAGAAATTATTAAAGTTTGTTTATTTAGATTATCCAAATCAATGTGAGAATTAGTTTTCTATAATGTCTCTATTATTTTTCTTAAATATATCTTATTCAGTTGAATAGGTATAAATTATTCTTAAATATAATATACATGTTAACTTATATTAATTTGTAGCACATGTAATACATATATTCATGCATCCCTCAATGCAATGTCAAATATGCTCATTGCGACATGGTGAGTAGTGTGGGCCGAAAGAAACGAAACTAGTAATTGGTAATCGCTATAGTGCGGAAAAGTTGTCTGACATGAACACAAATACGCCCAGACAACCAGCTAGCTGCATATTACCGCATATAAGGGGAAAAGTCAGGCGGCAGATATGTGGGCAGAACTACTGTTTTAAATAATAATTTAGGTTATAAATAACACAAATAAAACCGAAAAAAAATAGTTTATTAATTTGAGTATTTTATTTGCCAATTAAAAAACTAAAAACAGTTTCGTGTGACGTCACTATGCGGGTTCGGCCGTCAACCAATTCCGTTCGAATATTCTATACTCTGCAGTTATGTCATATTTAACCTCAAAAGTTTGCTCCGAAATTTTAAAACGGAACAAGCAAACTTGTACTATGGACAAAGTTCTGCTATTTTACAAATAGGTTCAATATACATACACGAGACGACAAACAGTAACGTCACGACGTTCGTCCAAAGGTGCATCCTTGTAGCTGATAAATGTTACCTATACATAATGTATACATAGATTTTAAAGCTATTTTTGCAATTAAGAAAACGCAAATAACGGCATAATAAAGTGTATGGGTCTTATCTTATGGCTCTTTTTTCCATAATAAAAACTTTGAAGCAAGCAAACTATTGAGGTTAAACATGACATGCAAGGCACAGTAGAATATGCGAACGGGATTGGTTGACAGCCGAACCCGCATAGTGATGTCATACGAAACTGGCGCGCTTTCAAACGGAAGAGTTTTTAATTGACAAATAAAATACCCAAATTAATGAATTAATTGTTTTTTAGATTTTATTTGTGTTATTTATGACCTAAATTATTATTTAAAACAATAAAAAATAATACAAAAATTTTACTGGTGAACCCCATTCTTTGAGATCATTATTTTGCGTGATTTCTATAATGAGATTCGTATCCAAGTTTGCAGACATTTATACAGGGACAACATTAACTTCATCCGTAACTACATGTAACCAGGTTTCGGATAATACTATGACACCGGAAGAAGAAATAGACTTGGTACTAAATACATTTAATCTGTTAACAAAATGTTAAATTTATCGTTTTTAAAACTCCGAATATAGTTCCACAAATACTTCGAACTTATTACATTTTTTTACAATTGCAATTTTTAATCGCAACTGCATTTTTTTTAATTTCAACTGTTTTTAATGCTGCGCACAATCTACACACTTTCACAGAATTGGAGTTTCGTCTATAGTCTAATATAGACGTTATAACTGTAACAAATTGGACGTAATTTATGATTATTATAAATAGTTTTTATTGCTAGGAGGTTATTTTATTAAAACTTAAATTAATTCTTCAGGATTTCCGAAAGAAACAAGTTTTGCGCTGACTTGCTCAAAAATTCAAAATTTTTACACGTTTTTCGGGTATGCCGCTGCCGCATCTTTTCGATTCAATAGTTTCGATACTTGATAAACGAGAGAAAATGGCTGCGTCCGTCACCTCTCTTCTCCTGCTCGTCCCCTCTCTCCTGGTCACGCCGATCGCCCCCTATCGCGCTTTCCTCGAGCATGCATGCGTGCACATGTGTGGGGGTTCACCGACGCGGCTTCCGTGTTTGTATGCGTCTTTAATCCCTTCGCCGACCCTTTTAGTCTCTTCCGCAGAAATGCGTCGGAATCGCCGCAGACTAGTCGACAGGTGAGAATTTCCAGCAAATTTGCTGTCAATGCGATGACGCATATTCCGTATTTCTGCCGACATATCCGCCGCCTGATTTTTCCCTTATATGCGGCAATATGCAGCAGATCTGGCTGTCTGGGTGTGTGCGAAAGCCTGGTTCAGTAGGACAATTTTTACTATCCCCGCAAGAAACCTAAAGACTTTAAAATTTTGGTATAATAATATAAGATTTTTATCAATGGGAAGTCCTATGTATGGGTAAGTCTTATCCATTAATAGAGCTCGTGAGTAGAATTCCTTATGACCATATAACCCGTATTATGGAGGGATTAATAAATAAATTGTAAAAGACAAAATATAAAACACTACAAACATATATTAATAAATATTACAAATAATAAATAACAATAAAATAACGATAAAATAAATGGACACGCAAAGGGAAAAATGTATTTAGGGGTTCGAAATCCGACGCGAAGGTGAAATTACTTTTAAAATGACCGAAATAACACTACAGTAAAAAAAAAGAAAAGGTGAAGGAAAAGGGAAAATATGGATACGCAATTTTAATCTACTTACTTAATTCTCAATTATTCACAAAATCTTAAAATCTTGAACGCACTAAACACACTAAAATTAAATACGCAAATATTCTAATAATAATAAAAGGAAACGAAAATTAAAATAATACTAAAACGCAAAAGAAATCTCTAAAATATAACGCAAATGATTCGCAATGGGACGCAAAATTGGAGTGTCAAAAGCTCGTTGACGTCCGTACTTCGGATTCAAAATTACCCCTTCTCTAATGTAATTGCATTATGTAATACAATCGTTGGTATCGATAAGTCGGGGAAGGTTGTGGGGGGGGGGGGGGGGGAGAAAAGGTATTTTCAAAAGGGAAATTGCAATAGGAGAAACAAGAACACACAAACTTATTTATGAGTGGTTATGAGTGGTTATTTATGAGTACACAAACTTGTCTATGGGACGAGCAGGAGAAGAGAGGTGACGGACGCAGCCATTTTCTCTCGTTTATCAAGTATCGAAACTATTGAATCGAAAAGATGCGGCAGCGGCATACCCGAAAAACGTGTAAAAATTTTGAATTTTTGAGCAAGTCAGCGCAAAACTTGTTTCTTTCGGAATTCCTGAAGAATTAATTTAAGTTTTAATAAAATAACCTCCTAGCAATAAAAACTATTTATAATAATCATAAATTACGTCCAATTTGTCACAGTTATAACGTCTATATTAGACTATAGACGAAACTCCAATTCTGTGAAAGTGTGTAGATTGTGCGCAGCATTAAAAACAGTTGAAATTAAAAAAAATGCAGTTGCGATTAAAAATTGCAATTGTAAAAAAATGTAATAAGTTCGAAGTATTTGTGGAACTATATTCGGAGTTTTAAAAACGATAAATTTAACATTTTGTTAACAGATTAAATGTATTTAGTACCAAGTCTATTTCTTCTTCCGGTGTCATAGTATTATCCGAAACCTGGTTACATGTAGTTACGGATGAAGTTAATGTTGTCCCTGTATAAATGTCTGCAAACTTGGATACGAATCTCATTATAGAAATCACGCAAAATAATGATCTCAAAGAATGGGGTTCACCAGTAAAATTTTTGTATTATTTTTTATTGTTTTAAATAATAATTTAGGTCATAAATAACACAAATAAAATCTAAAAAACAATTAATTCATTAATTTGGGTATTTTATTTGTCAATTAAAAACTCTTCCGTTTGAAAGCGCGCCAGTTTCGTATGACATCACTATGCGGGTTCGGCTGTCAACCAATCCCGTTCGCATATTCTGCTGTGCCTTGCATGTCATGTTTAACCTCAATAGTTTGCTTGCTTCAAAGTTTTTATTATGGAAAAAAGAGCCATAAGATAAGACCCATACACTTTATTATGCCGTTATTTGCGTTTTCTTAATTGCAAAAATAGCTTTAAAATCTATGTATACATTATGTATAGGTAACATTTATCAGCTACAAGGATGCACCTTTGGACGAACGTCGTGACGTTACTGTTTGTCGTCTCGTGTATGTATATTGAACCTATTTGTAAAATAGCAGAACTTTGTCCATAGTACAAGTTTGCTTGTTCCGTTTTAAAATTTCGGAGCAAACTTTTGAGGTTAAATATGACATAACTGCAGAGTATAGAATATTCGAACGGAATTGGTTGACGGCCGAACCCGCATAGTGACGTCACACGAAACTGTTTTTAGTTTTTTAATTGGCAAATAAAATACTCAAATTAATAAACTATTTTTTTTCGGTTTTATTTGTGTTATTTATAACCTAAATTATTATTTAAAACAGTAGTTCTGCCCACATATCCGCCGCCTGATTTTTCCCTTATATGCGGCAATATGCAGCAGATCTGGCTGTCTGGGTGTGTGCGAAAGCCTGGTTCAGTAGGACAATTTTTACTATCCCCGCAAGAAACCTAAAGACTTTAAAATTTTGGTATAATAATATAAGATTTTTATCAATGGGAAGTCCTATGTATGGGTAAGTCTTATCCATTAATAGAGCTCGTGAGTAGAATTCCTTATGACCATATAACCCGTATTATGGAGGGGTTAATAAATAAATTGTAAAAGACAAAATATAAAACACTACAAACATATATTAATAAATATTACAAATAATAAATAACAATAAAATAACGATAAAATAAATGGACACGCAAAGGGAAAAATGTATTTAGGGGTTCGAAATCCGACGCGAAGGTGAAATTACTTTTAAAAGGAGGAGTTTTAAGTCTTCCTCGTGGACGTCGTAGTACCTTGATTTTGGGAACCGCAAAAGGGGTTATCAAGGATCTCTTACGGTGGGTCATAATAAAATGGGAATTATTAAATGGATGGGTATATTGGATGGCAAACTCCGTCAAATTATTAGAAAAATTATATTGATGGTCAGCTATGTGATAATTATAACAGGGGGCTACAATAGGGCTAGGAAGGTCATCGGTGGTTTGCAAAGGCGTTGGAATAAGGTTGGAGTTTCGGGCGATAGGAATATCATGTAAAGGGGATTGCGGTACTGGGAAATTGGGGGAAGGACATGATTCCAAAGGACGCTCAGTGTCCTTATCTTGGGCAATTAAAGTTCTATTCACTCCTGTTGGGTTAGTTTCTGCAGATGTTTTGGGATTTCGTTGGGCCAATACTGGGATGAGCAAAGGCAGGGTTTGGGGACTACTTGGCTCAAAAATAGGACTATCAAGTAGATGATGAGATATAGGACTAGGAGTAGGGCATTCTAAGGGGGTTATACAAGAATCGGTGTTTAGAGAACAATCAGAACTCGACGACTCGGGACAGGAAAAGTTATCATCCTGAAAATTTATAAGGTCAATAACGGGTAATGCGCGTTGATCAAGTGATAACGTAATGGGAGGAACGCAAATAGAATCAGACGAAACAAGGGAGGGGGAAGGGTAAACTTCTTGAGGAGAGGGAGGTGAAATCACTGAATATCTAGGGGCCAAATCAAAATCATTATTTTTAACTGGGGCTGTTGGTAGTTGATGAGATGAAAACGGTAATGGTTCCCATTTATCATCAACACCATGTACCCAATTAATATCGGTATCCGGATAATCACGTCGAATCAAATAACGCGTGATACGATCCTGGATATCGCATAAACTACCACTAGAACTAATCCTAAAATGGTCACGCAATAATAATAATTTATTAACCTCTAAAATGGATCCAATTGAAGCTCGTTTTGCTTCATATTGGGCCTGAGTAGCAATCTTAGGGACATAACTACGCAATGGAAATGTGGTATCTGGAAAATATATCGAAGGGGTAGGGGTAGGGTATAGAGTAGGGTGGGGGGTAGGCACACTTAGGTTTGGGATTCGGGAGGAAACGCAAGTATGAAGGGGAGACTCGAAATAGTAATTGGACGCCATTTTTTTTTATAACCGAATACTTAAAGCAAAAAAAAGTAATTTAAAAATAATTTAAAAAAAAAATAAGAAAATGATAAAATCCACTACTATCCCAATATCAAAAAATGTAATTAGCAACTCAAAAGTATGACTAAATATAAACGCAAAGGGAACACACGCAAATCAAAATCTCAAATAAAACTCAAAAGGGGAAACACAAATGAAACTCAACTCAAAACTCAAATCAAATCGAAAACGCAAAGGGGGATAAAACAAAATATAATTAAGAGTGCTAATCAAATATTTAAAATGGGAGTAAGATGAGGGATTCTACATAGAAATAAAAACAAAAATAAATAAAAAATTAATCTCTAATTATATTTGAACTCAAATTAAAATTTTATAAAAGAAAAGAAAAGGGCTATCGAAAACTTAAAAATGAAATGGATATGGAAGAAAAGATAAATACATGTGACAAATAATTTAGTATATGGAGCTGGGAGGTATCGCAAACCAGAAAGACAATATTTTCTAAATTTCAAATATACACAATAATAAACTCTAAATACGCAAAAGTGGGTGCTCAAATTTACGAAAATTATTAAAAACAATAACAAAAAAAAAAAAATGAAAACGAATTAAAAAAAATGAAATAAAAGTTGATTGAATTAGAAAAAGGACAAACGCAATTTTAAAATGACAGGGCTCAACGGAAGGTCAAACAACAAAAGAAGTAGAACGCAAAAAAAAAAATATTGAAAATTTTTCTCTAAGGGAAATGTGAAATAAAATGGACTGGTAAAATTAATATTTTGGTAGTCAAAAATATTTAAAATCCAGAAAATAAATCGAAATTATAAACTAAAAATATTAAAATATATCTCAAAAAATCACAAGGGCAGACTCAATTTTATTTTATGGGGACGTAAGATAAATTATAATATTTAAGGGGGGAAACAAAAAGAAACGGAAACGAAATTTTTTAATAAAATTATAGTAGAAAATCGAAACTAAAATCTAAAAGTAATAAAGTATTCAAAATAACAAGAAAATTAATACGTAACGGAAAAAGCAATCACACATAAGTTGAAAATCAAAAATATAACTATATGTGGACGTTGAGAATTTAAAATCGAAACGAAAAAAGAAGGGGTGGAGGGAATTTCAAAATTAATAACGCAAACGGAAAGTTTAAAATAAAAATTCAAAAATCAAAACTAAGCAAACGAAAAAGCACAAAATCTATACTCAAATTTTTAAAAATAAATTATGGGGAAAACTCAATAAACCGAACGAAAATCTAATCGAAAAGAATACACACAGTAACAAAAAATCAAAACGTTAACTTTTTAGGGACGTAAGGAAGAATCGATTCAAAATTGAAAAAGAGATATCAACGGGTGTAAAATTTAAAATAAAAAATAAAAAATATTGGAGCCAGGGAACTCTATAAATAATGTAAATCGCAAAAGGGAACTAATGAAATCGAAGAAAAATCTATATAAAAAAAAAATCAATGCCAACTAAAATAGCAAATAACAAAACTCTCGGAAATAAAGAGTTAACGCAAATAACGGAAAAGTAAAAATCAAAAAGCAAATATTAAATGAAAGGGAACCGCAAATAATCGTGAAAATTTAACCGACAATGTACTCAAAGTAGTCTAAAATTCGAAAAATTCGTATCTACCGAAAACAAAATTAAAGTTTTTCAAAATAAACAAAAATTAACTCGCGCACTTAACAGAACGAAAATTCAAAAAAATCAAAAACCGCACTGACACCTGAAAACTTAAGAAAAATAATTTTTTTTAATTAATAATACAAAACATAAAATATTAAATTATCCAATATTTTAATTATTTTTCTAGAAGGTCAGACAGGGATTGTGGACGGTTTCAAAAGGGAGCAAAATTTAAAATGTCAAACGGTTACTTCGGCGAATTCCACCTGTATACGAAAGAAAATTATTTCGAATTCCCCACCAGGGATGCCAATTTATAACCCGTATTATGGAGGGGTTAATAAATAAATTGTAAAAGACAAAATATAAAACACTACAAACATATATTAATAAATATTACAAATAATAAATAACAATAAAATAACGATAAAATAAATGGACACGCAAAGGGAAAAATGTATTTAGGGGTTCGAAATCCGACGCGAAGGTGAAATTACTTTTAAAATGACCGAAATAACACTACAGTAAAAAAAAAGAAAAGGTGAAGGAAAAGGGAAAATATGGATACGCAATTTTAATCTACTTACTTAATTCTCAATTATTCACAAAATCTTAAAATCTGGAACGCACTAAACACACTAAAATTAAATACGCAAATATTCTAATAATAATAAAAGGAAACGCAAATTAAAATAATACTAAAACGCAAAAGAAATCTCTAAAATATAACGCAAATGATTCGCAATTGGACGCAAAATTGGAGTGTCAAAAGCTCGTTGACGTCCGTACTTCGGATTCAAAATTACCCCTTCTCTAATGTAATTGCATTATGTAATACAATCGTTGGTATCGATAAGTCGGGGAAGGTTGTGGGGGGGGGGGGAGGAGGAAAGGTATTTTCAAAAGGGACATCGCAATAGGAGAAACAAGAACACACAAACTTATTTATGAAACGGTTGTGCGGCAGAGGGAGGGACAGAGACGGCGACCGGCAACCCACACGAGTGCGACGAGTGTCGCCTTCCCCAACAAGGACATGAGTCCCTTGTGCGGGAAGAGGGGCATTCCTCTCCCACTGCGACGCACACCACTACACCTTACGTATGTGGCCCCTGTATGCTATATGTATGCGCCTTCAAACGTCAACAATGAGTGCGACAGGGACCAACATATCCAAGGGACGAGGACAAAACGAAAACATGCATCCGCAGTTTTCGATCACTAATAAAAATTAAACGTATACATAATATAATGACGAAACAAGGACAACGCTATAGGACAGAAAGGGACAAACGAAATATATTTACTTATCGATACCAAAAGAATAAATTAATGAAAAATGGACGTATTGACGCGAAATGAAATGCAATTTTTTATGATGTTCAGGTCAGGGGGTAGATTGACGATATGTCGTCACAACCAAATGAAAATCCGTTTCTACAACAGGAGCCAGGGTTTCAAAGCGAAGAGATAAATTGCGACCGTGCCTGGTGCCACTGCCGGCGAAGCCTAACTACATACATTAATCCATTAATGCCCAAAAGGATACTTTTTTACTTCAATTTTAATCAAGTTTTTCGTATCAAAATCAAAGTTGAACAAAATTGAAAAGTAGATGTTTTAGTATTTTAGAGATCGCTCTTCAAGATTCCGAGGTCAAAAATGAGTTTCAGCCATCAGGAATTCCAATATGGCGTCAAATTTAAAAAAAAAATCGCAGATTTAATATTTCCAAATTTTTTGGATTTTTTTTTTCAAATTTGACGCCATATTGGAATTCCTGTTGGATGAAACTCAATGTTGACCTCGGAATCTTGAAGAGCGACCTCGAAAATACTAGGATATCTACCTTTCAATTTTTTTCAACTTTGATTTTGATACGAAATACTTGATTGAATTTGAAGTAAAAAAAGTGTCCTTTTGGGCGTTAATGGGATAATATGCGCGCAAAAGCTTAGGTTTGTTGCTGCTAGGTAGAATCACGATATTCTTACATCTCCGCTTTGCAACCCTGGTTCCGCGATAGAAATGGATTTTCAGTTGGTCATAAGGGATTCTGCCTCCTGCGATGATAACGCTGTCGGGATTTTCCGAACATTTTTAACCCTACGCCGTATAATCGTATTCTGACCACCGCTAAGCCAGTGAATGTATTGCGACTCCGACCGCATTGGATAGTTATAGAATTGGGCCTCAAAAAGTACTATAATCTAGCGTTCGAGTGTTTTGATCATTATAGTATATATAGTATATTATATACATTTACAGCTCAGTTGCAAAAGTAAATAATATCCATTCTGTCATCATGGCGAATTCAAAATTTCCGGAATATGCAGAAAAGGATTCCGACAGAAGTGGTGATTCTGACGAGGATACTGATCAATCATTCAGCGATGTTGACTACAAGCCATCAAAAGTACAAATGAGAGTTACTCTCCCTAATACCGCGTTAATCTGCGATCGGATTGGTGTATCAGATAGGGCAGCTGCAGCATTATCTTCCGCAGTTTTATACGATTTAGGTCTAATTGCCGATGATAACCACTCCTCAGTCATTGATAAAAACAAAGTTAGAAGGGAAAGGTCAAAAATGAGATCTGAACTTATAAAATCAGGAAGAGATATAGAAACTCTAGAGGGATTGTATTTCGACGGTCGTAAAGACAAAACAGTCAGTCAGGTTAAAAAGGGATTTAAGTTTCATCGCGGTATTGTATGGGAAGAACACGTATCACTTGTACAAGAGCCGGATTCTCTGTATTTGGGCCATGTAACGCCTAATTCTAGTCTATCGGTTGATACTGCTGATTCTATTCTACAACAGCTCCAACAAAATAATATAAGCACAGAACATCTGAAGGCGATTGGCTGTGATGGAACCGTTACAAACACTGGTTATAAAGGAGGTGTAATTCGTATTCTTGAGGAAAAACTAAATCGATCTCTCTAATGCAACGTCTGCCTTTGCATTTCAATGAGCTACCACTAAGACACTTAGTACACCACATTAATGGATCCACCACTGGTCCGCATTCTTACTCTGGTAAGATAGGGGTCAAACTTCATGATTGCGAGAAGTTACCAATAGTACGTTTCAATAAGATAAACTCAGATTTACCAATCGTCACTTCTCCTGACCTCAGTACAGACCAGAAATCCTTACTGGAAATATGCTACGCAATTCAATCCGGCATTTGCCCAAATGATCTTTCAAATCGTAATCCTGGTCCCCTCTCTCACTCCAAATGGCTCACTACAGCAAATAGAATCCTTAGATTGTACTTGAGTATACAAAATCCTTCAGCTGATTTGAAAGTTCCAGTGACTTTTATTATGAAAGTATACGCACCAACTTGGTTCAATATAAAAATGAATAGTTCTTGCGTAGATGGAGCTAGATTATTATGGGATGCTATTCGTAGATCAAGATATTTACCGAAGAAATACTTGGCTGTCATTGATTCTGTGATCTGTCGCAACGCGTTTTACGCCCATCCGGAAAACCTTCTCCTTTCAATGCTAACTGATAAAGAGTACAAAGTACGAGAACTTGCTGTGGCACGCATTTTGAAGGCTAGAAGTGAGTTGCAGCCAAGTGGACTACGAGTCTTTAAAGTACCTGTAATCAATTTTCAAGCGAAACAGTACTACGCCATGATTTACTGGGACAAGTAGATCATTTATGAGCTGACAGTGCTTCGAGGAGTGACTGCTGAAATTCTTAATTCCATGGTTCAGGAATCATAATCGGCGTGGTGTATCTAAATTTTATTGTCATACACAAGCTGTCGAAAGAACCGTAAAATGTGTTACGGAAGCTGCCAGCAAAGTTTGTGGACCCGAAGCCCGAGACGGTTTTATTCGTGCCAAAATATGCTCAAAAAAATTAATGCCGTCAATAGAGCATAAAGGATAGTTCCAGCACAGATAAATATTTGATTTTCATAAGGCCTATGAATAAAAAAAATGGTTGGTTGGTTGGGTTGGGAGTGGGTAGATCTCGACGTGCAACTACCTTCCCGTGGTGAGATTTGAGTCGCTTCCATAACTGATGGAGCGAGCCAAGAGTTGCACATTGCAAGCGTAAGTTGTAACCGAGATAGTCTTTTGAATGCGATGACGACTAGTCACATTTGTCCTTTTTTAAGTAAAAATAAGAATTTTCGAAATTCTTTCAGGGATGGCCCCAGAAATACTGTATTTTCATCATTTCAAATTTTTCTTAAATCTTATTGGACAGATCCTCAGTGCATAAAAATAGTTTTAACAATTACATTTGTTCTCATCGTGATAATCGAGTAAATTATAAAAATCTTATATTATTATCGAAATTTTAAAGTCATTGAGTCTCTTGCGGGGATAGTAAAAATTGTCCTACTGAGCCAGGCTTTCGCACACGTATTTGTGTTCAGGTCAGACAACTTTTCCGCACTATAGCGATTACCAATTACTAGTTTCGAAATTTAAGTGTCCACTTCACAACAACATTGCACAATATGTTTTTTGTTTCACAATGTGGTTGTGAAGCGGACATTTAAATTTCGAGGACAATTCGTCCGAATATGGCAACTCCACCGTGCCGTTCAGTATACTCGACAACGACATCGATATTCGAATCATAATATGATATATTAAAATAAATTTTTGAAGAGGGCCATCATTCTGGCCGAAACGTCAAACTAAAAATTGTCTTTTATTGTCAACGGATCGTACAACCAATACTACTTTATTTCAAATTATTCGAATAAGCGGTTAAGAATTCAACATGAACTTTAATAATATACCATGAGAACGTAAAATTAACCCATAACGTATGGAGATGGTTCTTTTTTATGGTTTATTTTAAGTTCCATTGTGAACAAAAATTTTCTCAGATTGAATTAGCAAAAAATAATTACATGGAACACCATAATAGTTGGTATTGGTATTGGTATTGGTATTTTCTTCATCAGGCTCGGGTGAACCCCAGAAATCAGCACACTTAGCTGTTTGCCTTTGTATGCTATTCCTGATGCTACTCAGGGTTCCGTTGGATAACCAGCTGCTTTGCAGAATCTCAGAAGTTGCCCGAGATTCCGCTCCCTGACTTCCTCCTTGCTTACAAGTGGAGAGTCCAGGTATCTCCTTCGACTCTCCATCAGTGCAGGGCACTCGCATAGGAAGTGAATTGATGATTCCTCCTTGTTTTCATCACATCTAGTGCACATCGGTGAAGGTTTCCTTCCTACGATGTGACTGTGCTTTTTTAAATTTCCATGTCCGGTTAGGATTTCGATGGAGATTCTTATTTCTGTTCTGTTTAGTTCGAGCAGTTTTTCAGCCCATCGGTCCGCCTGCAGCTCTCCTGCAAGGCTTTTGGTTGTGCTGCATTTTTTGTTTTTGATCCACTCTCTAACCTGTTGGGATTTCATTTGTCTCTCCAGTAGGTTGAGTCCTTCTTGAAATGGCAGTGCCACCCTCCCAGGCAAGTCAGTTCCATTTACTATTCCCGACTTGGCAAGGGTGTCCGCTCTTTCATTTCCTTTCCAGCCCAAATGGCCAGGTATCCAGGTCAGGCTGAGTTTGTTTCTTTCGGCCAGGTTACGTAGGCAAGTCTTTGTATCTCTGACTAAAGCTGATTTGACGACTGGATTGTCTATCGCTCTCAATGCAGCTTGGCTATCCGAGCATATCCATATCGTTTTATTTGTCACTTCTTTCTCCATGAGGGTCTCGGCACACATGAGGATTGCCGCCACCTCTCCTTGGAAAACAGTGTTAAATTTGTTGAGCTTGAGGGAAAAGTTCTCCCGCAGCTTCGGTCCGCAGTACCCTGCGCCTACACCCTGGTTGGTTTTGGACCCATCTGTGAACCAGATGATGCCATTCCTGGGTATTGCTGATTTATTTTTCCAGTCCTCCCTGTTGGGGAAACAAACCTTAAAGTTGTTTTCCCCCGTGTGGTGTGTCTGGATCTTGTCTTGCGGTTGGTACCACATGTCTCTCAGGTTTCCTTGAAAAAGATTGTTGAACCAATCTTGCTTACCTGTCAAGCTTCCCAAGCACTTGAGTCTATACACGGTTCTCATGGCTTCGCATTTTACTGCCTGAGCCATGGACGGTACGCCCAAAAGAGACCTCATTGCTGCTATGGGTGTACTCTTCCTTACCGAGCAAATGCCCCTAAGGAACATAGCCTGTACCCTGTTCAATTTTTGTTGAACTTGGGTCTTTTCTGTCCTCTGCCACCAAATTGGCGAGGCATAGGTAATCCTTGGTAACACAATCTGTTGGTAGATCCAGAGCAGTTGTTTCGGTCCTAAACCCCAACTGTTACCAAGAGCTCTCCTACAATGCCAGAAAGTGGCAATTGCTTTGTGACATTTGTTATCCAGGTGACCATTCCAGTTTAATTTTGTATCCAGGGTTACTCCAAGATATTTGGTTTCGCTGGCATATGGCACCTGCTTCCCGCCAATCACCATTTCCCCTAGTTTTTTGATCTTATATTTTCTAGAGAAAATGATGACGGCAATTTTTTCCGGTTGTATCGATAGCGCTTTTTCATTGCACCATTTTCCCACAACCCTCAGGGCTTCTTGTACCAGCTCCTGCAAAACTTCCTCGTAGTTGCCTCTAGCGAGGATAGCAATATCGTCCGCATATCCAATCGCATAGATTCCGCTATCGTTGAGTTTCCTGATCAAGCTATCAGCTACCAGGTTCCAAAGAAGTGGGGACAACACTCCACCTTGAGGACAACCCTCAGAGATCGTCCCCTCCACTAGGGTACCCTGCCATTCCGTATAAATATACCTATTTCTAAGGGTGCTCACAATCCAACTTATGAGTTCCTTGGGCACCCCATGTTCTTCCGCTCCTTTCCGTATTACTTCCACGGAGGTGCGGTTAAAAGCACCCTCAATATCTAGGAAAGCACCGATGCACGTTCCCTTCGTACTGAGTTGCTTTTCTATAAAGCCCGCGGCTGACATAAGTGCCAACTCAGCAGATTTGCCAGCCTGGTAGGCATACTGTTCCCCATGGAGAGGTAAGCGTACCAAAGGACCTTCTATAAGATACCTCTCAACCAATCTTTCCAACAATTTTAGTAGGAAGGATGTTAGGCTGATCGGTCTGTAGTCCTTTGCCTCCACGTAGTTCCTGTTTCCAACTTTGGGTATAAACGAAACTCGTGATTTCTTCCATTCTGTAGGTGTGTAACCAAGCGCAATGCACCCCCGAAGAAGTCCAGTCAGTGGTCTCAGGATAGCCCCCAGGCCTTCCTGAAGGAGGGCCGGGTATATGCCATCCGGTCCCGGTGACTTGAACGCCTCAAAGGCCATTAGTGCCCTTACAACCTTGTTTGGATTTACAACTTGGGCAGCGATCCCCCAGTGCCTCCCTTTACTAGTAGTAGGCTCCTCGGGGGCACCGTTCGATCTCAGTTTAATGCTTGGAAAATTGCTTGTCAGCAACCTTTCCAGTGTTTCCTTCGGAGATTTGGCAAACTCGCCATTTTCTCCTTTGATAAATCGTAGTTTACCATCATTTCCTTTTGATAGTATTCTCGCTAATTTTGCAGTAGAGGGTATACTCTCCGTTTCCGAACAGAACTCCCTCCATGCATTTATCTGAGACTCTCTAATCTGCCTTTTGTAGGCTTTCAACCTATCCTTGTAAGCCGTCCAGACTTCTGCTGTGTCAGCTTTCTTTGCTCGATTAAATAATCTCCTCGTCTCCTTTCGGCTACGCTCCAAAGCTGATCCCCAATTAAGCCTTCCCCTTTTGGGGTTTACTTTCTTGAGTGGGCAATTGGCTTCGAACGATCTCATCACAGCTCCCCTAAGAAAGACCTCTGTGTACTCAAGATCGTTTTTCGCTCCATACTTGCCTTTGAAGCCCTTCATCCTGGCTTGCAGACTTTCTCTGAACCCTTGCCAGTTCGTGCTTCTTGGATTTCTGGACCATTTCTCTGCATGGTTAAACTGTTCCAGTTTGGCCCGAATCAGTTTGTGATCCGAGAGCGAGGGTTCATCAATAACCCTCCACTCCTGGACAGCCTCACGCAAGCCTCGGCTGCATAGAGTGAGATCAAGGACCTCTCTTCTGTTTGCCGTTACAAACGTTGGCTCAACTCCCTCGTTCAAAATTTCGAGGTTAGTGGATATCAGGTATTCCATGAGGGCCTCCCCTCTCTCATTTGTGTCGGTGCTCCCCCACGGAGTACTGTGAGCATTTACATCACAACCTATGAGGAGATCAAGGCCCGCATTTGCGCAGTACCTGACTAACCTAGTTAGCTCCTCCGGGGGAGTTTCCCTATCGTGCGCAAAGTAGGCTGATGCAATCACCAAGCTCCTTTCCCCTATTCCCTGAGAGACTTTAACCGAAGCTAGGTCCCTAGTAGAGAATTCCTGTAGCAGGGCAGCGTCCATGTTTTTAATAACTACGCATGCCCTCTGCATTTCATGAAGTCCACTGGCGTATACTGTGCCAATCCTACTCAGGCCCCGAATCTGACCTTTGTAGCACCACGGCTCCTGTATTAGTGCCATGGCTGGTTTTGTATGCGTCACTTGCTGGTCCCTCATAAGTTGAGCTGAGGCACCTTTGCAGTGATGCAAATTAATCTGGAAAATTTCTGCACGACCGTTAGCCATTGGAACTAACTCGCGCTGGAAGCTCCCGTCACCGAACTTATCGGGTTTTTAGAGGTTGGCCTGAATACAACCTCTCCTGTCCCCAGATAAGCTCGGTAGCCGCGAGACTCGAGGCGCTTGGCCGAGTCTTCGTCCACGCCGAGAACCAGAAGGGTGCCATGCGGCAGCTCCTCCCTACGGTGGACAACCCACGTCCCGACCCTCAAACCAGCATTCTGCCTGTCCAAAATCTTAAGCAGGATGCTAGTCTCTTTCTTGGGTGGTGGCGCGAGTACCGTCATTTTAACTCTCTTGACGAGTTCCTCAGGGAGTACAAGCCTCACCTTTCGGCCTCCATCAAGGGTTATCTGCGGAATTGCTTCCCGCAGCCAACAGGCACTCTCGTCATCCACACAAGCGAAAGTGGCAATTCCTCCTCTCAGGTGAGACTCCACGAACCTGGGCATGAACCCCCCTTCCGGGATGTCCACAACCCGGTCAATGATGACCCCCCTGAGTTGGTCAAAGACTCCCATCTCGACCCGCTCCCCTACGTCCTCGCCAAAGGCAATCAATACCCTTGGGAGTCCAGCAGCGGCCGTCGAGTATGACATCCTTGTTGCGGATGCATGCCCCTGACTCTTGGTCTTCTTCCCTCGGGGTTTGGCCGTGGGATCCGAAATACTCCTCTCGGCCTTCCTTTTATCCCCAGAGGGAGGACCAATGGACTGTGTAGCGGTTGAGGTTGATCCGGGATGCCCTTCCAGACGGTTTCTAGCCCCAGCCACGGAAGATGCCGCCTTTTTCTTCCTCGAACCACTTACTCTCGGTGGAGGACGCTCCGGAAGGGGGAGACCTTCAGCCTCCGCCCTTCTCTTCGCCTCCTCGTACGCTACCCACTTGGCCTTTCGCCTCTGTGCGCCGTTCATTCGGATCGGGCTTGGACGAGTGTCTTCCGCCGTACCGGTCTCCATCAGAGTGTTCTTAGCCACATCCGACATTATCTCCTCGGTGCAAGGCACCTGAGGCTCTTGTTTTTTGGTTATTTTCATCTGTGTGTCCATTTGAGTCCCACGAGAAGCTAGGGAAATAAAGGTCACACCTCGCAGAGCCCCGCGATACGAGGTGAAGGCTATGTACAATGGGAGGTCGCCCGGTATCCCAAGGGCATCGTTTGCGGTACAGCTTCCCCTGTACCATGCATCCCTAGGCACGATAGCTCCCACCTGTGGATTGGGGGATCCATTCTTGGTCACGGCACCTCAGAGGTCCTTTGCCCAACCCCCCTCCAGCCCGAAGGTCGAGGTGGGGCTTGAGTTTCTAGCCTCACTCATACCCACAGTCATCGGGGAAACCCGTTTATAGAGCCCCGAACCATTCATCGGAGAGCCCGGTTTATAGGGATCCGCATTCTCTCACCACTCACACTGCTATCGACTCAGGACCTCCTGTATGGTGTTTGTTAAGCCCCCCCCACCACGACAAGGTGATAGGATCCAAACGGGGGGGCACCATAATAGTTGCAAATAACGAAACTATTGTGTCATTCTTATGGAGAACCGTTATATCGATGCAGTAGAAAACTGTTACGTTTACAAGAAAAGTTTTCTTATTCTTTTTAATAAAATATTGCAAAACTAAAAGAATTAATTTTAGTTCATGCCATTTTTTGCAGTATATTAATATTGAGATAGTACAATTTACCCCTACTTCGTGACTTTCGTCCAATCAAGATGAAATATACTTTTCGCCAGGGTATAAATTTAGGGCTAATCTAGCCAGGGTCACGAAGACTGCCATCACCGCCAGTCATCACCGAAGACATCAAAATCGAAATCGCGACATCTTATTTGCGATCCTGCCAGGATCCTATGTTGGTTGCAACCTGGAACTCATCAAAAAGGACTTATTTGCTTCTGAAAAACGACGCGTTTCTACAACAATCGTTCGGGCCACGCCGGTGTTGGTGTTTTCCCACACGGGAGACAGTGCTTTGTGCATTGGCTCGAACTGCTAACCGGCTCAAGATATTTGCCGCTTCAGCATCTTGGATTATGTGAAGTGAAGTGACTTGGTAAATTTGTCTACTTCCATCAACGCGGACATTTATTACTTCGCCATATTTGGCGTCATATACGTCGTTTGGACGCCATATTGGTTTGTGCCTCGTTCCAGTGCGGAGTGCCGACCGGTGCCCCTCGCATCGTCTGCCCCGCTCCTCGCGCCAGCGGCTCCCCTCTTTGCTGCCGATTCGGGCGCACACGTGCCATCAGTTCACGCGTTCCGTCGTCGCCTGGAATCTTGGGCTGCACGCGCGCATCTTTTCGGACCTTTTTCGTCACACGCTGACTCGCCGTCATCGACGACGCACCTTTTGGATTTTGCCTCGTCGCGGATTAAATTTTCAGTGAATTGAAGTGATTGTTTCACGCTGGAAAATTGGTACAATTGGGTTTCGCTCTCTTCAGTGAATGGATGGTCTGGTCAAGGCGGATCACCGATCATTGTCACGTCAGTCTACATCGGGTGAGGATTCCTTCGCCATGGCTGTCTGTGACTCTCTCGAGGATTTAGTTGCTGCGCAATCTTCACAGTTTGACAGCATCCATTGTGCGTTCGAACATTTACCAACTGCTGATTCGCGAACCGTGGCAAAATTAAAGGTTCATCTCCGATATATTGAAAATATTTGGAATAAATGTCGTGAACGGCATGTTCGACTTCTGCAAATTGCTACGCCCTTGGAAAAAAGGCATCCGTATTTTTTGGAAAACCATATATTATATATTATAAAATCACCGCGATTTTGGGCGCGTTAAAATCTCTTGGGGAACCTGTTGATAAATGGGACTCAATGCCGGTGCACCTAATTATTTGGAAACTCGATCCTGAAACTCAAAAGCAGTGGAGTTTAACTTTAGGCGCGCGGAAAGATTACCCTAAATTTTTGGAGTTAAAGGATTTTATAAATAGTCGCGCATGTGGTTTGCGAGGATCGAGTACTCCATACCCGATGTATTCAGGATCGAACTCCGACGTTAATCGCTCAGCTCGTACAATAGTTAAGAAGAAAACCATAGTGCAGTCTCACGCTACGATATCCGCGAATAAACAATGTCCCATTTGCTCGGCTGAGCATGCCATACATACATGTAAGCGCTTCAAAAATTTGGATGTGTCAAAAAGACTTGATTTTGTAAAACGTCATAAGCTCTGTTTTAATTGTCTCGGTTTACATAACTTAGCGAATTGTGCGAGCACCCACGTGTGCTATGTTTGTAGTCACAAACACCACACCTTGCTGCATCGAGAGCCTTTGTCGGACGCCACGCCTCTCGCGCCCTCCGACGTACAGACTCCGTCTAATTCGTCCGAATCCAACGTGTCGTCCTCGTCGTCGTCAACCGTCGTGCGCTCGCATTTCGCGGCGAATCAACCTATTAATGCATCGGAAATTCTGCTGTCCACTACTGTCGTACGGGTAGAATCCAGTAACGGTCGCGTGTTACGCCTACGAGCACTATTGGATCAAGGATCCACATGGACGTTTATTTCGGAAAGTGCTGTGAACGCTCTTGGGACGAACGTTCAACGGGTATCAACCACGGTGAGCAGAGTCGTGGCGCCTCCATCGGAACGATCAATCGCTCCGCAGATATTACTATATTTCCGCTTCGCGTCTCCGAACCGCGGCTCCACGCGCATGCTCTCGTCGTAAAAACCGTCACGTCTTACGTTCCATGCGTCTCGAATTCGTATTCAAAATGGCCACATTTAACGAATCTGAATCTGGCCGACCCGGATCCGTACACACACTTATATAGTTTATTTTAGGTACCTTACCTCCCGTTCGGGTTCAAGGCATCCCCCGCGGGGATGGGGCCAAATTTTGGTGATGCGCCAACACCGCTGGTTGTGCACACCTATCAAGGATATGTAACAAGTCAGCTACCACATTATTAGCAACAAGCTGCCTGCCTTGATGCTTCTGTTGGTTCAGAGAAACCTTTCTAACGTCACCTCTGCCCGCCAGAATCCAACACCTATTTGCGGATGGCTACCAGGTGCACACGGCACGCAGAAGCGCGCCCTCGTGTGGGAACCACCTGGTAGGGGCTTGACACCGCACCCCAGCTCCCCAGTACGGTGGGTATCTCGAGTCGTTTTACGATCAGGCATTCGACGGCACAGACCAGCCGAACGATCGGGTCCGTGAGGTCGTCAATTCTCAAAACTTGCTAAGAGAAGCGGGTCTTTCAAAGCATTGCTCCTCTTCGAGCTCGGGCACTTCGACCCCTCACTCTTCCATTGCGGACGGAGATACTCGCTCCGCTCTCTTCCACAAGTCCCCTGCGGAGCCGGATCCGTACAGTGAGGAACCTATTAATCTGATAATCGGGTCAGATCTATACGGTACGCTGCTTTTAGATGGTTTAATCAAAGGTTCGACAGATCAACCGATTGCACAGAATACGGCACTCGGCTGGATTTTCAGTTTCTTCGTGAGATTTTCGGTTTAAGTTTAAGCTATCATCTAGCGACTCTGTTTTCGCATGAAAGTCGAAACCGAGGACAAACATGCTCTCGAGAAATTGAGCCTTAAGAATATCTAGTACCTGTTGTAACTTTGAAAGCATACAGGACAGATCTGTATTGGTTGGTATATAAAAAGAACTGACCATTAAAGTAATAGGTTCGGTTATGACCTGGTAGAAGATCCATTTTACTGATACGTCCAACACTTTTATATTAAGGTCTTTCTGAAATAATGACACTAGACCTCCACTAAATCGTCCTCTTTCAGAAAAATGCAAGGCCGTTGAAAAAGCATGTGAGAACCCCAAAATTATATCTCCTGGCCAAGTTTCATCTTGACACCAGGTTTCCGATACATTTACCAGGTCTTCAACCGAATAAATAGGTTTACACTTAACATTACTGAGACCGCGAGCATTCCAAAAAATTACATTAAAAGTCTGAAAATAATTTAAAAAATCGGTTAATAATCCGTTTTACTTCTGTAACAAAAATGTTCTCTCTTTATAAGATTATTTTTTTATGCTTTTTTATACATTCATAATTTTCAAATTTAAACTGGATTTCCAATGTCTTTTTTAATCCAAGTGTTATTTTTTTACTTAATTGTCGAAAACGAGTTTCAGGTTAAGCATTCTATTAATATTTCGAAGTCACGCTCAAAAACAAAAACGCGCAGCAACTCACTTGTCTCGCCGATTCGCATTCTCTTTCATTTCATTCACAACGTTGAGTGAAAAGGCAACTGTTCAAATTTCACCCCGAGAATGAAGAATCCCATGCTCCTGTTCGTCGAGTCTAATTCTGAATAACTTGAAAAATGACATTTTTTTAACGGTGAAATATTTGTTGCATTGACGAGATAATCCGCTATTAGTGGGTGGGTTGTCAATAGAGAAGCAGCCGGTATATATTCTTTACTTTCTCACGTATTCTGCGGTGCCGTGGCTTATTTCTTTTTTTTTTTATATTCCTGCCCTTTCTGCCCTCTGAGGCTAATTGGCCCTTACACCGATTGTACAAGGACCGGACGACCTAGGGCCCTGTAGTCAGAACCCTGGCCCTGACGGCCCTGGCTGAACCTCGTAGTCGAAATTCAACCAGGCGGAATTTTTGATTCGACGATCGAGCCTTGTAGTCAAAACTACGAACGCCGGAATTAAACCGTGGCCGCCAGAGGCTCTGTACGTCGGTATAGCGAGAGCTGCAGATCGACTTTAGATGGCGCCATACTCACATTTGTCGAGGATGTAGGAAACTGCAGAAAACCCACATCAAGTACAGCAGCGGCCATGAGTCGATTCCGGCCTTGTAAACAACGCATCGAAATGTAAACAAATAATGTGACCCGTCTTACGTATATTGCGAGCTGCTGCTTGAATACAATTTCCAATAGCTGTTTTCCCTGCCAGGGATCGAACTCACGACCTAAGGAACGTTCAGTTTACGAGGCGAGCATGCTAACCACTTAACCATCGCGTTCCCAAACCGTGGCTTATATTATATTCTAGCAAAAATCACATACGATAGCGTATAAGCGCTTTTCGCTTTATATTGCTATTCCAAGGCAATAGTGAAGTGGATTTAAATCAAAATGTTCGACTGAAAACACAAATATAGCCATTAAGTTACGTTTATCAAATAACCATATTCTAGGTTTATATCATATCATATATATCAAAAAACGTAATGGAATACCACAATGGCTGGTACATGCCTCTAAGAAAGCGAGAACAAATCCTGGTATACAATCTCTTGAACCTGAACGAATAACAACATTGTATAATTATGCATTTTTATCTCGAGAAATATGTGTATTCACAGTGATAAAATTTGTATAGCTTTCACGATCATGCTTAAATATCGAACACCCCTACATTTGTTTCAATACGCTTCATTTGTTTGTTAATACAGAACATACTAAATGTTCATGAACTGTTCATGGCGCAAAATGAATATCTCCCGTTCTGTTGTTTCATTTCATTGATTTTGTCGTTCATTCATTAGTCCTGGAATTTGACTTTGGGTTTAAAGTTGCTCAAATTTTCGCTGAGTCAGAATATCCAAGCTTGCAATTGTATTGCGGAATGTAAAACATTTTATGACTTTTAAGAAATGTCGACGCATGAAAACTCTCAACCCAGAAGTTCACCTTCGCTGATTTAATGGTGTACGCCAAATTGGTTTAAACCCCGAAAATAACAAGGAGCATCCATTTTATGCTGTAAACGTTGTTGGGGATAACTGGGATTGACGAAAACGGAGTAAGATCGAGGAAGATTGAGATAGATCGAGAAATATCGAAGAACATCGAGAAATATGGAGGGGTCGAGGACGATGAACAAAGATTGAGAATGGTCGACAAACATTGTGAAATGTCGAGGAAGATCGAAAAAATCGAGATACATCGAGAAAGATCGGGAAAGATCGCGAGCTATTCAAGAAAATCGATGAAGATTGAAGAAGATCGAGTAAGGTGGAGAAACATTAAGAAATATCGGGAAAATATCAAGACCGATCGGCAGAAAAGCAGAATGAGGAAGGTCAAAAATGATCGAGAAAGAACGAGAAAGATCGAGAAATATGGACAGTGATCGAGAGAGATCGAGGGAGATCAGAAAGATCGAGAAAGATTAAGATAGATTAAGAAAGATAATATTTTTGAAGAGCTTGCAAAAATATCAGTACGCGGAGTCGAATAGCGAAATTACACGATTCGATGCGAGATGAACGGCACAATATGCTGTCGATTTGGATGAATTTGGATGAAAGATATAATGGTTGGTTAGTGGTAATCATCTGATGGATTAAGATTCCTAATGAAATACAATCTTCAAAATGGAAAAGACAGCCAGTTTGAATTTCGTCTAAAAGATGATAGATAAATCTCAGGCCTTTATTCTATAGACGTTGCAGTTTGAGATTAGGACAACCCGAGATATCTGCAATGACGACAGTAGTATAATGGAGATGAGGAATGACTAATGAGTTTACGAATGGCACCTTGATGGAGGGAGGAAGAAATTAACCACGAAATTTAAGGCTGAAAGATATTGTGTACTTTGGATGAGATGGAGTTTACATATGGATTTCATGACAGATAGTACGAGATCATGACACATAAATCCTTCATGTCATTGCATTAAGGAACACAGGCTTTTTCAACAGTAATATGGGGTTTAGTCAAGTTCCTGGTAGTAGCGAGATTTTAGAAAGTGTCGATGATAATGGCTTGGGTTTTACGGATGTTAAGCATAAGTCCAAAGTCTAGGGACCACTTAAGGTGTTAAGAGGTAACGCCCAGCTGTTTGGCTACCATAGTGTATATGACTGCGAGTTGCACCCGTAAAGTGTACGTATACATCCCGTGTAAAATATACACCTGCGGAGTGCATATTTGCAAATGTCCTGCTATGTTCCTCAGAGAGTGAAATATATTTCGCAAAATAACGTATGTATGTATTTACTTCTATAGACATTCGAGGTTTCGCATTTAGATGATCTCACAAATGTAATTATTCGAGTATAGTAAGAAGAAAATTACCTTTTTATCAAAAATTTACTTGCATTGACTTATGCGTAAATTTCAGTATTCGTCTTAATATTTATTCCAGTACGGTAAAAAGGGAATAAACATTTACTGTTAAACAGCGACCTCCTTTGTTATCTGCTCTCCTTTTATCCTTTAACTTTATCCTAATTATTACACAATCTTACAAAATAAAAAAATCGGCAGACACTTTTATGGCGACCTGGTACAAGTTGTAGATTTAGTCCTACTGAGCAACATGGTATTTTACGGCTAAAATCCGATTTTAGGCAGGTTTGTGTGAAAAATCACTCATAAACTACCCCAATTTTTATTCGATTTATAACTTTTTATTGCCAAAAAGCTCACCTTTCAGACTGTCTAACCTTATATTTATGAAATGAAAACTGACGAAACTACACTTAAAAGTATAATTGATTTTTTTTACTTTTCTTAATTGTTTTCAAATTTAACGGTCATTTTACAATATTATTCGATCGTGGACAGTTTTTGCACCTTAATGGGTTGAACGTATATTTAATTCCGATATCGAATACGCTTTTGTTGAACGAAATCGAATGAAAATTGACAAAGTTAGGCGAGTCTTGAAATTTTATGAATTTTTCGCTAAATTTTGATATAGGTACATATTAATAATAAGTTTTGACTCGGTCGCTGCGTGTGACCTCAAATCGTACTTCATTCCGAAATATCAATATTTCGACATTCTCTTTATAAACAAATCATTAGCACGGTGCCTACACTCTGTACCTTCATAACAAAAGGAAAGTTGTTCCTTAATACGCGGCATTATTTAAAGTATCAATACTTGGATTAAATTGCAATCAAAGTATGTGATAATCGCAATACGTTTTGCTTTATATGTGGTTTGTTTATGGATCAGGCCCATCGTTTGAAGCTGGAAAATTATAACGCAGTGGCTGATGGGTATAACAAAAATTGTTCAACCTCAAATATGGCACCTCCAAAAATCGCTGGGCCAAATGAATGACGAACGAGGCGGAAGATTTCGCCTAGTGATGACTTATACAGCCGGAAGCGTTCTAGCAACCATTTTTAAATAAAACAGCCATTATTTTCTTTTTAATTTTGTTTTATTATTTTCATTTGTATTGAACCATACTGAATTATAATATAGAAAATCCAAATCACTACACATTTTGTATTTTTGTTGTATTTCAAAGGTTGTTATTTTCGTTCTTCGCAACCCTCCGTGATGCTAATTCTAGGTTAGATTTGCATGATATGCATGGCGAAAAATGTCTACAATTTTCAAACTTGCACATCTCCGTCAATTTTCATCCATATTCTTTCAACAAAAACTCTTTCAATGTGGAATTGAATATACTTTCAACTCAATTAGGTGCACAAAATCTGCACGATCGAATAACATAGTAAAATGATCGTTGAAATTGAAAGAAATGAAAAAAAATTAAAAAATCATGGATACTTTCAACTGTAGTTTTGTGAGTTTTCATTTCATCAATATAAGGTTCGGATAGTCTGAAATGTGAGCTTTTTGGCTCAAAAAAATTTTAAATCAAATAAAAATTAGGGTAGTTATGAGTGATATGATCTTATCACGGGAATCAGCATTCATGACACCTAACTGCGAAAACCATTGTCCGAAGTAATGAGTTGGCCCAAAAGGGGCGGAAAAAGTGAACAATGGGAAATAAGATTTTGAAAATAGTTAGATGAGTTATTCAATAAATTATAATTCAAATTACCCATAATGCCAATGATGAAGTTGAAAACTTTTCTCCGTGTGATTTGTGGAATAATTCAGCATTAATCAATTGTTTAATTAATAAATAACTTAATTTTTGAGAAAGATTTTAATGTTGTTTTTGAATGAACGATCATTGTTTAAATTGTCATAACAATAACGTTTATTATAAACTCCATCGATTTTATTATTAATCCGAATGGAAATCTGAATATTTCGAACTACAGAATTAACGTCAATTTTATCGATTGTATAATTCGGATCGAAATCAAGTAGTCCTCCGAATTAAGGGTCCTTTCTGATTAGTTTTGTCCAAAAATAGGCAATATTTACGATTTTTTTTGATAAATTAAGAAACATGGGAATTCAATTTTTTCAGGCATATTTATGACACTTGCGAAAACCTATACAAAAATGTATAGACCGATTCATCCACATGCGGAGCCAGAACATGGAGCAACGTCGACCAGTGTTAAAAATCGGTACGGAGTTGGCGGAAATTCCTGAGGTCATAAAAAACATCTGAAACAGAAAATCCAAACGGATTCTGGTTTATTAAGAAAGTGTGATTCCAATTACACAATAGTTGTAGACTATCGGCATTATTAAGGAATAGAATTTTTGAAAATGACGGTCTTCAAAAATAATGTTTCATTTTTTCTACTCTTTTTCGTTATTTTTTTGTTAATAAAAAATCGAATATGCAATGTATCAACTTTATTTCAGTCTACATTATGGATACTTTTATTATGAGGATTTAAAAAAAAATCATTGAGATTCGTTAAAAATTGACCGAGTTATGAATTCCGCGAACTCTAAAAACGTAGTTTTCCAGAAAACGCGTTTAAAGTTTTAAGTACAGTTTTTTCGACAACAATGTTGATATCTGCATTCATACTGCTACTCAGCTATTCCAGGACCGTACGATAGACCCTCGCATTCCTCAAAATTCTGGTCCTGCGTTTTTTCATTTTTCCTTGCGGTTCTTTACTCATAGACTTGTACGTTGATCTCCGCTCGGCTTCTTTCAATCGTTGTTCGTTGCGAGTGCAGGCAAAATCATACGAATTTTGGCCAATAGTGATTATTAGAAAAACTACCATGAAATTCAATATCACAAAATTATTACCAGGTGAAACAGTCGATTCAAAAAAGTCGAAAAATCTATTTCCATAAAATTTCCTCTTTGCATGTTGATGACCAGGACGATTTCCAAACTCTTTTGTGGACTTTAGGTCTCGAAACATTTTCGAAAAACACTTCAACGTGATCACTGCGAGGAGAAAAGCGCGGAAGAAGCGAACGTTTTCATATACGAGAATACTGATCGACGAAATAGCCAAAAATGTCAGTGTAGACAGGCGCCATCTAACGTCAAAAATAGAAAATTAAAGAAAAGCCATGTACCGACCTAAATAGGTCGACAATATAACAGGCGCGATGTACCACTTACGCTCGACACTCGCTACCTGCTTTGGATCGGTCGACTTGGAGGCTCATAACTTTTGAACGAATTTCGATTTGTCCTTTTAGCATGACATCCTAGACAGTTATAGCTATCGAAAATCGTAAAAAACGAGTTTTTTTTGACAAAACTAATGAGAAAGGACCCTTAATGTCGTGAACATTATTGTTATTTTGATATTTTTATTTAATTGTTTTATTAAATTTATTTCAAGAAATTAACATTTTTGTATTATCTCATTTTTAACAATTCATAATTTTATCCTTAATTTGCACTAATCTTCGAATTATGATGATTATTTTCTTTTTTCTTTGAGTGTTCTGATTTATTTTAATTTCAATTATTTAAAATTCCAAATTCCAAATTTTCTGCATTCGATCCAGTCTATTCATTTTGAAATTTACTATTTATTGTCGTCGAGTCGTAAGTTAGGCATTCGAATTCGATCAATATTTTGACAGATGCGATGATCACCGCCGGGGGAGATAACTGAATAGGAAAAAAGGTTCCCGTTACAGTGTAGTTGTAAAGGATGCGGGTTAGATAGATGTCACTGCATTGATGAAAGAAATGCGCTGCCTTTCTATTCACATTTTGAAGTTGCCGCAGGATAGACCAGTATCGAATTGGTGCTTGTGCAGACGAAAACAATACACATTTACGGTACATGTGCATTCTTGAAATACAATTTGCATTTGACAATATTCAGTTTATTACTTAATTGTTTTGTGTACCATAAAACGTAAAGATTCAAGTATGAAACACATATTTTGATATATTAACATTTAATAGTAATATTTATTTATGCAAATGGCGGTAAAAGATGCATGTGTAATCAACTGGAAATCGCTAATCATGGCGATGTGATAACTTGTTCGTGAACGGGTAATTGATGGTTTTCTAGTCGGTCGACTGATTTATCAGGGCAGAAAATAGCATATTATGTATCAAGGAGGAGAAGGAACTCCTCAAGTTAGAAAAGTATAGCTCAAATTGTTTTAAGCCCCTGTCTCCGATTTGCGAAAAATATTTTACGGAACATAGTTACAAACATAAAGCAGATTAATCTCCCTGGGCAGGAATGAATAATGCCATATTTTATGCAAAATTGACAACCAATGCATTGAAATAAACCGGTTTACGGTAAGATGTCGTCAACCAATGTAAAATTATTGATAACTGCCAAAATATGAATAGACAAGACTGTGCTTTACTTTTATCAACGCAGCGACACCTATCTAACTCGTATCCTTTGGACCTACACTGTACCGGGAACCTCTTTTCCGAGAACACTTCACTGAACTCCCCCTGATTCACCGACAATGCAATTATTCGAATCTCCTGGCGACAATCCAGACGCCTCTATTTCTATTGGCCGAATTTAATGCTGAATCACCCTCCACGTAAGCCGAAAGGGCAAGTAAGGCTCCAAAAAACTGATACTCACTAATTAGTCCAGATGTTTCGCAATAGAATTTTCAAATTTCCGAAAACTTCTTATTGACTTAAGCAATCCTTTCATATCAAGAAAGAGGAAAACACTGTCGATAAACTTTGTCCAAAAGTCGTCGATTAGTCGAAATGTCTTTAAAAACCACAAATATCCACTGTCTATGGGGGGGGGGGGATGAACGAAACAATATTGAAAAAAAATTCCGTGTTCGCATTGTAAAATAAATATTATCATATAGATGTTGATCAGTTTTTAATCTTAAATTATTCTTGAGAAGAATCCCCCTCCTCCACCATAAAAACTATACTAACACAATAACAATGAAACCTATGTAGATCTCTATTTTATGCCATTTTGTGTAATTCTAGAATTATCACCAATTTACTAACAAATGCTTTTGCGAATTGTTCGATGATATTTTCCTTCTCTGAGATATTTTTTTCGCAATCAATGGGACTTATAATTTTGCCACGCGGTAGCGAAAAATAAGAACTAAATATCAAAATCCTACAAAGAAATTTGTATATGCTCTTATTTCTATGTACGCGAATCATGCCTTATAATTTTTCAGAAATTCTCGGCATAATTTATAATGTTATTAACTTCAAAATGTTATTAAAGCGATTCTTTTCTATTTACAGCCTACCGATGTAAATTACTCCACACAAGTTATGGTCTACAAAGATATTGGAGAAGAGATGCTGGAACATGCATTCGAAGGTAATTTTGTAATTTCAGATATAATCTATTTGCTTTACATTGCTTGGTAAAAATATCCTGTATTAAAAATATATAATAAAGGTATACATGTAATATCACATTCGAGATGGGTGCGAAATCTCTATCTGGTTCTAATCCAGTTATTTCGGAAAATCTAAAAAGTAAGTTTCCAAGGAAATAAATTTTGTTTTCGGTTATTGAATGTTTAATAACGTTGATAATTAACCTAGAAAACTTACATTTTTACTGACATTTACAATTTCTAATATTTTCTAATTTCTTAATATCTACAAGTCATAAAAACATTTCATCGCTCTGCACCTCTCTAGACGGAAAAATTATGCGCTGTAGAAATGATTGAACTTGGATCCGGTATTGAGGATATGAGGAATGTTTTAGAGAAATTGCAATTTTGTCTCGCGAATATTGCAGATCATTTCTATAAGAGTTCCCATGATTTCATTAATACTTCCTTAATCTAAAGTGATATTTCGAATAGGAATTCTTAACAAATTAAATTTAATGTTTGAAATCCTTTAAAATAGATAATTTTTAGAATCAGTTCAGTAATTGAACGGCCGGATTGAACAACGCCTTCCGCGCGTTGGTCAAGCGCCTTGCCCTAACCGTATGAAATCGTCGCTAGATTCGGTAATAAAATTTTACTTTTAAAAAACATTAAAAAATCATTCGCTGCTGCAAAACTATAAGCGAGGAAGTTGATGGTAGTGGTTCGAAGTATTCCTGTACCGATTTATAGGCGTTTACATTTAATACCTACAGGCAGAGATACCTGTAAAAAATAATAGGTTATGAACTGCGACAACCAGCCTTGAGTTGTTTTGTTAGCCGAGAATATCTGTAATCTTCAAATACTAACAAGAAGATAATCAATTTTTACAATAAGGAAAATAATCAATTTTTACTGCGGAACTTTCAAAATCTCTTTGTTATTCTGCAAAATTGTCTCCAAATCTTTCACTTCGCACTGAGAAGCATCCATCATTATAAAAGGAGGTCTCTTGAGTTTTCAATCAGTTCTATATACTCGTCAGGCTTTTCAATGACTTTTCGCTTTTTCTTTTCATTCCTTCATCTATCAAAGTTCCGATCAAATTCACAATAAGAATCCTCGAACTGGATAAAAATGTTATGTAAAAACCACATATTTTTGTGGCAGCATTGCTAACACAAATACCATCATGTAGTTTCTGTTTTGGCTGGTTACAGCACCAGAATACAAAAAAATTTTATTACAGGAATTCTTTTGTAACTCAAAAGGCAGAGTATGATACAGTAAATCGACACTGTATTGGAACGTGGGGCAATTTTAAGTTTTTAGAAAAATAAGTTTTCCCTGAATTTTATCTTGCTCGGCCTTGCACAGCTGTTGAAAGTAATACTAAAAAAGGAAAATACATATTATTTGCAACGTTCGACAACCAAAAGATAAGCTTTTTCAACGCCTGCGCGGAAAACACATATCGGGCGATATCATAGAGTAGCTCGACTAGTCGGCGACATAGACAAAGACACGAATTTCTCAAAGTCGTGTAAATTTATGATTTTTTCTAAATAGGCTCTTTGTTACGCAATCCGAACGCGGCTAACCTATTTTCAGACCAAGAGCGTTATCTAGTAGCAAACTTAAAAATATCTAATATCTATGGAACACTTCCTGTTGTCGAACACATCTGGAAAACTAAAGAGAATAAATAATTTTGTCCCGAATGACGTCACGTATTCGCTGTCGTTCTTTTAGCAAAACCAACAATTACCACTGCATCTGCTATACGATAGTCAATTAACTATTATATTGATTAATTATAGAAGAGCAGTTAATATTAACTTATTATCAACGGACGATAAAATTTCTAGCGATAGACATCAATTTTATGATATGTCTTGTTTAATATAGTATTTTTAATGAGACGCTACTAATTTAGTTTTTTATCATCAGAGCAATAACTAATTATTATAAATACCATCGGGGTATTGCGCGATGATTACATTATTCATTTGCGAAATGGTTAATGCAGTTATTGTATATTGCTAATTATCATTATTGCATTTAGATGTAAGTTTTATCAGATTACATTGCATTTACTTTTGGTTTATATTTTTTTGTTTGTATTTTTTGTTGTATTTTTGTTGTAAATGGCGACGGGACCTACAGTTTATGAATCCGAACCACCCGAGCTTTGCCGTTATTAGACAGTTATAAACAAATACAGAAGTATCCCAATGACAGATGGCAGAAGCCGGGCTCGAATCAGGGTTTTCTGATTACGAAACCGACACTCTACCAACTAAGCCACCGCTGCTCCATTTTTTTTTGTATTTGTTATTTATTTTTTTGCATTTTTTCATTTTTATTTTCGAAATAGTGATCAGGTCGTAAATATTTTGCTGAGGAATCAGTGACTTCCAAAGAATTCACTGAATGAGCTGTCAAATGAAGCGATGATTTTTCATTTTTTTAATTGATTATCTAATCTTATTGAATTTTCACGGAAGCTTGGGATTTTATTTTTATTAAAACCTAATTTTAAGATATCTCAAAAAAAGGAACAGCTACGATCTCAAACTAAACGGATTTTCACTCGTGAACAGACCTCCTTCAAAGTCCGCGAAGACGTTTTCGTTGTCATTTTAGTTATACCTGTTTGTGGTATAAAATCACTGTGTAAGAGTGAAATTATAGGTACATGAAGAGTATGTACGCTTCGAGTACGTTACGATAAGAGCGCACAAAAAGTACGTACACTTACATACCGCTTCCCAAAGAATGCAACAGACGTACGTTCACTTAAATGCCGCTTCCCGAAGTGTACAATAAAAGTACAATAAGCATACAATAAGAGTGATTTTTTCATATTAAGAACGAACGCACGTACACTTAAATGCCGCTTCTCAAAGTGTATGTTACGTCCTACGTAACGCACCTCATTTCAAAAATACCGGCTAAATATCCGATGCAACATCGCGCCTGGCTCATACTAAATGAACCTTTTAACAATTAACAATTAACGATCGAAAATAAAGAACCCTATAATTCCTGAACTTTCACTCCAACTTACAGTTTCCTTCATTCCACAGGCACACAAAAAAGAAAATAATTCGTGACCCATAGGTCAGACGCATGTATTCCTACGTTTTTGGGGTCGCTGAACCGAATATGACCATACAAAAATTATGTCATTGCCCATTTTTCCGCTACCGCTCCCTTACACCCCCTCAGGGGATTGACATTTCAATTTTTAAGGAAAGTCGAGTAGGGCGTCTATTCTTATGTTTTTTGGGGCGCTGAAAACGAAAAAAAAAACACCAAAAATAAATTGGGACCTTCCTGTACTCCCTAGAACCACCTTCGTACCCACTAGAGGGGGTTGGAATTTCGATTTTCACGAAATGTCGAGTACGGTTTTCTTCATACGCTTGTGGGGAGCTGAAACCGGAAAAGGCCGCCAAAAAAGGGTGTTTTTTTCATGCTAGTCCCCTTGCCTCTCACGATTTGGAGTGCTTCTTCAACGTGAGTCACCTTATAACGTATTTGGGTCATTTATTTTTCTTCGCATTCATTTCCGCCTATGGTACCGAACCCGCTTGGATTCAAATGACCTTTTGAGAGGATTTCGTTTCTGACCCTTTTTCTCTTCTGGTAAATCCCTTTTCAGATTCCAGCAGTAATCGGCCATCATACTCATGTCCCATTTCCCTTGATAACGACGTTCCATTTCTTTCAGATCCTGGTGAATCCTATCACCTTGCTTCTCGTTATAATCCCCTAAATTTGTCGGAAAATAGTCTACATGAGACTCCAGGAAATGCAATTTCAGATTCATTAAGCAACCAAGTTTCTTGTAATTCTTCAGCAGCTTTTTTATTTCATGTTTATAATTTGGAATTTTCTTATTGCCTAAAAAATTCCCCACTACACTCATAAAGCTAAGCCAAGCGTTTTTCTCCGCAACATTCATTGTTCTTGTAAACTCAGGGTCGTGCAACAACTTCCGAATCTCCGGACCATCAAAAACTCCTTCCTTGATTTTAGCTCTTGACATTCTCGGAAATTTCTTACGGATGTATAAGAAAGCTTTCCCCTCTTTGTTCAAGGCTTTAACGAATTGCTTCATTAACCCAAGCTTTATGTGTAATGGTGGGAGAAGAACCTTTTCCGGTGGTACAAGATGATTGTTGAGGACATTTTCTGAGCCAGGGATAAAAGAGGCTCTAGGAGGCCACGGGAAGTTAATATAATGATCCTCGCGCTCTCGACTATTCCAAAGACACAAGAAACACGGATACCTTGTGAACCTATTTTGTTGTCTCAAAAGAATTGTTAGTATTTTCAGATCCCCGAAACTTTCCAGTTGTGTTCCGTGTAGTTTATTTTTTCAAGTACCAGCTTCAACGAATTATATTCTTCTGGCATATTTACAGAATGGGCTATGGGGATCGAGGCTAATGCATTATTTTTGTACAATAGTACTGCTTTCAGACTGCTAGTGGAAGAGTCAATGAAAAGGCTCCATTCTTCATTCTGGTAAATGTTTGGCTTCAAAGAATTTATAAGCTCTGGAATATTTGTGCAATAGACAAGACATTCATCTTTCTTGAAAAAGGGAAGAAAGTCTCTTTCCCGATTTCGGAAAGAAGAAACCTTGGTGCCTTTAGCCAAATGTCCATCCTTCTTGAGGGTCGATGCAAGGTATTCCGCTGCATCTTTGGGTAACCCCAAATTTCTTACTACATCATTCAACTTTGCCTGATCCCAGAGTTTTATAGGCCGATCGCGTTTCGAGTAAACATTTTCTTCATCACTGTCAGAATCCGAGTTAGCTTCACTTCCGGACTAAGTACTGCTGGAATCCACAGTTGGCTCATCAAGGTCCATTTGACGTTCAACTCCCACTATATCAGCAGTAACATTCATCTCAACGTTGCTGGCTGAAACATCATCATTCTCATTATAAATTGGAGAAGTGAAAGATGGAACATTTGGATAAGTGACGTGATTAGGAGCCATCACACCTTTAAATTTGATCGAGCAAATGTAGCATTCAGCTTGAGTTTTGGGCTCTCTCCACACAGCATGAAATTTCATAGAATGCTTGCCGCTTGAATTGGACGACTGTCGATATAATATAAGCCTGCATTTGTTACAGATACTACTCGGTATCCATGAAATCCCTTCATGACTCGCAACCGGCAATGAGAAAAGAGACGTATATTGATCTTCATACCGAGAAAAGGCTCTACGAAATTTTTGTGTTTCGTACTTACCACATACGTAACAAAACATGGAGCTTTCCTTGTTGCATGTATGAACGGGATCATCTAGATGCATTAAATGGTCCATAGGCTCACCATCAGAAGCGTTCATTTTTCTTCTTGAGGCATTGAATTGAAAAGTACCCAAGTCGCCCACTACTCCACAGCTGCGGTTGCTTGATGAGGACGCCTGCGGGCCCGCCTGCTCACCCTGACCAGCCGTCGATATTGGGGTTTCCCTCCCCTGCATCGTATTCTTCTTCGCTACTGTTCCCATGATGGCGTCGTTTTTACCTAGGAACTTAGCCGGTTAACCGTTACCGCCTTCACCACGGGGAAGTGTCCTAGTTGCAAAAGTAGGCACGGAATCAATTCTATTTCGTAGACTTAGAATGAGATTCAGTATCTCTTATACATCTATAGGCACACACCCCACACGAGTTTTCATAAAAATGAAATTTCTAATTCCCTTATAGGAATAGAAAGGATGCTACGAGGTGAAAGAGTAGACGAATTTGATTTTAATGGTCTTTTTTGGTTTCATATCGTCCCAAAAAACATACAAATTGAACGTCGTTATCAAGGGAAATGGGACGTGAGTATGATGGCCGATTACTGCTGGAATCTGAAAAGGTATTTACCAGAAGAGAAAAAGGGTCAGAAACGAAATCCTCTAGACTAGCGTAAAAAAAGCACCCGTTTTTGGCGGCCTTTTCCGGTTTCAGCTCCCCAAAAAACGTATAAATAAAACCGTACTCGACTTTTCGTGAAAATCGAAATTCCAACACCCCTAGGGAGTACGAAGGTGGTGCTAGGGGGTACAGGAAGGCCCTCATTTATTTTTGGTGTTTTTTTTCGTTTTCAGCGCCCCAAAAAACATAAGAATAGACGCCTTACTCGACTTTCCTTAAAAATTGAAATGTCAATCCCCTGAGGGGGTGTAAGGGAGCGGTAGCGGGAAAATGGGCAATGACATAATTTTTGTATGGTCATATTCGGTTTCAGCGACCCCAAAAACGTAGGAATACATGCGTCCGACCTCTGGGTCACGAATTTTTTTCTTTTTTGTGTGCCTGTGTTATCAATAGAAAGTAATAATATCAAAACCACCATGATTTATTTTCATTTATACAATCCAATATATCTAACCAATTTCGCAGTTTTTAATCAGAAGACTTACTAACATCATTAATTATTTTATATTATTCGAAATAAAACTTTCCGAAATAGACACACAGGAAAATACGCAGGAAAATCAAAAGCATCTTTGAAAATCGTAGCAAACGGGACTGGCGACTCGTATCTTTGACCAACTCTACCTATTTTTAAAGAGTAGTAAAAATGTCTAACTACATCCGCTTTCTCTCTCACACGCTTATACGCACACAGACAATCTTTTCTTTTCCAAGAAAATTTTTGTCCAGACAGTTTTGAAATAGTACAAAAATTATTAGCCAAAACTAAAAAAACAATAGAATAATAACGTTGGTCATATTAGACTTTATATTTAGACACAAATTCTGTAATAAAAGAAAGTGCAGGTTTTTGCAGAAATCAGATTTAAAAAACAATATGAAACTTCTTTTTATAATAATTCATTAATTTTTAACTTATTCCGTTTTTTCCTTTTATTACAATAGATTCAACCACAAAATGTCATTAGTCGAACTTTCAAACTGGTACCGAACAGACGAATAAATAAACATTAAACAATGAACTTTTCATTTATATATATCACTATTACAAGACTCCTTTAAAATTTACCATCTCGATAATCATGTTTCAAATATTATAATAATACAAAATTTATAAAAGAAAACAATTGTTTTAGGAACATCTCATTGTTTATTCATGTCCTGTATGAAATTCACGCCACGTATCACTATGTATAAATTACTCTCACGATCTTTCAACAAAAACACTGTTAAATTGTACAAAAATCAACAACAGTTTGTATTAAATCAATTAATGCAAAATATTTTACTAAAAATACAAATTACTATTATTTTAAATAAAACAACAACGACGACATATAAAAATTATATAAGATCTATGATAATATCCACATATTAATTTTGTAAATATTAATAATTAAATATCTCCAGTTCTATGCAAGATACAACTGTCGTTCATTTTTGTACAATCTCCGAATTAACGTAATTGTCGAAGCACGCAAAAAGATTCCGTTTAATCCGGACGGAAGTTGCAAATATCACAATCCCATGAAATTTAGATAAAAAATCGTATCCTCTTTTTGACATGATGCAACGCTTTAAACCGTAACGTGGCACTACGGGCGGTATTCAATATAAATACAGCTGGACCAAAGAAGTAGTCAAAAAAAAAACTCGCAGTCGGAGTGAGTCGAAGTGCAACTCCCGAAATCGCAGTCGGAGTCAATCGAAGTGCAAATCCAGCAGTTAGAACACCCGATGTCAAGGTGGATGCCGTCGAAGCCACAGCCCAGCCAGCAGCTCAATATAAAGAGTAAGTATCACCCTTGACCTAAACTCCAGGCGATTATCCTGCACCTGGACAGAGTACGGGACCAGGGCCAAATCTTTGGCCCGGCATTTTGATCCCTCCGGATACGGGTGAAGTCGCCTCCGCGTCTATTCTTTTTATATATATATATTTGGTAAACTTGTTCTGAAAAGGGACAGATCTCGGGACCAGGGCCAAATCTTTTCACCCGGCGTTTCTATCTCTTCCTCGAGGAACTTGTGGATCCCTTCCTCGGTTTATTCCGGGATTGGCACGTGCTTTTATTTTTTTATTTAATTTTTTTGTCTTGTTTTTCGGGCCATTTTAATAACCTGCCCTTTTTTCCAACCGCGTAAGTGCCGCGTAACAACAAAGGCGTCTGTTACCGCAAGCCGGAACGAGCGCGGAAATTATATAAATTCCTATTGGAACAACGTGTCCAGCGAAAAGGGCAGCCGGCCAAGTCACCCCAGTCCGACCCGCCTCCTCCGCCGTAGAAGAATAAGATTTCTTTAGAAGAGTATCGGCGCCGGAACGCAGTACAAATAAAGAAATTAAAATAAACCTTTTTTTTAAAACAAATTTCGACCTATTTATTTCAACCCTTCCCTTTTCCTTTTATTAGTTGCACACATTCGGCAGCTCCGTCCACCCTAAAAGAATCCTCAAATCGACCCTTATGGTCAATTTGGCCCTTTCCAGGCCGAGAGTTGGTGCCCACTTACTACAATAAGAGATTTTAATAAAAAATTTTATATATAACTTCTTTCTTATCTATTTACTTTTAATATTTTTAAAACTTTTTTTAGATAAATAAATTATCTTTAAAAAGCTGATCCCAAGCGGTCACCTATCCAAGTATTGTTTCTCAACAAGGATGCTTTACGAAAACAACGACCGCGCTGGACACGGACCACTGGTCTATCACTGCCGATCACTATTTATAACGTCATATGATATTTGTGTTATATGTTAAAATTTTTAAATGTTCTTCATTATCTCGAAAAAGACAAGAGATACGTGAAATCTAATAAAATTAAGGGTTGTCGAAAGGGGGATGACCTCAAGTCGATTGATGTATTCATACATAAGTGAATTTTTAAAATTTCTAAAACTTAAAAAAAAAAATTTTCTCGAAACGTGTACATATCTGAATATCTTCGAACTTTCGCACAATCTACGAATGTGCGCACGTATTATGTCTTTGTAGTGTACAGGAAAAATGTATTTTGATGTGAAATCGCGAACATGAATTTGTTCCCATTGTCCGTACGGATGTTCTAGAGATTAATGCTATGAGATCTGAGTAACATATAAATATGATTGTAAATATAAGTATGCCACACTTCCCTAGTACACATATATGAATATATATAACGTCATTGTTATTAAATATTGTTAAATAATATATTTAATTCAAACTTGTACTTGTATAAAAATTGAAAAACGACGCACTATATACGGAAAGAAATAAATCAAAACTGCTAACATTTAATTGGATATTTCATTTGTTACATTCCCGCCCTTTCAATTTCCTTTATCAAAAAATACCGACGAAGTATGGTTTTCAAGTATTGAGCCCTGAAAGATAGCCAATAGGAGGGAGAGCTTAGAGATGATGAGAGCTATCGAGCAGTGCTGCATTATTGGTTAATGCCATACATTATGAAAGTAAATGGTAATAATACGCACAAATAAGTAAAATTTATATGTCGGCTTTTTGGTAGTGAAATTGAAGGAACTGGAAGAATGTCGGGATGTACTTGTAATCCAAAACTACAAAACTTCAAATGAAAAAATAATGCATTTATTATTATGTAATTCTGATGTACAAAAATTTAATAACAAAAATCTTGCTCTTCATCGGATTTATACATTGCTTCAGATTCGCTTTCCGATGTAGATGAATCTGATAAGTATGTAGCATTTTCTTGTGGCGAAATTTCCGGCGGCTTAAGAAGTCGTATAACTTCTGATGACAATGACTTCAACGGCTTTTGAGGCAGTTTGCGAATACTTGAAATGTACGGATCAGAGGTAACTAGTAGTCTGTTAAAGATATCCTGTAAATTCGATGTTCTTGAACTTTTCCTCGAGAAATCCTCACGAAAACGTTTTATATCTTTATTGCGCGACTCCTGTGCATCCTCAGAAAGTTGACCAATCGGCAATAACGCATTTGCAATAATTTCTGGTCCGTGTATTAGCAATTTATGTATGGATGTTGGCATATAGTACCATGGATATAGGTTGACATATTGACGTGCCGTTTCCACAGAGTATTCCTTAAATTTTGTGTCATCTACATGATAGCCACTTGAAATAACTTGCAAAATGGTATGAAATCGACGAATAAGGCCTTCGTTCACTCCTGTTATTCTTGCGGATATTGTCGCATTTTCGAAGAATCGACGTGCCGTATTGCCGTCATTCGTACTTCCAAACCCTGGCTTTGGGCGATCGACAGTAAGTCCGAGTTCGGCAGAAAATCCTTTTTGTATATTTGCTTTTCTTTCAGCAACTATCTTCTTTTCATCTTCTTTGCGCGCTTGCCATTTTTTACTTCCAAGTTTATAAGATAAATGCAGCATGCATTCAAAGCAGCGAATCCAGGCATGCAGAGTTGACATACCAAATCTCAGATTGTCTACACATATTTCCTTAGCAAGCATCCTGTCAATGTCATTAAATTCTTTTGACGTTGCTTTACATAAGAAGCAACGCTGTGCCGAGGTAGTGCCACTTACAGAATTGCACACTTTTCCATCGATCATTGTGAAAAACATCTCGTATTTAACTGATATTGGAATTCCATGCATGACCCTTGACAAGGGTTCAAGGGCTTTGATCTGATTTTCAACATCTGTAACTTCATTCACTGTCAGTTGTACATCTTCATGAGCAAACTGTACTTTGATAGGCCGACAAAACCGTGGAGAAGACGGCCTCGGGTTTTTCCAAACAATGACTTCCTTTTTCGTTCGGTTGTCTCTACCAACCATCTGTAGAGGTACTACTGATGTAAAAAATATACTGTCGTCGCATTTTCCGTCTTCGCTGAACTTTTGTTTGTATACACTTTGGCCGGAACTACCGTCACAGCCCCACTTGCAACATAAGCATAAATTGTCGACAATTTCAGGTGGTAAGGTTGCAATGACATCTTCCTGTAACATTAAAATTCGGTCTGCAGTGTGGTCCAGTAGAGCTTGTAACTTCACTTCACCGCAACTCTCACTGATAGAAATACTGGTTTTTGTTGGATAGCAATGAATTTTTGCACTCATCACCTCTTTATAAGACGGATACAATTTACAATAATTTTCTTTAGCGACATTTCGTATTCCTTGATAGGTTCGTTTTGAAAATCGATGTTCCACAAGTACCGAAAGTGCTGCATCCGCAGACAAAGTATTTTCACTCTTTTACTTTAAAGCTGAGATATACTGCGATGCTTTTGACGAGCTTGTAGAAGTGATATCTTGAATGATATTAGCAGCTTGCGATTGACCTGATGCCCTAAGACTCATTGTAGTCGCATAAGCCAATTCCGGTAAAGAAACGGTACTGCGTAAATCTTGTGTTTTTCTCCTCTTCGATCTTTCACTGGAAGCCGAAAATGACAGCAAAGGGCGACCAGATTGTACAATATTTTTTGACGGAGTTGATGTTTGACGTTCACTGCTAGGTAAGGTACTGAATTGTACGATACTATTTAACCATTCTTCGTTGTTTTTTAAAAACACTGCTTCTTTTCTATATGCCGCTGCCCATCGAGTTCTAATGTTGGAAAATAGCAAATTCATAGTATGCTTCATATCCGATTCTATTTCAATGATGTATCCTGTATTTGCAGCAATGGATGTTATCAAGCCATCGACTATGTTTTCGTTACTGTTTTTGATATTATTTTTAATTATGAAGAAAATATCTTTTCTCGAGTAAGACAATTTTCTAGCAGATGTAGATGGTCCTGAAATGTAATAAATGTAAGATTAAAATGTAATACGATTTTAAAAAATATATTTAAATTCTAATAAAAAAAAAATATATATATATGTACATATGGGTAAGTTAATTTCATTTTTTTAAGGGGAGGGTAAACCCAAAAAAATCACCTCTACGAAATACAGATTTAAAAAATTGTAAATGTAATTATATATAGTCATATAATTTGATATGTTGAACAATTATCAATTACAAACGCTAGGACACTTTAATGTAAGAATAAATAATAAAATATCTCTAAATGAAAATTTCAATTTTTATGAGAAATGTACCGAGCAGGTATGTCATTCTTTTCTTTTAATACTTGCTTTGTATAATGAAATAACGGATCTCAGGTAAACATTCCTTTACCGGGAGCAGTCCTTTTATCTAATGTCGAATTGCAACAAAATAACTTACAATATACAAGACCGTTTTTACAACTTAATGGTTATAATTTAGATTTTATAAATTCATACATAAAAAAGCGTCTTAAGAAAATAAACAAATCAAATTGACGTTTTATTTAAGTTATCATATTTATTTAGCGCAATAAACTTAAAGTCATAATAAAATAAGTAAAATTTATTAACTTATATTTTTGTAAAATATTTTAAAAAGATAATTGTTAAAAATATATTTACGTTTCAAAAAAAAAAGAAATAATGCTATTGTACACTTCTGCCACATACACTTCGATGCGTCGTCACGTCGCGTCGCTCGCGTCGGCGCCGCGCCGGCCGCAACGGTCGTAAATTTCAACGTCGCACTAACATTTAATTAACAATTCGATCCGCAGTCCTCCGCAGCTGGTTTTTTTATGTATTAAAATTGACAATATACAGAACATATTCCAATAAATATCGAAACAGGACCTCGCAAGACAGTTTTTAAAAGAACTTGTAAACATTATCTTCGCCGAAAACACAATTTGTTTATACAATTGTATGTATATGTTGTTAAAAAATAAAAACACATGAAATTAATACTAGTTATGTGTGGAAATGTATTGTACATACCTCCAGGATGGTGTTCCATTTTTCGCTTGAATATTAATGAATGGTAACTACACTTTTTATTGCCGTACAGTTTCCGAATTTACACCTTCCAAATGCCACGCTCGTGCGCACGAACCGAAGGTCTACTTTACACTGACATATTGACGATTCCTAAGCATCCGGTAACTTACCCTTGTACAATTGTGTGGTGGGACGTTCCCAGAACCCATTACAACGATTTCCAGGTCAAAATAAAATACTTCATTTTCGATATTTTGGCCAGCTTTTCGTGAATCGGCCCCACTGTGGTACGTCCCGTTTTTTGTCTCGCGATAACTCGCGAACGGATAAGCGTATTGACATAAATTTTGTTTAAAATACGCGTCTTGGCATAACTTAGATCTGATTAGATTTTGGGGCAGATCCACCCGTCCATTACTAAAAAAAATTAGCCCCAATTAAGTTTCTTCGTAGTTTTTTTTATTTATTTTGAAAAATACAAATTTTATTTAAAAATGTTTCAAACAAAAAAGATAGAGGATGAAATTTTCTACAAAAAAGGTTGTATGCATTTTGGTCCTAAAGTCAACGATAATGCCATAAAAACTGGTTTAAAATGTTTATGACTATTGTCTGAAAAAGTATTGAATTTGGTCATCTCGGCAAAAAAATTACCCTATTGCTTTTCATCAAATTTCAACGTTTCGACCCCCTACCCCCAGGGGTAGTCTTTGCCAGCCCCTCGGGCGCGGTGATCACCTACGAGTGCATATGTCCTTTTACGCCCATGATACCAAAATAACTATTTCGATATATCTAAAAGATGTCTTATAGATATCTATAAGATATTCGTCAGAGATCTTTTCAACACTTTCAAGATATCTTTGACGAATTATATGTATATATATTGTATATATAAGATCATAATAATACAGACAGTAATTAGTAAAACACAGTAAACATGTAATATGCATCGAATAGTCTATTAGAATACAAGTGCATGAAGTAACTGTTTTGCAACTTTTATTTATTAATACTTCGGCTGGCCTGTTGTCGGGGTCGAAGTTTTGAAAATGCTCATTTTCAATTTTCATACATATAAGAAACACTATATTGTTGTAAAATATCTATCGAAGCCACTTGGACCTAAATATGATTGGACCCCCAAATATCAATATAATTTTATAATATAATTAAAAGCTGTTAGTAAACAAACGAGTCTTAAGGAATAGCCGACTCTCCACTGGGTCGAAGTTTCTGAGCCAGCGAAGCGAGCGAGGCACCACGCCAACACTAGTTTATTATTGAAATGTCGATTTCCCGGTGTAGGATAACCAATAGCAAGTTAAACACGTGTTAGGAGATTTATAAGTACTTTGAAGAAGAACTTACAACGTAGTTTTAAACGTGCCTAAACGCCCTTTAAGTGTGCCACTCGAAAATGTTGTTTATTCAAACGAGTTACGCACTGATTTTAAAATTTTTAGAGACCTCGATAAAGTTAGTTTATGAGGCACACGTATGCCGTGCATCTTATTTTTTGGGCCTTTTAGTGTAGCATTATTCTATGAAACTAAGAATTCAAGAAATGAAAAGCTATTTTCTCCATATTGAAAAAAGTAATAAATTCCCGAATTTGGAATAATCGGTGGACGCTTTCATTTTAAGCTGCACAATTTTTTAGAAGAGAAGCACACTCTTGGAATGTTGTTTATTGAAACTCTAAGATTATACGAAGATTCTATGAAATTTTCAGAGCGATTGGATAATAATTACTTTTTTTGGTGATATAAAAATGATATTGTTGGATTGTACGTTGTGAAATTCAGTAAAAATGAAACTTTACGTTCGTTTTTCTTCCTTCCAGTGGTTTATAATCTTAAAAAATATATAAGGGCTAATATTTTAATATATTGTGTAGAAAAATATCTTGATCGTTTAGTTCGATATTCATTTGTTTGCAAGATACATAGTCGCGTACTATAAAAATTAAAGATTCTGTAGAATTACTCATATACCTAATCTGCAAGGTGCTTCCGATAGCAAGTGAACATTGCAATCGATTGGCATTTGAATTAACAATATACAGAAAATTAATTAAGATAAGATAAGATTTATTATTCTCATATAAGCGATACATTGCCCTATAGTGGGGGGAGTTCCGCGAGTAGTTAGAGTTACAAGTTAACACGCCGGCGAACTTATAAACACTATTACCATATAAATAACGCACATTCGTAAGATAGAAAGTTAATGACTATTGAAGAAATGCCTAAGTTACTCCTTATTCGCCGAGTAGGAACTCTCTCCTCGCAAAAGTGCCTCTAACAAAATTGTACAAATGTTTTGCGGATTGCGCATCATTATTGCATACTAGGGAATAGAGCTGACTGGTGAATGAAGCTGGCGTTGTGAAAAAGCTGTGGCGTTATGAACGCTGGGTGGAGCGAGCAGGAGGCATTCTGCTAAAATATGTAAAAGCGATTCATGTGCGTTTAGATTACAGAGCATGCAGTAGGCAGTTGGGTTATATGATATCTATACCCGGCAATAAAAAACGAGCATGAGCGGATAGTCGTAAGCCTCAGCTGAATCTTCTCACTCTGAGGTATAGCAAGGGCAGGCGAGGTGAGTATAAAGTACATGAAGAATCAGTAAGCAAACGGTAAATGGGCAGCTGAACAGAATCTGACACATAGGCTCTTAGATCGTCTTTTCGACAGCGGTCGGAAAATTTTGAGACTGTGAGAGAACCTGATTGTTCCCACTGATCCGCGTTAAAATTGAGCCACAGCTCGCCTGCGCCGCACTTTCCAGTAATGTCTTGAACTGAGCCGCCCAGTTGAAGGCATCATTCGGTGCCGTAGTTGGTGCCAGCTTCTTCAAGCGGAGTAAAAGTAATTTGGGGAGCCTGGAATCCGGCAGCTTCAGGGTTTTGATTACCCATTTGACCGTTCTCGAGAGGATTTCTACCGCTATGGGCGGAATGCCGAGTTCGAGACGCACCAGATAAGCCGGAGTGCTTCTGGGCAGGTTGAAAAGTTTTTTAAAAAATCCAATCTGCACGGATTCCAGCCTATCCAAGTAACGTAGAGCCCAAAAGGGTTCCGCGTAGAGTAAAACAGAAATGATCATTGCATTATACCGCTTCCAAGACGAATCCCAAGCGTCTATCTTGGCCGAGTGCACTATGGACAAGACAACCATCCTCCGTGGGCAGGAAACCCCGCGTTGAGGAAAAGAACGCAAACCCCATGAATCGATAATCGCTCACAACTTCGACCGGACTATCCGGTATAAAAACGATCTGGAATATGCGTCCAGTTGACCTGCTTTCCTAAAACAATCTTGGTTTTGTTAGTGTTTACTGTAAGCTGGGTTTGAAGGCAGTAATGCGAGAGCAAATATAACTTTCTTCTAAGATCCGCTGGAGAGAATGCAATGACAGTCAGATCGTCGGCGTAAAGCAACATCATCAAATCGAAAAAGGTCGAAACATCTACCCCACGCGCGTCCCTCTCTCGGAAGAATGCCACAATATCAGTAATGTATAATATAAACAGCAGCGGGCTTCAAATTTTCCCCTGGAGGACCCCTCGCGTTACATTAAATTCAGAGGTTGCAGGGTTACCCGAGTAAATGAAAATCGAGGCCGAAAGAGCGGAAAGAACCCTAACAAATTTAGCGCTGACGCCAAGACCAAGCAGCTTTCGCCGAATACTTTGGCTTTTTGACGTCTAAGCAAGATTTTAGTGGTGGCGAGAAGCGCGAAGATTTTGTCTTCCGCCCTACTCTCGCTGCTTAAACTGGTCTGTTCCTCTAGCAATAGATCCCTTAGCAAAGCCCATTCGGACAGGCGTTTACATAGAATCTGTGAAAAGACTTTAGCAATAGCATTGGTTATCACGATTTGTCGATAATTTGACGGGTCATCCCTTGCGCCTTTTTTAAATAGCGAAAATAACGAAGAGCGAGCCCAGCCCATGGGGAAGGTCTCTGTGGACAGAATTTTACAAAAGAAAAGCAGAAAGTGGGATAGCCACGCATTATCAAGTAGCTTAAAAAACTCGCCTAGGATTTCGTCCGGGCGTTTTCCACCTTCAACTTTCTAATGCCATATATAATTTCCAACAAGGTGATATGTGAAACCAAGACAGGGACGAAGGTGCCGAAGAACGTCTCCGTAGTGGATCCTCCCGGAGGAAATATCTCCGCAAACCAGGCATCCCCCGACTACTGTCCCCATTGGGCTTCTTCCGGAAAAGGCGACAGGCATTCCAAATGTCCGCTGAATTGTGAACTTCAGCGAACCTGCTGAAAATTGTGGCGCTATATTGCGACATTTTGGACTTCAGTGTATCCAAATAAACCCTTTTCGCTGATATAAAAGTGCGTACAGAATTCAAGCTATAAGCTTTTCTTCTCATTGATCTTAATGAGCGGAGGATAAGCCTCCTTGCAAATAAATATTCCCCGTCGAACCTTACTGTCTTTGTTACAGGCTTTACATAAAACAGTTTTAGAGATAATACCATCTAGCGACTCCCTACCATCTGTTATAAACGCAAACGGTGCCTGATTTAACGCGTTTCGAAATTTATTCACTCCATCATTAGACCTCACATATTTTACTAATGCGCGACGCGCTGCCGTGTCTTCTGACACTGCTAGATTTGTCTTTTCTGGATTTAAAAACACCGATAAAAATATCGGAAGGTGGCAATAAAAGGTAAGTGTATATTTGAGACCTAAATAAGGTCGACGACACTAAACCCCCTCTGTCCGTGAAGAGTGAAATGCGCTGGGTAGTCACCAGCGCAAGCCCATTTAAAAGTACAAAATTATTTGATTGCATAAATTCAGACAGTAGGGAGCCACGGCTGTTACTTATGTCATCATGTGACTTCCTCAACATATGAACTGACGAGTTTTCGAAAATTTGATAAAAATCGCTATAAGAATCTGAGGTGCGAATTCTACAGTTGATGTCACCATCGAGAACACAAGTACACTCCGGGCACTGGGCCGTCAGGGAATCGATTACTATTTGAAGGGCCAAACGTTGTGCGGGTAGATCAGAATTAGGCGGAAAGTAAAAAGAGACTATTATGAGGTTAGTAGGTGCCGTATTTACATTAAAAAAGATCCAATAGGGAGCTATATCGACTTATTTATAACTAAATTCCGAATTTATTAGCGACATTAAGCCACTGCTGCAGCGACCATAGTTACGATAGCGGACAGCAGGGGAAACGATTCCGGAATAACCAGTGCCCAAAGTTTCTTCATCAAATTCGCGATCGGACCACGTTTCCGGAAAGTTTAAAATCTTATACGACGGACAGAACACATTGTTTTTATATTATTATGACCGAGGGCATTCCAGAAGACAAGCTTAAAAATATCTACCGAATACGTAATATTACGGGTTACACAAGAGACAGACGCACAAGGGGTACTGGTGGACGGAAAGACGGGACTATATTGAGGCTGACGGGGAGGGTTCAAAAATGCTGGGTTAAAAAGTCGGAGTCTATCGGAGAAGACAAGTTTGCGGTACGCGGTTGAATTGAGTGGGCGCCTCCTTATATATTGGTACTGCGACATGCTGAAGCGGCTCTTCTGTGCATAACTGGAGCATTACAGTGGGCAGTGTAATCCTGGTCCATCTCAGACCACTTGAACCAGCCGTTGTTGACTGCAATCATATTGCCTTTCTGCCTAAAGGACTCGCCACTGATAGCGGCCGGACGGCGCGCCTGCCCAGCTTTACAGGCCATATATCGCTCCTTGTCCGTATAATCCGAGTTTATAAAGATCCCGGTTCCTTTTAGGACTGATTTTTTACAGGACAAGATTTTAAAATTGATTTCCTTCTTACATTCATCTACCCCCACTTTAACCGAATCATTTCATATTTCGGTCGCTTTGTTTATAGCCTCCAACAAAGTAGCCTGGAGATCATTTAAGTTGACCTATGTTACATATGAGGCCGCCATGAGTAGAGCCTAAGAAGTTTGATCGTCAGAAGCAGGGATAGTGAATTTTCGGCGACTGTTTATCGGGAGTACGGACGAGTCGTCCGAGACGTTTATGTCGTTTCGCTTGCTTTTGACGAAGCCAAAGTCCTAGAGCGACGTGCAACTATTTATGCGTTGTAAAGACCACGTAGATGCTGTGGTGGGGAAGCCAACCAAAATCGCTTACTCCTGTTGGAGAAAGGAAGTGATGAAAAAATTCGCTTTATTTACCCAGGCTGTGACTCGGAGCGAGTGTAAGAAACAACCAAATGCCTCCGAGCCGGTCCAGGTGCGCCCCACTAGAAAATACAACTGCCAACAAATGGTTTTAGCAGGCTAAAAACAACAGATTACCGGAGCTATGTAGAACTCGACTATCCTACTTACCGACCTTAACGGAACTCCACAGAAAATTAATTATAACATATAAAAGGCGACTTTACATGTTATAAATACGCCCGAAATAAATTCATGAGTTAAATAAATTAGTGATGTGAATTTTTAAAAATGATAGACATTAAAAGAGAAAATAAAACATACATATGTAAGAAAATGTGACTAAATAGCAAAATCACTGAATCATTATTATTAAAAAATATGAACAATGTTTTTTACTTTAAGATATTATTTAATGTTTCACAACATTTTAAGTTATTTCTATATGAAAATATTTTCAATTTTAATCCACAACAGTTTTTAGTAACTTGACTTTAGCGAGAAATTTTGAAAGATTTTATAAATCTAAATAATGAAATTAAAACATTTTTCATTAATAACAAAGTTACTTATTCTTAGGATTAAAATGACCCATGTTTGGTAGAAGTTTAGTCCACTTATGCAGCATCACATGCAATAATAATGTGATTTTAGAAAAAATTTAAAAGGTCTTAAAGAATGTTGAGCTCTCCATTACCGCGCAATAGAATAAATAAATTATAGTTGCAGTCTACATCACACATTTGCATTACTCGACCGATTGTCTAACTTGACCACCCTTTCTTGATGTATATTCTTGTCGTTCGAGACGGATAAATCTGCCGAAATTTTTAGTCCAATCAAGGAAGGTAAAATATGGCAATACTGTAAGATTCTATAAAACAAGGACCATTTTCGTGCGCATTTGGATTTAGGTTTTACACATATTCCTGACAAAATCAAGCATTGTACAGAAAAAAATATTCTTATTAAAACTGCAGTTTACAAAAAAAAAAAAAAAAAATGGTCTAATAACATACCCCCTACACCAACGAAGTAATACCTATTTGAACGTTGGTTCGTAGTCGACAAATGCAATTCACTTTATTTACGTACGTGGTCATTACCGTATCGTATTTACGTAGTATTCTTTTCCACGCAGGATTCCTTTCTGAAGGCGACCTTGGATCTCCTCAGTGCGTCCAAATGGCCGCTTCTATCAGTGATATTAAATTAAATATTTCTATCGTTTCTAACGGCATTTATTATAAATTACAATATTACTGTTTTTAACGAGAATATGGTCAATAAACATTGCACAAATCTATTGTGCTTTATTATTCCTATTTCACTTACATCAGTTAACAATAAAATATTGTAGTCGGCGTTTGTTTTTATACACACAAATTTTTGCATTTTAAGGTAAAATTAAGAACTCAAACTTCTATTACTATAAATAAAGGTGATTTTTAACGTTTGAAGAAAAATCTATTCTTTGAAATGAACTTATCATAGAAAAAGAGTTTACAAACAGTTTCATTTTTAACATGCAAACACATATATGGCATAATGAATAACTCTAAGCAACAGTTATTTTTGCTATATGGTTAGTCGTCCAAGGAATATTTTTCGAAAGTATTTTAGAACTAAGAGTCGTTGTATTTAACATCACAAATTGATGGTATTTTTAAACAATCGAACTCGACAAATTCTTATTAGAAAAATGTAATTAAAAATAAAAAATTTCAATAAATATGTTTTAAAAATACAAAAAAAATTGACACATACAAAATGTTACAAGTACAATTCAAGGCATTTTTCTTATAAAGTAAGCATAAATTGGGATATGCGGACATAGAAAATATAATAATATTTCAAAAGAAGAAATTAATGCAATAATGTACTTACATATGGACTCCATTCTGATTTATTCTTTCATTTACTGGTTCTATAATAATAAAAACGTTTTGAAAAGGTTTATTTAACTTTAAATTTTATGTTTGAATTGACTCGCCAATACGGGTATTTGTAATTTTAACAAGTTTGATTATTAGACGCTGTAAACCGAAAGTCAGTAATCGCCGAACACTCGGAAAGGCGAAAAGTCGGGCAAACGCGAGCGAAACGGCATTATTTTACATTCGTATAGTGTCGTTGAAATAAATTAATAATTAACAGTGCTACCAAGAAATTTTATTCGTGCACACCTTTCTCGTCTCCACCAAAAATTCAAGGGTGAAGAAGATACATTTTTCATGGTCCTTCGAACCGGATTTATAATTTCTGGAATTTTCTACTCTCGGCAACACGTGCTAATTTCAATATATGAAGCACTACGCCATAGGAACCCAGACACCGGACTCTTTCCGGGCCTCTTTTATTTGAGGTAAAATATCGTCGCTGTTTGCCCGCAAATCAAGAAATTTATTTGCAATTTAAAGTTGAACAAATTCGTAATTTTCTACGATCTGAACGCCGCCATTTTGCAACTTAACGTGCTTCCTTGAGGAGGATTCTTCAACACCTGAAGTTCACAAAAAATAAAATAAAACGGAGTCATCCATGTATCTCTTTCAACTTCATGGTGAAAAATCGTAGTTGCTATTTGTCAATTTTCGGAAGGCTGCAATTTATTGCTAAGGAATTCCTTATTAGCCACGTATCAGATGCCGCCATTTTGCAACTCAATTTCTTTGATTTTGAAAATTCATCAAAAACGGAATTTTCACAAAAACTAAAAACGAAGTCATCTATTTGACACATTCAATTTCAAGGAGGAATAATTTCGCAGTCATTGAATTTCGTGCAACTTTGTGCTTCGAAAAGAAAATATCGACAGCCACATGCCGGATACTGCCAGTTTGCAAGCGAGTTATTCTGTGTGTGGAGGATTTTCGCAATTGTAATTTTGATCGAAAGAAACCATCCAGTGGGCTTTCTTCAATTTTGAAGTGCAAAATCGTCGCTGAATTTTATAAAAAAACAAAATTTTGTTCGGTTTTGGACGACTTTGAGCTTCATCTTCGTACTTCGAGAAAATCTACATCGATGCAGTCACGCACCTAAGGACCAGAAGCCCGGACATTGCGGTTAAGGTCTGATTATATTTTCGTGGCATAATTATAAAATTCCTTATTTTCTTTAAAATTGACTCTTGAATTAATTCGATTTTAACATTTGTTTTAAACCTGGATTAATTTAGATGAAACTATATTGACTTATTTTGTTTGAAACAAAAAAATAATATAAAAATTTAAAGGACTGATTTAATTATTATTTAATAAAAAGAAAATATACATCGTTAAAAATGTCGATTTCTGAACTTAAGTTAAAACGTAAAAATGTATAGTCGACTTTAACACGATTTAGAACATTTATTTCAGAATTTAATGATTCTCATGATATTGAAATTTTGAAAGCACGACTTAACAAAGCGAATTTATTGTTAGACGAATTCACAGAAAATCAAAACAAAATCGAAACATTAGAAGAAAGTAGTGGGGAGGAATTGACGGTAGAATTAGGCAATTTTGAATCTTTGTTTTTCGACGCTATCGGTACTGCTAATAGAAAAATAAATGACAAATGTATGCGTGCAACTGTGCCGACAAGTCGAGAACAAGGCATTTCAGAAGGTTCTAATGTAAATAGACATAATGAGGCTACGAAGACCGTCAATGTAAAATTGCCGACTATAAACATTCCCATTTTTTATGGAACATTCGAAAAATGGCTTAGTTTTCGCGATGTTTTTAAATCTTTAATCCATGATAACGATGATGTCCCTAAAGTGCAAAAATTACAATATTTAAAGGGCGAGGCCGCGGAAGAAATCGAGTCGTTGGAAACAATTGAATCGAACTATCAAATTGCATGGAAATTATTGCATAATAGCTATGAAAACAGCTATTTTATTATAAACAGCCATATAGATGCTATTTTTAATATTGCTCCTATGCGACATGAGTCATATGATGGTATCCGTCGGATTCATTTAGCCGTAGAGAAAAAAATCTTCGATCATTAAGAGCTCTTGGACAGCCTGTGGACAATTGGGACATGATTGTTATCAATTTAATTATGAATAAACTTGACCCACTTACTTTACGAGACTGGAAAGGTAGCAAATTCGATAAAAAATTGCCAACAATGAAAGACATAACGAACTTTCTTTCACAAAGATGTCAAATGTTGCACATTAGTAAAACTAAATCAAAAACACAAAGTCATTCCGTACAAACGCGTCAAAGCAGCAAAACACTCGTAGCAACTGACGGGCCGCTATGTATTATTTGTAAGGGTTCTCATTATATTAATGAATGCACATCTTTTATGAAACTTTCGATAAATTCTCGAATTCAGGAAGCGCGAAAAAATCGGTTGTGCCTTAATTGTTTAAAACGTGGTCACATTACACGCGATTGTCGTTTAAAATTGTGTTGCACTAAATGCCACAAGCGACACCATTCGATTTTGCATTTGGATTCTCAATCAGAGTCTTCTAATAAAGACGTATCAACTTTAAATTCGCAATCGCAATCTCAAAACACAATTTCGGCATGTAGTGCGCAAAGTGCAACTAATCGAGTTTTATTAGCAACTGTCTTAGTTAATGTACGTGATAAAAAGGGAAAAATGCCTTTGCAAAAAATTGCGTCTTCCGTCGAAACCAATTATCATAAAGGTATCGGGAATTGGCGAAGCAGGTACGCGAATTACAAAGCGCGCTAATGTCGTTGTTTATTCGAGGTTGAACGCTTTTAAATCAAACCTTTCATGTTTGATAATTCCAAAAATAACTGAGAAAATTCCAGAATTTTCTTTCTGCCCTGAAGCATTGAATTTTCTAGATGATCTACAACTGGCTGACCCCGAATATTGCGTGTCTAAAAAGATTGATATGCTCATAGGTGCATCGGAGTTTTGGGATCTGATGTGCCAAGGCCAAATACGCTTAGGTTGTTCTTTGCCAATCCTTCAGAAAACAAAGTTAGGCTGGGTATTGTCAGGTCCCATCTCCTTACCACAAGAAAGTTCTAATCAGGTTTTTTGCCATATATCCCAGGTTGAAAATTTAGAAAAGCAAATCAGCAAATTCTGGGAGTTAGAGGATCGTTATATGAATTTCGAAAGTAAATCGCATTTAGATCAATTTTGTGAAAATCAATTTGTAGAAACGACATACAGAATGCCGGACGGAAGATTTGTCGTAACCCTTCCATTCAAGATCAGCGGGGATAATATATTGGGTGACTCAAAAGTAACGGCAGTTAATCGATTTCTCTCTTTAGAAAAAAAATTAGCGAAGAACATGGAGTTAAAAAGGTCATATGATAGTTTTATCCGCGAATAGCTTTCTTTAGGGCATATGACAAAAGTTGTCGACGACAACAGTCACGATTTTAATTATTATTTACCCCATCATCCGGTGTTCAAACCATCATCTCTTAACACTAAACACCGTGTTGTATTCGACGCCTCGGCAAGAAACACGAATGGAAAGTCGCTAAATGATGTTTTACTAACAGGACCTACAATTCAAAACGATATGTTTACCGTGCTTATACGATTTAGGCAGTATCGTTTTGGAATTACCGCTGATGTTGCTAAAATGTATCGTCAGGTGCTAATAAATGAAAAACTACGTTCGCTGCAACGCATCATGTGGCGATTCAATAGCGATGAGCCATTAGAAATGTATGAGCTTAATATGGTTACATATGGGATGGCTCCATCCGCGTTTTTATCCATTCGTTGTCTTCGAGCTTTGGCTGAGGAAATAGTAGAAATCCCATTATTACCGATCCGTAAAACAATCATCGAGGATTTTTACGTCGACGATTACTTATCGGGAGCCGATGATATTAATAAGCTCTTATTTAAATATCGCGAAACATCTCGAATTCTAAAAAATGGTGGTTTTGAATTACGAAAATGGTCGTCCAATAATGAAGAATTTTTAAAGACCGTAAAAAACGAGCAACCGGAAGTCACCAATTTAGTATTAGGATGCACCGAAAAATCAAAAGCCCTAGGACTCGCCTGGAATCCGGAATCTGACGTTATGTTTTTTACTATAGATTCCTCATTAAAGGGCCAGCAAGTCACAAAAAGGCAAATTTTGTCAACAATAGCTCAAATTTTCGATCCCTTAGGGTTTCTTGCGCCAGTCACGACAATCGTGAAAACAATCTTGCAAAAGTTGCGGAAACTAAGGTTGTCGTGGGACGAATCCATTCCCTTAGATCTGAGAATGAAATGGCTAACTTTAAAGAACGATCTTGCAGAGCTAAACAGCATAAAAATTCCGCGACACGTGTTAGCCGTCAATTCTGTTAGCATTCAGCTTCATGCATTTTGTGATGCATCAGAAAACGCATATGGCTCTTGTGTCTATGTTCGCTCTGTTGATTAGTTCTCGAATTGCGCTATTCGACTGTTGACTTCTAAAGCTCGAGTCTCGCCTTTGAAATCGATTTCAATTCCCAAGCTTGAACTTTGCAGTGCTTTAATGTTGAGTCAATTGGTAAAAAAACTATGCGAATCTTTGGACATAACTTTTGATAAATCTTATTATTGGTCTGATAGTAAGGTCGCTCTTGCATGGATAAGGGCATGTCCCAGTACGTGGAAAGTTTTTGTGGCTAATAGGTTTAGCGAAATCCAAGAAAATGTAAGCGTTGAAAATTGGCATCATGTGTCAGGTGTCGAAAACCCAGCTGATCTGCTTTCCCGTGGTCTCGGCCCCTCAGCTTTGAAAAAATCTGTGCTCTGGTGGAACGGTCCCTGTTGGTTGGCTCACCCAGAAAAGGACTGGCCAATCAACGAGGTAAACGATACGTCTTCAGATGAGGTTGTTTGCGAGAAAAAAACTGTCACTCATGTGACGACTGCAGCTTCAGGGTTCGAACTTTTCGACAAATTTTCATCTTTTATAAAACTTCGCCGAGTAGCTGCATATGTTTTACTTTTTGTCAAAAATTAGAGAATTTCTAAAGAAAATCGTATAAATAGTCCTCTTAGTGTTGAGGAAATCGTTGCAAGCGTCACAGTCCTCACAAAATTAGCACAGAATGAATCGTTTTCGCGTGAAATCGCACAGTTGGAAAACGGATTTCCGATGCCCTCGAAAAGTAGCATACTTTCGCTCTTTCCTTTTCTGGATGAGAGCAATCTTCTCAGGGTCGGCGGTAGACTTCGACATTCCAATTACGACTATAATAGAAAACACCCCATATTGTTGCCAAAAAATCATGCGTTAACGACCTTGATAATTGAACACGAACACGAGCGTTTGATGCACGCTGGTCCACAGGCTGTCTTAGCAGCGTTTCGCGGCAGTTATTGGCCTGTAATGGGAAAAAGCCAAACGAGGAAAGTCATTCAAAAATGCATCAGGTGTTTCAAAAGAAAATTTTCAGATTTCAAGATTTCAGGTCAATCCAAAATTGCTTTCATCATATATGGGTGACCTTCCTGCGGCTCGTTTGACTCTTTCTCGCGTTTTTTCCTCCTGCTGGCCCATTTGTAATCATGGATCGAAAGGCGCGCGGTGCAAAATCAATAAAAGCATACGTTTGTTTATATGTTGGCTTTGCAACGAAGGCAATCCATTTAGAGTTAGTTGGCGATTTGACTATGGAGGCCTTTATAGCGGCATTAAGGCGTTTCTCTTCGCGCCGTGGTAAACCAATGCATATCTATTCGGACAATGGCACAAATTTTATTGGTGCCAATCATGAGTTAGTCGAGCTTTCACAATTTCTAAATGAAAATCAAGATAAAATCATCGATGCTGCGAGTAGTCAAGACATTACTTGGCATTTCATACCTCGTACATCACCGCATTTTGGCGGACTCTGGGAATCGGGCGTGAAATCAGTTAAGGCGCATTTAAAAAAAAGTTTTAGGCAACTCTCAAGTAAATTACGAAGAATTTTATACTATTTTAGTCCAGGTTGAAGGATGTTTGAACTCACGTCCCATCAATTCCATGTCTGACGATCCTCACGACCTGCAACCGTTAACCCCATCCCACTTCCTTATCGGAGAACCTTTAAGCAATGTTCCGGATCCAAGAGTCACGCATCTTCCATTGAATAGACTCTCTCGATACCAGAGAATGCAGCAGTTGCTGCAACAATTTTGGTCCAGGTGGTCCAAGGAGTACGTTTCGGAACTCCAAACGCGATACAAATGGAAAACCAAAGAGGAATCACCTCTAAAGCCGGGAACATTGGTTTTTATTCACGAGGACAACACTGCTCCCATCTGTTGGAAAATGGGACGAATCTTGCAGTTGCATGAGGGAAAAGATGGTGTCGCGAGAGTAGCAACGGTCCATACCGCCAAGGGCGATTTTAAACGCGCTATCGTCAAGTTGAGCCCACTTCCTATTTACGAAGAAGAATGAAGAGATCACAAGAAGAAAAAGTGTGGATATTTGATATTCTATAAGTTTAGATTTCTGTATATATTTATTATAGCGATATATTCTGACATTGTACCTTTGAAAACTTTACTGTATTCTGCAGTTTAGGCGTATATATTTGTGTGTGTTGATAAGAGATTTTATCAAGGTGGGCGGTATGAAAAGATTTATTTAACTTTACATTTTATGTTTGAATTTCTATTCGGAGTTTCGTTACAATATTTACATTTATATAGATATACACATTGCGATCACGTGACTCGCCAATACGGGTATTTGTAATTTTAACAAGTTTGATTATTAGACGCTGTAAACCGAAAGTCAGTAACCGCCGAACACTCGGAAAGGCGAAAAGTCGGGCAAACGCGAGCGAAACGGCATTATTTTATATTCGTATAGTGTAGTTGAAATAAATTAAAAATTAACAGTGCTAGCAAGAAATTTTATTCGTGCACACCTTTCTCGACTCTGCCAAAAATTCAAGAGTGAAGAAGATACATTTTTCACGTTTTGAAGCGGATTTTTTTAAATAGATATTTCGGGTACGATCAATTTGCGATATTAATGCGACGACTATTAATTGTGAAATATTTTGGAAAATTATTTTGTGGACGACCCATGTTATGTCAAATTTGCATAAATGACTGAATACTTTAGTATACGTTTAAAAATTAATTATTTCTCCAGAAGCAATTCAAGCCGTGTAATAGTAATATTCGTCATAAGGCCATTAAAAAATAGTACATTACGATACATCTACGCTAAGTATTACCACGCACTCGTATCGTACTATATTTTTTGCAGCCACTATGCTAAGTTAACGCAGTGCTGTAAGTAAGCACTTAGCGCACGCCGTTGAAATCCAGGTGTTTATATAACAGATGCATAAAATGTCGTTCGGCACATGTGCTGGTATGTAAAGTACACACACGCACTTGTACTGGAAACTACTATTTTGTCCGGGCGTCCGTAAAGTTCTGCGCGTTTTGAAAAAAGTACACTTTACGCATTGATAAAAATGCCTTTATTCACGCATTTTACGCAAACCCTGGGCAAAAAATATCATATACATTTCGTGTGTATACATTATTTCCCTCGAGCGACAGGGCCTCACTTGCCGCGGGCTTCGTCGACGCGTCGTTCATACGTATCGCTCACTTCACTATCAAAAATTTCGTGCGTAAAGTGAGTTTCTTATATGTGACACCAAAAGCAGAGCCTCTGTAAATATATTTTTTTTGCTTAGAATTTGTTGCTTAGAAGCAATCCATCCAACCTTTATAAGATTTCTGTCTACACATTTTCGAACATAATGTTCACTAACTTCTGTAATGTTTCTGAGCTTATTCGAGGAGCTGACTTGCTACTAGCTGTAGCCGCCTGATTATCACACCACAAATTCTTGGGCAAAAATTAATCTTCCAACGTCAAGCTTAGTGAGACCTGCAAGGATAACCTAATCATGGCAAGGTTCACTCATCGCCACGTATTCTGCCTGACAGGCCGACAGAGTAATGTACGATTATTTGTGTGACTTCCACGCCAATGTATCTCCATACAATCTAATTGCAAATCCGCTTGCAGTAAGAGAGCCTTTGCAATCCGCAACACATGAGTCTGAATATCCTTGCAGATCATCAAGCTTCCCTTTAAACTTTAAACCAAGACCCTTGGTATACTTTAGATATCGGCACACTCATTGAACCATTGTCAATTATACATCAGTAGGGTTAATCTGATGCCTGCTTAACACATTCACTGCATAAACTATATCTGGACGGGCATTAGACGAAAGTATTTTATAGATACAAAAGAGAACCTACCGCTGTACGGACCGTTCTTGCTTTCTTTTTTTCCCTTTCCCGCCTTTCTCTATTCGCGATTTGATTAGTCACCATTGACATTTTCTGTGGGTGAATTTCACTGTATCCAAATCGATCAAGTAATTTATCAATATAGCTTTCAAGCGTAAGTGTTATTGTCTGTTTTTCCTATCTCTATTTTAATACCAAAAAAGGTTTTAGGATCTCCCATGTCAGACATTTCAAATTAAAACTTGGGTAATTAAACTTAGGCAGGGTAATTGCAATTCTGATCCGAATTGATTTAGAACATTTGTCGTATATCCACATGCATCTTTACCATGATCGCATCGCAGATAACAGAACTTTGCATCATATCCACATATTCTTCGAGCTTTTTAAATAAGACTCTAGGCAGTATCCTGTTTCAGTTTTGCTCTTCATCGGATATGCCATCACTAATCACTGAAAGTCATTGATAAACAGAGATATAAATCTGTAACCTTTGGGGTGTGTTGCAGGGCTAATGGAATCCATTGTGTCGGAATGCATTATTTGCAAGGGCTGTGTCATTCTTTGTCTCGTTGAGCTGAAAAGTAATTTGTTACATTTGGACACCATGCATACTTCACAATTCAGTACATAATCATCAAAAGCAACGTCGTTCAAACCTTTAACATTAGGGAATTATGGGGAATACTTTGGGAATATTTTGAAATTCTTTCAGACATTTGAATGAAGCATATCCCAAGCGGACATGATATAGCATAACTTGATTAGTATGAAATAGATTGTTAACTTCATCGGTATTCGACTCATGATTTTCATTATCACGATCAACTGAATTATCTAATTGTAAGTTATTTTGCACACTTGATTTCAAGGTTTTTAGTATCATCTAATGTTCTAAACGCAAGTCTGGAATTGGTCATATGCTCAGTTAGTACCAGAGTCAGCCAGAAATGGAACAAGCTGACGGTTATTGTTTCGTTCTGCCGAGACAAGTCTGTCTTGCACGTTCAATACTACATACTTACTCAATTTCGTTTTATAGTCTGAACAGCTATTGTTTTTGACTAGGTAGACCTGTAGATTTGCGTTTCATGCCGCGACCAAAACCACCGCGACCAACACCACCTGGAGCACCACCCCGAGACGAACAAGTAGGTACATTCCTTTTATGCTATTGTTCATTTTCTTCAAGGACTTCTCCAGCTGACCATCGCTATACGGACAATCTGCTCGAACATATCCTTTGTATCTCTTACATTGGAAATACATTTTCCCACCCCTGGTGCACTGATCCCTGTAGTGCCCTTTATTAGCACTGATCCCTGTAGTGCCCGTTGTTACCACAATTCCACGCAGGGGACTTGTGGAAGATAGCGGAGCGGGTACTCCGTCCGCAATGGAAGAGGGAGGGGTCGAAGTGCCCGAACTCGAATAGGAGCAATGCTTTTAAAAGATCCGCTTCTCTTAGCAAGTTTTGAGAATTTACGACCTCACGGACCCGATCGTTCGGCTGGTCTGTGCCGTCGAATACCTGATCGTAAAACGACTCGAGATACCCACCGTACTGGGGAGCTGGGGTGCCCCTACCAGGGGGGTTCCACACGGGGGAGCGCTTCGGCGTGCCATATCCACCTGGTAGTCATCCGCAAATAGGGTTGGAATCTGGCGGGCCGTGGCAACGCTTGAAAGGTTCTCTGAACCAACAGAAGCATCATGGCAGGCAGCTTGTTGCTAATAATTTTGGGAGCTGTATTGTTGTATATCTTTTTTAAGTGTGCACAACCAGCGGTGCTGGCGCATCACTCAAATTTGGCCCCATCCCCCGTGGGGGGGGGGGGATGTTTTGAACCCGCAAGGGAGGTAAGACACCTAAAATAACCTTTACTCAGTGTTACCACAATTAACATAGCACATCAAGGTGGGACATGTATTAAGCCCCGAGCTAAGTCTTGTCACTCTTGTGTCCCTTTCTTCCTCTCGAGTACTATGTAGTTTTTAAGTTGGTCTAACAGATTGCCTGCGGCATTTTTAATAATGAATGGAGTCTCTCTTATACGTGGGAGACTTACAACGATTGCTTCGAAGAAGACATCTCTCATTTTTACTTCTGATAACTAAGGTGTACTGGGCAATTTATTGTACAATCGAACTTTTCTATCAAACTTATCTCAGAAGCTAGATGCCTGTTATTTGTTTGGATTAACTTTAATGCCATGCAATTGTTTTCTCAACCCAGTTTTTATCTTTTTTTTTTTTCATTTCCTTTCAACTCTTTAATCTTATTTATTAACCAGATCGCGAATATGATAAACTGGTAGCACGTCTTTATTTCACGGACAAATAATCACATGAGAAAATTTCACGGACATTTGATCACATGTCAAATTATCACAATGATAAATGTCTCGCATAAAAATATCACAATGACAAAATATCACATTAATAAAATATCACACAATTAAAAATTTTCCGGTACAGCCATATTCATTTATGCATTATCAGAAGTAAGCGGAGTTCTGACTGGTTAGGTTAGGTTAGTTTTAGGACAATCATATGCTTTTAGATATTATTGGGAGTGGGCAAAATTCTAAGTAGTTAGGTTAGGTTAGTTTCATGACGTTGCCATTTCTCTGTCTCTCTCATTTTAGTATACGAATCTTTATCTAAAATAATTCGCAACAATAACCAGGGTCAAATAGTCTGATGCCAAAAACGGCGGAGCCAAAATATCCGGGGCCAAACTGGGGGGACCAAAATGTCCTAACCCCAAAATGACGGCGACAAAAGACTAAAATGAATTTCCGTGTGTAACGTTCAAATTTGTGTGGACTGGTTTTTTGTCGCAGTGATATTTTTGTTTATGGTTATTTGTCCATGTGATATTTTGTCGTGCGATCAATTGTCGTGTTCTATTCTATCGTGTGATTAGTTGTCATGTGAAATAAAGACGTGGAGCCGATAAACTATTGCATGATAGGGCAATTCGGTTAATTCTAAAATTTCGAACTCTAATTTTATTCTTTTCCCGTTTAATTTCATATATCTCTCGAGCTCATTCAACTGTATCATCAGTTACGTATAACAAGTGGCAAATGATTAATTCTGAATTTAAATAGTCCATATATGAATCGACATCTAACTCTGGGGTCAATTTAAATTCCTTACGAATTACATTTTCCCTACTAGTTACTTCGATCTAAATTTTGTCCATAATATTGTTAGATTTAAAATTAAACTTATTTAATTCCTCTTCGATTGCTTTGGAAATGTATCCTCTATCTATTTCGTTTAAACCTGTTTCTTGGACTGAAACATGACCATTATTGGGATTTTTATACGTTACCTTTAATGCTTGACCAGTTTGATTAGGTTCCAAAGCTTTTTCCTGATCTACTTCATCTTTTATGCATCTTAAGATGTTTCTTTTCATCCATTTATGTTCCTCGTTGGTTTTGTACTGGTGGTCATTAAACATAGAATTACCAAGATTCAGTACATCGCTCGAGCTATCATTATTTTATTATCGTCACTTATTTCATATGAATCAATCTTTTGTTCAACCTTAGGGGTCCCTAATTTCTAACGGAATTTTAACAGATCCAAATCCAGATTTACTTTTACGTCCGATTTTACAACGGGTGGATTTATTAACTTCTAACTTTACTCTTAAATTTTCCAAGAAAGCCTCGAGCTTCTCGGCCAGCCCACCACCAGACTCTCCTGCTGATGCATCGAACTTATAGGACCGAACTTTCCTATGCTGGCCTTGTGAACTTCCCTTTATGGCCTTCAGTCGAATTATCACCGTCCGCAATGAGGCCTTCATATCTCCCTCGGTCCGCGAATTATCTGCGATCAAAGAGAAATTTAAATTTAGCAGCTGCATCTCTACTGAACAACAATCAAAGAAGTAATGCTTAACCGCAGATGGCAATAATTTATGACACTTGGCAAAATCATTAATCGTGATAATTGTTTAATCAATCAAAATCAATACATAAAGAATTGAATAGCCGCAATAAATACACATACGTTTATTCTGAATGATAGATGCACCACCGATGTTGTACATTGGTAACATCAAATTTAAAAAATGTCGAAAGAATAGTTGAAACCTTTAACTCCCACACTACGATGATTTACCTCATTATGAGCTTTTTTGCAACATTATGCGTACACGTCTTTTCTTATCACGTGCATCCTTTTCTAGTTTTTTCTTTAGCCATATCAATTTATAAACTATACGAATCTTTGTATTAGATTATATTGATCAATCTTCCGTTTTCGTATATATTCACGTAGAAAATGAGGATTTATTTTTCACAAAAGCAGTATCATTTCCAAGCGGATTTTTCATGATTATTGCTATAAAATGAATTAAAATAGACGAAAACGCACATTTATATACATTTAATCTCACTTTTCACGATAATGGGATGTGATAGGCAAATTCTGCTAACGCCTACGTTTTCAGCACAAAAATCATTTCGAAAATGATACTGCGATAAACAAAGGCAAACAAAAAAGTAACATTTTGTCGATCAATGTTGAAATCGAAACTTCTTACGATACTATGCCATTTGGCACTTTCCCTATGTTATTTTAAATAGGTAAAACTGAAATGCCGATATATCATATTATAATATTATATATGGTTAATGGTTATATGTTATATATCCTTATTATTATTATTATCATTATTATTAGCACATATTTGTCAAAAAGTGAGCACGTACTTCGGTTATAATATCTTTGTCAGTCTATAATCGACTATCCTGCGAAATTAGGAACATCGAAATATTTGCTAGGAAAACCTGCTTAGGAGCATCCGCTGTTTCTGACATGCTTTAAGTGCGATGAAGTGCTAGTGCAAATAAGGCAAATGTGATGCATTGTTATGTATTGTAAATATACAATTGCATACCTCGGTATTTATAAATTAAGCTTTGCTATAGAATCAAACACCTTGATTAATTACAAAGAAACATTATTTTATGTTTAAACAGGTTATAACGTTTGTATTTTTGCCTACGGTCAAACGGGCGCGGGAAAATCTTACACCATGATGGGTAAGCAAGAAGAAGGCCAAGAAGGTATTATTCCTCAAATTTGCAAGGATCTCTTCTGGAGGATTAATCAAAGTTCCAGCAACAAACTAAAACACTCCGTTGAGGTTAGCTATATGGAAATATACTGTGAGCGTGTACGAGACCTGCTTAATCCTAAAAACAAAAGCAACCTCCGGGTGAGAGAGCATCCTCTTTTAGGACCCTACGTGGAAGATTTATCCAAATTAGCAGTTATGTCGTATCAAGATATTCATGATTTGATCGACGAAGGAAACAAAGCAAGGTTGGTTTTTATAAATAAATATAAAACTATTTCTGTACAAAAATACTTTTAAAAAATAATTCATTATGTTATAACGCTTTTCTAATTCTAATTTAATAGTTAAGATAGCCCCTTAAGATTGTAAGTATTACGCTGAAGGAATGCTATCGCTGGAAAATTGTAAGAAAGTCGGTTGGGGCGATTTTATTTTTCCCAATAAGTTGGGAGGACCAAATCGACTGGTGGATCCACTTATATTTGGTAGGCGGAATAAAAAGCCGAGGGAAAAAAGAGCCGTGGAAAAAAAAGAACCATAAAAAAACCCATGGAAAAAACAGCAAATGGAAAAAAAAGCCATGGAAATTAAAATAATTAAAATTAAATGTCCCATATGTTTTTAGGCGTTATTAGGGGTAGGCAGAGTTCTTCTGACTGGTTACGTTAGGTTAGTTTTAGAGCATGCATATGTTTCTAGGCGTTATTAGGGGTAGACAGAGTTCTGACTGGTTAGGTTAGTTTTAGAGCACGCACATGTTTTTAGGCGTTATTAGAGGTAGGCAGAGTTCTGACTGGTTAGCTTAGGTTAGGTTAGGTTAGGTTAGGTTAGCTTTGGTTAGGTTAAGTTAGGTTAGGTGGTTATAGGCGGTTATATGAATAGTTGATTAGGCTAGGTTATTTTACTCGGATTTTTATTTATAGAACCTACATAATTCTTTTTTCGGATAAATTTTTTCCGGGGAAATATAATCCGGGAACCCATTTTACGTATATTTCTCATATTTCATTCCTGTGCTTTTTTTTCCATAGCAGTTTTTTCCTGGGCTGTTTTTTCCAAGGCTTTTTTTTCCGAGTCTTTTTTTCACCGGCTGTTTATTCCTAGAACCTTTATATTTATATAACGTTGACTTTTTTCCTTGCTGATAATAATAAATTGTTTGTTTTCTGTAAAGAGCTTATGGGAGGACCAAATTCGGATTATCAATGTAAATTTGATAAGTGATCATAAACTTTGAGTTCAGCGTGGGACACACTCAGGCAAAAATTTTTCAGTGGTCGTGACAAAAAAAAATAATTTCGCACAATCTAGTTTCTAATTGGCTAGATAATGAAATAGTTCATTGCTCAACATTTTTTTCATTTTGTAATACACTGAAATTGTGGCGAAACATCTTAGTATGTTAATTTTAATACATAAATTATATTATTACCTGCGCAAGAAGAGAGAGAAAGGTAGGTAGGATAGGGCGGGACTGTGATTACGGAAGACTGTTTTACCGACGCATCAACGCTTGTCCACCAATCAGATCGCAGAGAGGCGACTGCTTATAGTTTATGGACTTGAAGGCGCGCACGCCATCTATCTTTGTGCCGCGTTCGTCGTCGAACTTTTGAGGAAGACACGCACTCTCCTTTTGGGCCCTCTTGTCGGTTGGTTGCAAGAATCGCGAGCCTTTTTCGTTTTTTCATGTGACACGCTCAATTTTTATCTGATCTTTGTGAACGATGCGTGTGGTCATCGATCACCCGTTAACGAACAAACAGTCACGTCGTTAGTGTTAAATTCAGCCGTCGGCAAAGCCTAGAAAACTCAACGCAGACGACGCGGGCGACTCAGCCAACTTAACCGACGCCATTACACGCTAAAAATGGAGAAACGGTTTCTTATACTCCGAAGTCTATATGAAGAAAAATCAATCTCGACGACTGGTGGAGCTTCAAGAAGAAGTAAGGCATCGTAATTTACGCCTGGGAAAATTCTGGCCAGTCGATGGAACCTACGTCATTCTTTTTGGACATTTTGAAATCTCAACGTCGTCCGTCTCAAGACGAACAAGATGGCGGCCACGTGAGAAATTCATTTCAACTTTATTTGGACTGATCAGAAGGAATTCTCAACTACGTTTTGACTGTAAATTGGTGACGTACAATTTACTGACTTTTATGCGAAATTATTCCTTTCTCTCTCCGGTAATAATAAATTTGTTCAAAATTTGTTTTAATTCAAGATTATCTTACAAGTCTATATTTCATAATAATTTGAAGTCTATAAGATTATCGAAATAATTATTCAAATGGTAAATATAATATAATTTGAAATCTGCGTGCGATCATTTGAGAATGACTACTATTATAATTTGTGATATAATATTCAAATAAATATAAAATGTGTGCTATTTCGAATCTAATTTATTCTTCTCACCATCTACCGATCAAATCTTTTATTTGCAGCAAAATAATTTGTTACAAAATAGAGGGGCGTGAAGTTTTCGGGCTCTGAAAATAATTGTGTATTTTTTTTTTTAATTATAACTTTCAACCTAGGAGTATTTAGCTAACATTAATTTATAACAACATAATACAGTGCAGTCTTTATAATATCAGAATTTACATGCGTTTACTTAAATGTAAAGTCCCGCTTTTTTTGACAAATTAAATAGTATATTATGCTTCAAGGGAGGAAAGCGCGCGATTCCTGAGGCATGCGCTATTTTTCTCCCGACCTCATCCATTACTCCTGCTGGCGTCACTTTCCGTCCCAAGGGAGTAATGAGAAAGAAGTGCGCATGCTCGCTGGCGCCCGGGTGGAATCGGCAACTTTCGTCCCGCGTTTGAGGCATGGAATGCGGACATTCCGACGCTGTCGGGAGAAAATATAATTTTTAGCAAATATTCGGCTATAGAAGGAAAAATAAGAAGATGTATGGTGGCCGTTCCTTATTTGCACATAGTTTCAGGTCTCTTCTGCTATTTTCATACTTTGGACACTTCCATAGAATATGGTCAATATTCTGTGAAGAAGGATAGTTTTTGCAATGCGCTTGATATGAGTTGGTTTTTATGGTTTATTAAATTTTTGTGGACTGATGGACATCTCATTGAATGCATTAAGTGCAAATGCCTATTATAATAGCTTACGGGATATTTATCGTGCTGTGAAGGCTGTTACTGAAATAATGTTTAAAAAAGCTGTCAGAGAAGAACAAGAAATGAATAAAGAAAAAAGATAATCCGAAGATAGGCTTACTGTTTCGGGCGACGATTCGTGGCCAAAAAGACGATTCACAGCTTTACTTGGAATTGTTAGTTTAATCGGCAAGTATACGAACCAAGTCATAAATGTAGCCGTGAAATAAAAAATTTGTCAAGCATGCAGTAATTATTCACAAAAGTTTCCCGAACATACGCCAGAGTTTGATGCTTGGTCCTGAAGCAGGACATTGTACAAGAGATCATGATGGTAGTGCCGGTCTTATAGAAGTTGAAGGAGTGCAAGATATGTTTATGAGATCTGTGGAAACGTACGGTGTTATGTACGAATATTATATCGGTTACGGTGACGGTAAAACTTTCAAGCGGCTCGAAGAAATTTACCGTGGGTAAGGCTATCAAAGTGAAGAAAAAAGAATGTGTTTTACACGTAGGCAAGAGTATATGTAGACGTGGAAAAGAAGCAAAAAAAAACCATGCGAAAATAAAGAGAGCTCTGAAAGCAAAAGAAAAAAGAGAGGCATTAGAATGAGGTGAAAAAGTACTAACAAAGAAGAGGGCTAAAAAAAGTGACCAACCTGCAGTAAAATCTTTACAATTCACTGAAGCGCAACTGTGAACGATCTTTTAGAATCAATTAATAAGGAATTAACCGACGAAAAAGTGCTCCAGAGATGCTTAGCTCTAATACTCAAAACAATAACGAAAGTTATAATTCGTGTTTTTGGAACATAGCTCTTAAGCGCAAGTTTGTTGCTAAACAAACACTTGAAATTGCTGCTTTTAGTGCTGCTTGCATTTTTAATGAAGGGTTTTTACCGATTTTGAAAGTTATGGAAGTTATGGGTGTTACAATTGGCCCGCAAGCAAGGCAGTACGCTGATAAAGTCAACGACAGGCGTGTTGATCGAGCCGAGCTTGAAGCGACGGAAGCATCTAAAGAGCAGCGGACTGCAAGAAGGAACACAACAATCCTTGAAAATGACGCATATGAAGACCAGGATGGAGTAGTGTTAGAAGCCGGATTGGAATCGCCCGTTTTCTACAGAGTTTTTGCTACATATAGTCAATTGTACTATTTGCGAGAGCTGCAGATCGTCTTAAGAGATGGCGCCATACTTCACATTTGTATATGAAATGTAGGGAACTGCAGAAACCTACACCAAGTACACCAGCGGTCATGAGTCCATTTCCACCAATCAATATAAACCAATATTTTTGAAACGTGAACAAAAAACGTGTCTCCTCTTACCAACAGCAAGCAGCTGCTTGAAAACGAAATCGAAAAATTGTTCACCGACGGTCCAGTACGTTACCACCTGAGCCACGAACCCGATGTTATATCAATTCCTACTTAAAAAATAATTCGAAATATAGTTAAATTCGAATTGGAATAAGCCTTAAATAATGAAATTGAATTTCACGAAATTGTATTCATAAGAACTTTTTAGTAATCTCCAATTTTGTTGAAACAGAAATATCTCGGAAACTTTTGCCCATTTAATGAACAAAATTTGAAGGTATAATTATGACAGTTCTATGCATTCTCTCACATAAAGCAATATAATTATGCTCAACGACATATTAGAAGTTGTTAGTTATGGAAAGAATTTCATTTTAACATTCAGAGATTGTCTTTGTTCTAATTATTATCCATGTATTTCAAGACACCCTCCCCCTCTCCACCTCATGGGTCGTTTTTCTGGTGTGTTTAAATCTTATTTCTCGAGCAAATGTATCCAGTATATATATTTGAAATAAATTCAAAATATATTAAATATCGGCCCTTAATTAATAAAAATAATTGAGTAAATAAAAATACACAATGAAATATTGAAAATCTTAAAATTATTTATATATATTATATTTACAAAAGAAACTAATAAAATACTAAAAACTAAAACAATTATTTTAAATTGAAAACCCGTGCATTTATAGTAAATGGCGATCGCAGCCATTCGTTTAGATCGGGAATGATTGGGAATTGATTCACATATCCAATTTTCTCAACTCGCGCATTCACGTGTGAATTCATTTCAATCTTGTCTTGCTCAAACCACTCTATTATCGGTTCCAAAGTCTCCAACTCGCATAGAAATCCTGTTTCTCGCTTTGAAATTATTTTTTTTATTCTTTGCTTGTTATTGTTGTTACTTCCATGCACTGATTTCTCATTAATGTACTTCTTTTTTTTGGTGGCAAAGTACGCGCCATGCGAATCACATGTTCTTTCTATAAAAGAAGAATAGAATAACGCCTGTGTAAAATTATAACTTCTAATGAAAAAAATTTAATTAGATGTACGATTTAGTTAATACCTCCCATCTGATCGGTCACTGAAGGACAGTAGAAAACATAGAACACGGAGAAACTCTTTGCCGTAACTGGTTTCAATTCAACCGATTGCCTTAGCCATAAATCAGGAAAACCGTCCTTATCATTAAAATCTTCTGGAGCTGGAATCACGAGTAAACCTACATCTCATCTCCGCAAGGGGAACGGTGATGGAAGGAAACCATTGCTCAGAGGTAGTACATTTTTTAAATTGCTCCTCCAATCACCGCAACAATCAATCTGCGATCGGCACACATCACTATCTGTATTCAAAAATAGTAATTGTACGCTTCTCTCGTTTCCTTTATTTTGAAGAAAAAATTTTAAACTTGTAACATAAGTGAGTGTAAACTTGAAGAAAATATTGGCTTTTCTTTAATAGATTCCAAGAAAAGAAGTTTTTGAAAATCAAAAGCGTGTGAAGCTGCAGCGCTCGAGGAATGTTTAGCTCTGCGTACGGCAACGTATGTGGGTCCGGAATAGGACACCGATTTGGGGTTATCAATTTTACCACCTTAATTCTGATGCCTGGGTACACGATAGGTATCAGTTTATGGCTGGGTGTCACCACTCAGTCATGGCCTGGTAAAATGACTTTGTTCTAGATGCATTAACATGGATGCCTGTTTGTTTGCTGCCGTCAGACCAAGTGGTACCCTACTTTTGTTATCTTGAGAGATGGCGACAACTTGGTCAGGTCCTAAGATGGAGATTAACTGTTCTACAGCCCTATAATAAAAAGTGACACAAGATTTCACAAGTAATAAAATAAACAATCTCCCCAGCAATCGAAAATGTATTAATGCGGATAACACTGCATGCGTGTCGTCATGTTTGAATCTCGATTTTGTTCAATTCCAATACTTCTGTAAATATCTCTGTAAATAGTAAATATACTAAATACGAATATCGCGTTTCAATACTTTTGAATCCAAGAAATAGTTACAATAATAATAATTGTTAAGGGGATTCTAAACGAATTTTAAATGCCCACTTCACATGCCGGTGCAAGCATATAAATTTATCTCGAACTATATGTTTTGCCGGGTTGAGTACAGAGTGCGCTCCGGTCAAGATATCCTATAAAGCTTTACAGGGTCAGCTGGTTGGTATGACGTTTGATGTTACAGCGGTAGAGTAAACGTACTCTCTGACTCTATCCAGTCAATGATAATTCAGCACATTTTGTTAATGAACCATTATGGATCGAAGCATGTAATATGAATATTTTCAGATTCTTTACGCCGATCATGGATATTTGTATCTGTCATCAGTTTTACATTCATTACTAACAACAAAACTTATAGTTTTGTATGTCGCCAAACATTTTTGGTAAATGTTTCCGAATCCAGCAATTATACAGCATCTTCAGCGCCCTTACACTTTTTACATTAACAATAATGTTTTAAGCTTTTTTATGTCGAAGTAATGTGATGTCGAACGATCTATTATTTTTTACATTGACAATAATTTTTCAATATTTATATTGTTCAAACTAATGGTAACATTCATTACCAGCAAAAAATTACAATTTTTATGTCAATGAACACTTGTTGACGTTTATGACCCACCAACTATTAACTATAATTACCATAATCGATCTTATAATTTTTACATCGACAATAATTTGTCCACATTTGTATCGATTATCAAAGCAATGGTAACATTCATTACTAGCGAACAAATTTACAATTTTCATGTCGCTCAACACTTTTTGACATTTTTATGAAACCAGCAAAAGGAACATTCATTACATTCCATGACTTTTCAGCCTAATTATTACCAGCGCTGTCAAATGAATTTATTCGCATCTGGCAAGAACTTGTTTTTAAAAATTTCATATTTACTTCTGTGCACATTTGAGTCTTCCCCTTGAGCTGAATTATTATCAGAGCATTTGCTTAATTCAAGATTTCGAATAAGCTCATATGCTCAAAAACAGTTTCGTATCTATAAATAATTGTGCTATCAGATTGAACTTAATTATTACTAACGTATTTAAGCACGTCCGGTAAGAAGTACATAAAATATTATTGTTATAAATATATTCATATTTATATCTATACACATTTCAAATTTAGCCTTTTGAATGTTTTTTTTTTCAAAGCTTTTAAACATTGTTTATGCCACGTTGTTTAAACACGTTTATGTTGGTATATTTATAAAATATTTTTCCGAAGACTTGGAAACATTTTTTGAAACCCCGTGAAATAAGCGGTTTTCTATTGTCCTTACTGTATAACCAGGTATGCATATGCATGTATTATAAATATTAGGGTGGGTCGAAAAAAGTATTTTTGCGAAATTGATATCGGCTCTGGTCAGAAATTGTTGAGAGGGCTGATTGATGAAAGCACGCTAAAGCCGATTCTGATCAGACATTATCCTTCAGTTTCCACAGCGACGTTGAAATTTAACATGGGATTTTAAATGGGAAAATCAGTGTTCTTAGTTTTTCCGAAATAAAATTAAAAAAACATTGTTTCTATTCAAATGTAAGGAGCATTTCTTGGAGAAATTCCAAGTGCAATGGATTTTGGTAGAATAAAACAAAAGTTTCGTTGAATTATGACATTTTAGAAATGCGTCATTTTTAACATTAAAAACAGTTGAGATCAAAATTTGATAAATATAGTTCCAAAACTTTAGTCAAAAGTAACCAACAATTCCGATCTGATGGTATTCAAATTATTTATTACTTTATGCTTCGAATGGTCAGTGACTAAGCCCAAAATGTTAATTTGTTACGTACGTTACGTGGTATATCTAACATTCTGAAGTAGACCGCTAGTTTTAAGATAAATTTGATAACGAAAAAACTTTTTTTTTTCAATATAACTGAACAAATAATACCAGCAATATTATACCATAAACCAATATAACAAAAAAATGGCAGTGAATATACCACAATACGGCTTACTTAAAATTTGATACGTCATCTGATTTATGAAAAATACATAAGAGGACGTTAGAAAATTATTGTCATATTTACATCAGATGGATACTCGACAATGTGGCATATTTTGTTCAGCGAAGTGCTACCAATAAAATAATATGTTCCCAATGTTGCAGTTTTGAACGCTGGATCGAGCAATTTAAAAAAATTTTTTTTTTCTATATCATTTTTTGTATCTGATTTGTACCAGAGAGTGCTAAAATGACAAAATTAGCCTTTCAAGATATACCTCCCCCTGAAATGACCCCGTATAGCTCCCATAAAGTCAAAATCCACGTAAATCAGCATTTAAATACCGTAATTGTTATGAGGCTCTTTTTTGGTGATGATATCGTTAAAGAGATGCCACAGATAAATTATGATCATATTTAAATAAATGTAAAACCCATGGAACGTTCCCGTATAAGCCCTATAAGGTCAAAAATCACATAAATCAACGTTTAAGTGCTGTAACTTTTCTAAAGTTCATTGTTTTATTGGTGATATCGTTTGACAGATGCAAAAAATGAATTATGATCGAATTTAAACAAATTTAAAACCCATGGAATGGTTCCAAATAACCCCCATGCGGTGAAAATTGACGTTAATTAGCGCTTAACTGCCATACCTTTTCTAAGGCTTTTTTTTAATGATGATATCGTTATAGAGAATCAAAATACGATTTATGCTCGTACTTGAAAAACGTTTAAAACCAATGGAACATTTCCATATGACCCCCATAACGTGAAAAATCACGTATATTCCATGGGTTTTAAAATTTTTTAAATACGATCATAATTCGTCTTTTGCGTCTCTCTAGCGATATCATCAATAGAAAAAAGAGGCTCAGAAAAGTGACGGTAAATAAGCGATAATTTGCGTGATTTTCACATTATGGGGGTCATATATATGGGAACGTTCCGTGGGTTTAAAATTTTTTCAAAATACGATCATAATTCGTCTTTTGCATCTCTCTAACTATATCATCAATAAAAAAAAGAGCCTCAGAAAAGTTACCGCAGTTATTCGCTAATTTACGTGATTTTCGCATTATGGGGGTCTTATGGGAACGTTCTATGGGTTTTAAATATTTTTAAATACTAACATAATTCATCCTTTGCATCTCTCTAGCGACAACATCTATAAAAAAAGAGCCTCAGAGAAGTTGCATCAGTTAAGCGCTAATTTACGACACTTTTCACCTTATGGGGGTTTAAATGGGAACACTCGATAGATTTTTCATTCTTTTAAATACTACTATAATTTGTCTTTTGCATCTCTCTAGCGATATCACATTTTCACATTACGGGGGTCATATGGGAATATTCCATGTGTTCAAAATTATTTGAAATACGATCATAATTCGTCTTTTGCATCACTCTAGCGATATCATATATATAAAAAAAGGGCTTCATAAAAGTTAAGGCAGTTAAGCGCTAATTTACCCCACTTTTCCCTGATGGGAACATTCCATAGGTTTTAAATTTTTTTAAATACTAATAAAATTTGTCTTTTACATCTCTCTAACGATATCATCAATAGAAAAAAGAGGCTCAGAAAAGTGACAGCAATTCAGCGTTAATATACGTGATTTTTGACCTTATGGGGGTCATATGGGAACGTTTCATGGGTTTTTAATTCTTTTAAATACTACTATAATTTGTCTTTTGTATCTCTCTAGCGATATCATCAATAAAAAAAGAGTGTCAAAACAGTTACGGCAGTTAAGCGATCATTTACGTGATTTTCACATTATGGGGGTCATATGGGAATATTCCATGGGTTTTATATTTGTTTAAATTTGATCATAATTCATATTTTGCACAGGGCCGTGGAGAGGAAATGCGGGCGGGGGGGGGGGGTAATTTGGGGGCCCCTATTTTGGACTCGTATTGTTTTAGGGTAAAATGTACTAATATGAACAGACCCACTTATCCGAGGGCCTATAATTTTAATAGGTCTCATATTTATACATTTCATTCTATAATGTAGTCTTATATTTTTGAAACATTTGTATATAGGAAGACTGCAGGGACAAGGTTGTACATGAAGTATCCACAAGTGGAATTATTGTTTTTCTTATTCTTGTTTATACGTAACTTATTTTATACATTGATGAATAAATGTAGCATGACTCAATTCTCTTTCAAATGCGCTTTTCGCGCTTTAACCGAGGCAAATTTTCTGATGACATCTTTAAAATTTAACTGCCTTGCTAATTCCGCTTCTAGACCTAGAGTACTTAACCCCGTTACCCGTTTCTGTGATGAACATGAGCGATGAAAGTTTGTTATTCTTGCCAACACATTAAACGAACGTTCACCGCTAGCAACAGAAACAGGGTTTGTACAAAAAATTCTTAGTGCAATACAAATATTTGAAAATACCGTATCTAACTTCTTAGCTATAATGCTGTTTAGTAGCTCAAATGGAGAGAGGTCTGCTTCAAAATTTGCACTATAGACGTGTTTGAGATGAAGTATTTCATCTATTAATTCTTCACATACATCTTGAGAATATTTTTTGACAAAGTTGGTAGCAACAACCCGAAAGTCTTTTTCATCAAGATGAGAAAATTTCCACAAAAATGAAAATGAATCATTTAGGGCATTCATTGCAGAAAAGCGGTTAGAAATTCCTGCAATTACTGAATCAATTATTACTAAAAAAGTATTTCTCTTGAAATCTGTTTCATGATCCGTAACGCTGACACTGACATCTTCATCTTGGCTGTCGGAAATTCTCCTAGCACGTTTTCGTTTCCGATGAATAGACAATGATGTCGAAGTACCCTTCAATCCGCTTGCAACTGCTTTACATTCGTTCAAAATAGTATCCCATTGATTTCGTATCAACTGCAGATCGATCAGTAAACTTTTCAAATTTTCAACTTCGACATCGGTAGTTGCATTTCTGGCTTGAAGAACGATACTTTTTTCATTGATAGCATTTAAAATTTTGGACCATATAGATGCCATCAAAACACATTCAAATTTCAACATGTATTTTTGGATGCCATTAATATCTGTCCGAGTTTCAGCCGTTAAATTTAACAGTTTCAGGTCTTCTACCGCATTTTGAAGTCCAGGTAGATGATTTGCAAATGGTTTCACAGCATCAATTCTTGCGGACCATCGCGTATCGGATATGCTGTGAAGTGAATTTTTGACATTTTTTTTAATATCTCCCACCTTTGAGGACTGCTGCTAAAAATGGTGTAGCATTTTTGAACTACCCCGAAAAATGTGATGGCTTCAGTACAGCACTCTGCAGAATCTACTCCACATAGATTCAAACTGTGGCCAGCACAAAGTGAATAAATTGCAAGCGAATTATCTCAAAGAATATAGCTTTGTGCTCCTTTGTACGCGCCTTTCATGTTACTACCGTTATCGTAACCCTGTCCTCGGCATTCATTCAGAGGGATGTTAAATTTATTTAAAGTCTCTCGTATCAAGTCAGCAATAGCTTCACCAGTTTTTTTATTGCAGTCAACAAATGCTAAAAAGCGTTCTTCAATGGAATAATTGCCCATTTCAGGATTTAATTTAAGGTAGCGTAAAATAAATGTAGTCTGTTCAATGTGAGCGGAATCTGGGGTAGCATCCACAATTAAGGCATAATGCTTACCATTTTCGCGTTCTGTTAATATGGTAGAAATAACATGACCTGCACAGATGTCTATAAATTCATTCTGAATATCCGGCGACAGGTAGTCAACTTGCAGACGCTGGAGCGACTGTTGCGATATGCGCACTTTATCCAAATGTTCGCGTAATACTGGATCGTAATGACTAATTAATTCCAGAATTCCTAGAAAATTTCCGTTGTTTCGATCACCAATAAGATGACTCGTTCCTCGCAGGGCAAGACCCTTTTCACCGAGAAACAAAATTGTATCTAAAATGCGAGTCAAAATCTCTTCCCATTTGTTAGCTTCGCTTTTTATTTGATCGCATAATAATCTATCAATTGAAAAATCATTTCGGATTGCCAGTTCCATTGCACGCCACTTGACGTAACACGGAACATGATCATTATTATTCTCATGTGGCTGTAGTCTTTCATATAATTTCTTCCATTTCAAATTTTTCGAGTATCCGTTCAATGAACAAAGATGAGATCGATTCGATGTGTCTGTTGTGCTAAATGGTCGACACGGAAAGCAAAAGAAAGCGTCTTTGCAATGACTCCAAACCAACCAATCACGTTTTACCTTTTCACCATTGGGTAACTTTTTTAAAAGCAGTGAAACGGAAAACGGATCGTTCAACCGATCACGAGGAAAAGTATTTGGCATTTTTCATGGCCTCGACGAATCACATCATCAACTACATGTGGAGCCAAAAAATCTGTTTCCACTTTTCCGATATCAAAATCGAAAAGATTACCAATTGAGGGATGCTGTGATGTTGATTTCACCGAGTTTTGTTGTAGATTACATTCCGAAAGTCGTTCAATGTCTGCAGTAATGTCTAAATTAGACTGTAATTCTGCTTCTGGTTCTGTAGGTAGAGTATTTTGCTTAGTGGAAGGAAAAATAGCATCGGTTACATCTTGGTTATAACCAAACTCAGTTGTTGAGGATGAAGACGCGTTCTGAGAAAATGAACTACTTTGACGATCTATAGATTCCTTACGAGAAAACTTGAAATCAGCAAGAGTTGATTGATCTTTTTGTGCCTCTAAATTTTTGTGCTCACGATCTGCACTTCTTCTTGTCGTTTTTGACTGCCAGATTTATGACGATATGACATTTTCATAAATTAAACACCTAAAAACAAAAAATAACTGTAATCGCAGCAGCATCATGATAAAATGGAATAAAAATGAAGTTTCCTCAGTACACGGACGAAATTAGTAATATTGAATATTAGGTTACCGAACAGCAATGAAATTTATATAGTTGACATAATTACATTTTGTTCTTGCAGATAAATCGTGATATTGAGTAGACAGGCATTTATTTTCCTCAATAAAATTTACTTGGATTGACTAAAATATTTGGCTGCTATGCTACTGGGCAACCTCACTTTTAATCAATATTACTGCATTTTATTTCAGTGCAGTATATTGTGTATCCAGAGCGCGAAGGCGAGCAATGGAGGCATGGTTTGATCAGTTTAGTCAGAGGAATATATACCAGCCGAAATATATGCGGACGCCGAGAGCCGCAATACAATCATCTACATCTTGCCACAATGGCCACGTTTGCGCACGTAATTTACACGATATCTTATGTAATACCTATATTGAAACTCTTTTTAATGCCGGTAAAACACATTAGTGTTGGGCAAATATTCTGTATACGTAGGTGTATTATTACATACTGTACCGCTTAAAAGTAGAAGATAACTCCTGCAGAATTGTGGCTAATTTAAAAAGTTGTTATCTCATCACCAAATGAGCGCACAGAAATAAAAGAAAATGGAAATTAAAGAGCAGACTTGCAGCTTCTCAGTCGCGTTGGATTAATTTCCGAATGTATATTTGCCTTTGAACTATGATCAATTTACTAAAGGAATTGTTTTCGTATTATTATTTTATTTTCAATATGCTCCCATTTTTAACAAAATGATCGCAAGGGAAATAATTGCACTAGTAAAAAACGTAAAGAATAGTAAAGAAAAACTTATCCCAAACTTGAGCACTGTTCAAATGCGAATTTATATCTGTGAATGATCGCAGCGCAAAAAAAGTCAAAATTGGATAAACAAAAATGTATTTCTGAAAAATTGAAAAATTTTCAGCTTATAGATAATTAAAAAATGAATCTTTTTCTTCCTCAAACATATTTATTTTATGCCAATTTTTCGAGGTAATGAAGATTGCTAAAAACACATAATTTTGTTAAAAAGTTATGTATAAAAAATAGTAGATAATTTTAATTTAAGGTTAGACTCTAAAGCAGCTCACGCTGTGGCTCGCTTTTGTGCAATGTGTTATTTTTGTACAATAAAGACTTCATTATTATTAGTATTATTTAATCATATTTTGCAATTTTCCTCTGCAATCATTTTTATAAAAATGGGAGCAGATTAAAAAAAAATGTAAGAAAAAAATTTGCATTCTTGTACGCACCATTGTGTATCCGGATAGGCATCGATGGTTCACCCACACGGAAAAAAGTTTTCGGCAATTTTGGCATCACGGCAGTAAGCAGCTGTACGCCGTACAGATTTTTACAAACGTTAAATGGCTATAAAAATTCGAAATCGTTAAGAAAGAAAATTTGATGGTCAAGTACACTTTTATTACATCTTTGAGAATATTTATTCATAATTTCTAGACGATTTAGTTATTAATAATTATTTGTAATCGTCTCTAAACGTTGTTAAAAGTAAAAAAAAATCGGTACTTTTGTCATTCTCAGCCTTCCGTATCGAAAACAGTGCAATATACAATAAAAATACACTGAAACTTTTTCGTAGAGCACAAAATTTCCTACGAAAGTCATGGAGGGCCCTAGTCCAAAGTTAACTGGTTATCCACGAGCACCGATGGAATATGCAGAAGTTCTAAAATATTCATAGTTAACTTCTTAGACAAAATTCCAGCGTTATACGTGGCTAACTTATTAACTTTATAGTAGGGCCCTCTTTGACTTTTTTGTAGGAAATTTTGAGCTCTACAAAAAAGGTTAAGTGTATATTTAGTGTATGTTACACTGTGTTCGATACGGAAGCCTTAGAATGAAAAAAGGACCGATTTTTGTTCACTTTTAACAACGTTTACAGATCATTAGAATTATTAATAACTAAATCGTCTGGAGATTATGAATAAATATTCTCAAAGATGCAATAAAAGTATACCTGTCCATAAAATATTCTTTCTTAACGATTTCGAATTTTAATCGCCATTTTACCTTTGTCAGAATCCGTACGGCGTACAGATGTTTACTGCCGTTAAGCAAAAATTGCCTAAAACTTTTTTCCGTGCACCCAGCCACTCACATACACACACTCGCACACGCAAATAGAACAAAAAAAAAAACAAAGCAATAATCCATAATGAAAACGAAGGGAAAAATGCGTATCTATGAAAAAGGCCGGGCCATTTTTCAATATTTGCTATCTATTGTTACGTCCCACGTAACGGCAATACCATCCATTTATTTAACTCCATCTTTTAAGAAATCCACAAAACATAATCGGAGCTACGTTGCTTAGTTATACCGATAACAGTTTTTAGTAATAAAGAACACTACCCTACCGATCTCGAAGGGTACAAATAAGGAAACCCTAACCGCCCGAACTCGAGCTTCTCTCAAGATAATCCGATCCCACTAAAAAAATGTAAAAGTCGGAAAAGCAGGTTTTCCCCATTCTCAGTGAATAAGCAGGATTCCGCCATTACCAACAAACTTCAAACTATCAAGAAAATCTAAAAATTATACAAAAAAACTATTTTTATTATTTTTATTATTTTTATTCTTAATACATTTTTGTTAAAATAATATTTTTCTGAACAATGTTCATAATATTTTTCTTGAATAAAACTTTTCCTTTTTCTAAATTCTACAAGAAACTCTGAAAATGTGCACATGGCCCACGATAGTCCGACCCTAGTCATAAAAATATATGAAAAGATTAGATTGGGAAAAATAAACATCCGCTTATACACGGTGGTTCTGGAAAAAACCCAACCGACTGTCATATGCTTTTCATTATTTTACATTACAAATTCGATAAATAATATTAAGTTTTACCAAGTTGATAAATAAAGTTACAAACATTAATTTTCTCCTTCACCTTTCCCTTTACAACTACTAAAAAAAACTGTCAAATATTGGTATAACAAAGCACAATGCTATTTTTATAAATTATTAAATTATTTAAAAAGAATGACATTTCAATAAAATTAAAATACACTCAACTGTCTTCCTGTAAAATTAGTACAACACTTGAATGAATATGTATAGAAACAAATAATTAAAACTAATAATTCACATTAAAAAGAACAATTAAAAATGTTCACATAAATTAGAAATATATTTTAATAACTTAAAATATATTTCTAACGTCTATACCTAGTATTTTTCACTCGGATAAAACATTTAAGAAAAATTAATATAAATACTTGATACAAAATTCCTTTTTTATTAATAACTTTTGTTAAACTCATGCTACAACTTCCGTTCAAGTTTGTACTAATTATTGTCATCGTATTATAACACATTTTGCGTCAACATAAAAACCATACATGTCGTAACAATAGTTTATAAGTTTCTTACAAAAATTGTACAATTTTCACGCCATAAAAAAATGTCACCCCATTTTTCCGACTCGACTGCACTTTTATGACCAAGGCATCGAGTATAAAAAGAGCTCCTTCCAGCACCGCCATCACTCTGCCTGAAACCTCTGAAATCGACCTTCCCTAAAAAAACCCTTCTTAGCGATTGCAAGCGGTTCGTCCAGCTTCTCGCTTTTTACCAAACCATCTCTTGCCCAAAAAACAAGTTATTCGGTCTGAACGTCCGAATATCTTTTCCTTTTCCAAATTTATCACATTTCGTGACGAGAGCGACTTGTTCAGCTTCGCACGATTCCTTTTCTGATATTTCCGTCTGAACGTCGGAATATCTTCCTCATCTCCTCTCCCCTTCGGTCTGAACGTCCGAAGTCTTCCTCGACCAAATCAAGGTAACGGCAAGCTGTTTTTGGTTCCCAATCCGTGTTGGGAATTCTAAGTCTGACGTCGGGTCGCCGCGTAAACCCTGAACTCTAAGTTTGACGTCGGGTCGCCGCGTAAACCCTGAATTCTAAGTCTGACGTCGGGTCGCCGCGTAAACTTTCGACTCGGAATTTTACGTCGGGTCGCTGCATACACCATTCCTGTTGGGATCGCAGTGCCGATTCAGGGAGATCATCAAAGCTCCCTCACGAGGAATCCACGACTTGAACCCGGCCTCCTTTGGAGGAGTTCGTCCAGTCGACATAGTTCAGAGGATTGAGAAACCATCAGCCAACAACAAAAAAAGTAAGTTAATTTTATTAAATCCGAATTAACATATCCTTCCCTGTTTTTTATTGCCCGAAAGGAGACGAGTTGCTACGGCAACAAATTAAAGAATTAATAGTTTTTTTTTGTATTTTTTTTATCTTTTAATGAGACGAACGTGTTAATCTCTTTTAATATTTTTTTTACACCAAACAAGAGATTAACACCTTAGGGATAATTTTTTTTTATTAGGGATACTAGCGACTTGAATCGAGATCATTCTTTGAATGAAAACTCGATCAAGCCACGAGCATCAGTAGGGCTGTTAGGAATTAAAATCAACCCTCAATTATTATTTGTTTTTTTATATAAAATAGTCATTTTTTGATTAGGTCGGTATTCATTAATATAAGTATAGTTTTTTTTATCCTTATGTTTTCCTCATCCTTACCCCCTACTAACAATAACATTTAGGGTCACTATTTTTATGTGGTGTTCTCGTTTTCAGTCACACAGTTTTCCGGTGTCGACTCCTGACCAGGGATCACAACCAGCCGCCGTTGCCGCCCCCTCTGATTTTCCTCCATTCAATTCCTTCATGTATTTCCTTACTTCCTCAAAAAAAAATAAAATCATTATGACAATATATTAAAAGTTGTTTGTTTCATTTCTCAGACCCACTTTCCTTAGCGCAGCCACCTCCGTTCACCAGAACCCAGAGTCGACCCTTAAGGTCGACCGCCCTTTCGCGTAAGTATCCAGAGTACTCGTAAAAGTACCCCGGATTCGAGCGTAACACTATATAATATTGTCTAACTCAAAAAGAGTAAAGATAAAATTGTTTTACCACTTTTGTCACGTCACATTTTTTTAATAATCATATAGAAACATTCCATATCTGCATCGAGAAACATGTCGTCGGAATAAAAGTAAGGTTAGGTCGACTGACACCGATGCCATCGGTAGAAAAAAAGTGTAAAAAATACTAAATGCGAAAAAAGAACGAAGCTATCGAAATACCGAAAATATCACTATTTCTATAAATCTGACTTACAAATTGTCCATTGTCAAGCTCTATAAAAGTCAAGATAAGGAAATTTGGGAAAAAATAAACACATGAAATTCACTTACCTGTGTGAGTGTGTATGTCAGACGATCAAGCACAATCGCATTAAAGTGTAGATTATCACATAAACACCAAACTGTATTTTATCTGATGCACGGAAAGTAATATATATATTGATATGCCTTTGGTTTCAAACGGCGTGTGTTTAAATCTGACCGGCGCGCGGCTCTTGCCTAGATAGCAAATGCCGGCAGCTACGTACGCATCTGCTGCAAACGTGACGCAAATAGTTTGACGTTTCGTTAGATTTGCATCACGTTTGCAACAGTTGAGTCGCTTCGTGCAGCTGTCGAAACAATTTGATATCTGGGCGCCTGATTTAAAAAAAAAAAAGAAAAAATTAATTGTTACTTCCCAGCAATTGAATAATTATTTGTGGACTGAAAAGCATTCGAAATGGACAAAATAAGGCTTAAGTAGCATTAAATGTATAAGAATCTATTCGTTTCATCATGTCTTAATAATAATGTTTTCAATTAATGGGTTGTTAACAATGTGTGCCAATGCAATGGTACAATAGGAATTTAGGTCCAATCGTTATGTAGCTTGTCTTGTTTGCTCCTCTAACTGAGGAATGAAAATAAATTTAATACATTCATGGTATGGCTAAACATCAATTTGAATCAACGGGCATTTTTTATGTAAAGTCGACTCAGCGCGGATCTTTTTTTCTTTAAACATGTAAATTATTACGTACTTTGATAGAGCTGATTTCGAAAATGCACAGTAAATTTTCCACAACTGAAATTTAAGAGGTCAAAATTACGAAAAACATGCAAAGAATATGTTTATTTTTTTATTTTGATATTCTTATTAACTTAATTTCCTTGTTGTTAAAAAAAGATTACATAACATATATTTAAAAAGTCATTAAATATCAATAACATATATTTAAAAAGTCATTAAATATCAATAACATATATTTAAAAAGTCCGGGCCCCCCTTAGACATCCGGGCCCGGGGAGAATTACCCCGCTCTCCCCCCCCCCCTCTCGTCGGGCCTGATTTTGCATCTCTCTAACGATATTTTTATTTTTTTTATTTTTTACCCTCAACCTTCCACCTCGATCGAGCGATATCAAAAATAAAAAAAGAGCTTCAAAAAGTTTACAGCATTTAATCGCTAATTTACTTGCTTTTGAACTTATGGGGGTTATACGGGAATATTCCATGTGTTTAAAATTTTTTGAAATGCGATCATAATTCGTATTTAGCATCTCTATAACGATATCATCATTAAAAAAAGCCATAGAAAAGTTATGGCAGTTAGCGCTAATTAACGTCAAATTTCACCTCATGGGGGTTATATGGGAACATTCCATGGGTTTTAAATTTGTTGAAATGCGATCATAATTCATCTTTTGCATCTCTCGAACGATATGATTAATAAAAAATAGAGCCTAAGAAAATTTAGAGCATTCAATCGCTAATTTACGTGATTTTTGACCTTATTGGGATCATATGGGAACATTCCATGGGTTTTAAATTTTTTTAAATACGATCATAATTCGACTTTTGCCTCTCTCTAGCGATACCATCTATAAAAAAAAAAGCTTCAGGAAAGTAAAGTCTGTTTAGCGCTAATTTACTCGATTTATGACTTTATGGGTGTCATATGGGAACGTTCCATGGGTTTTTAATTTGTTTATATCTGATCATAATTCGTCTTTTGCATCTGTCTAGCGATATCATCAATAAAAAATAGAGCCTCAGAAAAGTTACAGCATTTAATCGCTAATTTACGTAATTTTTGACCTTATGGGGGTTAGATGGGAACATTCCATGGGTTTTAAATTTTTTGAAATACGATTGTAATTCGTCTTTTGCAACTCTCTTACGATATAAATCTTTCTTTCTTCTCTGACTCTTTCTTAAGTGAAATGTTCTTCGTTGTATTTGTATCGTATGTCAGATTTAGTTGGTGTTTTAAATAAATGAGACAGTTGACGTTTCGGTCATTTGTTTTGACCCTCTTCAGATATATTTCTGTATATATAAAAAAATTACAAAATAATATATATTATGATGGTAAAATTACAATAATGAAAAACTCTTTTGATTATTTCTGACCAACTTTTCAGTATGTTTTGTTTTGGGAATTGTGATTTTGTTTAAATTTTGTATCTGCTTACCTGTATTTAATTATTGTTGTGTTGGTTTGAATTTGTAGGATATGCCGGTTTTGTAGTTATTGACTGTTATTGACTGGAAAAAAAATTAATTTTTATGAGTTTTCACTCAGTAAGCAGACAAAAACCAAAAAAAAAAAAAAAAGAAATTTTTAATTTTTTAATTATTTATAAAAAAAAGAAGAGTAGAAAATTGCACTGTGTTTAAATTTTGACAGAATGAAAAAAAAGACTTTTGTCTTAATATTCACGCACTTTCGTTTCTATTGTATGAAAGGAGACTGAAAAGTTTTTCAGATTACATAATATTCTGTGTACATTTTGTTTTCGTTCTATTTACATTTATTGTTTTGAATTTTGAACTTGAAGTAGCGGTATATATGTGTCTGGTAAATTTGATTTTTCAAAACGGATGTTTACTGATTTTGTGTTATTTTTGATAAAAAAGTTTTCCATATGTTTTCTTTTGTATTTATTTCTTTCTATTGCTAGAATTTTGACGTTTGAAAAATCAAAATTATGTCCTGTATTAATTCTATGTGTTGTAAGTCCTGTGTATTTGTCTTCGTTTAAGTAGATGTTATGTTTATGTTCGGTTATTCTGTTTTTTAAAAGTCTGCCTGTTTCACCTATATAGACTCCGTCGCAGTTATTGCATTTGATTTCATATACTACGTCTTTTTGATGTAATTTGTCTGTTTTGTCTTTGAAAGGTTTAATGCCACCAATATTTGTGTTCGTTGGTTTGAATACTACTCTAATATCATTATTTCTGAAATTACTTCTTATATTCTCTGAGATATTTTTAAAATATGGAATGCTAATGGTTTTGATATATTTTTTGTCGTTTGATTTTGTATCAAGGGTGTTGTATATTTTGTAGACTCTTTTTCTAAAACATTCATTGATTATGTATATGGGGTACCCGTTTTCTGTTAGTATTTGTTTAACTAGTTTTAGATTTTTTTCTCTAAATTTAATATGTGCTAATCTTAATGCTCTGTCAATTAATCCGAAAGCTACTCCTATTTTGTAATGTAATGGGTGGTTTGAATGGAAATTTAGGTATCTGCCAGAAAATGTATTTTTATGGTACCAGTCTGTAATTAAGGTATTTCTATCGTTTATAATAAGTAAATCTAAAAAACTAATTCTTTTGTTGTCTTCTTTTTCTATGGTGAAAGTAATTTTATTTTGAAAACCTTTGATTTTATGTAAGCTATTGAAGATGGGTAAAATTGTATCTAAAAATTCGTTTGGAACAATTGTTAAAATGTCGTCTACGTATCTATGGTAAAATGGAAGTTTGCATGGTAATTTTTGTATAAGAATGTTTTCTATAAAATCCATTAATAAATCTGCTGCTATTGGTGATAATGGTGATCCCATTGGTAATCCGTATTTTTGTTTGTAGTTTTTACCTTGAAATTGAAAGTATAGAGATTTGAAAATGATGTCTAGTCCTTCAAAAAATTCAGTTTGTGGAATTTTTGTGTGTTCTTTGATTTCGTTCCAATTATTTTTTAAAATTAATTTTACTATGTGAGTTGAAACGTTGGTAAATAAAGAGACTACATCTAATGAAATTAATGTGTGATTTTCCGGAATTTTGAAGTTATTTATTTTATTATGTAAATCCCAGCTGTCTTTGACTCTTTGTGATATCTTTTTTGTGAGAGTAGAAATAATTTCAGTATAGAAAGCAGATAGTTTATAAGTAGGTGAGTTTACTGCCGAGATAATGATACGTAATGGATTGTTTGGTTTGTGTATTTTAGGTAGTCCGTATGCTTTGGATATGGTTGAGCTATATGTTTTTAGATTTTTGGCTAAATTGTCGGTTATGTATTTTTTGGTTTGGATTTTTTTGATGAAATCGTTAACTTTCTTTTCTGTTGTTGCTGTATATTCGTAATTGCTTGTCTCGTATGTATTAGTGTCTATTAGTAGTTCGTTCATTTTGTTGATATATTCTTTTTTGGACATTGCTACCGTTACGTTTCCTTTGTCTGCTCTTGTAAAAAATATGTCTGTGTTGGTTTTGGAAAATTTTTGTATTATTTTGTTGTAGTTGGGTGTATTGTCCATATTGTTAGTGTGTCTGTCGTTTTTTAAGAAATCTGTTATGTCGTGTATACATTGGTTTCGCACAAGATTTTTGTTGTCGGTAACTATGTTTCCTTCGTTGTCCGTTTCATCTTTTATGTTGTAGATTCCTTCTTCTATAGAAGCGATGAATTCTGGTATTGGGAAGGATTTTTGATTTTGAAAAGAATGTTTTTGGCCTAGTCCGATTATGTTGACAATTTCTTTTGGAATTTCTATATCGGTGAGATTTACAAACCATTTGTTTTGAATTTTGATTTCGTTGTTTGTATTTCTGTTGTTGTAATATTTTTGTAAATTGTAGAATTTATTTGTTAATTTTGATTTGTGGTAATTTAATTTGAGATTAAATTGAATATCTTCACTAAAAAAATATTTTTGGTAAATAGAAGCTGGTAATTTTTGGATTATTGTTCTCCATATATGTAATTTTTGAGCTTTTAGAATTGTAATTTCTTCTATAATATCTTGTATCTCTAGTTTTAAAAGTTTGAATTTGTAGTCTGTAATTAAGTCTTTATGTTTACTAATTTATATGGGTGAATGAAAACCGGTATTGTGGGAAAATTTATTAAAAAGGATGTGTTTAGGAAGGAAGTTATTTGATTTACATCTGAGTAAGAATATTCTTCTCGTAATTGATATCGCTAATTTGTTGTTAATGCTTTTCCATTCCTTAAGTAGCTTTGAAGAATCTTTTCCATAATTAGATCGAATCCAACTGTAGAATGTCATGTTTCCAAGCTTGTGTATTAATATAAAAATAAATAAATCTTTCTTTCTTCTCTGACTCTTTCTTAAGTGAAATGTTCTTCGTTGTATTTGTATCGTATGTCAGATTTAGTTGGTGTTTTAAATAAATGAGACAGTTGACGTTTCGGTCATTTGTTTTGACCCTCTTCAGATATATTTCTGTATATATAAAAAAATTACAAAATAATATATATTATGATGGTAAAATTACAATAATGAAAAACTCTTTTGATTATTTCTGACCAACTTTTCAGTATGTTTTGTTTTGGGAATTGTGATTTTGTTTAAATTTTGTATCTGCTTACCTGTATTTAATTATTGTTGTGTTGGTTTGAATTTGTAGGATATGCCGGTTTTGTAGTTATTGACTGTTATTGACTGGAAAAAAAATTAATTTTTATGAGTTTTCACTCAGTAAGCAGACAAAAACCAAAAAAAAAAAAAAAAAAGAAATTTTTAATTTTTTAATTATTTATAAAAAAAAGAAGAGTAGAAAATTGCACTGTGTTTAAATTTTGACAGAATGAAAAAAAAGACTTTTGTCTTAATATTCACGCACTTTCGTTTCTATTGTATGAAAGGAGACTGAAAAGTTTTTCAGATTACATAATATTCTGTGTACATTTTGTTTTCGTTCTATTTACATTTATTGTTTTGAATTTTGAACTTGAAGTAGCGGTATATATGTGTCTGGTAAATTTGATTTTTCAAAACGGATGTTTACTGATTTTGTGTTATTTTTGATAAAAATCTTACGATATCATCAATAAAAAATAGAACCTCAGAAAATGTACAGCATTCAATCGCTAATTTACGTGATTCTCACATTATGGGGATCATATGGGAACGTTCCATGGGTTTTAGATTTTTTTAAATTCGATCATAATTCGTCCTTTGCATCTCTCTAGCGATATCATCATTACAAAAAAAAACGCCTTACAAAAGTGATGGCAGCTAAGCGCTGATTAACGTCAATTTTCATCTCATGGGGGTTATATTGAAACATTCCATGGGTTTTAAATTGTTTTAATTTTGATCATAATTCGTCTTTTGCATCTCTCTAGCGATTTCATCAATAAAAAAAAGATCTTCAGAAAAGTTAAGGCAGTTAAGCGCTAATTTACGCGACTTTTGACGTTATGGGGAACATATGGGAACACTCCATGGGTTTTTAATTCTTTTAAATACTACTATAATTCTGCTTCTGCTACGTCAATTTCAACGGCATCATCATTGAATAATGTGCCGAATGGGAATATTTTTGTTCGCCTAGCCCGACCTGTAGTCCGCGATATGCTCATTCAAGCTCGTCGCATAAAGGGCTCATTAAAAGATATCGAGGTTTGTTCCAGCTGGTCTAACACCGAAATTTATTTCAACGAGTATTTGCCGCCTGCACTATTTTAATTATGGGGAAAAGCTAAAACATACGCTAAGAAACATTATATGAGAGTTCGTCGTAAATGATCACGCATCTTGTTAAAATCTTTAAATGGAGAGAAAATCTTACAAGTTAAAAACGAAAATGATTTTCCGGACGATTGACAAATTACTGATGCCAGACGTTCCATTCATCATCCAGCAAAAGGATCCACATCATCTATTACTACATGTTTTTATCAGAATACTCGTGGTCTTCGCACGAAATTAGAAGATCTTCAAATTGCGCTGAATACGCATACCATCTCTCCAGACATCATTGCTTTTTCCGAAACATGGTTGAATAACTCAATTGGTGATGGCGAGCTGGGTCTCAACCTGTATAATATTTACAGAAGTGACCGCACGTATGACGTATCTACATCGACTAGAGGAGGTGGAGTGCTGCTTGCTGTTAAAAAAACCATAGCAGCATCATTCTGCGAATTCCCTACATCTTCTTGTACAGCAAAACATGTATTTATTAGGACTACATTGAATGGACGCCATTACATCATTGGGACATCTTACTTTTCGCCATCATCTCAAGCGTTCGCATACCAGGAGTATTTGCATTCCCTGCGCACGCTCGCTAATAAATACTCAGAGTGCGAATGGCTTCTTCTGGGAGATTTCAACCTACCAAAAATCCTTTGGAATTGTTCGGAAGACACGATCAACATTAACACCACCGGTTACGTTTTACCAAATGTGATGGAAATTGCATTGACTCTTTTCAATGCTTTCGCTGCTTTGAATCTAAAACAACACCTGCTGCCGCTGAATAACAAGGGCTATTCTCTAGACCTTGTATTTGCATCATTTACACCTGTTAAGTGCGTTACAGACACGGATCCTTTGCTGCCAACAGACTCACATCGTGTTCCAAGCATTATTCAGCTAGACACTTCAATTTCATCATTGTTAAACCATAAAAATGTATATTTAGATTTTTTTAGTGCGGACTACGATATTATAAAAAACGATTTGTCTCGTATCGATTGGAGTGCGCTACGTCGTTATCTGATAAAATGCCATGTCCGAAATATTTTATTCTAATATTAACGATGTTGTTCTGAAAAATGTGCCCAAAAAGACAGTAGCTACCTATAATCGCCCGAGATGGTTTACACCAGCTCTAATCCAACTTATCAACGCCAAAAAATGGCACATAAATGGTGGAAAGAATTCAGCCTCCCTGAGGATTTTGCTAAGTTTAAACGCCTTCGCACTCAATGCTTTCACACCTCACGGAGTCTTTACAAAGATTACATCAGGAAGGTCGAATTGTACTCCAGAACTAACATTAAGTCTTTTTGGGCATACGTAAACAACCTGCGAAAATCAAATGAATTACCGAATAGCATGTGTCTTGATAACCAGATTGCTGAAAACGGTGATGAAATAGCAAAGCTCTTTGCGTCATATTTCAAGTCAGTCTATACAAATAGCAGTGCCCCTCACTTTAATTATAATCGTAGTGCCGAGTTTATTAATTTGACTATAAGTAAAGAAGATATTATCTCCGCATCTAAACAATTAAAAGATGACTTAAGCTGCGGGCCAGATTTACTGCCTCCAGTATTTATAAAGAAATGCATTTCATCTCTGATCGAACCTTTGTTGCTGATTTTCAATTTTTCTTTATCCTCGGACATATTTCCCTCTCCATGGAAGAGATCCTTTGTTACACCTATCTTTAAATTCGGCAACAAACAAAATATATATAATTATCGCCCGATCTCCATATTAAATGTAATATCAAAATTATTCGACTATATAGTCGCTTCTAAACTTTTCAACTATATTTTTAATAAAGTTGCAAGTCAGCAGCATGGGTTTGTGAGGGGTAGATCTGTAATTTCCTACCTTTTATCTTTTTCATCATTTGTTAACGATGCTCTCGATTCCGCGATACAAGTGGATGCAGTGTATCTGGACTTTACGAAAGCGTTTGATTCAGTGGATCACGGTATACTTATTGATAGACTGCGCGCAGTCACAAACACAGCACCTGTATTTGGCCTCGAATAAGGCTTTTAAGCAGCTCGGTTTTCTTATCCGTTCCACAAAAAAATTCGCTGATACAACTGCAATTATTAATCTGTATAAATCCTTGGTCTTAGCTCATTTAACGTTCGCCTCCTCCATTTGGTCTCCGTATACAAACTCAGACATCCATATTTTAGAATCTGTCCAAAGAAAATTTTTAAGATATTTATCACACAAAACTCCAACCCCCATGCTCAGGTTTTCTCATGATTATTCCGCTATCTCACAACAATTTAACATTCCAACAATTCACTCACTTCATCAATTTTATTATATACTACTCGTCGAAAAAAATCGTATCTGGGTCCATTAAATCGCCGGAAGTACAACATTTTTTTTCATTTCGTACACAAATGCATTCGCACCGCTCCTTTCGGTCCTTATTCCAGGTCAGAAGCAGGTCAAATTTTTCATTTTACTCGGTTATCAATCGTCTGCGAAGATCTTGGGATGCTATTCCACTCCCGCCGAATAGTTTTGACAGTACGTCCGCATTTCTGATTAACTGTAGGATATCAACTTTAAAGTTTTATGCACCATAAACGTCCTTATTTATATTACTATTATGTTAACACGTATTGCGTCCATGATGTCAGCGCACTATGCTCTGTAGATGTTGTGTATATATTTTTTGTTTTTAAATATTATATTTGTATTGAATACTCACTATGTATGTGAGGGCAATTTTTGCCCGTAAATAAATAAAATAAATAAATAATCTGTCTTTTGCATCTTTCTAGCGATATCATCAATAAAAAAAAGAATGTCAGAACAGTTACGGCAGTTAAGTGCTCATTTACGTGATTTTCACATCACGGGGATGATATGGGAATATTCCATGTGTTTAAAATTTTTTGAAATACGATCATAATTCGTCTTTTGCATCTCTCTAAGGATATCGTCAATAAAAAAATAGCCTCAGAGAAGTTACGGCAGTTTAGCGCGAATTAACGTCAATTCTCACCTTATGGGGGACACGAGGGACCATTCCATGGGTTTTAAATTAGTTTAAATGCGGTCATAATTCGTCTTTTGCATCTCTCAAGTGATATCATCAATAAAAAACGAGCTTCAGAAAGTTTACAGCATTTAAACGCTAATTTACTTGATTTTTGACCTTCAGGGGGTCATAAGGGAATATTCCATGGGTTTAAAATTTGTTTGAATACGATCATAAATCGTCTTTTGCACCTTTCTAACGATATCATCGATAAAAAAGAGCCTCAGAATAGTTACAGCAGTTAATCGCTAATTTACGTGATTTTTGTCCTTATGGGGGTCATATGGGAACATTCCATGTGATTTAAATTTTTTGAAATACGATCATAATTCATCTTTTTCATCATTCTAACGATATCATCAATAAAAAAGGAGCCTCAGAGAAGTTACGGCAGTTAAACGCTAACTTACGCCACTTTTCCCTTATACGAACACTCAATAGGTTTCAAATTTATTTTAAATACTAATCAAATTTGTCTTTTGCATCTCTCTAGCGATATCCTCAATAAAAAAAAAAGAGATTTAGAAAAGTTACGGCAGTTAAGCGCTAATTTACGCGATTTTCGCATTATGGAGGTAATATATGAACATTCCATGGGTTTAAAATTTTTTGAAATTTGAACATAATTCGTCTTTTGCATCTCTCTAGCGATATCATCAATAAAAAAGAATATTTTCAGAAAAGTTAATGTAGTTAAGCGCTAATTAACGTCAATTTTCACCGTATGGGAGTCATATGGGAACATTCCATGGGTTTTAATTTTTTAAAATACGATCATAATTCGTGTTTTTCATCTCTCTAACAATATCATCGATAAAAAAAAAGGGCCTCGGAAAAGTTACATATGCGAACGTTTCATGGGTTTTCAATTTGTTTAAATACGATCATAATTAGGCTTTTGCATCTCTCTAACGATATAATCGATAAAAAACCTGATTTCAAAAAAAAATTTTGCAAATTACAATGAAATGCATATCTGTGGGTTTTCTGGTTTGCTGATTTCGAAGGTCATGAGATACACAAAAAATGACGAATTACATATAGAGTACCTACTACGAAACAGAGGCTATGAAATGGAAATTACACCTTATGACGTATTTAGCAAAAACAAATATTACTGTTATATGATTAACAGGCAATGTAGTAATTGAATAATAACTTTGTTTACGCAATGTACTTTTCCATAATATATTTTTCTTACTACAGGTGCGTAAAATGCGTGTTTTACACCCGCATTTGCAGGAGTAAAATTCGATTTTACAGCCCCAGGGGTGTAAAATAAAGTAATCTCCAATTACTACCAAAACAGCAAAATAATTAATAAACCTCATGAATTTCATATATATATTCTTCGTATTATATTCACATTCGTACCACGCCTATTATTTACGATCTGAATACCGAAAACTCGCATACTATTTAACGTAAACAATAACAAAGAGGAAGGCTATACATCCCAATGTTTCCAAAACAAAGTAATTTGATATATTTTTATTTCTGTTTTTGTTTACATGAAAAGAAAAGAAATTTCTTTCTCTTGCGCTTTCTATTCAGTTTGGCTTATACAGTCGTACAATACACGCAGAAATGAGTTCTCACGATAATAGTTATATTCCTCAAAATATTTTGGCAGCTGCAAATGCTGCATCAAAATCTTCACTACCAGAGAAATCTCAAGTTATTTATAAAACATTTTACAACGAATTTGTGGAATGGAAAACAGCGAAGGGAACACAATCGTTTGACGAAGCAGTACTTTTAGCTTATTTCTTTGAACTGTCCGAAAATTTGTCTTCAGCCACACTATGGTCAAAGTACTCTATGCTTAAGAGTATGATACTGATTGAACACGATGTTAATATTGCGGGATATTTCAAATTGCATCAGTTTTTGAAGAAACAGCACCGTAATTACCAACCTAAAAAAGTGAAGGTTTTCTCAGCACAAGAAGTTCACAAATTTATCAACGAAGCTCCGGACGATAAATACTTGCCGACAAAGGTAATTAATATTTTCATATAATCTTTTCATAATTAATATTTTCAAATTTTGCACATATATATTAACAAGACAAAAAAATTATTGATCATCATGATTTAAAATGTTGAAAGCTTCCAGTCACTGCCTCTTCTCTTAAAGCTTAACGTAAATATTGAAATATGTTTTGTTATTAAAGGTGGCGTTAATCCTCGGTGTTACTGGAGCTTGTCGAGGAGGTGAATTGTGCAAATTAAAAATAAATGACATTCAAATTATTGAATCACTTGGCGTAATCAAACTTGTCGAAACGAAAACAAAAGATAGGACATTTACAGTGGAAGATAAATATTTACAAATCATAATTAAATATATAAAGTCCAGACCAAATGAAAACACAATAAATAATTTTTTCCTGAGCTATAGAAACGGAAAGTGCATTAATCAACCGATTGGCAAAAATACTATTGGTAAAATGCCTAAAAGAATTGCAGAATATCTACAACTACCGGATGCAACGTTATACACCGGGCACAGTTTTCGGAGAACTTCAGCGACATTATTGGCCGATACGGGAGCCGACATAATAACTCTAAAACGCCACGGTGGATGGCAATCAAACACTGTAGCCGAAGGATACATCGAAAATTCGATCCAAAACAAAAGAAGAATTTCCGATAAAATTATGAATTCACTTGATAACAATGACACACCACAGAATAAAAAATCAAAATCAATGAATGACGAGAAAATTGACCCAATACCTAGTACTTCAAATACCCATCACAATTCTTTTCACTTCAATTTCCAATTCAACAACTTAAATCAAAACTCCAATGTGAATGTTGAAGCAGAATAAAAATAATACAATAGTAATCTTTTTTTATACTGGCAAAGTACCCAATGTAGGCATTTAGTTTCATTCAATTTTGTTTAGTTTCAAACTTATACAAATTAAATCAAATAATGTTCAATTTTCAGCAATTTCGAACTTGTATTTCATTGTAAGTTAACATATTTAACAAATTATATACATTATATATATTTATTGTTCATTACTTTTGGGGGGGCTTCGCCCCCCAAACCCCCCTTCCCCACCTCCCAGTCACTACACCGCCTCAATCATGCATCTGGAATTGGATTTGGTTGACCTTCACTGCGCCGAGGCTGTTCATTGTCATTGACTTCTTTAAATTAATAACGTCTTGTGCACGCATTTTACGCAAAATAGTACGAAAAATTTTGTTTGCAACACAGGAGTAAGATTTTAACACCCGGAGTGTGTTCGACTGTGCACTCGGGCTGGCTTCGCCAGCCCTCGTGACTCGAAC